>SJYO01046538.1:60860702-61460702 GCA_006410555.1 Capra ibex | reverse complement strand
AACTGGGTCCGAAGTCGGGTGTCAGTTGTTGGGGTTCTCTCGTACTCTGCCGTAGTGATCGCTGGTGAACCTACGCAAGGATACGAGCGACTAAGAAGTGATTCAGATCGAGTGAAAATTATTGTCGCAGGAACACGTATTTAGGTCGAGGTATTGCTCGTACGGAGACTGGGTCGCGGGACCGTCTCCTCACAGACCTATTGGAATGGAGGGATTCCCTCAACCTCGACCTAAAAGGACGGAACTCCAGTCGTCCGTGTCACACGTCCTGAAATTAGAAGAAGGGACCAAGAGAAGGGTCCGTCGGGTCAAAGTGGGGTAGAGGTCTGAGGGAAGAAGGGATGTAGGACCTCCCTCTGTCGAGTTAAGGGAAAAGAGAGATGGTCGGGGTGAACCCCTTACTTTATAACCTAATACCGTCTCCAAGAGTTCATCCTTTCACGAACTTTTAACGGTCCTTCAATAAATTTTAGGTCTGAATAGAAGACATACGACATAGAGACCGGGTTCGACCCACTCCCTGGGGTAAAGGTCGTGACTCGGAGTTCACGTGTCTTAAAGGCGGTTCTTCAATGTAGACGCCACCGAGACCGGTCAGTGTGACCCTTCGCTCCTCTCCACATCTGTCATCTCTTAGCCCCAGAAGTGTCAGGACCCCTACCTTCGTCCCAGGGACCTCCTCTAAGTGGTGGGTACTCGGTGAAGACGAACGAACATCAGACCTCCGTCCCTTCAGGGGAAGGATAAGGTACTCCAGGAGTTGTTTTACTTGACGTGTATCTTCTACGGGTTGTTTGTAGGATTTATTTATTTAGTGAGTATTAAACTTTAATTTAACTGCTACCACCCGACCAACGAATAAACATTGGTTTATATAACTCTCAATTACAAATACAATTCACAATTACAAAGACATCCGTAACATAGACACTAAACACGATTAGTACAACTCCCTCATAACCCACCTATATCACTTCAAGAACTTATAGAAACACCTCGGACTTTTAGGTCTACAACCGGCTCTATGTAGTCATAAAGGAACTACGTAAAAGTCGTGGAAGGCCCAAAACTTCCGTTCCGTCTTCTTGAACCAAAACTTCCAAACCTATTGTAAGAGTTTATGACCTTGTAGAGTAGAGAAGATTTATAGTCACATTGTAGCACAAGAGAGGTCGGAGTCTGAATGAAAGACAAAGAATTTACACACAGAGACATAGACTCTTAGAGACACGAAATGGTGTTCACGTCTTGTCCCTGGTAAGGCGTCTTCAACACTTCATACGGCGACGGAACCTCTGGGCCAGACTCCGTCACACTGGTCGGGTCGTCCGGAGTCTCCCGGGCCCCTGTCGGGACGTCCCACCAGAGGGTCTTCCGGGACGTTCCACCAGAGGGTATAGCCAGGTCTATGACTCGGTTATACTCCGACTATACCCCCGGCCATACCCCGGTAGAGTCCGACCCCTGAACCCAAGACGAAGAGGCACAATGTCGGCGTCCAGACAAGTGGACAAAAACAAAAACAAAAACAAAATTAACGTCGGTTTGAGATAACGTCTCCCGTTACGGGTGCCGGGAAACGTCTGACTACCTCCCGTCAGTAGACCACAACAAACCCTACCAGGGGGAGGCAGAGGGAAACGGACCAGTAAAGAGTATTGAGTAGTCGGTCTTGGACTGAGCGGGTCCTTCTTGAGAAGAGGGCGGGGGGGCCCGGTTCGAGACAGGAGAATGAATACTTTTAATTAGTTTGGATGTCTACGTCAAAACGGAAAATGGGTTCAGGTTCATGAATTAAAAGAGTCGAACTTCGACGTCTCCCTTAAGGGTCCGTTTAAAATAGTCCCAACGAAACGTAACTCCACGGACACACCGAAACTCGTTCTATAGAAAAAGACAGAAGGACTAAAACAAGGGGAGACACCATCCCGATACTGTCTTTAACAGGGGTCTGCCACAAGGGGGTCTCATCGTGAATGAGAGCGGTGATAGTGGAGGCAGGTATAATCTTCCCCTTTGACTCGGACACTACTCTTTAGTCGGATGGAAATTGCACGATTCACGACAACTTTGTAGGAGGTGTCCTTCATCTTTCCCGACTTGCGAATCAGCCCCGTCGTGGACGTCATCGGTACCAAACTACCCAGAATTCTTTTCGGAACTTCGCGTCCAGTCCCGACCACTATTGGTCCCGTCTACCCCAAAAATTTTTTCTTGAACTTTTTCTTATCTGTGTACAGATACATATTGACTTAATGAAACGACGTGTGGACTTTGATTATATTATAACAAGTAGTTGTTATTATTTTAATGTTATTTTTTTAAATTTTATACTCCCTTTTTTTCTTTTTTTTTATGTTTATTCGTTTACTAGTAAAACATCGACTTTAAAAATCGTAATTTTATAACCCTAAAAATACCTTAGATACTAATTCTATTTGTAATATTAGTTATTTTTATGAGGTGTGAGATTTTCTATTTTAATTAAAAAAAATTAATGTTTCTGTATCCGATGGAGAAGATCAAGATGTGGTTCAAATTTTCGTGACTATACTTGTGTCTAATCTTTTGTTCTTATTATGTGCATTCATGTGTTAGAATACAACGACAACAAATACGTGATTCAGTATAGAGTGAGAACACTAGGGTACCTGACGTTGGGTGGTCCGAGGAGACAGGCACACTAAAGGATCTGTTCTTATAACCTTACTCAACGGTAAAGGATGAGGTCCCCTAGAAGGACTGGGTCCCTAGTTTGGACTCAGATGGCGCAACGTACGTCTGAGAAATGGCGACTCGATGGTCGTTTAGGGAATATGGTTCTGTAGTAACACAAAGATGGGTACTTCACCTCCGAGAAATCCGTTCATCCTCTCTCACCTCCTCTCAGTGTATATCGGTTAGGAGTAATAAGTACCTAAGGTAAAAATGTTTAAGTGGAAGAACGATTTTACCTAAACGTTGGGGGCGTAGTTATGAGTGGAGCGAACACACCAGTAAGCAGATGTACGTGTCGTGTCCCTTCTTACACTCAGTGAGTTCAGCGAGAGTCGACTCCGACTTACTTCTCAGTGAGACAGGAGAACAGAGTCGAGTAGGACGTTTGTCCATCGGAAAGGTATCAGAGAAATCACGGTACACAAAACGAATAAAAACACACAAAAACAACAACAATGACAAATTTTCCCGGGGTTCGTATCACGACTTCACGACAGACCACAAAGATTCCCGTTCTTCCGATACTTCACTGAATACCTCTTTTGTGTGTGATCTATTCGAAGAGAGTCCGTATTTAATATCCCAACAACCGGTACTCACTCGACAACTACAGTTACTATATGTACTTTACTCAAAGAAATTTGTCCTTGTGTGTCTTTTGCTTTAATATATAACTAGACAACTGTTTTTATAGTACCTAGTCTCCGAGCTTTCTTGGGTTGGACTAGAAAGAGATACTCGTTATCAAGTCGTAAACTTTTAAATAACAGGTGTCGTGGATATATCTTGTATATATACGTGCGATTCAACGAAGTCAGCTCAGACTGAGAAACGCTGAGACACCTGACATCGGACGGTCAGAGGAGACAGGTACCCTAAGAGGTCCGTTTTTATGACCTCACCTAACGGTAAGGGAAGAGGTCTCCTAGAAGGGTTGGGTCCCTAGTTTGAGCACAGAGTATGTAAAGGACGTAACCGCCTACCCAAGAAATGGTGATCGTGGTCGTATCTTCTATTGATCAGTGTTTATACTGTCGGTCGATACCAAACAAAGTACGTAACCTACTTTTCTTTTATCTCGGTTCCCATCACTATAACTGTACTATCTCTCTTCTCCTTTTTCCCTTCCTTTCCTACGATACTTTCACCCACTCAATGTTACAACAGTCTCTGTCATTGAATGAGGCTTGAAACCCGAGACGGAGACTAGGGCCAAAGGTCCGAACCTATGGTTCCGGAAACGTCCCGAACCCCAGTCACGGAGACTACCAGAAGTCACACATCTTCACCCCTATCTCCTTCTGTCCGGTCCCACCGTCAAGGATCCCCGTGAGTGATCCATGCACATGGAGTCAAGGGAGGGAGGACTGGAATCCTCAAGTAGAGAAGGCAGGAGTCATGGACCTTCAAAATAAGACTGAGACGGTCTTGGATCGGAGATCCATGAAGGGAGTGAGTCAGGTTCTAGACCCCTGGAACAAGCAGTTGTTCAGTAAGTTTATACATACTTCGTCGAAACAAGGAGAGTAGACTGGAATAAGGTGGACGACATAATCAATAGACAACAAGATGTTGTCTAAAGGGAGTCGAATCATCGAATTTGATTAGTACACCATGGGGAGTGTCACGGACACCCAGCCAAAACTCCACCGGACCGGACCGAGTGCCAGAGGACACTCCGGCGTCAGTGTTCATGACGTAACAGACTTTCGGGTAGTCCCGGACCTCCTGGGAGAAGACTCCACCGAAAGGAGGACCGTGCAGGTACGACCGACAACCGACCTCCAGAGTCAAGGGGTTTCTCGACGAACTCGTAGGAGTACTGAACCATAGACCAAAAGGGGTCTAACCCTAAAGGGACCACCGAGTCTACCATTTCTTAGACACACCCGAGTCAGGGACCCGGTCCTTCTAGGGGACCTCTTCCCTCACCGTTGGGTGAGTTTATAAAAACGGACCTCTTAAGGTACCTGTCTCCTCGGACCGTCCGACATCAGGTACCCCAAGATTTCTCAGTCTGTGCTGACTCGTTGATTGTGTAAGTGAAGAGAAAGGGGTCCCACTCACTAGGTCTCTGTCCCCCTTTAACATTTCCGGCAATATCTGATCGGAGTCCGTAGTGTGTAATAGTGACACGTCAGTCGGGAGTCAGTCCCACCCTCCCGACCTTTCCTAGACACCTCGGTAGTACCTCTGACCGATGGTACGTATGTAAGATTAAGAGGTGGTTCGAAACGTCCCACCTTCGGGTAAAAATCCCCACGGAGACAAGATCTGCCCCGAAGGGACCACGGAGTCTACCATTTCTTAGACGGACGTTACACCTGCTGAGTCCAAACTAGGGACCCAACCTTTCTAGGGACCTCTTCCCGTTCGTTTGGGTGAGATCGTAAGAACATACCTCTTAAGGTACCTGTTTCCTAGGACCACCCGATGTCAGGTACCCTAGTGTTTCTCAGTCTGTGTTGACTCACTGATTGTGAAAGACAAGATCCGTTGTCCTTTGTTATGTCTTTGTGTGACTAGGAATACTTCATAGATAAGATTACCGAAAGTCCTACGTCTGTTCCCTTTTTATCTTCCAGAATTTTCGACTCCACCCACCCGTACGTCTAGGGTGGGTGGAGTACGACTTAAGTGAGACTAACAAAAGACGATCCCTTTTTTTAAAGGAAGGTGGACTCAACACCCAAGGTTTGTCGAAAACATCGACGATAGGGCCCACACTCGTCGACATGGATTGGAACGTGCGTCCGACGGGGGTCTTTCCACTGAAAAAGAAAATTGAAACGATTAGAATAGACTCTGTAACACAAATACTACCGTTCGTACCCGATAAGGGGAATTAGATACTATGACGACATACTATTCGATCTTGATGTGTTCACTATAGAAGGTTCGATTTACGTAACATTTCCCGTTTCCAACACGACCGTCGGAACCGGGACCCTAACCCCTTTTACCTGAAACTCTCCGATCAACCTTCCCTTCTAACATTGTACAGTCTTCACGTCTTGTGTCACGACGAATCTACCTTGTTCCTTCAGTCCTCCTACGACCAGCCTAAGGTCCCCAAGTAGTAGACAGGGTCCTTAGGTAAAGATATCCGAGTTCCCCCCGACGACTACCCCGAGGAACCCGCTCCGTCGGTCTTAGTTTCGGGTCACTACTTTATCAGAGATAAGATCTCTATTAAGGAGTCTCCCGCAACTTATGTCCTACTTCGGAACGGACTAATCCGTCCTAAATTTCATCCCTTAGTAACAGACACCAAGTCAAGCTCGAAGGTAGTAGGAACACACTCTTACAGACAACCCCCACCACACACGTGTACGTGTGTCTAGGTGTGAGCGTCTGTGTGTGAAGAAAGTTCACGCCCGACTGGTATGGAGGGGGAGGTGGTGGGATGGTACTTGGTAAGGAAAACCAAAAGTAAGTCTCGGAGGCACTCACTTCAGGGTCAACGGTACCCGTCGGGGGTGTGATTGGTAGCACTGACATCACTCAATGCCACTGAAACCACGATGACGGTGGTGAAAGTGTCCATGTCTTGACACCGAGATTACCCAGACCCTTAGTCCTTGACCCTACGTTACGGTCGGACATACCGCGAGTCCGAGACGAGGCGTGGGGACCGAGACGATGGAAGTCTCAGTTCCGTGTGAATGGAGGTGTCCCGAGAAGAGGAAAGGTGGGGAGGGACAGGACACGAGTCTTACTACTACCATTATTTACACTCTCACCCTATAAGTAAATAGATTAAATAACCATTTCTACGAGATCGTTACCTTTCTTGTGTGTCTAAACACCCGTCTGGATTACTAATTGTGTTACTGAGGGTCAGTCCCCTGTAAACCCCTGACACAGGTCCCTTGAAAACCGTCACAGACCTCTACCAAAAGTACTGACCCCCTACCCTCCTTCGACAACCGTAATGACCACCTCCGGTCCTAACGACGATGGACCGGATATCAACTATTCTTCGGGGTCTCGTCTCTTACCAGACCAGGTCAACAGTTCACATACTTCAACTCTTCTTACCACGACTACGTCACTCTCCACTGTCTACCTTTACCCACTATGGTTAGTTTTCTCACACTCAACCCGTGTACGTCGGAAGAATTATACATTTATCTCCCACCCCCCGCACGAAACTAGTGTACGCTATCCCGTCGAAAAGTGAACGGTCATCGGGTCATACCGATGGTCCTCGACTCCAGTCGGTCCCGGTGCAGATACCCGGTGACTGTCGTCGAGGTCTCCCTGGACACGTAAACACACAAATCTAGAACCACCACCACCGTGTTTCGGTCGATGTGGAATTCTCCCAGAACCCGTCTTATCTTAACACACCTAGAACTTTCTCCAACCTGTGCACAAGAGGTTTCAAGAGAGTGAGACCGTGATTCGACAGGTGGACCCATCTCGTCGTCGGCGTGTCACTCTCAAGCATAATGATTTCATTATACATAAGTGACACCTTTGAGATTTTTCCTCACTAGTCGCGTAAAGGTAAATAATCCATAAAACACTCGTGGACCCTTCGGGGATTCACAAACCCTACGTCCACTTGACAACCCCAACGTTCAGTTAAACATCTGGAGTCTCGAATGTAACATGTACCCGGACGAACATGACTTACCTAAATCCTTTATTTGGAAAAGTCCTCTACTTCTATTTCCCCCAGTTCTTCGGTGGAATCTGAGCCGGTAGTCGTAGTGGAGAGACTCCTCCACTGCACTCGACTCTGGTGTCCGAACTCTTCCTCCTTTGGTCCGTCACCACCCTCCCCCACCCGCCTACACCTTCCCTTTCACGGTACCGGTCCTGTCCTTCTTCCCACCACACCGACCTACACCACTCGTGCCCACTCTACCCGTTTACCCGTTCTCCTCCTTCCCCGAACCCGGTTTAGTTCATCCGAAACTTCCAGTCCCCTCCTCCCAAACCCTACACAGACTCTCTCCCACTACGAAGACGGACGACCCCCGTGCCACCCCCACCTGGTCTTCTTCCCAGCCCGCCTTCCCCCTTGATTGCTCCATTCTGAAGGTAAGTGTACTCGCTCTCGACTACTTGTAAAGTGGGTCCCTTACAGTTCCCCCTGTTTCTCTTCGGTACTGAAGTCTTATGGAAAATCTCCTTTTGACTGCTCTCGAAGGACCTCTAGTCGATCAGGTTGAAGGAAGTTCTTAGAAACTACCTCAGGGGTCGGGAACTACATCGGGGAGACCAGAGACTTACTTCGAGTGACAAAGGGTTCCCCTGTGTAATGACCCACCCGACCTGGGTACACTTTCTTTTGTACAAGAAAAAGAATTAATTAAAAATAACTGCATATCAACTAAATGTCACAACACAATCAAAGATGGCATGTCGTCTCACTTAGTTGATATACATAAGTACATAGAGAGGAAAAAACCTAAAGGAGGGGCAAATCCACTGGTGTCCTGTAACTGATCTCAAGGGACTCGATATGTCCTCCGAAAGCAATGAATAGACAAAATATGTAACACCGACGACGACGACGACGATTCAGCGAAGTCAGCACACGCTGAGACACGCTGGGGTATCTGTCGTCGGGTGGTCCGAGGAGACAGGGACCCTAAGAGGTCCGTTCTTATGACCTCACCCAACGGCAAAGGAAGAGGTTACGTACTTTCACTTTTCACTTTCACTTCAGCGAGTCAAAACAGGTTGTAACACGGTATATATACAATTAGAGTTAGGGGATCAAGTAGAACGGAAGAGAAAAGAGGAAACATAGGTATAAAAAAATAGACATAGACACAGAGATAAAGACGAAACGTTTATTCTAGTAGACGAAATCGTCTAACCCAAAGGGTCCACCGAGTCACCATTTTTTAGACGGTTTCGTCCTCTGCGTCCAAGGTAGGGACCCAACCCTTCTAGGGACCTACTCCCGTGTTGTTGGGTGAGATCATAAGAATGGATCTCTTAGGGTACTTGTCTCCTCGGACCGTGCCATGTCAGATTCGTCAAAGTTTTCTCGACCTGTACTAAATCGTTGATTTGTCTTCGTTGTTCACTCACCTAATTTGTACGTACTACTCACTTTCCCTCCCTAGGACTCAGAAATCCCAGAACAGGACTCGTTGACCAATCTCAATTACAGTAAAGGAGTTAATTCTCCCCGAGTCCCTCTGGTATGTACTCGTTAACTTTCGGGCAAAACCCGTGGACTTCCAACTCAACGGAAAATCTAAAAGTCACCTTCGTAGTCTATTCGGTCGCAAATCAAGTCTTCGAGTCGGTCCTCTCCACCTACACCCTAGGTACCCGTGTGCCCCCGGTACACGTCCCTCTTCTACGTCTACTTCTGGGGGTGTGACCCGACGTCTCATTCGTTTCCTTCCTCGGTGCCAATCCCCTCCTCAACCGGTTCGTCTCCCTGACTGGGTGATTTCACACCCACGACCCGTCGCAGGTGACGATTGCCCTCTAGTCCGTCCTGTCCCGGGAGTCTTACTGGAACTCAGACCGGAACATTTCTGACTACTGTGACCACTACTCGCGTCTAAGTACCTCGTACCTCATTTCCGGTCCGTCTCCTACCATCTGTTTTCTCTTCCCCCGTCTCACCTGTGAAACTGTCTTTTATGTTTTCTCCGGTCATTTTGGTCGGCGTCGGGAAGGAGGTAGGGGTGGCAGGGGAGTCTGGAAGAGAGAGGAAAGGGTGAGAGATCGACATATAATAATATACGAAAGTATATATGTTGGAAAAGTTTCGTTTTGACCTAATGAGATCTGTGTAATAAAACTTTCGACGAAAGTGAATTAGTATCCCAATGGCTTGGGCTCCAGCGGTATGGCGTCCGGTTATTCAACTCGTGCTCCACATCCCTGTTCCTTATCGTCGAAATAAGTCTGGCTCTTCTACCACCTCATCACAGGGGTAGAACGACCCCAAACCTACGATCAAAGAGAAGATCTCGTTTCGCCCCTCCACTCTTCTATTTTTCTTCAACCGCGATTCAACAACGTTTATAAAGGACCAAGGCCAGTCTGAGACGTTCCGTACACGATTAAAGAAGAAAGGACATCAGTAAGTGTCCAACTGGTCCAGTCCTGTAAAGGACACTTGATTGGTTTCTATAAAATCGAATTACGAGTCTGTACCCTCCATCCCAAGGGTCTCCACCCAATAATAGTATGAAATTCGACAACCCGAAGGGAACACCGAGTCGACCATTTCTTAGACGGACGTTACTCCCTCTGAACCCAAGTTAGGGACCCAACCCTTCTAGGGGACCTCTTCCCTTACCGATGGGTCAGTTCATGAGATCGGACCTCTTAGGGTACCTGACATATCTGGTACCCCAGTTTTTCTCAGTCTGTGCTGAAAATGAATTCGAAATCCGTCGTAGGAAAATCGCTGACGAGTTTCGGTTTAGTTGTCTTATGTTTCCAATTTCTCTTTATCTAGGTTATACCTCAGTCTGAACAAGAAGGGTAATATTATGGACCCCGAAGGGATCACCGAGTCGTCATTTCTTAGGCGGACGGTTACGTCCTTTGTGCCCAAACTAGGGACCCAACCCTTCTAGGGAACCCCTTCCTTTACCGTTGAGTGAGGTCATGAAAACGAACCCTTTAGGGTATCTGTCTCCTCGGACCACCCGATGTTAGGTACCCCAGTGTTTCTCAGTTTGTACTGAATCGTTGACTTGTTTTTGTCGTTGTAGTGTTACGGATAATCAGTTGTTTATCAAACCGGTGGACGGTATATGGTCCTCGACAAGGTCCGTAGTCCTGTCCCGTCACTTGTTTTACAAAGAGAAGAGTGGAGGGTCTCGACGGTGAGACCACCCTCCTGGTTCTGTTCTTAGACAGAAGTTATCGTTTAATGGTGTATAACTTTCCAACAGTAGGTACCTCTACACGAGACCTCTCGTTTGATTCGACCCTTCTCCTTGCCCGATGGGTCCTTAGTGTTTTATGATAAAGTACAATATTTTGTAAAAGAACCACACTTTAGGTGGAACTTGGACACAGTATTTTTCCGGGGTCTCTCGGTCAGTGACCGACGCCACAAAAAAACCAAAACGAAAATTCAACTTCACATCGACTAAATGTTACAGCATAATTGGAGTCCATGTGTCGTTTCACTGAGTCGATATGAATATATCTGTAAGAAAAAGTAGAAGAAAAAGTAATATCAAATGATGTCCTGTAACTTATGTCAAGGGACAAGATATGTTATCCCGGAACAACAAATAGGTAAGATATATCTTATCAATCGTAGGCGATCAGGCTTCGAGGGTTAGGTTGAGAGGGGTCACGACGTTCCAAAACTCCGAGAGTAGACCGTTATCGTACTTCGGAGTGGAATGAGTTCTCGATGGATACGTCCATACGGGGTCGACTCCACGACTCCCACAAACCCTCCTCAACTTCCCGGACCAGGTACCTCTGGTTGCCGGAAAAAACAAAGAATTAAAAACTTGAAATCTTATTTCACCAAAGTGTGTACCGTTTTTTATTGACCTTTTCAACTTTATCTGTTTTTTGTCCATCGTTCAAGATCCATGACAGCTCCTCTTATAATGGGAACAACAATAAATCAGTGAGTCAGAATAAACTGAGAAACACCAGGGTACCCGACATTGTGTGGTCCGAGAAGACAGGTACCTTAAAGGGTCCGTTCTTCTGACTACAACCAACGGTAAAAGAGGAAGTTCCCCTAGAAGGACTGGGACCCCATCTTGGGCATAGAGAACGTAGAAGACGTAATCTTCTGCCTAAGAAATGGTGACGTGGTGGACCCTTCGGTGTCCACCTTATAATAGGATAATGGGACCTTCCGTATAATAGGATCACCCACAATTTGTCTTAAACTCGATGTCTAGAGGGGACCCCAGGTCCCTTTACCTTCTAAGTTCGTCACGGACACTCTCTCACGTCCGCCTCTCCCCTCGTAGCGTCACCCCTTCCGCGACAGACATGGCGAAATCGTTTCACTCGCTCTCGATGACAGACTCTTCGTCCCGACTCTTGTCGTCCCGCCCCTTCGTCGAAGACCCGTGTCACCGATGTCGTCTCCACTGGTGGCGGGTAGTGGTGACGGACACAATACCTCTTCCACAGTCCACCCACGACCACCCTCGACGGACTTGTTCCGTATTCTCCTCGTAGTGTCTACAACAAGTGGGAGGTTTAATTTGTCGGGCTCTTAGAAGGAATTCGACAGGAACGTTGTTTGGTAGAGACGACAGTTTTGGCGGTGGTTCTCGTTGCCGGGTCACGCAGAAACAGTCCGGGAACGCGTCACAGTGGAGGTCGTGTCCTTTAGTGTGGTAGTCTTTTCCCGATGAGCCGGTCCGTGACGAGTGCGGCTCCCGTCGGTCCGAAACGAGAGGGTCCCTTCGGTCTCTCCACGGTGGACGACCCCGACTCGGACGGTACGGAGTCCTCGGAGGGTGATCCCCGGACCTCCTACCCGGGCCGTCCGACAGAAAGACGGACAGAGGACAGACCAGTGTAAGTCGGTGAAGTCACACCCTAAGTGTCGTCTCCCGGTCGTGGCTACATTTATAATCACCGTTTGACTACTTAAAATTTTTACTATCACCAATTCCCAAATATATTTAATTTTTACAAATAATTGTGAATGTTATAACAAAAACTTCTGCATTGCCAAAAGCAACTCGGATTACGACCCACCGTCGAGACATTTTTCAGGGTGCTTCATCATTGTCGACTCTCACTCCCACGTAGACTCCGTCCACGTGTTCTACCACACACTGGGTTCGTCTCCCCCACACACTCGATCCTTTGTCCTCCCCCGTCGGTACCGGACACCTGACTCGGACGATCCTTACTTCGACTGGTTCTCTCCCTATCCCACTCGACATCCCTTGACACACCTATACCTCGTCTACTTCGTCCTTACTCTCCCCTCTCGAAGCTCCCCTTCCCCTCCCGTCGACACGTCGACCCCCACCGCGGAATTTCTCGGTCATCCTTCTCTATGTCCTCCGAAGGGTCCACCGCGATCACCATTTCTTCACTTCACTTCACTTCAACGAGTCAGCACAGCTGAGAAACACTGGGGTACCTGACATCGGATGGCCCGAGGAGGCAGGTACCATTTCTTGGACGGACGGTTACGACCTTTGTATTCTCTACATCCAAGCTAGGGACCCAGTTCTTCTAGGGGACCTCCTCCCGTATCGTTGGGTGAGGACATAAGAACGGAGCTCTAAGGGTACCTGTCTCCTCGGACCTCCCGATGTTAGGTCTCCCAGTGTTTCTTAACCTGTGCTGCCTTCGTTAAAATGTCTGTACATATTCCCTATGTCTCTTTGTCTTGTGTACGGTTTCGGTAAAATTTTTGTTCGGGTTCTTTTTTGTTCATAAGACTTTCTTGACACCCAAGGACCGACCCCGTTGTGGACCCGAAACCTTCCATCCGTTCATCATGCACCCCTAGAGTCGGAGTCTACGTCAGTCTCGGTCGAGGCTGTAGTGGGTCTAACAACCGTGACGTCGCTCCGACCAGGGACGAGAATTGTCTCAAGTCCCCTACACGTCCGTGTACCTTCAACCTTTTGACTACCCGACGTCCCCTGTCCTCAACCTTTCCGTCGACCCGAGTGTCGTGCACCGTCCACTCCTGGACTTTCGGGGTAACGTTCTTGTCTCGTCTCGTACTCTTTCCTCGCGATCCCGGTAGGGACACCTCTCCCCCGACTTGAACATTGTGCCTACCGTGTGTCCCCAATAATAGGACTCTTCCTCTTTCTTCGTCTTCTCTTTATAACAAGACTTTTCTGTACAGATGAGTGACAGAAAGGTCTCTCCTGAAAACCAATTATCGTCTACAGAAACGGAATGCTCTTTTATACTTGACATGAAAATCCTCTTTTGTTTTGGAGCGACTCACTACTTACAAATCTTTGAAGGTGTTCCTTTTTCATTACTATCTATCAGTCAATTCTCTTCATTCGTTCTTTTAATAAACATGTTGGTTTAATATTATTTTGGATACAGAAAAAAAGCCGTGCCCCCCTCCACGAGTGACTCTTTATGACCAAACCGTTATAATGGACCTCTTTTAAAAATGGAGATGCTCCGTCCATAATACAAGACACTAGGAAAATTCCATTAAGGATAACTCTTCTTTGACAAAGTACATTAGTACACACACATGTCCACAAACACATAGACTTACACAGCACACTCACACACACACACACACACACACATTGTACTTCCCAACAACGAAACGAGAGAGTTACATGTCTACGTCAGTAGATCTATGAAAAGGTAACTACTGTTCGGCGAAAACCAAATGGGAAAACATACGAAAAATCTGACCATTAAATCTAAGAAGAGTAGATGTTGGTGTTGACTAGTTTGTTAGAAGGACAGTTTAACAGAAGTGTAAAGGGAAGACTTCACACACAGACAAATCACGTTCTCCATCGAAAAAACACTGTCTACAGAAATAGTTCACACCTTGGATGTGCCACACAAGTTATAGTCGGTACACAAACCATGTTCCACCCACGGTCCTTCACCACACCTCCTCTCGTCCCTCCCCAGACGTACAATGACTCCGGACCCCTAAGTCCTCCTACTGTGAAAAGTACGGAGTCCCGTTGACGAACGGACAGGATGGAGGGTCACTTTCCAAACTACACTATATATTTGCACCGGTCACGAGTTGAGAGACCCCAGGTTGATGTCATACACTGTGTCATCAGGGAGTCACAGATACATTTTCCTCAGGGCATTGTAGAAGTGTCGTCCATTGACTGGTCGTACTCACCAGAACTGTCGGTAGAAGTAGAGGTCTCTCGTTACCTGAGGAGACCCAAGACAGGGATACAGGGCCACTAGTCTCACTCTCGAGGATTCAGAATAAAACGTCCTTC
The DNA here is from genome assembly GCA_006410555.1 of Capra ibex. Lineage (NCBI taxonomy): Eukaryota > Metazoa > Chordata > Mammalia > Artiodactyla > Bovidae > Capra > Capra ibex. The sequence continues at coordinate 61,446,084 of SJYO01046538.1, read as the reverse complement.
TGAAGAGAAAAATCAAACAGAGAATATTAAGAAACAGAGGTTGTTGTTGTTGTTGTTTTTTTCTCTTTGTCTTTCGAACCAAACCGGGTAACCAGGTTACGAGACAAAAAACCAAGTCATAACTCTCCCACACAAACTTTTAGAAAAAAAAAAATTAAATTTAAATAAATAAAATTAACCTCCGATTAATGAAATGTTATAACATAACCAAAACGGTATGTAGTTGTACTTAGGCGGTGCCCACATGTGTACAAGGGGTAGGACTTGGGGGGAGGGTGAAGGGAGGGGTATGGTAGGGAGACCCAGTAGGGTCACGTGGTCGGGGTTCGTAGGACATAGGACGTAGCTTGGACCTGACCACTAAGTAAAGTATATATTATAATGTGTACAAAGTTACGGTAAGAGGGTTTAGTAGGGTGGGAGAGGGATAGGGTGTCTCAGGTTTTCTGACAAGATATGTAGACACAGAGAAAACGACAGAGCGTATGTCCCAATAGTAATGGTAGAAAGATTTAAGGTATATATACACAATCATATGACATAACCACAAAAAGAAAGGCCGAATGAAGTGAGATATATTATCCGGGGTCAAAGTAGGTGGAGTAATCTTGACTAAGTTTATATAAGAAAAATTACCGACTCATTATAAGGTGACACATGTACATGGGGTCGAAAGAATAGGTAAACAGACGACTACCTGTAGATCCAACGAAGGTGCAGGACCGATAATATTTGTCACGACGCTACTTGTAACCCCCATGTGCACAGAGAAAGTTAAGACCAAAGGAGTCACACATACGGGTCGTCACCCTAACGACCCAGTATTCCGTCAAGATAAAGGTCAAAAAAATTCCTTAGAGGTGTGACAAGAGGTATCACCGACATGATCAAACGTAAGGGTGGTTGTCACATTCTCCCAAGGGAAAAGAGGTGTGGGAGAGGTCGTAAATAGCGAACATCTGAAAGCCTAGTGTCGATAAGACTGACCGTACTTTACCATGGAGTAACACCAGAACTAAACGTAAAGAGATTATTACTCACTACAACTCGTAGAAAAGTACGTAAACAATCGGTAGGTATACAGAAGAAACCTCTTTACGGATAAATCAAGAAACCGGGTAAAAAACTAACCCAGTAAATAAAAAGACCTTAACTCGACATCCTCAACAATCAACATATAAAAACTCTAATCAACAAACAATCAACGAAGTAAACGATAATAAAGGAGGGTAATACTTCCGACAGAAAAGTGGAGCGAATATCAAAGGAAACAACACGTCTTCGAAAATTCAAATTAATCCAGGGTAAACAAATAAAAACGAAAATAAAGGTTATAAGACCCTCCACCCAGTATCTCCTAGGACGACACTAAATACAGCCTCTCACAAAACGGATACAGGAGGAGATCCTCAAAATATCAAAGACCAGAATGCAAATCTAGAAATTAGGTAAAACTCAAATAAAAACACATACCACAATCTTTCACTAGATCAAAGTAAGAAAATGTTCACCAACTGGTCAAAAGGGTCGTGGTGAACAATTTCTCTAACAGAAATTAGGTAACATATAAGAACGGAGGAAACAGTTTCTATTCCACAGGTATCCACGCACCTAACTTTAGATTACCAATACACCCGTCTTTCCTTTTCCCGTCTAATCGAGTCCGAGATCTGGACTCAGGGTCTTCCTTCTCGTAGGACGACTGACCTCCTGAAAGGAGGTCTCGACCTCCCACCCAGGAGATTGTTACAGAACGGTAAGCCCAGAACTGGTGACGGACCAGAAACAAAACGGTCCACCTGTGGACTTCCTTTCCGTGTCCGTACCCACTGCCGCGGTTAGTGGACGGGAAGAAGAAGCCGTTGTAGTGAGCCCTCCTCCGTCTTCTGATGGACCAGGTCCCCCCGTACTCACTACCCGAGATGGACGACGCGGTCTCGGCGTTGATGGACCCACCGAAACGGGACAGTCACCGTGTACTGTCTTTCCGTGTAGTGATGTGGTAGCTCTCCCTCGACTTACCGTGGATACGGTAGTGCCCACCGGCCCGGGTACCGTCAGGTCGGCTCGAGACGGTGATGGTGTGGGTCCTCGACCTACCGGAGTAGACGGAGGAGGTCTTCGGGAAGTTGGCCGGCGGCCCCCACGTCGGGTTCTGACCGGGGAAACTCCTGAACTTCCTCTTGGAGTAGGCTCTTATACACTTTGTCTGCACCTTGGATGTCCACCCACCACCCGCCAGGAGACCGTCCATACTACTTCCCAGAATAACGAGTGTCCCCGGGACCTTAAGGTGTGTCCGTGGGTCAACGTACTCTCGATACGTCACCACGAAGTCTATTCGTTGGAAGAGGAATCAGTAGTTGTACCCGGGGGTTTACGGAGTGAGGTTCTTCCGTCGGAAAGGAGAAAACACCAGTACGAACTCTCCCACCCGGGGAAACACGGTCGTTACACCCAAAGAGGTGGTGTCCTTTGGTAACAGTGGGTTAAGTACGACCCGGGAAAGTTTCGTCCTAGTGACCCGTTTATGAACATAAATAAATGAATTCTCCTAGTATGACTTGTGTGACTAACCGTGAACTAAAATGGGGAAGGATTGTAGAGAAGGTCTTAAAAGGTACAGTTGTTCGTGTGTCGACGTAGTCGGGGAGTGACCGGGAGACTATCAGGGAGGACACCTGGTATTAAGTAAAATGATCGTGTCTAACCATCTGTGGAAGTAACAAATATTTGTTACGGGGGATGGTAAGAGTATTGGAAAATAGTCATAGTCGTCCCATTGGGGTTTGACCAACCTAACTTGTATCACTTCCTAAACCTATACTACTGTCCAACAGTAGGTCTTTCCAGGGTTTCTAACACTGTTGAATGTAAGGGCGGTGTGAGAGGTATCGTGAACCATAGTCCTCCGTGGTCCGGCCAACTGTCAGAAGACCAGCCTGAGTGTACAACTCGGTAAAGGAACGTGAAACACCTACATACGAAAAATATACATGCACACCTATTGTCATTTCCGAAAAACTCCTAAGGTAGGTGAGTGAGGCAATGAGGATATTATACGAGACATGACTGACGCAAGTCAGAACGTCTGGTTATAATACCTAAGACATAAAAAGTAATCATAAATAACCTATACTAAATATGGTCCCCAGGAGGTCCTAGATTACGGACTACTAGACTCCACCTCGATAACATCGTTATTATCTTTATTTCGAGTGGTATTTACATTACACGAACTTAGTAGGTCTTTGGTAGGAGGTGCTCCAGTCACCTTTTTAATACGAGGTGCTTTGACCAGGGACCACGGTTCTGAATCTGGTAGGAAAATGAGAAAATTAGTCTAAATGACTCCACATTAAATGTGTGATACTTTTAAGTAGGGAAAACTCACATGTCAAGATAGTAAAAAAAAATTGTTTGTCCACTGTAGTACATCGGGGTGGGGGGTCGGGGTCAGTTCTATGTGTTGTCCAGGTAGTCGGTAGTTCGTGGGAGTCCAGTGGGGGGGTGAGGTCGGGGACCGTTGGGGAATGGACTAAAGACAGGGATATCAAAACGGAACAGGTCTTACAGTACATTTACCTGAGTACGTCGTACACCGGAAGAGTCTGACCAAGGAATGTGGGTCATATTGTGTAAACACTCGGTCAATGCACAGTCACCAGGGAAGAAATAACACCGACTCATCATAAGGTGTGAGACAACGAAAACGGGAAACGTTTGAGAACGTGGCCAACGGAGGAACCATACATTGATAATGACGAAAACAAAAAGCAGGGTAGATACTTCGTACTGTTTTACAAGTCCAAGTGGAAGCAAAGATGGAGGGGAGGAGAGAAGGACGAGGAGTCCCCAACCAATACAAAAATAAAAGTGAAGAAGACCAAGAAAAATATTGAAACTTAGTCGCTGAACACAAGAAGTAAATGATGACATTATCCATAGATCAAGAGAGGGTGATTCACACTAATCCTTCAACTAAATGAGTCGACAGTCGGAGGAAGAGTAAGAACAAAAGGTACAACAGGAAAGACGTAACAGTTCTAAATAGAGAAAAAAGACACTGGTGTAGACGTCAATGTCCGTCGTCGTATACATTTGTGAATCTCACTTCGGAAAATCCCCTTCTGTCTTTGTTTCGTACAGAGAAACGAACGTGTGTAGACTTCAGAAGGTCTAACAGTAATTTGCTAGTCCCAGATTATATTTTGTTAGTCAAGATCCTCCACTAACTAACCCTCTCCAGTCCTCCGGGTAAGAGATCTGGAGTACCTAATAAGGACTACCAAAGATTTCGGGCTACACAGAAACGTTTCCGGTCGGAGACATAAGATTTTAGATAAAACAATCAATACGTGAACTTCTATGAAATTGTATACTCCAGATAATTGAAAGAAATAACTTACTTGTTTGTTTATCTACACTAAAGTAAAATGGCAATAGTCCTGAATCCTGTCTAACCTGGACGAAGTACACAGAAAGAACAGTGGAAGTGAATAATACCGAGGTAGAGGAGAGGAGCACTGTCCCAGTTCGAGAACTCGTCCGGTAGTAGTCGGTCTTTGGAGTCGACCTCTTTGACTAACGGTGGTGTCGGGTACTTTTTTACGGGACCAAGGTACCTTTTTAGAGAGCCCTACTTAGACTCGTCTAACAGGACTATCCTAGTTTCTGTTTACCTTTCAAAAACATTCATAACACAGAAAAGGGAAGTTGGTGATCGTGGTCCGGACGAACCTGTCAATCCCCAGTGAGTCGGGAGGGTGGGGACTTGAGGATCACTGGAGCCTCTTCCTAGTACACGATAGTTGACTCTGTGCGTACAACCAACCGGAGTATCTGTAGAGTTTAACTTCGGTAGAGTACATTAAGTCGTAAACAAAACGAGTCAGACCGGAGTTTCACTTGGGAGAAAAACTCACGACTCCCTGTAGTAAATTCTTTCAGAAAAGTCGGTGTATAAGACGAAAGTTACTTTTGTACCCTACACATTATCATACGTAGGTGGGTACAATTTTTTGTCACGTTATACAAACGAGTGTAAAAGGGGTTCTAGAGTCTGAAACGAAGAGAAAAATGAACCTCTCTGTACGGTTACCCCGTCTATCTTTTCTTTTAAAAGACTATCAGTGAGTATACTTTCTAATCGCGTCCTTGAACTAGTGTTCGTCCATACACTTGAGACCGGAGTATTAGAGTCTTTACTCCACACGTAGGGTTCGGGACGAGTAATAATAAGAGTTACCAGTCGCGTGGAGTTAGAACCTCGACGACCTCTACGTCCGGTGGAACCTCGTCCCAACCACCAGGTCTCTTCCGTTCCTCGACAAAGTCTGTCCAGAACTGGAGTAAGGGGACTCTACGACACTGGTTCCCCTGTCTCCTTACGAGTGGACACGAACAGTGATGAGTCACTAGTGGGGGACCGGCACGGCTGACCCACGGGGTAGGACCGGAACCTGTCAATGTATCGTCACAACCGGGACATTGGTTCTTACACCTCTGTGTGGGTCAACCACAAAATTTAAAAAGGATCTTCATTTTCACAAAAGAGACTAATAGGTAGATAAATTTCTTAGAAGGAGTCTGAAATGGTATTTTCATTTAAATCAACGAGTCAACACAGGTTGAGAAACGTTGGGATACCTGATATCAGGTGGTCCGAGGAGGTAGGTACTTTAAGAGGTCCGTTCTTATGACCTCACGTATCGGTAAGGGAAGAGGTCCCCCAGAAGGGGTAGGTCCTTAGTTTGGGGTTAGAGGACGTGACGTCCGTCTAAGAAATGGTAGACTCGGTGGTCCCTTCGGGTTGAAATGGTATTAGGGAAAATAAATTCTCCACTCCACTAGAATTTGTATTATGAAAAAAATTTTTCACTAGGATTTTTGTTCGTATCTCGTCGGACTCACCCGTGTGTTCCACTGACCCTACTACGAATCACCTACATTATTGTTGGTGACCGTCTCTAGGACCTCGTCCTTCTACAAAAGGTGAGTCACACCGTGGAGAACCGAGTAAAGGGTACTCCAAACCTGAAAATGGAGGAAGAATTCTGATTAAAGATTGTGTGTACAATACTCTGACCCGGATACCGGCGGACACCCAATTCAGTCGGGATTCAACATAATAGGTCTGTCGTTTCGGAGGACGGAAGAACGGTCAAGTCTTTGGACGAGAGTCCGAGCGTCTCCTTGTCGACACGAGTTCCTCCGACGGAAGAAGGCTGGATCTGTTCCCCCACGACGTCCCCCGTGGGTGACACCTTGTCGGGGTGTCGATACCTCAGGAAGGATGACTCCGAAGAACCCGGAGTAAGTCCAAAGGGATTTCTTACACAGAGGAGGTGTGAAAGGGTAGTAAATTTATTTGAACAGGTAGACACCTGGTCGTAAATGGTCACAGGTGTCGACACACACAAGAACCCGAAGGGAGGACCAAGTCTACCATTTCTTAGACGGACTTTACGTCCTCTGGGTCCAAGCTAGGGACCTAGTCCTACTAGGTGACCTCCTCCCTTACCGATGGGTGAGGTCATAAGAACGGACCTCTTAGGTACCTGTCTCCTCGGACCACCCGACATCAGGTACCCCAGTGTTTCTCAGTCTCACTGATTGTGAAAGTCTCAACACACTCCACGATCTACGACTGAGGTAGAACCTGAAACCTCTACCTCTAGAGACGGAACACTTCAGGTGTAGAGTGACCGTCTTCATCTGTGACTTGTTAACTTGTTCTCGACGGGTCACGTAACCTCGTAAATTCCTTCCCTGATCTTGAACGACACTAACCGCCAGACCCTAAGACAAAATACGACCCACTAGTCCTCCCCGGAACGATACTTCCTCCGTAAACTCGTCTCTGGACTCCCGTCGGTCCTCGGTACGACTAACTCCCTTTTCGGACACACCCAAGGGTCTCCGTCCTCACACGAGTCTCCCAGTCCGGTGGTACTCCGGTGACACCTACCATGGCTCACACCCCCCATGTCTACCTCCTATCCTCGGTCCGGTGACGCCCGAGAGGCCATAATTCTGAAAAGAAACCCGTTTAGTCACGTAGATGAAAACCCTTCTACAATCCCGTCTATGTTAACTTCAAGTACCCCTGGGTAGACCGACCCACATCTGTCTCGGTCACGTCTCCTTGTTTTCACTCGTCCGAGTGGTCGGTGTGAACACACGCGAATATATGTAAATTTGGTTTCACGCTACAGGTAAAAGGACGTCTCTAAAGTTCCGGAAGTGGAAGAGTACAGACTCGTGTTCTTGACGGAAATCACCTACAACCTTCCTCCTCACCGTACCCACGACCACCGACGTGGTCGCACCGACCCGAGACAGAGAGGACACGTCTGCCCGGGAATAACAACCCTCGTCGTCAAGTAAACAAAGGAGAGAACAGGGGTCACTGGGGTCCCTTCTCCGGTTAAAGTCGTGGTTGGGAGAGAATAGGACTACAAGTGTCAAGGAACAGTTTAGAGTAGAACGACGAACTAAAATAGTGACTCCCGACTACTAGGTCGAGTAGTAATGAACGTCGAGAATACGTCCAGGTAAGGGTCGGGAGACCTGTACCAAACCGAGGTCAACCGACGGGTACTGGTGGTACACGAAGAATATGGGGGTGGTTGGAGAAGTGTGGTCGAGTCTCCACAAACAAAGGACACGGTGGGGCAGATTCTGAACGGTTCTGACCGTCTAGAATGGACTTTGTACGGGTGTCGTGGACCTTCTACAACTCTTACATCCTCCGAAAGTCTAAGTCTTTGTCTTGGATAGGAGACACGAAGCATTAGTACCCGAAGCACACCGAGTCTGTCATTTCTTAGACGGACGTTACGTCCCTGCACCCAAGTTAGGGGCCCAGTCCTTCTGGGGAACCTCTTTCCTTACCGATAGGTGAGGTCATAAGAATGGACCTCTTAGGTTCCCTGTCTCCTCGGACCACCCGATGTCAGGTATCCCAGTTTTTCTCAGTCTGTACTGACTCGTTGAGTATGTATGTGTCTATTGTGTACTGATCCAGTGTGTATTACAATTCATGAAGAATCATCCAATTATTTATGTTCACCTAAAGCTCAGTAATTACTTGTATCCTACTTTTCGGTCCCCTGTGGGTACCGATTACAACTTCCAAATACCAAGGGTAAATCCTTATAGAACCTCTTAGCTCACACTTTTATAATCTAAGTAAGACCTTAGAGACCAGACGTAACACCAAGTTACCTCGTCTAGGGGTCGGAGGTAGAGTCTTTTTGTCAGAAGAACGGTGGGTGTCTTTGGTATAGAGTTTTACAGACTCTGGATTTACTCCAATATTTAGGAGAGATCACGTCAAATTTTAAGTCTTCCATACCCGGTTTCTGAGAATTGACAACTCTACCTAACACAGACCCCTTAGACCGGTTGAGTCTAACATCAAAAAGGAGGAGAACTTAACACCATACTTCATGTAAACACCACCGTCTTGAAGACTCGGTTCTCGATGGAGTGACGATTACCAGATTTAAGAAACTTAAAGTTAGTTCCTGAATCCACCTCTTCCGTCACCGTTGGGTGAGGTCATGAGAACGGACCTTTTAGGGTACCTGTCTCCTCGGACCATCCGACGTTAGGTACCCCAGCGATTCTTAGTCTGTGTTGACTCGTTGAAGTGAAAGTGAAAAGTGAAAGTACGTAACCTCTTCCTTTACCGTTGGGTGAGGTTACAAGAACGGACCTCTTAGGGTCCCTACCCCGACGGTAGATACCCCAGAGTGTCTCAGTCTGTGTTGACTTCGCTGAATCGTCGTCGTCGTCGTCGTCGTCGTTCCTGAATCCGTGTTCTCTGAACGGGTCCTGACAGTCTGTTCCTCCTCTACTCCCGACCTTAAATCCCAGAGACTACACAAACCTGCCTCTCTAACGATAGCAAGTCAACGAGTCAGTACGGACTGAGAGACGTTGGGGTACCTCACATCGTGGGGTCCGAAGGGACAGGAGTGATAGAGGGTCTCAAACGAATTTGAGTACAGGTAACTCAGTTACTACGGTAGGTTGGTAGAGTAGGAGACAGTGGGAGAAGAGGAGGACGGGAGTCAGAAAGGGTCTTAGTCCTAGAAAAGGTCACTCAACCGAGAAACGTAGTCCACCGATTTCATAACCTCGAAACCGTAGTCAGGAAGGTTACTTATAAGTCCCAACTAAAGGAAATCCTACCTGACCAAACTAGAGGAACGACAGGTTCCCTGAGAATTCTCAGAAAAGAAAACTTGGTGTCAAGTTTTCGTAGTCAAGAAGCCGTGAGTCGGAAGAAATACCAGGTTGAGAATATAGGTATGTACTGATGACCTTTTTGGTATCGGACTCTCCTTCGTCGTCTTTTTAGGTACAGGTCTCGGAAGGGGGTCGGGGTTCGGGGTGACGACAGGGGCACATTCCGTACCGCGGTCTTGTACAGTGAGTCTTACGGGTGAGAGACGGAACAGAGGACAGGTGTGTCGTGACGAGCTGACAAGTCCTCACCGAAATACTTCTCACCGGTTCTCTCTGTAATATGACAGGAACCCATTATTTCCTACATTCGCATTTCCGAAAAATGTCTCTCCTACTTGTCACACCAGATATCTTGGGGGGTGGGAGTGTCAGTAGACGCGGTAAAGATCTCCACCGAAAAGTAGTGGACGATATTACCCGACTTACGACACAGGGGTGTCTAAGTATACAGCTTCGGGTTCGGGGGTCACATTCTCTAAACCTCCATCCCGGAAACCCTCTACTAATCCAAATCTGTTTCGGTACTTCTACCCAGGGGTACTACCCTAACGCATACTTTTCCTCCTCTGTTCTGAAAGAGACGGACGAGTGTGGCTCCGTTCCAGTACATACACTCACGTGTCGGTCTACCACTACCAGATGTTCGGTCCTTTGTCCGACGGTGCTCTGTACCCGAGATAGTCGTAGAAAAATTCTTTGCAACATAAAACACAACTTCATATCAACTAATCGTTACAACACTATCAAAGTCCACCTGTCGTTTCCCGGAGTCGACATGTATGTGTACATAGGGAAGAGGGGTGGGGAGGAGTCCGACGGGGTATTGTAACTTGTGTCAAGAACACGATACATCAATCCTGGTAGTAGCACTAGACTCTTAAGATCGGAGGTCGTAATACTCTTTCTTCACGGACAACAAATTCGAGAGGTCCAACCCCACAAGATTCTATGGATAGGTACAGAACCCAGATCTACCGGTCCACCCTTGTGGTCCGTCCCTGGGGGTCGGGTCCAGGACACTTACCTCCGGTCTCGAGACGGAGAAAGCACTGGGGTCCCTGTCTCCGTCTCACCTGTCCGATACAACTCTTACATAGGAGAACCGAGAGACTCCGGAGTAAACTGTCGTACCAAACGTTAAAACTCTTTAATCGGGTCGAGTCCACACTGATGTTTTACTCAAATAATCCTTTCCCTTTGTTTCGAATGAAATACTTTTTAAACATAGGATAGGGGTTTTCCTTTCTAGGTCTTAACCACCCCAAGTTTCGGACATATTAAAACTCTAGAAGAAATTTTTCTTGTGTTTTAATCCATGTTTTATGTCATAAAATCTCAGTCTCTTTTTAGTGTTCCTTAACGTTCGAAGATTTTTTGACTACTTATGAAGTCTGTATGTTTTAAAACTTTTCATTATAGTAAAAAAATCAATTCACGGACTGTGTACAGATATCGTGAACAAAAGACGTAGAAAACTGATGTGTCACAAACCAACGGAGAAGTAAACTGTTATTAAACCATTATAAAGGACTTATAACTTTTTTCTTTTGAACCAGGAAGAAGAACCCAGTGTTGAGTAAGACTCATTACGTATAGGTAAAAATCCTAATGACAGTTGAGATCCTTTCCTTCAACCTCACCTCCTCTCTCACTAGAAGAGACCGATACTACTTTATTGAAAATGTTTAATATATTTTGAGATTCCGGTACACTAGTGTGACGACCTGGGACGAACCCGGTCTACTCGGATACCCCTACCCGACACCAGTTGTCTGGAGACTGGTAGAGTACATATTTATAGAGTGGTACACCAAGTACGTCCCGTCGAGTCTCGAGAGTACGTGTGTCCGACGGGGGTTCTCGTGTAGTACAGACAACTTTACATTACACGACCGGGGAAGTACAGTGGTACCTTCGATAGAGTCTTGTTTTTACGAGATGTGCACGGTACAAGACGTTTATATTTTGTTGCCTTAACAGTGAAAGAAACATAAATCAGAGGTCCATTTGTATAATAACAAAAACCGGTTTCTACGAAAGTTCAGAATTTCTTAGTCGTCACTCAAGTTCCACTGGAAATTTTGTGTGTCTACCACCGAAAGGTTTACTGACTTAATTGGAAGGTGTCTCTTCCATCATCAAATCTAGATAGTTTCCTTAGTAGTGTGGTCATTCAGCGGTTACGGTAAAAGTGATACCAAGAAAAAAAAAAAAAAGGCAGTAGATAATAACAGACTGAAAGTTGTCTTCATACGACAAATTTTTTTATAGGAAAGTAAGGTGTTTTATTACTTAAGGTGGTCTACACATGGTCCGTAGCACTGTCGTGGCACTGTTCGCTCTCTCTGAAACTAGGGACGGGTATGGTACGAATTTCGGATTCACGTACAACCACGAAGTCAGTACAGGTCAAGAAACGTCGGGGTACCTGACATCAGGGGGACGGAGGAGACAAGTACCCTAAGAGGTCCGTTCTTATGACCTCGCCTAACGGTCAAAGAGGAGGTCCCCTAGAAGGACTGGGTCCTTAACTTGGACTCAGAGGTCGTAGAGGACGTAGCGTCCACCTAAGAAATGACGACTCGGTAGTCCGTCCGGGAATGGCGGATCCCCTTCTACAGTTTAAATCTTTCTGTACGACGTTTCGCACAGTACACAGGGTAGGTAGTAGTGCCAGAAGGATAGATTACGATGGTCCCTGTGACTGAGAGTTCGCAATAGAAATAACATAAAGAAAAGTGCACAGATAACAGGTAGTCAGGTGAATAATACTTACGGATTCCGCCCCTGACCGGTGATAGAAGAGTCGACCTCGGGGTCACGAGTCTTGTCTCCGAGTCACCATTCTGAGAAAGACCCCTTTTCCTACAAATTCGCCACGAGACTCGTTACTCTTCTTTTAATCACCTCTTTCTTTTCCTTTCTTTGACCCCTGAAGGAACCACCGGGTCACCAATTCTTAGACGGGAGGTTACGTCCCCGATAACCAAGTTAGGGACCAACTCCATGATTTTAGGGTATACGACGTCCTGTTGACGGACGTGTGGTGGTGATCTCTCTTCAGACGAGTGGAGTTGATTCTGGGTTGTCTCGGTTTACAATCAAATTTATCGTATATCACAAAACTTTTTATTTTCTTTCACTAGGACCCGTCCTCTTTCACAGTCACGTCTCAGAATCCCCAGTTGTAACACTGGACTCACACTGAACCGGTCCTCGTTTCGTTCTCACTGTCTCTCCAGTAGTCCGGTCTGGCCTTCAGGGAGGTCTAGGGTTCCCCACCCGGTCCCTTACCTAACAGGTGAGTTCCTGTGAAACTCTCATTTTTCCCCGGTTACCTTTCCCCATGTCGTCTCCTATTGTGCTGACAGAGTCCGGTCTCCCAGTAGGAAAAAACGTGATTGACATCCTAAACGGTTTACTAGGAATTTGACCGACTAATCTCAATCGACTCCGAAGAGTCCCCCGTGATCACCATTTCTTGGGTGGACGCTTACGTCCTCTGTACTCTCTACGGTCAAACTAGGGTTCCAACTATTCTAAGGGATCTTCTCCCATCCCGTTGGGTGTGGTCATAAGAACGTACCTCTTAGGGTACCTGTTTCCTCGGACTGTCGATGTCAGGTGTCCCATCTTTTCACAGTCTGTACTGACTTCGCTGAATCGTACGTGCGTGTGTGCTCTACCACTTTTCCGTCCGGACTGGTAGTCCTCCGGACTGGAGGAGGTAGTCCTCCCTCCTTTTCAGTGTCACCCTGCTCACGACCCGTTGACATGGGTCTCGGAGACCCGCTCTCGTCACCTTCCTTTCCCCATCCAACGAACACGACTGACGTCCAGAATAAAAACCTTTACGGACTACTTACGGTCCGGTCGTAACGGTACCCCGACCCTCCACCTCCCCTAACTTTATCTCTAGGATCCTCTCACCACCCAAACTCCGCGACGGTCGGACTCAGAGGTCCCGGTTTGGTCACCCCGACAGCCCAGACCCTCTAAACACTCCAGGACTCCCTTTGGGACTGGAGACCCGAACGGGGAGGGGCTCACATTTCTCTCCCCCTACTCCGAAGACACCCCTCTCTCTACCGTCTCAGTCCAGAACCTGGTCCGTGGCATCAAACGTCTTCAGTTCTCGTTCACACCGGATACACCATCGACCCAACCCGCCCGTCCCCGTCCCTCCACTTCTGACTCCGGTTCTCCTTCGGGTCCCCTCGACCTCAGGTTCCCAGACTCTCCGTGGACACGACCCCTCGCACACTCCTCCCGCTCTCAACACCGGACACCCGAAGGGGTCAGGACTCCAGTATCTCGCAATGTCGAGGACGTGAACCCCACCCGGGGTCGTGGGACGCGGCCGGACACCAACAACGTACACTACCCACCCTGAGGAGGCGGACGAGGAAAGGGTACAGTCGAAAAATTATACAGTTTTTAGTAGAGTCCATGGGGTCTCGGGACATACGGTTCCTTCTTCTCTCACGTCTCCGGAGACTCGTCCATGGTTCATCGCCACGGTAAACAGAAAGAGTCCGGGAGGTGTTAATAGAAGGGTGGGTCGGGTCACCTTGTTGACTCAGGAGAATACAAAAGACGTAGACTTTAGGTCCACGGGGTCTGGAAGGAAGAAGTACTGAAAGCTCCTCTTTATTCGGGAAACCAAAAACGCAGCAGGGAAGGAGTAATCGGTAAAAGGTCCTCACAACGGGAGAGTAGTAAAGGAGGGAGGGAGGGAAGGTAACGGGGGACATAACTAAAAGTAATATCGGGGTACGGGGAGTGTGGGAGTGGAGGAAACGTGTGTACCCACGTGTTTAATACGTGTGTCTGTATGTAAGTGAATAAGTACGGAAAATACACAGACCCGGGACACCCTTCGGGAGGTCCTCTTGAATGTCCATTTCTTTACTCGTCGTACGCATCTACCAGACTACTCCCACATGGGGTAAGCCATGTGTCGACCTATGACCTTCTAAACCACTGTTACGGAAAGATTCCCTTTTGTAACACTAGTGGGTCTTAGTCTCCAGACGTTTTGGAACACCAGGAACAGGTCCTACCTGGACCGAACCCTGTGGTCTGTTGTATAATGGACAGTGGAGACTTAGAATCTTGTTACGGGAGAGGAGAGGGGACGGGGGTAGGGTGGTCTACCTGATCCTCCGTCCACCTACGGAGAGAAACCTTTCTCGATACTCCGTAGAAAAAGTGACATTCATGTTAAGTCATATTCCATCGGTTCTTTTTTTTACGTAAGTCTTACACTGTGTAAAAAGTCTCTGTCACTATCTCACATTCTTATATGTGAACATAAGGGATACTCGCTCCTTGTTTACATTCAATCCTACTTCTTCCTCCAAGGTGTCCTACCTATGTTTCAGGTCTCGTCTACTACATTCATCACCAAGAGTCGGAAGACAAACACACGTCTAGTGGACCTCCGACCAATTTCGTGTCTAACGACCCAGTTTGGTGTTGGGGGGTGGATCAAAAATTGAGTGGTTCAAACCCAATACTGAGTCTTTAAACCTAAAGACGGTTCAAGGGTTCACTACGACCAGACCCCTGGTGTAAACTCGGACAAGTTCTACGGGTCACGGATGGAATCGTTTTGATTCTTATCACTATTAAACTCTACAAGGTTCAATTAACCTCCTAGAAATTCACATACACGTCATTAAAAAGACAAAATAAACTAACTAACTCTGTATCAATTGGAACTTTGACGAAGACAAACATCTTTGAATTCAAGTCTGTTCGTGTTGGTAAATTATCAAGACACTAAATCTGTCGGATTAATTAGAGAGACTGGAGTCAAATGACTTACTATTTTTCCCTTTTGATCACACGATAGACCGAACAATTAGCTCTACTTGTTCCAGTACACAAATTTCAAGTGGAACACAAACAGGACATCGATACGAAGGACGTTGATACTTAGAAAAAGAAAGTAGTCAAGACCTTTTATGAGTAGATAAAAAAAAAGTTTATAATGATAGGAAGAAAGAATGGTAAAGAAGGAAGTATCGAACGATAATTTGTATAAAATCCGAAATGAGGTAGGAGATAAGAAAGAATAAAAGACAACGGAAAAGAGATACACGATGTGATAATTTACAGGAACCTAACAGAAAAACAAGTAGTTAAAAGTGAAGTAGACATAGATTAGATGAAATTTGAGTAGGTGACGAAAAAAGGTAGTCAATATAAAAAATTTTAAAAGATCGTCAGAACAAACAAGGCCAACAAAGAGTTTATCAGGACATGTAAAGACTCTCGTAGAATAACGAACGATCAAAAACACTCAGGGAGTAAACAAAAAACTTGTAAAGTACATATTAATCGAATATAAGAGTTAGATTACTAAAGTTATGTCTCTCAGGAATCACATTTTTAGATACAGAGAGGACGAGAGAAAGAGAAGGACGGGCGAAAGAGTATTGAGGACAAAGGAAACCAAACCCCACTAGAAAACTCGAACATAAACTAACTATAAGTAGACACCCTGAGGGCTCACAAGACACGGTCCCTGTGACAGGAAGCCCCAACTTCTCCAAAAGAAGAAGTACCAGGAACGAAGTAACACCCTTAGGATCCAAGTCTACGAGTGGAACGACGACTGGGGTTCTTACCCTACAAGAGGGACACAGGTGCGGTCATGACTATAACCATAAACAGTAATCCACTTTGTGTGAAAAAAAAAGTATAAACAGTGAGTGAAAAGGGACGAGTTCAATATCGAGTGAAAAAGAATATATGGATGTAAAGTTTTCGTTAGACACCCAAATCCCTTTTTTTTTTTTTTTTTGGAATGAAAACAAGTAACTACTTACTCTGACGTACTGGGAGTATACGGGTGTCATTTTCGACTCAAGAAACTCACGAGAGTACACGACGGTAGTCCCTAGTTTCACACGGTCAAGTAAGCTATGTACACCGAGACGTCGATATCCAGTGTTTTTCTCAGTGCCGGACAGACTTCACTTTTCAAATTTCCCCCACCACCTGACTATACTCATAGAGAAGCAACCAGACTAGTTCCAGGGGTACTTCGACCTCCTCTTCGTCACACCGGACCAAAGTAGAGTACTTAATCTCGTCTCCCTCTCTCTCCCCTCAGACACTATTTTGAACTTTTCCGTCCACATACTTTCTTCTCGAACCACACCGGGGTATAGACCTGGACACAAGGTATGACTAGGAGGAAAGTGACACACACACCTTCAGAGTGCACAGATTTAAAATGACTTCACCTTCTGTCTTCGTGGGTCTTCAACGTAAAAGAAAAGGCAAGACACCTAGTAATTCCGACCATGGAGAGGACTCAGGTTCCTACGAGGACCGTAAAACGACCGTTCGTGTGATGACTCGTCCGAAGGGTCTACCACGTCATCATTGCTTAGGTAGACGGGTCACGTCCTTTATGTACTCAAGTCAGGGACCCAGTTCTTCTAGGAGACCTCATCCTATACTGTTGGGTGAGGTCATAAGAATAGATCTTTTAGGGTATCTGTCTCCTCGGACCGACCGATGGACTATGTCGCAGTCGAGACCTTCCCTCGGGGGGGTAGAGAGAGACTTGGAGGGGAGGTCCGGCATCTATATGTCGAGTAGGGGTCGCAGGAGGAAAGGGGAGTCGGTCGGTACGAGACGAGACGGTACCCCTTTTTTTTATTTTATGCGTCTGTCACTCTTACGAACCATCCGGTCCGACACGGGGCCGACAAGACAAGTCAGACGTCGTCTGTGTTACGGTACTGGGGTCTGGAGCCACCCACTCCCAGCAGAACTGCCAGGATGGTGGTGAACCCAGGAATGAAGGGATACTTACAGACCCGTAGTAATGGTGAACAAAAGAGACTAGGTCCTTCAGTATCCTTCCCCCTCGGGGAGGTCCGACGTAGACCGTCCTACTTGTGAGAGGACTGGAGTCAAAACGGAACACGGAGTACAGACACTACACGTTTTGGACGAGCACCGTCTCGGACTCTCTCAGGTGGGAACCGCTGTTCCACCTAGAGGACGACAGAGTGGTCCCTGGAGTTCAGTCAGAATGTCAAACTATCGTGACTTCAGGGAGTGGAACATTGTCGTTTTGTGTTTAGACAGCACTCGGTACCAAACAGAACCGAAGAAGACAGACGAAGAAGGTTCTCTGAGGGGCCTTTCTTTAGGAAGACCCCGAAGACCCTTGTACGACTTCTATCAACTGGACCTTCCACCAGTTGGAGTTCTCTCCGACGTTCTGATCGGGAAAGAGAAAGGTGAAACCCGTAGGTGCACTGTTTGGGCCACCCACAGGGTCCTGTCACCCCCAGAAAGACTCCTTGTCCTTCCCCGGTCCTCCTCCTCCCCGATGAAGTCGAAGGTTTGGTCACAAAAGGTATACAATCTAATTTTTATTGGGTCGGGTCCTAGACGGACGTCGGTCGGTCGTCTGTGGAGTGTCAACGACCGGCAATCACAGTGGTTCGGAGACCAGAAACGGTGGATGTCTACGACCCGGACACCCAAAGGGAAGAAACGGAGCAAAGGACGGTCGACGGAACCCCCGGCGAGTCCGACGTACAGGTGCCAGACAGGGACACGGACGACGAGGAATCTGACACGAGTGGTCCATCGACAACGGTGACCATAGGGTCCTCGACCGTGTCCGACGGACAGACCTCGAGACGCTCTCTCTGAGGAGGTCCCGGAGAAGAGCCCCCTTAGGAGTTCCTTCACACACGGAAATGTCTTTAGCGACTAGCTAAAAACAGAGTGTGGTCGAGAAAATTACGGTAAAAAGAATACTTTATAAGTTGTGTGTGTTCTCACGGAGTGAGACATGCACATAGAATCACGTAGAAAAGATCTCGGTCTCGAGAAAAAAAGAAAGTGAAAAATGGTGGAGCCATATGTAAAGAGTTACTTTAGCAAGTTTAAATGGATAGACCCTTGAAGCATGTCTATCTTAGTGTCGCAGGTAAATATGAATACTCTCAGTGAACACGAAACATAGTGACAGCAAACAAGTAAAATAAGTACTGTAAGACACCATACTTATGGGGTTCTGACTGAATGAGACATGAGTCGTCTATGAATCGAACAAATGTTAAAAACTATTACTGTCTATTTCGACTATGTTTGTAGGGGTGTGTGCAATGCCCACGTCTTACGTACGTAAAACATATAGAACCTCACATAGTGACTGAGTCTTATTTATCCAAGTCAAAGTCACTCACTCACTTCAGCCATCTCTTAAGGTTTAACAAAAGGTTTTACTAACTTGGTTAAGCACGTGGACGACCAACATTTACTTCTACAGAAAACGGGAGTAATAGTCGTTAAATAATAAAAGGCAGAAAAATTGAAAGTGGTCAGACCTTCCCCGTATTACAATAAAGGTGACACCCGGAGTAAAGGTAAAGGGGTAAAGATTACTCCACTAACGTGATAAAGGGACAGTAAGCCACTAGGAGACAGACAAAATTGTTATTTTCCAGTTAGTTCTGAATTCCGTTCTATCTCACTACCCGTAACCTGTACCTAAGTCTTTCAGTCTCAAGTCTAGGTAAATTAACAGAGGTCCTGGGTTTCCAGGTTCTAAGGTTTCAATCAACAGTGAACACAGACTGAGAAACACTGGGGTACCTGACATCAGGTGGTCCGAGGAGGTAGATACCCTAAAAGGTCGGTTCTTATGGTCTCACCCGACGGTAAAGGAAGAGGTCCCCTAGAAGGGTTGGGTCCCTGACTTGGGTGTAGAGGTCGTAACGTCCGTCTGAGATTCGGTCGTCCCTTCGGGTTCTGTGTTTTCTGACCTTTAGTTTCTCTTACCATAAAACCTTACCGGATACCTGTAGCAATAGGGTTCAATGGGAAAATATACATAAACGTATTTAAGAATTACCAAGCATAAATCTTAAACATATTAAGAGACTTAGAAGTTTGATAGGTTAAACAAACGGTGACTACGAATATTTGATTCGTTTCGTCCCCACTCATTAGGACGGAATATTTTATCGAAGGGATTCTCTATTTGAGTCAAGAAGGAGCATATTTTGACAAAAAGGAAAAGACACACCAACAAAAAGCTAAACTATCGTCGGTTGACCGGAAGTACCCGGTACACTGGTACTTTCCCTCGAATGTGAAACCCCACGTCCGCCAGACGAACCCAAACCCCCTTCCCGACAAAAGTGTCACACCTTCCAAAGTCTTCGTCAGGACGTCTCCAGCTCCCCTCAGACCCACACAGGGCGGTGGGTGTGGTCGACGGGACTCGTGACTCCGTACCTTCCTTGGACAAGCGGCGCGTGTCGGTTCGTGTTGAATTTTCTTTGAATAAAAATTTTGTTTCAAGGTTGGGGTACACTGTGTCGACTCGAGAGTACAGGACCCGAGTGAAAAACTCTACTTAGATGTTCCGGTTTTCACTGACGTAGTCGAAGGTTTCGACCAGGACACCTACACCAGAGAATGTCGGTTCCCCTCCGTAGTCTTTAAAGGGGTGTTACCCCTTTAGGGTACTGTCAAAACCGTGTAAACCCGGAGAAGGGTTTCATATCAACTGACCTGTGTAACGAATTGTAAACCCCCGGAGTCAAGGGAGTAAAATCTTTTACTGTTCCGGCCGTCACGAAAGACCCTGGAAGACTCTAGAGTCGCTGAGTGGGAGAGTGTAGAACACTAGGGTTTCCAAACTCAACGACTCTCCCCTTCTACCCGACTCCTACCACTACTGATTCCTCAAGTCAACCCTCTCCCCTAAGTGGAGGTAAGAAGACGGAAACGTCGGGAGTGGATCTGACGTGGGAGGGTGTCAGGGTGTCCAGAAGGACCCGTCCCGTCTTCTGGAGAGGGACGTCCCGTTACCAACAGAGACAAACCGTAGTCCGAGTGTTCAGAGTAGGGACCTATTCCCTTCCCTCACCGTAGTTCCTCCCCTGGTCCTCCGGGGAGCTCCTGGTCCTCCGTCTCGGTCCCGTTGGTCGTGTCGGGACGAAGACGAGTAACCAGGGGTCGGGGGTCACCACCTATAAAAGAAGAGGACCACTGCAGTAGACTACGATAGTGTACCACCAAATCAGTGATTCAGTACAGGCTGGGGTACCTGATATCGGGTCGTCCGAGGAGACAGGTACCCTAAAAGGTCCGTTCTTATGACCTCACCCAACGGTAAAGGAAGAGGTCCCCTAGAAGGACTGGGTCCTTAGCTTGGGTTCAGAGAACGTAACATCCGTCTAAGAAATGGTACCCTGTAAAATTCAGGGTCAGGACGAAAGAGGAGGGACATTTTCCCTCTCACTCGAACTGTCTTACTTCTCCCAGGATCCTGCACCCTCGGAAAGGACCGGAGGTAGATCCCAGTTCTTATAAGGATCAATTTTACGGGTGGTTTGTGGGGGAGGTCACTGTGTGGGACCCAACCCACCCCCTTGACGTGACAGACCTTAGATTGGGTTTTCGTCTGGAGTACCTTCTCTCCCCGGCTCACGTCTCCCGACGTGTCTGAGGTGACAAGGCCCCACGACACCCTAAGTACACGGACACGGGACTCGGTTCGACACGAGGTCCACTTACCTCCTGAGTGGGGGTCTCGGACCCGGAGAGGACTGTAGGGGAGTCACGAGGGTTCGGACGACCCACAAGGAACAGACCCTGAGCTCCACAGTAGCTCGACACTCGACCCGGAGGGACCCATGGTTCGGGAACTGGGGCTCCAGTTCTGCGACGACGTCCGACGGACGGGCCCCGCGAGGAGGGGTGGGGGTCGTCCGTCATCCTCACTACCACTGCGTGACAGAAGAGAGAAGGTCCTAGTCCCGGTTCCTGTTGCCCAGGATGCGGGACACGGACGACGTGCTCCCGTTCCACGACGTGATGGCGTAGCTGTTCCTGTTCTGCCCCTTCGAGAGGTAGGGACCACCCTTCTTAAAGCTGTGAGAGACCGTCCATGTACAGGAGGACCTGGAAATATCTTCTGGACCCAGGAACGACTCTGGACGGGTTAGTCTCAAGGTGTAACGTGGGAGGTCCAAGGACCTGCGCAACCAGATCCCAATGGTGCAATCCACTGACTCCGAGGGTATCGAGCAAGTCCCGGGGAGTCGAGAACCGTGGTCCGTCACCATGGATTGGTCCTGATGTGCACCAAATTGTCCTCTGGGACGGAATTCCGTGATCCCTGCAAGATGGACCTCGGGTCTCGTCGGAAAGTCTGTTTATGTGTCATTTCTTTCCACATCTACCGACCCTTCCCTCAGAATTTCCACCGATTAGTCTGATAAGAAACTTAACACTCCCCGGTTTAAATTATATTTTACAGTTCACGGTAAGAACGACGTTTTACTTAGCGACGTTTTAATTCCGTTGGATCACCAGTAGTAAAGGACGCACAGTCCGGTGGTGAACATATCCTAATAGGTGGGGACCGGATTTTTCCTCAAGCAGAATTGGGTCTATCATTTCGGGCTTCGTTACACATTATACTCTCAATGAATCCGTGATCACTCGAGATTAGGCTACAAGTGGCGACGAAAGGTGGTCCATGCTTGCTGAACCGAAGTAAGATTTAGTGTCGAGGTACTCCTTTATCGTCTTGTAGGATGTTTGACATCACCCGGGTCTCCGTCTCTTTTGGTTTCCTGAGACGGTGGGGTTCTTGTTGTCGATGTAACTCAAAAACATCCACGTCCTACAGTGACCCCTTCCCAAGTTTACCTCCGGGGTGGTCCTTGAAGTACCCACCGTGGTCGTCCTTTCATGGTCCGAGTTTTTTAGAACAGAAAAATTTTGGACTCTAGTCCCTAGGGATAATGGAAATTTCGTGAGTCTCATTGGTGGTGTACTACATAAAACCGAGAATTGACATTGACCTTCTTTTAGAAAAAGAAACGTACGACCCATAAAATTATAAGTACGTGTAATCAGTATTACAACTGTAATAGAAAACCAAACATCGAGTAACTGTACATCAAGTAATAACTGGTGTCAGAAACGAAATAAAATTACCATAACAAAACTTTCTCACAAACGAGTTACGTCTAGTCTCTCTACTCATCCCTTATAACGGAAGACCTTAATTAAAGGGTAGTCTCTGAGAGTGGAGGATGTTCCTAGTGACTACCACACGTAACTTTCCGTGACCGGAGGTAGGCAGTCAGACTACGAACTTCCAGGACCCGAGGTAGTGACGGTGTGTCGGTAACCTAAAGAGGACTTACTGGTAAAAGGGACTCACTCAGGTGAGTGTCAGAGGTTCAGACGTACGACTGAAATTACAATTTGTAGAAATTAACAACCTTTTAAGGAAAGGTTCTGAAAAAGGCCATAAATGACTAAGACGATGGTATATCATCATCAGTCGGAATTAATTTAGAAAGGGGACATACAAACAAATTCTTTCTCGGAGCTTTCACGGTCGTCCTGGAAGGTAAAAGTACTCACACTAAAGTAACAAGAAAGAACTGTTGTTATTCCAAGGTACCATGGGAAGGGGATGGGTCCTTAGACCACGACAAAAAGACTCTCAACCATTAGCGAAGTGATGAGATCAAAAGGAAAGACATCTCTTTCTTAGTTGTGTGAATACCTAGTCGACGAAAACACATCAGGGACTTCTTTTTACCAAAGATATAAAATTTCCCACTAAAAAAAAAAAATCATTTCTTGATACACTGTCTCTACTATACACCTTACTTTTCTGGACTTTACAGTCATAGACCGGGAAATGTCTTTTACAAACGCATGGGAACGGGTTCTCCCTTTAGAAATACATATACGGGTGGAGGGTGGGTAGGAAAACCTCATCTAACAGACTTTGGTATTCGTACATTCCTCTATAAACTTACTATGACCTCTCTACGTACCCTATAAAGTCGACAACATCCCTAGAGTCATGATACAGACTCTTGTGTGACAACGTAAATTGTCTTGTCTCTCTCGAAACGACAGGTAAAGTCATCACACAATCCCAACCAGTATGACCTTATAAATATTTCTCCCACCTAGAGTACAACACAAGAAAGGTGTTATTTTATTTTAAAATTTCTTCTTACGAGGGACCTTCCTATTTTATATAAGTAAGTTACTTGTAAATGGGTTTATCCATTCAAAACTCTCTTTTTTGTCCAAATCCTCGGTTCTCAGGTATTGACCTTTTCCTTAGTTATTTATCTATTCTTTCTTTATAGTCTATCTTCCTAAGATCAAACAGACTTCTCCTTTACGGACAAACTCTTTTCTTTTACACTTGTGATTCCGACAGAAGGACAACGTATTAAAACTAATCCATATTTATTTAGATGAACGGTAAGTAAAGGAAAAATTATATCCTTAGTCTGTAGTACTAAGTATCAAAAGACCCGTGGTAATCGGTTCCCACAGGTACAAGACGCTTGTATTCCGGTAAGAGGTTTCCCGGTCGAAAGAGGTACGGGACCTAGAATACAGCGAGCACGCCACTACAGAAGAGAGACTTTCAAAACCCGACTCAATAAACCAGGGAGGTTTCGGAAACGGGTCTCGTGATTATGTCTTAGTTAATGAGATGTAATATTAAGCACATATCGGAAGAGGTGGTTCCTTCATTCGCGGAGTTGTCATCCTTTACACAGAGTAAGTGGTATCAAATGGAAAGCAGGATAGAGTCCCGGATGGTTGGTTGTCTTACAAACAACTTTCTGGCTTATTTACTTAAGCAACAATATCATAGTGTACCTATATCTTCTTATATTTGTTTCTGTACGTTGAATGGTGGTTTCTTTCCTTCTTCCTTCCCTTCCTTCCTTCCTCCCTTCCCTCGTTCCTCATCTTATTCCAATTTTTCCTTTGCACCGTACACCTGAAGACGGTCTTCAGACTCCCACCGTCTTTTCTCCACATCCCTCCTTAGTCCTTCTGGTGGTTCCTCGTGGAAAACAACAAATCCCGACAGGAACTTAGTGAAAATTTTAGGTTTTCCCCTCAGTCGACGAGGTCCATTCCTCGTAAAGGACGGGGGTAATAAATACTATGAAAGAATGAAAAAAGAAAAAGTCGACCAGCTCGTAATAAGAATATTTAGTCTACCAAACAATTCTCAAGAATGTCAAGGTACAGTTTTTTAACCACCCGTTAGCCCACTCATCGGTTCTGTAACCTCAAAGGGAGAAAGTCTACGACTATTATTAGTCGGAGTAAAATTTAAACTAGACAACGTTTCAGTTTGGTCTACCCTACTCTGAAACCAAAATGACTAACTAATTTTACTTATGAGGTTGACATATAAATAGTAAGTAGTTTTCGATCAGTTATTAAAATTTTTACCTAAACAAAAATAACGAATATACTCTTTTAACTTACTTTCTCCTATTGCTCTTTCCATACGTCTTTTATATAGACGAAGAGTTCGTCATTATAAAATGTCAGTACAACTAACTAGACGCCACCCCCTCCCCTATTTATCTACCAAAAGAGACTGTGTCGTGATTAACACGTACAAGAAAGAGTGGTCCTTTATAATTGAAGGCAGGTGTTGAAGGTTCAAGAGTAGGACCCCATTCACAATGAATCGGTCCGGTAATTACTACTTCGTCAACATATAATCGTGTTACTTTTCATAAAAATCTGTTTCCTCAATACCAGTAACGAAAATAGTGTGAACTATTTGACCCTAACGACCACGTCGATCTTAGTCGGATAAAAGTCAAGACTTGATCGATTCAATCGAAGAAACCATCCAATTTTAGGGAGGTAAAAGATTTTCATATACTTTATAGGTACATTGGGTTACAATTTAGTCATCTAAAACCTTTACCATTGTATAATGAGTCCGAGTCGGGACTGGGTAGGTACTCCTCAGTGCAAATACTAGGGACACTGGTGTACGTACTACCCATCCTTCGACCCATATATTTAACAGAGTCACTCCAACTGACGGTTTGAGAAAACCAATTTAGTCTATTCTGTAACAATAGTCTTTTGAGTGGGAAAGGTCCTCTCGACGAAACCGGTATCGAACCACCTCCTTCCGAACCTTACCCCCACGAACCACGATAGTGAACTCTCTTCTTCGGAGATTTATTCCTACCTCAACTTCCGAACCGTTCTTGGGTGGTGGGGGAGGTGTAGTCACCCACCATTCTTACACTAGAGAGGTGTGAAGATGTACACCCAAACCGGTTGTGTACGGACTACGAGGACTTTTCTCTCTTAAGGTCGAGAGAGAAGAGAGGTCTGACAATCCTCGACTGTGTGTCTAAATATGAGGTTCGTCCTTAATACAGGACGATGAAACTTCCCCTGGAGTGACACCTGGAAACTACGGGAAATTACGGTAAACACTCCAAATTTTTAAGGGGGTTGTACTCGATACACGAGATATGGAGTGAAAGACGGGCAATTGGGAATTTTAGACGTCTTCTACTTTACTTGGGAGGTGGGTACCATCCCCGATAACTGAACAAGTCTTCGACGTGGATACGATTTGGTTCGTCAGACAGACTCCGTCGAGAACAGGGGTTTAGTTCCCTTGACTTTACGGTCACTTGAAACCCTAGTTGAAGATTTCATTTCGTGGTAATACCTCAGTAGTAAAACAAAATGGGAAATGTGCTGAGTACCCGGACCGCTCAGTTGAAATTCTAAAATAGGTGGTACCCTGTCCAGGTAAAACGAGATTCTCCGTACACCCGAATCCCCACTCTTGAAATTTTCTTATAGTACCGAAGAGAAATCAACACGTAGTGCATTACCGAAGTTCCTCAATCTGTAAAACCTTTTTCAAAAATGACTGATATATTTTTATACGTACAAGGGATTCCCAGGTTGAGTCACTTAAAGGTGTTCATAGTACCTTAGTCGTGGGTCTTCATTGTTTTAACCCGAAAATCTTAATCAAAGAAATCCTACTAAACAGAAGTCAAACTGTTATTAATATATGCTTTTCACCCGATAAATTATACTTTTGAACTTAGAATATCGGAAAGTACCTTTTATAACGGTTTTATAAAAGGGTCTAGGAAGATGAGTTTATCATCCGAAAAGAACTTCGGAAAGACCACTAGTGTACAACGGAGATCACGTAAAGTAGTTGTCTTAGACCTCCCCCAATGACATTAATATCTCGTCGATTTTATTGTACAGTACATTCCATCGGACATAAACAAAAGACTTTGTAAATGATAAGGAGAAACGGTAATACCAAAGATCTGAACCAGTCGCCCACCTTATTAGAGTTCTTAGTTTAGTATGAGGAAGGGTTTCGCACTGGTGTCTTTCCACGATTTCTCAGGGGACGAACGACAGGGACTGATTCACCATCCTGTCTGAGCGTGAGTCGTGGGTGCGAGACGGGACACCGACGGGGAGGCACACGTGACGACCGTTGGGAGGACGACGAGACCAGAGTACAGGGACGGTACACATCGGGAGTACCCGTCGGGCACGGGTCATGAGTAACACGAAAGGTACACCCAGGTTCAGGGAAACGACGTTTCAGGTAGTGGTACTCGTGCGAGAGAGACGATGTCACACGTGAACCTTCAGCAGAGGCAGTCACATTATTCACTCCCTTAAGAGTATACCCTTTCAGAAAAGTTTCCTTTGGTCTTAGTGTACGACGTCACAATACCATTAACTGATCTATTTAATGTGCAACCACCTTCCTTATCGGTTTCATCTCACCCGGGACGGGTCACCAATGTGTTCCAGTAACTAAAATATTTATAGTTCACGGTCTCATTGAAGTGACAC
Source organism: Capra ibex (assembly GCA_006410555.1). Taxonomy (NCBI): domain Eukaryota; kingdom Metazoa; phylum Chordata; class Mammalia; order Artiodactyla; family Bovidae; genus Capra; species Capra ibex. Next base: position 61,419,105 of record SJYO01046538.1, on the reverse strand, counting down.
CGACATCTCAAGGTTGTGTCTTGGACTCCATATTGTATATATTTCTGTTCCACCTTAAACTTCTAATCTTGTAGTAAAAATGAGTACTCAGTCATTTCGACTGTATTATACCCGAAAGGACTACCGAGTTACCGTTTCTTGGGTGGACGGTTATCTCCTATGTATCCAAACTAGAGACTGAGTCCTTTTAGGGGACCTCTTCCTTTACCGTTGGATGAGGTCATAAGAACGGACTCTTTAGGGTACCTGTCACCTCGGACCACCCGATGTCAGATGCCCCAACGTTTTCTGTGCTGAATCACTGATTTGTTGTCGTTGTTTTCGACTGTATATTACGTATAAGTATAAAACGACATACTAACTTAATACTCCATTTATTTTTCCAAAAAATTACTGAGTCAATATTACTTAGTGGAGGGAGTCCTTTATAAATATTGTACATATACCTAAAGAATAAAAAATCAAAATAGTAACACCATATTTTAATAAAATAATTATTAAGAAAGGTAAAAGTATAGGTTAATCATGAAAAGGTCTGTACACACGGAATCAACGAGTCAGCACAGGCTGAGAAACACCGGGGTACATACCATCGGGTGGTCCGAGGAGACAGGTACCCCTAAGAGGTCCCATCTTATGACCTCACCCAACGGTACGGAAGAGGGTCCCGTAGAAGGGTTGGGTCCCTAGATTGGGTCCAGAGGGTGTCCACCTAAGAAATGGTAGACATGGTGGTCCCTTCGGGTCCTTGTTACCTAACCTATCGGATAGGGAAGAAGTCCCCTTGAAGGGTTGGGTCGTTCACTTGGTCCGAGAGGACATAACGTCCGTCTAAAAAATAGTCGACTCGAGGGACTCTTCGGGGAAAAGATCTGTACAGTCGTATGTTAGTTCGTAGTCAAGTACTTCGTCTAACGGACTTCATGAATCGTCTTTGTTACATTTACTTTTCGTATTTTCGGGGCTCTAAAAGAAAGGTTCACTCGACAACATAAAATCTATAAAAGTTAGAACAACTGATGTTTTTTAACTTCACTCAAATTACATCACAAACTCCCCCTTTCAATCCACTATTTGGACTTACCTCATTGATAGACAAAATTCCGGTGTAAGGGTCAGTCCCACCTAGTCGAGTACCCTTTGGAGTCAATACAACCCCGTAACGAGAATCTCCCCACTGGGACTCCCGACAGGTGCGGTCCCACCGTACAATCCTCGACCTTCCGACCCCTCAACAGTTCCCTTACGTACGATCCGGTCATGGGGTAAACGGGGTACTAAACCACAAACAAAGTTCGGTGGTCCCGGTTATCCACTAACTCCGAAACCGGAACCTCTCCAGTTGTAAGGGGTACCAGGTTCCACTTGATAGGCACCGACGTGGAAGACCGGGAGGACCGGGAGTTGGGGACAGTCGTAAGTGGGGAAGAGGAACCCCTTCCGTGTGGATCAACAGTTCTACCGTAGAGTATCCCGGTATAAGACCCCTTTTATCCGGTCTACCACGGGGTAGTTGACTCCACTAAGTTTTATACGAGACCAAGTCCCACGAAAAGTTGGTACTCAGTAGAGAAACTCAGGAATTAGTTTGTGACGTAACTGTTTTGAAGTATAATATCATGTTGGACCCCTTCCTGTGACGCAACGGGTAGGTACCTCGGGGTAGCCGTCCGAATCTTGGAAAGTGAGTGGACCGAAGGAGCCGGGAAGTGCGTGCCTCAGACACACCGTCGGTACCTCCTCAGAGACACCTGAACCTGGTGTGAGACTGAGGGTGGTGAACAAATAAGTAGGAAGAGAAAGACTGCCGGGTTCCGAGTTCACGACTACGTGTCAGGAGGTGGGTACCCGTCAGGGTCTGTATTCGTCAAAGTGACGTCTCTTCTGTGTCGAAAGGTGCAAGTGGAATTAAGACATCACAGGTTCCCGTAGTGAATCCCAAGTGGGTCCTCTTACACTAGTCTCCAAATACGTACTTTGTGGGTGTCACGTGAGTGTGTGTATGTGTGTGTATCCATGTAAAAATTGTGTGTATTCATGTATAAATATATTTGTAGACATATGTACATGTGTGTGTGTATATATATATATAACTGAATAGTGATCCTGAACGGAATGTGTTGACAACCCCGTTCAAGTTACAGGTATCCCGTTCAGTAGTCCTTCCCGCCTATTCGTTCCACCTTGACAGTAATTGTCGGTTCCCAGTCAGTGAGCGGGACGGGGTGGGGAGAATCTTTTCAGAGTTGGAGAAGATTCTTGGGAACTGAATAAGTCAGTGCGGGTGGGTCCTATTAGAGGGATTTATTTTCGTTGATTAATTCTTAAAATTAATTGAGAGGTTTTAGGGTAGTGTCGTCATGGTACTAGTATCAAACTCAGTCATTGTGTCGTCATAGTAAGTCCGGTCAGTCCCACTGTGTAATTCCGCGATAGTGGGGTCCTTTGTCATTGGGCCGGACACTTCTTGATTCGGGGAGAGGACGGGGCACCAGTAGGGGTCGTCGGACTTCGGGTGGGTGGGTGTCACTATGTCTTCATAGGTCTTTTATTCTAAGTCATCCGGAAATCTACTTTCTTCTTACAGATTTCTTTAACTTCTTTTGTAGTCGTTCTGATGGTTTTTTATTTTCTGCACACCTATTCTTGGTTTTGCAGAAGGTTTCTTTGTATTATTTGAACTTTATTTATAATCGTCACTAGTATATATATATATATATGTGTGTATAGGTATATATTCCAGTTATAGAAATGATATATTTCTTTAATATACTTAGTTATTTTCAAAATTGATAGATTATCCAATCACCCGTATCCTATCAAATATCCTTTCTTTTATGTTTGTCAAGAATTCGTATCCTTTTCGACAACGTAAAGTATTATTCTCTTTACACTCAATTTCGATACCACGACAGAATACAGGTCGACATTTTGATCGGGTATATTTATTCGAACCACTGTGGTGTGTTGTTCACACACCACTCATTCGACATGAAATAACCTCTTCACACTTTACCATGTACAGATTGTAACATAGTAACTGTTTCTGACCTTTATTAAATTTTTAGTTACCCTTTATTTACTTTAGTCAATACTATTTTAAGTATGGTACTACCCATCGACTCTATATCTCAGTAAAGGTTTTACGTTACAATTAATTTCTACTGTTTCAACCCGTGTATATATACACGACTATGTCACATCTTACAAGATCTTCTTATATCGTTTATGACTATCGTGATCAACGGAACCCTCATCCTTTACCACACAGTTCCTCTGGGTAAAAAAGTAACTTTGGGACAACACGAAAAATTTTAAACGAGGATAATTTAATGAATTAGTGAAAATTTTCTGTTAATTTATAATCTTCGATTAATTAGACCAATTATGACACCTTTATGAAAAGACCGATTTTCTCCCGATAACAGATAAATTTAAATATTGTCGAAACTTCATACGTAACTTGAAAGTATTTTCGGTTTTTATAGTCATCAAGTAATTATTTCTCTTTGTAACATACTAAATTCGTTACTTAATTTTTATAAAATTAACGAGTGGCCTTTATAAAATCCTCTTGATTATGAATCCAGAATTTTTTATTTTCTCCTTAAAGGGTAATAAATTGGTCAGTACTTTTTCTGAACACCTTTAATACAGTTTATAGGGTAGACAACTCCATATTTATTGAAAGAACTTAAACAAATAAACAAGTTATACTTATCAACAAAAAATTTATTAAGTCCGTGTTTTACCTGTACGATCTTGGACTTAATTGAGTCGTACGTCTATCAATTACTGTTTACATAATACTAAATGTCTTATAATAATTAGTCTATTAAACTTTATAATACTGTTTTTAAATTCCCGTCCTCATAAAAAGAAATCTCTAATCATTGTAAAATTGTGAACTTTAATACTTACTTAAATTGACTTCTTATTAAGTTCATATTGGATGGGATAGGAACGAAGGACGGTAGTGAATGAGATTCCTGACAATTAGGAATGTACCTATTTTAAGGTGGATAACAATCGTAACCTTATAAAAAGAAACGACGAAATTCATACATTTGGTTAGGAAGATAACTCCTAGTGACAGTCAAACTTGTTGTCGTCGGAATTTCTGGCACGAAGACAAAGTCTCAAGTTTCCGTGCAAGAGATTCTACTTTGTATCGCAAGTGTAAACAGAATCAACACCTTTTTACAAGGTCTTAAAGTTTAAGTTTAGGTAAAAAGTACAAAATAAGGTCGTGGATGTAACGACTAACCTTATGAAAATCTGCAAAATTGTGCTAAGTACTTCTTAGTCGATCCTCTTTCTTTCCTCAAGAATTTAGTATGGGTACATGAACCATTACACCTTCGCCACCCGGTGTGGGAACTCTTTTACAAAGGTGTAGTAATATTTCCTGGTCCAAATCTAGAAACGAAGATTCCACTTCCTTTTAATTAATACTGTCGGTTCACGAATAAAAATACCTAGACTTCGTTTGGCTTCTAATAAAGTACGGGACTGGTTCCTCTCAGACGGAAATCGAGACCTTGGAACCTGACCCTGGTCAGTAAGGTGACTTCTGGTCTTGACCCAGACCAAACCCGTCGATTTTAAAAACTTCGGATGACCGAGAAAAACAGTAACGTCACCACTGTTCGTAACTTATATAACAGTAGTAATAATGACGACAATGGACTGGACTTTTACACAAAATTCAGATTTTTAATTTCGGATCTTTACTTTTAGTCTTATGGACAGTTCTTTGAGAGTTAATCGAGGTATTTTCGTTACATAAAAAGAGAAAACAAGTGAAGACTTAGATATGAAGAATTTTTATCCGTGAGTTTCCTATAAACAGTTTATATAAGAGATGAAAGTCGATTCATCGGTTGTTCTCTAGTTCCTAGTATTAAATATTGGACACGTCACGACACGAATCAGTGAGTCAACACGGACTGTGAAAAGTTCGGGTACCTGACATCGCGCGGTCCGAGGAGACAGGTGCCCCTAAAAGGTCCGTTCTTATGGCCTCATCCAACGGTACGGGAGGAGGTCCCCTAGAAGGGTTGGATTGGTTTATGATAAAAATAATAACACCTCACTAGACAAAAATGAACTTAAATGTTTTGAATTTTGAGCGTTTAACGAGAAACTTTCCACCTTTCGATTCCATCGATGACTGTAGATCACCACAGGACGTCCAAACTGAAACCAAAGATTACAGTCGTTTTCATCCCCCTTTCGTTGTCAGGTGTAAAGTAACTATGGAACAAGAGATACGTCTTTTCCTCTACAATGACTAATCCCGTCTTGTTTACTATTTTATGTCTCGTCTTGATTATTGATGTCTACTATATTACCTAGTCGTTATGTAAAAAGTAATTTAATTTTCCGTAAAGTTAAGATTTATAATTGTTATGAAAGGATCAAATAGTAAAACGGAATCTCAAGTAACAAATGTTTCAGGAGTTTAGAAGAAAAGTTAGTTCGTAAACTAAGGTATCCCAAAACAACAACAAGACGACTTACCATCTTAGTGGTTCACGAAACCCTTTCTACTTTGAACGTAAACATCGAAGTAGAAGTTTAGTTCAGTTATGCCGGAAAAATTGTCTGTGTCATCTTTTTGGAGGGTAAAGAAGGTCTCACGTAAGAGACACCTCACATAAAGGTAAAAAACAGCGTCAGTCCCGTCCCTCCCGGTTCCCCAGGTCCGTCCCTCGACTACACCAATAACTTCCTTTGATCCAAATCCGACGTTTCCGACCACCAGATTAACCCGTCACAACTTTACTTCGGGAACTTGGTGAAGCCGAATTTTGTACCCCGAGTTGGAAGAGTTCTCCTCTGGGTGTTGGGTAAAAGAATAGGTATCTGTTCTGTCTGTTCCCTACCTGTGGTGTGTCGGTTAGTTTCATACGTAGTCAGACAGGTCCCGGTATCCGTTTGACACCGGTAGTGGTGACTAAGGATGAGGAGTACGGGATCACAGAAAAAGTCATGAAAAATGTAGGGGTGGAGACAAAAATTTAAGAGGGACCGTCCTAAGTATAGCGTCTAGTAACGTAAGACCGAAGTTTACATTGTCGGAAGTACTTCAGAAAGACGAGGCCTCTTGTAGGGCAGTCCCACCTCCCCGACGTCAGGACCTTATGTAGGGATTCACCCTTTTCTCACCCTCCGGAAGGTCACGTCTCTTCCCCATAGCCACGGAAGAGGAACAGGTACTACCGACCAGGACCCCAGTACCAAATCGAAAACTCAAGTCTTGGAAGGATGGAGCTCCCGTTTTTAGTCTCTTCAACTTTACTGTCAGGTACGCTTGGATTTTCTCTTAAATAAAAAATTAAACTTTTGATAAAGTTGGAACATCAAACTAATGGCCTCCCCTGATTCGTCTCGTCCTCATACCGTTCGAAACCCTTAATGGATCAAAGAGGATCCTGTCAAGGCAACTCTGTCCCATTAATATTTATTTTTCACTTGATCGACATATAGGTTCTCAGAATATTAGTACAATTAAAAAATTTCACCATATAACAATAAACCTTAATAGGTGTGGATAATTATCTTCTTGAACTCTCTCTTAAGTAAAAATTTAGTGTGATTTTCCCAAATGTAAAGTGTGGAGGGTCAAACTTCAAATAGAGGCAAGTGAGTACGGAAGTACAATACAAACAACGTGAGTAAAAATAAATCGTCACCAACGCACTTGTTAAATCGTTGTTTCGAGACTACGTCATTTAGTTACTAATATAGGGGACATTGAATATAAGATAAAAGTAAGAACTATGTAGTGTCGACAAAGATAATTTGTCAAACTATTCTTACGACTCTTTCACCTAGTCTTTTACCTATGTTACCGTAAGGTAACTGTGTATTCTCGTCTACAGGAAATCGAACAGTCTTCCCGGAAACGGCACCACTCGGTCCCGAGATATCTCGAGCCATTCGTCGTTCTTCTGTCAAAGTCCGTGTCCACTGGTACAGCGTCTTCACTACGTGACACTGAAGTAATGACATAAAACCTAGGGCTCGACCCCTATAGTCCTTCTGTCCACTTGTAAGACACACACGGTCATCTATTCGTTGACACATTTTAAGTCGAATGACAGACAAAGAAATTTAAAGAGGTTTTATACCGTCATAGAGTAAAGAAGTACCGGTCACAAACCCGTGACGATTTTTTTCTTTTTCCCCCACATATATTTTAAAGAAAGATGAGTTGAGTACGGTGTTTCTATTAAACTTGGTACCAAAAAGACACTTGGTTTAAATCATCGTCATAGAAACAAACCCCCGAAGGGCCAATCGAGTCGACCATTTCTTAGGTCAACATTACGTCCTACTGGGACCAAGCTAAGGACTCAGTCCTTCTAGGGGCCTCTTCCCTATCCGATGGGTGAGGTCATAAGAACCCGAGGGGACCACCGAGTCGGTCATTTATTAGGTGGACGTTACACCTTCTGGATCCAAGTCAGAGACCCGACCCTTCTAGAGGACCTTCTCCCGTACCGTTGGGTAAGGTCATAAGAACGACCTCTTAGGGGTACTTGGCTCCTTGGACCACCCGATGTCAGGTACCCCAGTGTTTCTCGGCCTGTACTCACTCATTCGTGTGTGGAAATAAAAATCAACTCCTATTTCCACCTAGAGGTGACTCTACCTCTGAAAACCTTCCCTTTTCTATATCCTTATATTGTCACCTAAAGGGGGGTAATAAAGGACGACGTTTGACTACGTTTAGTTTATTTATAATTCCTTTCAACGGTAATTATTACCGCTCGTTTCGAAAAAATAGACGCAGTCAATGGACGAGACCCATGTTCCTTCTTTATGGACGGAAGTCTAATCGTTTTTGTCCGAAGGGACAGAGTTTCCCAACCATCTACTACTATTACTGCTAACACTGTTAATTGTCCACCCCGTGATCTGGGACCCTACGATCGTCGGCGAAGTAGAACCATGGAGATCGAATGACTGGTCTGGTTGTGATGGGAGACCCTAGATGGGTTTACAACGATCTAGAGGTGTCTAACATTTCTATGTGCACCTATGACCCTTAAGTACCTACGAAATCTCAACCCTTCACCCAACTTCGTCGACCACCTATAAATTACAAAGAAAGAGTTATTGAAGAGACATTATAATCTTTTTTAATTACCTTCTCTTACTTAGGTTCCCCTATTACTTTTATGAGTCGTAGAAAATCGTTCACCTTCATCCTAAACTTTCCCGTTCATTCATCCGTCCTTAAGGTGATTTTGTCAAGATCAATTAAGAGAGTGTTGTGGGGGACCCTAGGGACGTCCGGGGAAGACAATATCTTCGTACTCGAGATAAATCGGAAGTGTCGTAGGGTAGTCAACGGGCCTCTTACTCTATTCGGTACGACAACAACAACAAAAGGACAGAGAAAAGGACCAAGGAAGGAAACAGAAGGGACGAATTCAATTCTACACTAATAAACTTTTATTTTTAATCATACGTCCGGTTGAGTTGTCACAATAAGTACTTCTTTTTACTCGACAATAGTAAACACACGGAGTCTGGGCGTGTAGGAGTCCCTTGGTCCACCTATCAAGATGTTGTAAGTTGGGTATGCTCGGTCTGGCTCCTGGCACCCGGTTGCTCTCTCCATTCTCGACGGGGAAATCGGGACCCGTAAGTGTCGCGTTCCTACGGAGGGTGTCAGGGAACGTTTACCGTCCCGTCCGAGCGGGACGACAGTCGTCGACAATGTCCGCGACGAATCGTCACTCACTAGGACAGTAGACCCCCGTCCACCTTCTGCGATACACAGACGCTCATCTGCGATACACAGACAACCTCCTTTACTAGACATGTCGGAGGGAGTGTTATTTACTCGGTATAACTTTTATAGGAGGTTTGGGGGACGAAGTCTTATAAAGTGGAAAAGGTCATTATTGATTGCGATGAATTTCAAAGGTAAAGATTCTAGACAAGAACCTTTCTACAGACATAGGTCCTCATTTAAGTCTACCTCCAGGTTGTTACCCATCGACCATTTTTGACTTCTTTGCAGATTCAAAACCCTAAGATCTGTACAAGTCCCTTGACGTCACTAAGACACTCCCGTCCTCCCCTTCGTGGGGAAGTTTGAGTGTTCTGGAGATAATCTGACCAGTCTTTACCCCGGAGACCTAGTCGAAGAATCCAAAAGATCCACCGGGGTCCAAAAACAAAATCAACCATTTGAACTAGATAAATTACGATGTTTTTTTAGTTGGGGTTTCAATCATCGAATTTAGTCGTTGTCAATACGTCTAGTCCTTAGACCCGTTCCGACTTGACCCGGGACTACCGTACCCCGGAGAATGTCCGTCTAGCCCCCACCTCGACCCGGTCGTCCTCACCTCTGGCACCACCCTGATGCTGGTTCCGTGACCTCCGGTCGGTCGTCGAAAGTAGAGATCCTATACCTCGGAGTCTCTGAGAAGTAGACCAGAGTGTCGTAAGAGTGTCGTATCTTCCTCGGTCCCGTCAACTTGTTGACGTGCCTCAGACTTCGAAGTTCTCAGGATCGTTGGGTCTGTCTTGTCCGTACCGGAAATCCTGGACCGGACTCATATAGTGTTTGTAGTGGTGACTACATGAGATAACCACCTGTACTAATGTCTTCGGTGCCTCCCCTCCACTGCATCTGGGACGGAGAGTCACTTCCTCCCGGTCCTAAAAGTCTGTCAAGTTTCCGTGGTGTCAGGTGATCCTCCCGGTGTAGGGTCCTCCACGATTACCATTTCTTAAGTGGACGGTCACGTCAGCTCCGTTCTCTATGTCCGAGTCGGGGACCCAACCCCCCTAGGAGACCTCATCCCTCACCGTTGGGTGAGGTTATACGAACGGACCTTTTAAGGTCTCCTCGGACCGTCCGATGTTAGGTACCCTGCGGTTTCTAAACCTGTGTTGACTCGTGTAGGCAGAGACGACGACTGTCCTTTTGAGAAAGAACTACATGAAGTCACGTTCTTGTCCCCAGTTCATGTTGTTTCTACTCCCGGAAAAAGGATGGGACGGCATCGACCCTTTCCGACACAGACTTCACGAGTGTCCGTGATATTTACGGGTTCTATTGGTTCCAGTACTTTACGTTCCGTACTGGGGTCCTCCGTTCTCGTCCCCTGTTACCGTTAAAGTGTACCCTAGTTCAAGTACCCGACATTCAAAGAATTGAGGAAAAGTCTTCGAGTCTCTCTTCGGAACGGGTACCTGTGACTCCAGATACTTTCGGGGATACGTCTGGGGCTCCTCTAGGCCGGATTCCTCCAGATGGACCTGGCCTTCGACGACTGGGACCTCCTGTTCCTTGATCCGAGGCCCTTGAAACCCTGACACTTCTTCCCGATAATGGTCTACTTTTTCATTCAGTTTTCAAACGTGGTAAAGGGACGTGAATAAGAGTACACTCGAACGTAAGATCTTTGATGGTGTATATGTACACAGTACAAGAAAATTAGGGTCTGTGTTTTACAGTACATCGTACCGATTTAGGAAATACTAACTGTCATGTTAAAAACCAGTAAAGACCATGTTAATGTTACTTTCGGAGATAATGTATATAATTGACACATACATTATCAAATCTACATAACACACAGGGAATATCGCTTAATTCTTTATCTCAGTTACTTTTATATTCTTTGATTTTTGTAATATAAAATGGTGAGTTTGTGACGCTGGCAATTGTTTGGACTCACAGATATTAAAAATCTAGAAATATACGTGTACGTATGTGTATACATAATAAATTCTACGTTAGTAAGTAACTATTGTCACAAAAGTGAATAAAAGAAACTAAAAATTTTTAACACAGAGTAAAGAGAATTGGTCTTTTAAGAACTACTGTTCATAGTAATCATATTAATAAATAAACGAGATCAGATATTAAGTTTCTTGTCATACATACATAATACACACACGTGCACGCACAATTCAACGAGGTCAACCCAGACTGAGAAACGTTGGGACACCTGACATCGGGTGGTCTGAAGGGACAGGTAACCCAAGAAGTCCGTTCTTACGACCTCACCCAACGGTAAAGGAAGAGGACTCCGAGAAGGGTTGGGTTCCTGACTTGGGTACAGAGTACAGAGGACGTAAACATTCTCCCAAGAAATGGTAATCGTGGTAGAACTTTGGGATCATACATAATAAATTGTTAATTTTAACGATCTAATGATTTTTAGAGAAACATAAAATAAACCACGAATGTTCCGTAGACAGTACCTTAAAAGTCATTTTAATAACCAAAGATTTTAGGTAACTTTGTTTAGGAGACTTTTAGATACAAGTTCGATCCTTCAATGACTATACTTATATTAATCCAAACCAACAAACTACGATAAAATTTAAATTCCTGAAACATATGTCAAAAAAAGAACTCATCTATTAAATACACCGGGTTTCCAGTTTTTATGTTCGTTCTTATACGTGTCTTTGTACGAAAATTAGTATGGGGAAAGTGGTATACACAAATATGTTCACATATATATATATATATATATATACAACAACAAGTCAGTGATTCAATACAGGCTGAAACACACACATATATATATAGATATATACTGTATACTGTCTATATAACAGTATATATATATCTATATACTGACGATACGAATGAAAATTTATTTAATTATATACAGATAATAAAATATTTACTTATATTTAATAGGACATAATTCCATATTTAAAAGAGTTGAACAAACACTATGAGCTAAGGAACGAATTAATTTATATGTTTAACTGTCCCTGTACTGATATCTATGTATTAAAGTTGATCTCTACACCCCTCTCCTTTCCGGTGTATCCAATTGACCCCCGTTTTACTACAGAAATGTCATCACTCAGAAGTATAGTTATTCGTACTGGGTAAAAAGGTAAATAAACCCAGAAATTAAAGAGACTCGTTTTAATAAATCGAAAAACACATGTCCAGCACGTGTCGAAGAAACGACCTAAGTAAGTATCCATAAATTATAAAAACTAAAATATACACCATATTAAAATTTTAAAAAAGAACGATAAGGAACCGTAACGAACTTACGTTCTTATACTAAAACAGACAAACGGACTACAGGTTGTTGAAAAGAATTTCAGAAGATAATAAAAAGTGAGTAATAAAGGTCATCAAATAAACACATAACAAACTGGGTCTTTATATAGTAGATATTTATTGTTGTCAAACTAAAATAGGACAGGTTAAGAATATGAAAATGTGAAGAAGGAACCGAATAACATAATTGATCTATGACACCAAGTTACAATTTATTTTCACGGTCACCAGTGTAAGGAGTAAGGACTAAAGTCCCTCTTTTGAAAGTTATAAAGTGGTCATCCAAGTATCGACGACAAATAGTCTAATACCTTCAAAGGAAAATAAAGATGAAAAGACTCTCTAAACAAAAATTAACATTTACCCACAATGTAAAAAAACAAATGAAAAAGAGGAGACGACTATCAGAAAAAGAGGAAACAACACAAATACCTACTTAATGTGACTAACTAAAAGTCTACAATTTGGGTGGAACGTAAGGACCTTATTTGGATAGAATAAGTACTCAATATATAAGTAATATAGAAAGAGTATTTCGTGACTTAATTTAAAAGATTATAAAGGGAAACCTAAAAACGTAGATGTAACTACCCTCTATAGTCATTTAATAAAAGGACATTAAAAAAACAGACCAAAACCGTAGTCCGATTACCATTGTAGTATTTTACTCAACCCTTCAAGGGAAGGAGAAAAACAAAGACCTTTTTAAACACTTATAATAAAGAAGGAATTTGTAACCGTCTTAGTTCTCCAAACACGAACAATAAAAACTGGGGATGGAGTGAGGTATGTACTTTGATTAAGGTCTACCTACCATCTGGCTTTACACTTTCCACTTTGTTATTCGATAGATCTCTACCGTATTATAATATAAAGGAACTAGAGTCCTCCTCCTACGTCTCCGAAGAACCCATGACCTATACAAAATATGAAGGTAGACACATCCTTGATGTAGAACACACGTTACACATTTATGAGAACTCAAGATGTGACGTCGATATACAAGAAAAGACTTACATACAGTCTGAATGAGACAATAATACAATAAATTGGATAAAATAAACTATGTAGACAAAAGTAAAAGATGAAAACTTCAAGTTGTTTTCTCAATATGAAGGACGTAAACACCCTTGACATAGTACTTTTCTACGTCAAAAAGTTTAACATGTATAAATTCACGATAAATAAAGAAATTCGGGGGTGGTACAGTCCTATAAAAGTTCTCAAGTTTGTACTGAATCTACTACGAAAATAAGCTTTTACCTTTTTTTAATCAAAGAAAGGTTTGAAAAACTTCGTACGAATTTTACTTGTTTTGAGTCAAAAATCTTCACAAAACATTTAATATTCGAAGTTGTCACGTACGAAAAATTAAGACGTAGATCTTTAAGTAACATTGTATATAATTTTCGTACGACATTAATGTATGTAATATGTATTACTACACTATTTAGAGTTCTACAATGACCTTAGGTACGTACAGTCAAAAATTTCAAACAAACTTTCAATAAATTTATAAGATGTCACACAGTCGAAAGACCAACCAACCCCGTAAGAAGCCGTGAGAGGCTAATAAAAGTTGATTAATGTATAATGAGGAACAGATATTTTACTCTCTTGTACTAACTTCTTAATCGGTACATGTTGTACCGAAGAAGTCTGTGTAAAGGTGAGACACCGTCCATAAAGGTAATGAAGTAAAGGTCGTGTCCTTAATACGCAGTACCTTCTACTAATAGGTATGCACTTGATGAAACTTTTCAAGGAATACACAAAACTAAAGAAAACGTCTCAACACTTTTGTCACCGACACTTTTAGGACTTTTTACTCCGGTTACTGGGACGAGAATTCCTACTCAATAATCGTCTTCGCTTACAGTACGTCGTCGAACTGTTGGGAATGTAACACGCGTACTATCCCTATACACTTCGACTCAGGACCTACGACCAGTACCTCTACCGTCTTGAACCAGGTGAGTTGTTTATAAATGTTGTCTTGTCCATAGGAATCCACGGGGTCGTCGAGCATACACTCCCCGTCCCGGACGGACGGGTCACGTGTAGTATCGGACTAAAGAAGGTCTTGGGAACAGAGGAGGCCACGGAAGGTTCTCAACCGGGTGTGAGTCCCTGGAACTCACCCCTCCAAACTTTCGACATCAGAAACCTAGTTCACAAGAAATGGGGATTACATATTTCTTTTTGAGATTAAGTTGTTAAACCAGAGGAAACGAGTACAGTATGACCGGACCACTATTTCAGTCGGGATCTGATAGAATCGTTCGTAAGAGGAGAGTGGTCCGTCTTTCTTACACGAGAAAATTTTCTTTGTTAATTTATTTGTAAAATATACCCTCTTGTCACTATAAAATGTATAGACCGATTGATGACGTAAGGGTATTCATTAATAAAAACTTTTATAGGTAACGACATTTAAGTACCGTTGGTAGTTGCCTCATTAGTACGATACGAGTAGAGGTCAGTACCAACTCTATCTCTTAGTACTCCTTATTTAGTATTGTTATCGGTGACTAATGAAATAGGGTAAACATGGATACGAACATGAAGTCACCCTGAGTTCCAACACAAGAATGGAAAAGTTATAACCTTACTCCCAAGATTGACTTGGGACTAAGAGGTACTCGGTCCAGACTGGTGGGACATATGACGAAAAGTACATTAAGATCGTCGACTTATGGTCAGTAACGGTGAACACTGAGAACGAAATCTTCTTATCCTTTATTCACCCAAGTATAAAAGAGACACACTCTTCGTACCAACCAACAAGACTTTACCTGAGGACAAGTGATAGTAATTACTGTATACACACCGAAAGTCCGTACAGTTCCTATTTTTGTAGTATCTCGACCAAGTAGTCCACAGATACCCTTACTTTATAAACCTTCTCACGTTAAAACACGTGTCTCTAGACCGACGTTCCTTACATAACGACCAATGAGTTGTAATACGGTTCTAGTCACTAAAACCTGAAAGGTTTCGTGAAGCACGACTACTTTTGATGATGTTCCATGCTTGTTGAGTGGGTGGTAACTCTCGTCGACCATCATTTTTAGACTTTACGTTTATATACCAAGAAATAAAATAAAACCATTCTAAAGTTCTTCGTCAAAGGGATATCTTTTTATTGACACATTCTTTACAAGAAGAATTCGAAACTAAGATAACAATTTTTCTACCTTTATGAGATTATACAGTGTTGAACTCTAAATGAGGCTTATCATAGAAGGTTTGATACAAGAAATCTTGTTATCCCTTAGTTCCATAATTACTACTAAGTAGAACCTTTTTGTTCTTATATTAAGTAAACAATTTAATGAAACCTTTTATGTATAACCTGTCCAACTGAGATCATCCTAAAAAGTTTCGAGGAGATACTTGGGAGTTTACTTTTTCATTTTCTTCCCTTTTTTCATTTGTCGGGGTAGGAGTATACTTGAGTCAGTGTCTCACATACATCTCAGATGGGACTGGGTGACCTTTAACATTGTCTCTACTCTATCGTCTTTTCCCACAGTTCTTGTATAAGAGTTGAGAAGTACAGGGACCCTTACAGGTTGTCAGAGTCTTTATCTACTGTATGGGACTACTAGATTGATCACTTACCGTCCCACTCTCAACACTTGAAAGGGACTCACGACGTGGTGTTTCACCGACCTCTTTTGTGGATTCGCTGGTGTATGTGGGTGAGTACGAAAGAGACTCACCCATACCGTCTACCACTACCTATCGTCTAGAGTCAGTCGCTTCCCAGTCGCGTTTCCGACTCGTTGTCTTCGTCTCGAGAGTAGTGTCGAGGAGTGAGGTAAGAAGTATCTGTTCGACCGGGGTCTCTTCGGTGAAGTCTTTACTCGGTCTTACACACTTCGTAGTTTACTAGGAAAACTACCCTGACGATCCTCTACCTCGTTTTCTTTGTTACCGGAAGTTTATTATTGGTGTGTATGTGTGGTCTTTTTTTTATCTAAAATTTCAATCTCTGTGAAACCTTGTACGCGAAGTACTATTCATCCTTCTTTCTTTATGTCTGATAGATTTCGTTCCCGAATTTCTCCTCTGCCTCTTCAACTCTATTGTTTACCAGGGTTTTGAACAACGTAATTTTGTTGTGGTTCGTGAATGAGTGTCAAGACGCCACACCCGTCCCGAACCACCTTTACCACGTAGAGACGAGGTATGTCACAGTACCCCCACC
Organism: Capra ibex; assembly: GCA_006410555.1. Lineage (NCBI taxonomy): Eukaryota > Metazoa > Chordata > Mammalia > Artiodactyla > Bovidae > Capra > Capra ibex. The sequence goes on along the minus strand of SJYO01046538.1, from coordinate 61,402,822 downwards.
AAGGTTCGCGAGACGAGTGAGTGTGGTGATTACTGAGTAAACTGTACCCGGTACTAGACCCTGAAAGTGACCAGACATAGGTGAATTGTTATTGAACAGATGTACACCAGAGAGGTAGATGGGGACCCGAAGGAGTGTCGTACCACTGACCCAGGACTCAGGTTCAATGAGTTCTCCGTCCTTCATCTCTAACAGTGTGAGGATTGAAGTCTCGGATCCTTGACCGAATGTCAGAACAGGTGAATAAGACGACCAGTCTCGTTGGGGTTTAGTGGGTATAAGTTCCGTCTTCCCTCCTTATAGTTTCTTGTACTCCCAGTTAAAAAAGTTGACGGTGTCTATAATTTGTCGTATAAAACTTTTCCCTTGTTCGTCTAGAGATTTTTAGATATTTCTTCCCTTCTTTTATATCTTCTGTCACATCTTTATTTTCCGTTTCCTAGTCCTTGTTCTGTCACCCCATCCTCTAGGTCTAAGACAGGAGGTTTTTACTAGTTACCAGTCCATCGATAGGTACTTATTTTGTCGAAACTCTCTTGAGAACAAGTAAGTGAGTCAATACAGACTGAGAAACGTTGAGGTACCTGATATCGTACGGTCCGAAGGGACAGGAAGTGATAGAGCGTCTCGAGGTCTCTCTTGAGACCTCAGGTGAATTTTTCGAAATCGTTGTGTCGTCTTACTTTTGGTACTCTTATTGACGTGATTTTCCTCTCTTGTTATTGAAGTAAAAAGGACGTAGTAGGGTAGGAAGTCCAGTCATGGTGAGTCACGGTCCGCTCTTGCGTCGATCTTTCTCAAGAGAAGTGGTCCTTTCCTTTCGGAGTTCTTAAAGTCTGGGGATAGAGACGAAGTTCTCGGGGGCTGGGGAAGGAGGAGAGGAGTCCCTGGGGTCTGAAGAATAGTTGGACGGATCCTTAACTAAGAGAGTCCTGAAGGGGCCCCCAGGTCACCAATTCTTAGGTGGAAGGTTATGGCCCTTGTACCCAAGTTAGGGACCAGTCTCTTGATTCTAGGGAGTATGAAGTCCCATCGATTCGGATACGTGGTGTCGAACGTGTGGTGTTGTTTCCGAGTTGTGTTGGTTTTGTGACAAAATTTCTTTCCTTACTCCTTTCGGATACCCTGAGTGCCCTGTGGTATTTCGCTTTACTCAATACATAATAACTTCAGGTTCTTCTCTCTTACTTTACCCGTCTTTCGAACAAAATCTTTATTACTGACTCTGAAGGGTTTAGACGTTAAACCCGTAGGTTCAAGTACTTCGAGTATCCAGGGACTATTTAAGTCAACTTTATCTAGAAGAGGTTCTGTGTGTTATTATTTTGACAGTTTTTAGTCTTTTTCTTAACATTTCGTCGTTCTCTTTTTTTTAAAACAGTGAATGTTCTCCCGAGGGGGATTCCGATGGTTGTCTAAAGAGTCGTGTGTAACCATTCGGTCTTCTCTCACCTTACTATGTCAGTTACATGACTTTCTTTTTTTTTTTACGGTTGGTTCTTATGATATATAGGGTTTCTTGCGAAATACAGGAAGTCTTCACTTCTACACTATTTCTGAAAGGGTCGGTTTTTTCGACCCCCTTATATAATGGTGATCTGGATACAATATTCTTTAAGACTTAAGAAGTTCGATTTTATTTTTCTTCGATTAATTATTGTAATTTTTATACTTTTATATTTCGTATGACTATTTCTATTCATATATTAGTTTAAATCGTAAGGGGTAATGATATTATACCACAACACAATTAGTGAATTACGACCGTATTCCCGATTTCCTGTTTTCATAATTTTTATCGATACCGACGTTATTAAATAATTACCTATATACTATATTTTTCTGAAATTAACACTATAGTTTTTGTACCGGATATACTCCTTCTCACTTTCCGATTCTCATAAAAGTATGTTAGTTTCAATTCAACAATAGTGGAATTTTATCTAAATATACACATTCTATAAATACATTCGGAATCCCATTGGTGTTCCTTTTTTGAACGTCATCTACATATTTTCTATCTCGTTTTCTTTGATATGGTGATACCTTTTAGTAGTTTAGTGTTTCCTTCTGTTCTCTCCTTCTTTACTTGTGTCCTTTAGATTTTATAGGTCTTTTGTTATTATACTATAATCATTTAGAAGTGGGTACTTATTGTACTTATTAACGACATTAACATTTACCTAATTTAAACAGTTAGTTTTTGGTATCTCACTGATTTTCCTGTTTTTTTTTTTTTTTGGTCGATTATACGACGGATGTTCTCTGAGTAAAGTTGAAATTCCTGTGTGTTTTAGAAGTTCACTTCTCTACTTTTTTATATAGGGAATGTTTACCTTTGGTTTTTCATCGTTTACATGGATCCAAATATAGTATGTTTTATCTGAAGTTAGATTTTTGGAATCGGTCTCTGTTTCCTCCAGTCAGTAGTATACTACTATTTACCCAGTTAAGTATTTCTTCTATATTATTAACATTTATATGTACGGGGTTGTAACCTCTTGGATTTATATAATTCTTTTACGATTGTATATACTTCCCTCTTTATCTATTGTTATATTATTAACACCCTCGAAAGTTATGGGGTGAAAATTGTTATCTATCCAGTATGTTTGTCTTTCAGTCATTCCTTTGTAACCTGAACTGGATATGAAATCTGGTTTAGCTGGATTGTCTTAAGTATTCTCTTAAGATAGTTTGTATAATTCTTCTTAATTACGGGTTTTATCTTCTCGTCCTTTATGAGAGTTTAAGTAAAATGTTCCGGTTACAATAGGACTATGGTTTCGGTCTATGTTCCTTTCTTTTGATATCTGGTTATAGGGACTACTTGAATCTACGTTTTTAAGAGTTGTTTTATGATCGTTTGAATCGTTGTGCAATGTTTCTAGTGTGTAGTACCAGTTCACCCTAAATAAAAACTTACGTTCCGATCAGGTTATATACGTTTAGTCATTTACACTATGGGGTATAATTATCTTACTTTCTATTTTTAGTATACCAGTAGAGTAATCTACGTATTTTCCGTAAACTGTGTTAGGTGTAGTGAAGTACTATTTGTCAGAGTATTTCCAACCATATTTTCCTTGTATGGAGTTGTGTTATTCCCGTACATACGTTCGGGTGTTGACTACAGTTTGAGTCACCTCTTACCAACTTTCGAAAAATAGATTCTAGTCCTTATTCTACTCACGAATAATTTGTCATGACCTTCAGGATCGTTCTCGTTAATCCCCCTTTTTCCCGAATACATAGTTTCAATGGAGTTCAATTTTTTTCTTTATTTTCTGTAGGTATGGACTTTCCATCTTATTTCAACAGAAATAAATGTCTACTGTATTAGAATATGTCAACTGGGAACTTGTTGTGTCTAAACCTAACACGTCCAGACGAATGTGTACCTAAAGAAAGTGATTCATGCATGATATCGTGATGTATAAAGTGATAACCAACTTAGGTATCTACGTCTTGGTACTTCTACGTCTCGGTTGACATTCCAATATGTACCTAAAAACTCATATACTTCACAACCGTGGGACTTGGAGGTGTGACAAATTGGGGGTGTAACATATATCTTTTGGTTTCTGACGTAGTTTTTCGACACTTTTGTTTATTTGTTTAAGTCATTTTATCGTTTTGTGTTTTAGTTGTATGTTTTTAGTTAACGTACAGATATGTGATTGTCACTTGATAGACTTCTTCTGTACTTCCTTTTTGAAAGTAAATGTTAACGTATTATTATCTATAAATCCTTATTTAAATCGGTTCTTTCAATTTTCTAGACGTCTGACTTTTATTCTGTAACTACTTTTTAACTTCTTATGTGTTTATTTACCTTTCTATAGGACACAAGTACCTATGTTTCTCAATTATAACAATTTTAATGGTACGATGTGTTTCGGTAGGAGTCTAAGTTATGTTTAGGGATGTTCTTAAGGTAAAAGTGTTTTTATCTTCTTTATTAGGATTTTGAGTATACCTTGGGGGTTTCTGGGACTTATCTGTTTCGTTAGGAGGTTTTATTACTTCGACCTACGTAATACGAAGGACTGAAGTTTGATATGATACTTTGATATCATTTGTTTTGTCACACCATGACTGTATTTTTGTTTGTACTTTTGGTTATCTTGTCTTCTTTCTCGGGTATTTGGATACGTATATATCAGTTCATTATAAACTATTCCCTCAGTTCCTATAGGTCACCCCCTTTTATGAGAAGTTTTTGACCTACAAGTGTAAGTTTTCTTACTTTAACCTGGGGACCTGATATTGTGAGTGTTTTTGATTGAGTTTCACCTAATTACTTAAATTTACATTCTGAACTTTGATATTTTGAGGATCTTCTTTTGTATACCTTTTTCGAGGAGTCCTAACCAGAACCGTTACTAAAAAAAAAAAACCTATACTGTAGGTTTGATGTTCGTTGTTTTCGTCTTTCGTTGTTCGTCCTGATGTAGTTTGATTTTTCAAAAGACATATCGTTTTCTTTGTTAGTTGTCTTAATTTCTAGCCGGATCTCTTACTCTCTTTTATAAACTTTTTGGTAGATAGACTATTAACCATTAATAGTTTTTATATATTCCTTGAGTATGTTGAGTTATGTTGAGTCATCGTTTTTTAGGTTTATTAGGCTAAAAATTTATCCGTTTCCTGGTCTTACCTTTCTAAGATAAAAAGGATATAAAGATATTATTTTCTTCTGTATGTTTATCGGTTGTTCATAGACATTCCCATAAGTTGTAGTGATTCGTTGTCTCTTTACGTTTAGTCTTGGTGGTATACAGGGGAGTATGGACAATTTTACCGACAGTGGTTTTTCTATTCTCCATCTATTACAATAACTCCTACACCTCTTTCTCCTTGGGAACACGTGATAACCATTCTGATATTTAAACCTGTCAGTGATACCTTTCGTTACGTCTCAAAGGAGTTTTTTATTTTTGCCTTGATGACAATAGTAAGTCGTCAGGGTGAAGGTTCATATATAAGTTCTGTTACTTTAGTGATAGACCATTTCTATCGAGAGTACAAGTAACGCCGTAATAAGTGTTACCGGTTCTGTATCCTTGTTAGATTATAGGTAGTTATCTACTTACCTATTTCTTTTACACTACACACACACTCACACAGGTACACACACATACACACACAACCGAATTTTGATATCTGTTTATGGACCCCTTATAGGTCGGTATCTTTTCCTCCTTTAGGACGGTAAACTTTGTCGTAGTTGCAGGGAACCCCCGAAAGGATCATCGAGTCGACCATTTCTTAGGTGGACGTTACGTCCTCTGAGACCAAATTAAGGACCCAACCCTTCTAGGGGACCTCTTCCCTATCCGATGGGTCAGGTCATAAGAACCCGAAGGGACCACCGAGTCTACCATTTTTTAGATAGACGTTACTTGGGTCCCTCTGGACTCAAGTTAGGGACCTAACCCTTCTAGAGGACCTCCTCCCGTACCGTTGGGTGAGGTCATAGGAACGGACCTCTTATGAGTACCTGTCTCCTCGGATTGATCGATTTCAGGTACCTCAACGTTTCTCAGTCTGTGTGGACTCGCCGATTCGTGTCCTCTCGTGTCGTGTGTCTGTATGGAACTCCTGTAATGTCATTCACTTTGTTCAGTCGCTTTCTATTTATGATATACTGGAGTGAATGTACCATCTTAGATTTTTTACGATTTCAGTATCTTTGTCTCTCATCTAACACCAACGGTCCTCGACCCTCCACCCCCTTTACTCTTCTACAACCAGTTTCCCGTGTTTGAAGATCAATATTTTAGTTAAGATCCCGAGATTGGATGTCATACCTCGGATCTCAATTCTCATGATGTAACACACACGAGTATGAGTCAACACAGGTTGAGAAACACTGGGGTACCTGACATCGGGTGGTCCGAGGAGACAGGTACCCCAAGAGATCGGTTCTTATGACCTTACCCAACGGTAAAGGAAGTCTCCTAGAAGGACTAGGTCCTTATCTTGGGTGTAGTGGACACAGAGGACGTAACCGTTGACCTAAGAAATGGTGATTCGGTGGACCTTTCAGGTGATGTAACATTCGAACCTTCAATGATTCTTTCATCTAGAATTTGTAAGAGTGGTAAAGTTGTTGTTTATTATACCATTAGAACAGTCCACTTCCCACACAATTGTTTAGAATAACAACATTTATAAAACGTCATATATGTGCAGAGTCAGTAGTTTGACATAGGGTTTTTTCGGTACAATCTTCGTCAGCTTTCTTTGACTTGTGTGCACTTTTCTACCCTTGTACTACTTAAAGAAATTCTTTTGTTTCACTTTACTTTTTGAAATTTTTCAATTCTTTCTAATTTCTCTCTACTATCACCGTCTTCGTTTAATCGACCCGAGGACCTCTTGACACGTACCGTCCTACCTGAACCCGTCGTGGTCCTGGCATTTGTGTCTACGGGAAACTAGGTCGTTGAGGAACGTTCATGAGGTGTGTGTCCCGTTTATGTGTGAAGTCATTCCAAGTGAGATCGTACTACATATTCTCGCTTTTAGCCATTTTTTTTTTTGAATTACTGGAGAGTCGTCCTCCGACCGATCTACTTAGTATCGTCTAAATACCTTTCGTACGTTAATTGAGAAGATTTTCACTGAAGGAAACGTTCACGACTGTCTTTATATAGATACTGTGTACCGATTCATCTTTTTAATTTTTCATTTCACATTTTCATATACGGACATCGAACTAATGGAGAGTTTTTTTTGTACATAATGAATAAATATGAGCATATATCTAAAAAGACCTTCCTGAGTTCTTTTTATTAGTTTGCACGACAGAGACAACTACTCCTGAACCTCAAACATCACCTTTGTCTGAGTGAAAGGGAGTATAAATCCTAAACAGTTTCAAAATAGAATATTAGTTTTAAGTCTTATTTGAACTTTATTGTATGTACTGATCGAACAAGTTTTTTTAGACTTTAGTTTTAGATTTTTATTATGTATTTTACTTACTCTGTCTTCATATTCGTTACACGGTAAATTTCTTCACACGACCGTCGATACTAGAGTCTAATTTTAGGGACTCGACAGGGGGAGACCGGTGGTATCCCGTCGACCGGAAGGAGACAGGTGGATTCTCTACGGTGGTCCCAATATCACTGAAGGTCCCCTCCATCATTCTGAATAGGTACAGTGTGACTTGGAGTACAGGGAGTCTTACCCAAAAAGACCCGTTTTAAAACTAGAAAAATGGTGGTGAACGAAAAAATTTAATCTTTCAAACGTTGAAACAAAATTTACTATGATCCTTTGGTAGAGGGGGTTTTATTAGTCCCGACTGAATTTTGACACCTGTTTACATGTTATTATCAATTTATATAACATTTGTCGGGTCATAAAGAACTTTGTTTTGGTAATTCATTATGAGTCCGGACTGAAAACGTAACAGTACGGTTTGAGGTTCTTCGACACTCGTTGGTTTCTCCATTCTCTTTCCCTGAATCTCCTATGTTTTTGAAGTCAGACTTAGAATTTGTACGTATAAATTTAGAATTTTTAAATTCTAAATTAGCATAAAATTCTAAGTCTGTTATATATATGTATCCGTAAAACACTCAGCACTAAAATAACTAAAAATTTTAACGTCATTTATATATGGATTGCAGACCTCCTTCTTTACCGTTGGATGAAGTCATAGGAACGGACCTCTTAGGGTACCTGTTTCTTCGGACCGTCCAATGTCAGGTTCCCCATGTTTCTGAGCCTGTGTTGACTTCGTTGAATCGTGCTCTATGTATTGTATTTGAAATGGTAGAATTGGTAAAGTTCTCATGTCAAGTCATTACAAGTAAGTGCAACGAGTGTTGATCAGAGGTCTTAAGAAAAGTAGAAGGGTTTGACTTTGAGCCATGGGTAATTTGTCGACGAGAGAGAGAGAGGGGGAGGAGACCAGGGTCCGTTGTCAATAAGAGGAACGACAGAGACACTGAGGTGTCTCCAGAGTCAACACACCTTAGCATATAATCAGGAAATCACTGAACTGGTCGAATTAAAGTGACTCGTATTATTTTCCGTTGACGTACCAAGTAGACACAGTACGTAGATAGTCTTGGGGGAAGGAAGAATTTACACGTAGGTGATACAGTTATATGGGTAAAACACATAGACAAATAAACAGTTACCTGCGAACCCCTCGAGTGTGGAAACCAACAACACTTATCACGACGATACTTGTCTGGACCACAGGTAGTAAAATTGGAATTACCTTGTAGAGGTAAACGGAGCAAAAGTCCGGGTCTGGGTACCTTTCACCGGACACTTCACCATACGAGGCCTTACGTAGTTGATGATGTTCAAGAGGTCGTTTTCACTACAAACCTCGAAGCCTCACAATTACACCCTTCGCAAAAGGATACCCGTCTTCGGTATAGCCCACTCAATGAACACGAGGTAACGGATTAATAGTCCGGTAGTCTTGTCTATTCGTGGTCTAATAGGAATGTCCTGGGACTTTTTGAAGTTTAAACCAGTGGGAAGGACTCAGACATAGAAAGCTCTCACGTCTCAATTATACTAGAGTCAAATAAGATTTAACTTTCTTTATAAATTTTGATAGACCTGTTATACACCCAAAAAAAAAGTAACACATAATATGTGTATTTATACGTAAGTATACAGTTGTTTTTAAGTCAATTGATAGCTCTAGTCTTCCTTTTTTCCCTTAAAATAAACTCGGTTTGACTCCGAGTATTGGGTCCTTCGTTTAAGAATCTTCCGTAACTCTCAATAAGGTGGACAATTTTCAGCTTCCGTGTCAGAATCTCTGTTCTAGAAAACTCTGTTTTCTAATATGTAGTTTTACTGTATGAGCAAGTGATTCCTATCTGTCAGGTCCATTCGTACATGTCTCCCTCGTCGCTCAGTCGTGCTGGGGGAGTCTCGATTCTTTCTCGTGATAAAAAATTTCTTCACTGTAACGGTCACAGTCTTCTCTCTTTCTTTTAACTAGACACACCAGTTCGTCCATGAGGACAGAAACTCCTCGAGCCCAATTACACATCACGTCTATGTGCGACGGGTAATCACTCCCTCTCTCCTCCAGTTTTGTGTGTCTCTCCTAAAATATAAATTAAAAAAACAGGACGGAATTTTATGTTTAAAATGAATTTGTAAATGGGTTTAGTTGTAAGTAATCTCAACTTTATTTTTATTACCGATGAGAGTAAACGTTTACACGTCAAGTCATTAGAAGAGATTCTAAAAAAAAAAAAGTGTAGTTTTATATATATGTCTTTTCACGTGTTTAGGATCCGATGCCGATCTACCTTAAAGTATTGACCCTGGACGGGTACTTCGGTCGGGGAGTTTCGTCTTTGTCTTCGAGGGAAAAGGGGGATGTACGTGTTCTGAATGGGGTTCCCAGTGGGGTGGACTAAGGACCGTAGTGTCCAATCCACGAAGACAAAGAACGTGAAATATATTAACTTCAGTGTGTCATAGATGAGAAAGCAGAGAAAAGTCCCTACCCAAGATAAACAAAACAAAACGACTTACGACACGAACCAAAACGTACCAAATCCCTTACTTTCCGTCACTTCAAAGACGATACGACCTCTTTCCTCTCTCCTACCCCACGGGTGGTCCCACAGGCTCTCTCTACATGCTCGACTACTGGGACACGACCTGGATACTCACTCATGGATCGGGAAGGACGGTACATCGGGCTAGGAGACCTCCGTCTACCTTAACGGTCCGTGATTATTCCTCGTATTTACGATAGAAAAGTACTTAGTCCCTAGCCGAGGGAAGATTTGTTTGTTAGCCCCTGTCCAGAACGAAGGACCTGGTATGTGAAGACAAGAAATCAGATTTCTCATATTTAATGAGATTAACGTCCATACTTTTAAATTTACATCTACTATAGTCAGTCCCAATTCCCCACAAGTTTTATTTTTTATTTACAAGAATTCACAGACCAGACCCCTACGTACGGTACAAACCATTCTCTTCTACTACCTTCATGAATCTCTCTACAGTATGACAGGATTAAGGACTAGTGGACAGTCGGACTCCGTACTAGTGCCTACCTAACCAAGTCCAACGTGAGGGGTTTTCACTGAGTCTTGAACTTTGTCACCGGGATCTCAGACGGGGTCACCGGACGGTCCATCTCGTGTACACTGTAACATCCGTCCACTATACGTCCCCTCGAGTCGACTGTTCCCTTTACGTAACGGGGACTCTTATTCCCTGTACCGGAAACTGGAACGGACCCAAACCGACGGACCTACACATAACACCTCTTTGGGTCCCGGTCCCAGAGGCAGGGAGACTGTGATTTCACACGACGTCTTGGGAACATCGAACCTTTTCTACGTCCAGACATTAGTTCTCCTTGAGTATATAGACGGTTATCTAAATTATAAAACTCCTAGTCCAAAGAAGAGTCCATACTGTAGACTACGACGTCTTCGTAGAGGTTCTACTACCTATAAGATTCACGAAAGTCTACGTTGGACCTTAAGACGTTGTAGGGTCCTTCGTAGAAGGCACTGACATCGACCCTTACCTTCAATTCTTAGAGAAATAATAGATTTTCACTGGACCCCACTCGGTTCCCTTTCTCGTTGAAAGGAGTACGACGACACCGACGATTCAGTGAAGTCAACACAAGCTGAGACACGCTGGGGTATCTGCCGTCGGGTGGTCCCAGGGGGCAGGGACCCTAAGAGGTCCGTTTTTGTGACCTCACCCAACGGTAAAGGAAGAGGTTACGTACTTTCACTTTTCACTTTCACTTCAGCGAGTCAGCACAGGTTGAAGCGTTGGGGTACCTGACGTCGGATGGTCCGAGGAGACAGGTACCCTAAAAGGTCCGTTCTCATGACCTCACCCAACGGCAACGGAAGAGGCTGAAAGGAGTACCTTCAATTGTTAAGGCCCGACCCGCTTGTCCTTTGTTTATTTGATTCGTCAATTTGTGTACTAATGTATAACACTACCACGGTATCTCGTTTGGTGTCCCTAGAAACTCACTCTCATCTTTTAAAGTTAGGGACCCACCCCTTCTAGGGGACCTCCTCCTTTGTCGTTGGGTGAGGTTATAAGAACGGACCTCTTAAGACAACTGTCTCCTTGGACCTCCCAATGTCCGTGTGTCTCGACCTGTGATAAGGTCGACCATCATCAGTCTGGGAGGATGGTATCTCAGCGTTTCCCAGCCTGAGATGATTCGTTGACTCATGTCATGTCGTGTGCGTGTCTCTTAAACGCTCCCCACCCCTAAAATGAAGGTAACTGTTCAGGTATAACCGGAGAAAATCCTTCCTCACAAGGTTGACTCTTGACGTCCCACTCCTTGAACTCACGTCCTTTACTCTTCCTCCGACGACCCGTGGTCCCAGTCTCGTCGTTTTCGTGGGGTCTGGACCCATGTGTCTTCACCCGTCCTGTGGTAGTTCATGTGTCCGGAACCGGTGCGAGGAGACGTCTTCGAATCTCAAAGGGACCGAAGGACCGTCGTCGGACTGGGCATTACATTTCCTCTCTAAGATACCCTTTGGACTGTCCGCAGAAACGACTCCCAGGAAGATATAAGGATAAAGGGGTGTGATCAAGCGAACGGCGCATTCCCCTAGGGACCTCTTTCCTATCCGATGGGTCAGGTCATAAGTACCCGAAGGCACCACCGAGTCTACCATTTCTTAGGCGGACGTTACGTCCTCTGGACCCAGACTAGGGACTCAGCCCTTATAGGGGACCTCCTCCTTTGTCGTTAGGTGAGGTCATAAGGACGGACCTCTTAGGGGTACCTATCTCCTCGGACCGCTCGATACCAGGTACCCCAGTGTCTCAGCCTATGTTGACTCACTGATTCGTGCGTGTGTCATGTCAGATAAACCACCTACTTTGGGAGTGTCATTCTGAGAATTCCCTGAAAAACACATAAGCCAGTCTCTTGTGGGTAAACCGTTTCTACTACTCCAACACGAGAAATCAACATCTTCGAATCATCGTCCTCCCTTCCAAAGGGAGAGACACCTGTGTAAAGGTGAACGCCAAGACGTAGGGTCCGAACCGGTAGTGAAGGTGAGGACGTGTGTGGAACCACCGACCTCTGTGTAGAACCACCGACCTCCTTCGAAAACAGAGATTGGTACTGACGTCTACTGTATGAAGTTCGTCGAAATAACGAACGAGAACTTTTGGTACTCACGTCTACTTTTGGTATTACGTTGGTAAATAAAACTACGGTAAACGATCTTGTCGGGTAAAACCAAGACAGCGTTGGTGACGTGTCACTCACTCACTAAAAAACAGGGGTACACACCACGGACCGATAAGAGAGTATGGATCCGACTTGGTACACTTTAACGTCGACGACAACCAGTTTTTCCAACTTACACCTGTCACATACGTCAAATTGGAGTTCAAGACACAGTGAATGACCCACTAAAATGGGTGCACGTTATAACGGTTTTTAGAACGTTTTATTTTATTGAAGGTTTGTTCCTGTGTAAGAGTCTCAAAATTCTTTATGAACGAAAGTCGACTAGGACAAGTCACACGGGTACAATCTACTTTGTCTCTACGGACATCTACAAACAAATCTCCAACGTCTAACAATTTCTGAAAATGGGCACCGAACGTATGTGGTAACGGAGTGGACGATTGTCACTGTTTTCATTCTCAAACGGCGTAATTCCACACATTATCGTCGCACAAAAGTCTTTTAGATCTCGGTAGATGACCCCGTGTTGGAATTTAACACGGGGGTAAAAAAAGAATTTTTCTAATCCTCGATTCACAAATAGGTGTCGTGTGACTAGTTGATTCATAAAAGTCTGCGTAAGACAAAACGATCTAGTATTTATCTGGCAGAGACTTTCGCCCCAAATATCTAGATTTTCACCCCAAATTTCAGTGGACCCATGGGACAACATACGTCCAACCAAGACACCCAGACCCCACCCGGACTGTGACAAGGGGTCATCGAAGAGCAACAGGACTCGGGTCTCGTCTCCACACGACACTGGTACCCAAGGACTCTTTCGGTCGTCTCCCGCGACAGTGAGGTGAGCGTGAACCGGACGTTTCCGGGGTCGACACTAGTCTCGAAAAAGAGATCGTAACTATTGTTTGTCATTATGGAGAGAAGGGAAACGTCGCACCTCTTATCCGGACCTAAGCATCGACACCTTGACGCCGACGCGTTAATGATGATGCTGCACCAATTGATTTCCGAGGGTGCGGCAGAAAGTCGTCTACTCGCCGCGCCCTTCTGAAGAGATCACGCAACTAAAACTCGGAAGTAGAGGGAGGGAGACGGGTAACCCTCTCTGTCGAGTACACCTGACACAGACACTGACACCAAGGGGGTTCCGGACAGGACCTTGTGTGGGAGGTGTTTCATTTGGGCGGGGTCTCTTCACCACCCTTCTGTCTGTCTGTCGTCCTGATTCCTCGGATACCTAAGCACGCACAAAGAACAGGTACACCGTGCAACAAACGTCTTAAACAAACGTTTGAGGAAAGAGTAAAAGGTCAAAAGTCCGAGGACCCAACGTAAACTTGTGGGTCGTAGTGGTACCGCACGAGTCGGGAGAACGGGTGGAACCGACGTTAAAGACCTCCTACGGAAACCGAACACTGTGGACGGTCCCTCCCTTTCCTCTCTTCCCCAAACTAACGAAGATCTTGTACCGAGGCTGTCCAGGACTCTGACTCGGGACGGTGACTCTTTGAAAGGGGTTATTTTCACGAAACTCCGAATTTTTGTTTGTTTGTTTAGTCCGACGTAGGCACGTCAGAGATTCGGACATCGGGTCAAGTCCCTTTTATCTTTCAAACCTAGGACGAAAACGAGACACACAAGACTCCGTCTTTCAAGTCCAGATGTACCTTTTACCCCGGACAATCTTACTTAACCGATCCGGATGAGAGGGGTGTCGTCGGAGAGAGGAAGTCTGAGAGACTTCCGACATGAACTGACTTCTGATTATTTCTTCCAAAAAACACTTCTAGGTCATCCCCTTTTCCACGGGTAGTAGAGTCCAGACTGGCTCCTGTTCGTCGTCCCACGACGCCCGACGACAGACGAATCGGTTCGAAGGAGACGACGTCGACCTACATAAGTACCATTCCCTGTTGGACAACCGGTTCCGGTAGATTTCTATTCAAAGACTCCGTTCATAATTAAGTTTTATTTCGGTTTCTGGGACGGGACGGGTGTTCATCCGGAGTGACTCATACTAAAAGTCGACTTCGATGCTTTGGGTCCTTTAGAAAAGATCAGGGGATGAAGAATCAATTAGGACTGATAACAAACTAGTATACATCTCGTAGTCGAGTAACTATAGTCCAAACGACATCGGGAACTTCCATCCACAATTAACTGGTAGGAAGAATCAATCCAGACAGTTCTGTGTATTTGAGTCTCGTAGAGTAGTAGTCAACGTAGATGTAGGTCGACTACCGGTCTCCTCCTCCGGGGGGAGGACTGTCCCCTCGACCCCTGTCTCTTTCCGTCGCCAGTCGTGGGGTCGAATCGGTCCGTTTCTGTACTCAGGGGACCACCTTGAACACAATTCTTTGAAAGTCTTGGATGGGGACGAAAAACCTTAGCACGGGGGAGCACCAAATAAGGGACACAATTTCTCTCCTAGGGACACACGACTCGTCTATGAGTCACGTGTCGTGTAACTTTAATATTTCTAATCACTGAGGTAGAGACACCAGTCCGACACATCTCAATAGTCTCCTTCTAGACCTATTTCGCTCCTACCGTAGATTCTTTCTCCGGTAGGTATGTGTGACGACCTGAGGGCCCCAGGAAGAAGTCGGGACTTCACACAGACATCGACTCCGACGTACGTATGTCCTTATTCCCCCCACGTATATCACTCACACGTCTCGAGAAAGGTAGGAAGGTCACCCTAACAGGCGACGGATCGTAGAGGAGTGGGGAGGGGCCTGAGTCCCCTCCTTCTCGTAGATCTTACGATCGCCCGTTCTCTTTGGGTCGGACCCTCCGTCGGTCGCGAAGGGGGAGGGTGCGACAGGAGACGAAGCGGGGGTCACCTCTCTCTGGACTCACATCTTAAGGGGGACACCGGTCACAGGTGCAGAATAGATCCCTTTTGACACAGGGCATAATACCTATTGAGAGGAAAGGGGCTCCCCAGTGTCTCCTTCCCTGTGTCCCTTTCCGTTGGAACATCTTCTCCCTAAACACTACATTTACTCGTTTTAAACCTTCCAATCCCGAAGGAGACCCCGTTGACCGGACCCGACCCGAAAGTGTACGTACGACGGGAAGACTACGAAGATTCGCGCAGAAATGGGACTAGACCCGAGTCAGGCACACGGAAGTCAAGGTACACGGAAAGTCAGGTACAAATTGTCCTTGTTTTCCTGTCATACTACCTATGTAACGGGACCGGTCGTAGACAACAGACTACTACGGTGTTTGTGGAACAAGGAGTCACCCTGGTTTTCAAAAACATTGTCTTTGTATTAAGTAAGACACCAATTTCATTATTTACGAAAAACAAACTTGGACAAGAAAGGGACGTTAACGACCATAGTCGGGACGGAAACGGTGACCTACCACTGAAGTGTAAATGGGGGTTGGTTACTGACGTCTTGGGGTGGGCCGAAAAGTGTACACCCTGTCTGACGATCCAACAGTCCGGAGGTCGGAGGGTTCCTCGTTTTAACTGGTCAATTAGACCACAACATAAGAGGTAAGTAAAGCCTTCTCGTTAGAAAACAGTGACCTGAAAAAAAGTTGACATTAAAAATTATTTTGTAAATTTACTCGAAACACTACTCAACGTACCTACATTAATTTTATACTATCCACACGAGCCAGTGAGTCAGTACAGGCTGAGAAACACTGGGTCCCTGACATCGGGTGGTCCGAAGAGACAGCCACCCTAAGGGGTCCGTTCTTATGACCTCACCTAACGGTAAAGGAGGAGATCCCCTAGAAGGGTTAGGTCCCCAGTTTGGACACAGAGAATGTGGAGGACGTAACTTGCCACTCAAGAAATGGTGATCGTGGTGGACCCTTCGGGTTTTATCCTATCCATATGACAGTTTATGTAACACAGTTTGTCGTACAGGTCACACGTCACACAAATTTTTGTTATTCAGGGGTCGGTGCCAGATTTTACCACCTACAAACGTCCGACCACCCTTACCTAGACCTTCAAAGACGGTACGTGTCTTCCATTTCCGGATAACTACTCCCGGGACTCGGTGCCTCGAGGAGACAAGTGCCCGTCCCCAAACGGGTCGTTCTCGGAACGTCAAGTGTTACATGGGATTACCCTACACCCGGCTGTTCTGTCTTTAGGGTTTTCCCCGGTCTCGTCCCGACACCCAAGCTTGAAAGGGAAAGAGACATGTGTATCGAATCCCTCGTGACTTCCGCTGTTCCTTTCTTTCGGTCTCGGGGGTAAGGGACAAAATTTCCTCCAATCTGTGTGTACGTACCTGTAGTGTATCTGTGTATGGAACGTGCATTGTATGGAGTATTTGTGTGTACGGTATGTATATATGACTTGGAATAACGTTTGCTGGTGAAGTAACCTTAAGTCGTGTTCACATTCCGTCTGCAGGACGGCACCCTCTATGTCACCACCGGGACAGTAGAAAGAAGATGGACGAGATACGGTCCCAGTTCATGGTCCCAGAGAGGACCGACGGTCGGAGGGAGGTAGAGGTGATCTTAAAGGGGCCGAGGACCGTCCGTCTCCAAACTTTCTCTGGACCCAACTGACCGGAGTGAGAGGGAACCACCCGGGACTCTAGTCCTGCCGGGGTCCTGTCCTTGTTGTGTCTGGCGGTTTGTCGGAGAACCGCCCAACGGGGGCTTCGTCTCGTATTGTCCACCAGAGGTCGTGATTGGAACCCCCTCAGTATGTTTGAGTCGGAGGACTACACGTTTTCACGTCGACTCCCAATGGGTGACTGACGGGACCGTGTGCATTTACGGTCCGCGTCTCCGCCCTACGCCCCCCCCCTCCCCCCCCCTCCGCCCCGATGTATAAGATTTTTACGGGGCCAGTGGTGTCGTGGACTGGACACCCTTAAGACGTCCGGTCGTCCACCGCGACTCACTACCGTGTCCTTTACTGAAGAAGTTGGAGTCCCTCTCTCGTCTTTTGATCGTTAGGGTAAACACTAGTGACACTCCCTCGTCTTGGGCTCGTTAGTGTACAAACACTGGTGACCTTTGCCACTGCACTTCACCGAAATGGTGGTTTGACTCGAACCCGACTCTCTCTAAAATTCTGGGCACCGAACTGAAAGGTTTCCGTCCTTCCCTGAAGTTTTGGTCAATTATTTGTGAAAGAGTGAAGTTTTTTTCGTGGACGATCTGAAACAGACAGGGCTCGACGTAAATCCTACTCTCAACGACCCCGGGTTCCCTTTCCCCAATCGTCTCTTGTCGGTGGAAGGACATTCGACCCCGCTGAAGAACAGGTGAGTCATCAAGGTAACTTTAACAGATGAACTCTTTCTCTACCGTAAAAGGGGCAACGTGGGTGTGTCCGGTTTGACTCCTCGGACTCTTCATTGGGGGAAATACCTTTCAGGACACTAATGATATTTCTTTGTATGGGTCACTGGTGGATTATGTTCCTTTACTGTTGAGGAGTACACTAGGACTTGACGGGTGGTTAAACATCTGTGGATTCGAGTCTACCATTTCGTAGACAGACGTTACGTCCTCTGGCCCCAAGCTAGGGACACAACGTTTCTAGGGGACCTCTTCCTTTACCGTCGGGTGAGGTCATAAGAACGGACCTTTTAGGGTACCTGCCGTCTCGGACCATTCGATGACAGGTTCCCTAACGTTTCTCAGCCTGTGCTGACTCGTTGAAGTATAGTAAGTTCTGGTCCTCACCGTCACCGAGGGTCGAAGACTTTGTATGTCGACTAAAAGTCTTTTTATTTTTATTGACTTTCGCGGTCTTACTCTAGAATTAAGTCCTGTTTGCTACGGTCGTAAAGGGTGAAATCCGTCATTAACGAAGGAAGACCTGTAACCGAACACCGGAGTCCTACCTGAAGTAGGGGTGGGAGTCCCTTTCGGTCAGGAGAACTTAGCACTGGAAAGAGTCCGTAACCTTCGGGTCGTTTCCGTTTCACGTGAGTCCGTGGGTTCGGGATGGGGAAGAGGAAGAGGGACGGTAGTGGGTTTCTCTTCGGGCTATTTGTCGAGTGTTCACAGAAGGGAGGTTTACACTCAGACCTCTGTCTCGGCACGACACGTGGGTCGTCAAGGGACCACTTTATCGTACCGACTCTCGTAAAGGTGTATTCTTAGGGTCACAGGGGAATCGGGTTCCAAGTTCCTTATCACGTCGTTTCTGGAAAAGTGTGTAAAAAAGATCGAGTAGTAAAAGGACTGAAGAAACTGGTATCTCGGTGGTAACACGAGTTCTGATGATCGTTCTACCTCGACCACGAGGAGTGTCAGACCCTTTGTAGTGTCAATTGTGCGTCCTCCCGCCCCAGAGTTGTCGTCTACGTCACACAAACACCCTTCCACTAAGACAGGGACTTTAGTCGGTTCCCTCGACAACAGATTAACAATTCAGCACAGGATGAGAACACACTGGGATACTTGACATCGGGGGAGCTGCGGAGACAGGTACCCAAAGAGGTTCCGTTCTCATGACCTCACCCAACGGTACTGAAAGAGGTCCCCTAGAAGGACTGGGTTCCTTACTTGGGTACGGATGACGTAACCGTCCGCCTAAGAAATGGTGACTGGTGGTCCCTTCGAGTTCCTTCGTCAATGGTACATAAATAACGACTTTTTGATCGGGGCAGGACAGGAGTTTACACCCAATAAATGTGTGGTATAAGAGAGAGAGAGAGTAAGTGTGTGTGTGTTGCGGTCCTGTGTATATTAGTGAGAAAGGAAGCTTCTTTTTCTTTAGTTTGCTACCGTAAAAGTATGTCTTCCTCCCGTGGCCCGTATATTGAACTACAAAGCAGTGTATCCTGAGAAAAATTCTGGTGAATAATAAAAAATCAAAATGTTGTAATTGGATGTAATTCTTTCTTGCACCTGAAAGGATCGTGAGGTCCCTAATTCTGAGGAGTGAACGTGACGTCCTCTTTGTCCAAGTTGGGGACCAGTCCCTTGATTCTAAGGTGCACGGTGTGTCACACCGGTGTTTTACTTTCTTTCTTTCTTGTATAAGGGTCTCGGTGATGGTGGTTCAGGTCGTTCGTAAGTGGACCTATCGGTCGTGTAGGACTCGACACTAAGCCGGTCAGACTCGGACAAACTTGAGCACTAGAGTGGTCGGACCGTGGCGGTCAGTGGTGGGAGGATACCCTATAAGCGACTGATTCGCTACGAGAGTCGGGTGTACGGTGAGTTGACTCCGGTAAAGGTCCTCGATAAAAAAATCGATCCGCAATAAAGTGGTTTCGGTACTCAGTACTCTGAACTACGGAAACGTTAGAGACTCCAGAAACTTACTGAGTCAAAAGGTACTGATGGTAAGTCGACACCTTGTCACTCACCTTTTACTTGTAACAAGTGTTTGTTGAGAAGGAGTAAGTATTTTCATTTCTCGGTCACAGATCAACGACAAATAAGAGGTACCGTGTATACTTCATTACTGTAGTACTTAAAAGATATTTGGTGGTTCCGACAGTTTCGACAAACCTTCTGC
Source organism: Capra ibex (assembly GCA_006410555.1). Lineage (NCBI taxonomy): Eukaryota > Metazoa > Chordata > Mammalia > Artiodactyla > Bovidae > Capra > Capra ibex. The sequence goes on along the minus strand of SJYO01046538.1, from coordinate 61,383,137 downwards.
TGCGACATTTATGAGTACCGGACACTTGTCGACGAGCTCAGGGAAGAAGGGACTGTACCCGCGTCCCATCTCCGCAGTCGGAGCATCCGTCGCTCGTCCATTCCTTTCCTTCCTTTCTAGCAACTAGTTCTTTTGGTAAAACCATTCCCCTGAACCCGGTCTTTCTTTTACTAAAAGTGGTCTCATCCGCTCAATGTACGTAAGAGACGCGTCCTTCACCCAAAAACTAAGGCACTACATGGGCCACTACGAATCTCTTGTAGTCCTCACCGTAGAGGAGAGTAGGACTTCCGTGGGACCTCTCGTGTTGGAGACCCGTGACCAACGCAAGGGTCCCTCCGGACCCTCGAAAGACGGACGGGTCCACGGGTTCACTCGTTGGAATGTATCGTCACACGACGGGGGGTTCGTGGGCGGTCTTGACTCCGTGTACTCGACGGGTTATTCGGGGGTCGGGTGGTGGAGGGGGGAGGAGAAGAACGAAGACAGTTGTAAGTTGGGACTTCTTTTTTTTTTTGTCCTACGAACTACTTCGGTTTGGGTGAATAGAGATGGAAAATGGAGTTCGCTCATACATGTGCCATCCTTTTGGTCTGTCTTTCTTCCACTGGATTTATGTGTTAGACGTAGTCCTGTAGTCTTGGACTCGTCTGAGGTGAGCCGAGTCTCTACTTCGGTTCGAAGGCTCTGTCTGTCTTGACTCATCTCCACTAGTGAGGTTTCTTTTCCCGACGGGTCGATTTCGTGTCGTGTCGCGTCTGTCGGTACCGTTTACTAAAGGAGACGTTAGTCTTGTAAGTCTGTAAACAAGTCAGACCTTGCAAGGAAGAGAAGTTCAGTCATACTACAGGTAAGGACTTACAGGACGTTACTCTAAAAAGACATAGAAAGGACACGGAGTAAGAATGCGTGACCCTCCCTCACCCCCGTCCTCCTCTTCCCCTGCTGGCTCCTACTCTACCGACCTACCGTAGTGACTGAGCTACCTGCGCTCAGACTCACTTGAGACCCTCAACCACTACCTGTCCTTTCGGACCGCACGACGCTAAGTCCCCCAACGTTTCTCAGTCTGTGCTGACTCGCTGACGTCACTTGACTTCAGTAGTACAGGGGGCAGACGCAAGAGTAAATTCCACTCCCAAACGGAATTTCACGGTCACTCAAGGAAGACGAGGTTTTGGGGCGAAGACCTACAGTATTAGACTTTTGTGTCCCAGTTTTTAACCGAGTACCCCGGACATAAGACAACATTACAAGGGGTCCCTAAGAGACACACACACACACACTTCGACACAGTTTGTCCACAAGTATAAAAAAGAAGAAAAAGTCTAGACAAACATGCATTTTTTTTTTTTTTGTTTTTTTGAAAAGTGAAAAATAACCTTGTATCGACTTATTGTTACAACACTAACAAAGCCACCTGTCGTTTCCCTGAGTCGATACGTGTATATACATAAGTAAGAGAGGGTTTGTGAGGAGAGTAGGTCCGACGATAGATTGTGACTCGTCTCAAGGGACACCATATATCATCCAGGAACGACCAATAGGTAAAATTCTATCGTCGCATATACGTACCTAGGGTCTGAGGGATTGATAGGGAAGGGGTGTAGGAAGGGGGACCGTTAACATTCAAACAGGAGATTTAGATACTCAGACAAAAACGAAACATTTATTTAAACAAACATAGTAAAGAAAAATCTAAGGTGTATATTCCCTACTGTATACGATAAAGAGGAAGAGACTGAAAGAAGTGAGTCAAACTGTTAGAGATCCAGGTAGCTACAACGACTTTTACCGTAATAAAGTAAGAAAAATCACCGACTCATTATAAAGTAACTTACATACATGGTGTAGATGAAATAGGTAAGGAGACAACTACTCGTAAATCCAACGAAGGTCCAAACCCGATAATATTTAGCACGACTTTACTTACGACTCTACATACATAGGAAAGCCTAGCACAAAAAGAGACCTATACACAGGTCCTCACCCTAACGTCCCAGTATACGTCTGAAAGAACAGGAAAATTATGAGAAGAGTTGTATTTTTATTGACAAATAACAATTGTTGGACTAGTGACGAAAGGGGTGAAGTCAAGAGTCACACGTCTTGACCAAAGGGGGTGAACCGTCGTACCTGGTTCCCGTGACAATAACTATAGAAAGATTCTCGGATTACAGAGTCACGTGTTCTTTCCGACGAAACAGACGTGACGTCTCTGAACGGACGACGAGACGTCACTCTCCCACCACACGACCCCTCGGGGTACAGTCCTCTCTCCGTCCAGATGACTCTCGTCCACCGTAGGAAAGGTGTGGTCGTCCACGTAGGAGTCACCTTGAATCCGAAAACGACACTGAGGAACAGAGGGACGGGGACTCCTTGGTCGGGTGACCGTCTCACCCGTACGTACCGTGAACCTTCGATCGGTACCGGGTCCAACAGAGTTTCTGTTGAGGGACGTACCGATTGTCCCCGTTCCTGGGAAGGAGCCGGAGCCAACTTCGTGGTTCGGTGACAACTAAGAATCTCTGAAGTGGTCCTCTCTTTTGTTTCCGGTGAGAAGGTACAGTGAACTTTCACTGTACGTCGAAAACCTAACACGGGTCACTTGTGTGCACCCAGTCTCCTTCCTTGAAGGTGCACTACGGAAGACCGTTGGGAACCGGAGGTGGAGACTGATGACCCTGTTGGTCGTACGTGTCCCGAAATTTTGACTAAAAATTTTTTAGTTCGTTTCGTACTTACGGGTCTTGTAACGAGTGTGTGTGTACCAAGTCGAACGAAACCATCTGATCCACACACACCACAGTGAAAACTCGTGAGACATTATCTTCAACGCAGACGTATTACATCGAACGTTTCGGAAAAGTCCATGTAAAAGATAGAAATCAGATTTTTTGTTAGTTGAAAACTCTACTAATACCAGTGACTAAGAAGTAAAATGTTTACCTTTAAAGGACTGAGTCTTTTCTCGACGGGTTTTCTTCGGTTGGGTCTACAGAAGTAGATTATGGTGACCAAGGCTCCGGACTGACGTGTCATCTCAGTCGACCTTGGAATTTTTACGACCACAGGTCCGACGTAAGAGATGTCACAAGGGTGTCGTTATGAGGTAAGAAGACCTCACCTCGGAGCCCCCGGTTCCGTAACTATTATGAATTGTCACGTTGGGTTGGGGGAACACACCGGGTAGTGACCACGAGGAGACATAGTCTCGAGATTGAACCCATTGAACCTTGGTAAACCGTAGGACCCTGTCCTTCAAGTTCAGTCTCGGGGTGGACTCAAGGTCCTCCAACCCAAAGAAGTTACTTTCGGTTCACCGTAACTGGCTACAAGAGACACTACCCAGTAACTTGTGGGTGGTCCTGTCAAGAGATTCCCCAGGGTCGTTAACGTTTCGTAGAGTCACTTTCCACTTCCAGAACTTAAGAGAACCGACTATTTTTAGACTGAACCACCAAAACTGACAATTTGGAGTAGTGTAGGGACACTAAACCCAAGGTTGAAAAGTGCTTTCTTGACTCTTTAGACACCGTACTTCAATCACAGTACTAGTCGAACAGCCACAACCGGTCGTTTGACCCTTTGTCGGATCGTTGACTCGACGGAGGAAGTGAGGGAGAGACAGACATCTCAGAGTGTTTATCCTGTTATACCACAGTCCCCCGGACTCTTCCACAGTCCTCGATAGTAGTTAGTCGTCTCCCACTGAACCTCCTTTGACACTCCAAGTCCGGAGCAGGTCCTTTTCTTAGACCCCTGGAGTCGGAGTTTTCGTGTCGGTCATGGACACAGGGTCTACTGAACGTCCTACGGGTCGTTACTCGTTTTAGGTACCACAACAGTCAGACTCGGTAAGGGAATGTGTGTAGGATCACCTCTGGTTGTTGGACCTCCGAACCAATTTATTGAGGGAGCGTGTCCCCTTGATTTATAGAAAATTCAAATAGGACCTCCCACATCTACCACACTCACCCCCACCTACCTGTCACGGATTTTTCTCCTCTCTTCAGTGGAAGATCCTGGTGTGAGATGGCACCCAAGACGGACCTACGAATGGTGGACCGAGACGTGGTAGTTCGACCCAGGGGACCTCGAGTCGGGGAAACCCTGTAGTAGTCCCAGGGGGACCGTGGGTGTAAGGGACGAAGGAAAAGGGGTCCAGTGTGGTAGACACCTACTTTGGTTTCGATCTAAGTATTCCTTCTACCTTTGCAAGGACTAGGGGCCGTAGACACTTACGGGGTGGAATGACGACTCGTAGGACCCCAGAGTGTACACCGAGGTTGCCTGAAACACTAGGGACCGTCCCGTCGGACGGGACTTAACTACGTCTCTGGTTCCGGGTCGCCCTGACAAGAACCGGGTACAGAGTGTCCTGTTCTTGTTTCAGCCCAAGAAGTCTGATACGGACGGGCGTAGACGAACGTGTGGACCCACATACAGACCTCGACGCACACCGGTAGTCCGGGAAGGGGGTTTTCGTACAAAATGTACGAAAAGGGACACGGGTAGGTAACGGACTTCGGTCGTAGTGACTCAGGAGGGGCCCAGTTGTAGGGACCCACACCGTCACAGGGTCTCGACGGTATTGTTTCGTGGCTTGTGTCCCGTTGAATATATCGTCTGTAGAGAGCGGAGTGTCAGGATCTCCGACCTTCCCGTTCCAGTTCCGTAGTCGTCCCAACCAAAGAGGACTCCGGAGAGAGAAACCGAACGTCTGTCGACAAAAGAGGGACTTTTTGCACAATCAGGAAGACACTTGTAGACAGAAACTCTGGTTTACAAGGGTAGAAATCCTAAAATTGTACCCAAACCCCTAGTACTGAGTCGGGTATTGTGACCCGTCTACCTGAGAAGACAGGGACTCGGGTGAACAAGTAGAGTTCTCGGACCTTTATCGACCCAGGGGTGGCCTCAGGTCGGTCTTGGCGTGAGGGTCGTGTCTCTCTAAGATCGACTGGTTGGGGTATCAAGGAAGTCTCTACCCGGGGTTCTGGTACGGCACAGAAAGACTTCTACTGTCCCCGTCGACTTCGGTCCGACACGGAAGATTCCCTGAACGTCACAAAGGAAACGTGACAAAGGAAAGGCTCCTACCGAGATCGGTCAATCCTCCCCCGACGTCGTGGCTGGAACGGGACTCTGTGAGACCCTTTCCACACCAACTCGACACAGGGGTTGTTCTACAATTTTATGGTCGGGTCATGGACACTCGTACTAGAATGACTGTCTACTCCCAGAAACGTGTACTAAATCCATTCTACCCCGAAAGGACCACCGAGTCTGTCATTTCTTAGGTGGACGTTGCGTCTTATGACCTCAAGCTAAGGACCCAGTCGTTCTGGGAGACCTCTTCTCTTACCGATGGGTGAGGTCATAAGAACGAACCTCTTAGGGTACCCTGTCTCCTCGGACCGCCCGAGAGACTCAGTCTCAACCTGTATTGACTCGTTGATTGTGAAAGTGAAATAAAAAGTGAAAGTCCATTCTACTCCAGTACACCCACCCGGGATTAGGTTGTAAACAGGAATATTTTTGTCCTTAAACCTGTCTCTCTGTACGTGTGGTCCTCTACCGAACACTTGGACTCCTGCCAGAAAATGTCTGGTTCCTCTCTCCGGACCTCGTCTAGGAAGGGAGTATTAGAATCTTACTTGGTACGTCCGGGTGCCAAACTGGAACTTGTAGGTCGGTGGTCCCGACACTCCGTTGTGCAAAGGCAACAATTCAACGAGTCAAACGTCACGAAACAACGTTGCCCAGGTCCTTCGCTGGTGCTCGTAGGAGTCCCTTTGGGTCCCAGGCCGCCGGGACGGGTGTGATCCACGGGAAAGAGAGACACCTCGATTTACTCACGGTCCCTCTGGACCCTCCCCCTGTTCACCGAGGGTCAGTGGAAAGAGTTACGGAAGGGCCCGAGTACCTAGTGTGTCTAGACCAACTTTTCGTCTAAGACTCCGTTACCCTGACCTTTTCGTGTGAAGTACGGAGGGTCGAGGGTCCACTCCGAGTACACCGGGGTTCACCTTATTGTTCTCCGGGGCCAAGACCGCCAACTGGACGACGGGAGGTCAGAACGGACGTCCCCATACGTCACGACCAGAGGAACCCAGACCCGACACCGGACCCACAACTGTTACAAATTTCCGGCCACCCACTCAGACTACACACCAGAGACCCTCCTTGTCCGAGGGTCCACAAACCCCACCCCACCAGCCTCGTCTTCGAGAAGATCAAGACACCCCGGACTTAGGCCACGTCGGACCCTTGGTGAACATTCTTGTCTATTCATACCTATGTGACTCTTCCAGGTCTTCCCTCTGGTGTCAGAGTACGGGACCCCAGTTTTACACATTGAAAGTGAAGGGACCACCGAGTCTGTCATTTCTTAGACGGGTGTTACGCCCTCTGGGTCGAAGCTAGGGACCTAACCTTTCTAGGGGACCTCTTCCTTTACCGTTGGGTAGGGTCATAAGAACGGACCTCTTAAGGTACCTGTCTCCTCGGACCGTTCGATATCAGGTACCCCAGCGTCTCTCAGCCTGTGCTGACTCGCTGACTGTACAAGTGAAAGTGAAGTGATCTTGTGTTCCAATATACTCGTTCAGTGACTCCAGGACCCCACGGTCCTGGGGTTCAGTAACGGAGGGACAGGACCCCACCCACCCCGTCTCTCGCTCCGGGTAGGACTGGTAAAAGTCGACATGTCACTGGGGGAGAGACCAGTGTTCACCTCGGTGTCCCTCTTCGAGGGTCCTGACTCGGACTTCGACAGGGTCTCCCTTCGGGTCCCGAACCTCCGTATAGAACTCAAGGGTCCCCGGGGTAAAGTCGGTCTCCCATCAAATTCTGGGTGCTTCGAAGGACCGTGTCCGCCTGTAGGACTCCCTGCTCCCTGTAGTGGAGTAGGTCCACCCGACAGGTCCAGACACATCCAGGCCGTAAACCGGGAGGACCCTGTCGAGACGACCCGGTGTACTCGGGGTACCCTTCCGCCGACACCGGGACGGAGAGAGGTGAGGAGTACACCTTGGGTGCGAGATCGACTATTTGCGAACGGGACTGCAAAGGAATCTCAGTCGAAGAGTCTCCTAGTGGACGAAGGTCCGAGAAAGGTTTATTGGGTCACGGGGGCCCTCGACACCCGCACACTTGACGACCCCCAGTCTCCCGTGACGTGAAGTCTGCGACTGTCGACACCGGGCTGACAGAGGTCGTGAGGTGGTGAAAGAGTCACTCCCACGAACCGGAGTGGGGAGGACGAGGGACGTCGTGATCCGTCCAAGGACTAGGGACTCGGTCTCCTCTGGCCTGGGACAGGGGTGTCTCAGGTGTTCAGACGTCCCCAGCCCCAGTCCCAGTGTCCGTTCTCCCGTCATGGTTAGGTGGTCCAGGACGAGTGGGACCCAGGGTCGTGGGTCTGGTCGTGTCCCAGTCTTGTGTCACGACACATCGACTCCTATAGACACCCGTCCATCGACTGGTCCTACCAATAGCGACGGGACTCCGAGAGAGAGAAAGATATCGTACCCGAACGGGTGGACGTTGTCTGGTCCAGACCGGTGCAGTCGCGTCGTTTTCACGTCCCAGGACTCTCAGGAAACTCTTCGGTCCACGGTAGCGACACAAGGGCACACAGACGAAGACACAGGGAAGTTCCGGGTACCCGAGTCTTTACGACTGGAATCTCCTTATAAGAGTGAGTCTCTTAGACACTAAGTCGACTGAGCACCGAGTCTATCATTTCTTAGACGGACGTTACACCCTCTGGGTCCAAACCAGGGTCCCAGTCCTTCTAGGGAACCTCCTCCCGTGTCGTGGGGAGAGGTCATAAGAACGGACCTCTTAGGGTACCTGTCTCCTCGGACCGTCCGGTCTCGGGTACCCCCATCGTTTCTCAACCCGTGTTGACTTGTTGATTGTGAAACAAAGTCTGTACTAATATAAACGTATTTCTTTATGAAAATGATACCCAGGTACGGAGGTTATCGGACCGATCCTTGACGATGGGGGTTGGATCCGGGGGGACGAAGGTCCAGTCCGTCTCTTTACCCTTGGTAGACTCCATGAGGTGATACTAGAGACTTGTCGACACAAATTGTCGGATCTCTGGGACGGGTGCAAGTACCGGTGTCTAGGAAACAGACGGGGGTCGTAAGTGGGGTTAAGACCGGTCAGTCTGTCACCCGTACCGTCACCACCACCACCCCTCTGTCTACAGTCTTCAGTGGACCTGTTTTCCCCCGAGACGATCTTAGGTCCTAAGGAAGGGGGGACGAGGGGATACAGATCGGGTAGGGTATGCCGGGGTTTTCGAAAAGTGTCTGTCTCGGTCGGTGTCCCTCTGTGTCTTAACCACCCTCGACCCCCTCCAGTCCGAGTGGACCTCTTTCACGGGTCCGTAACTATCAACCACAGTTTGTCGACGACACAAACGGACCACGACCCGTACCCGGCGGGTCCACCCGTCGTCCGTCCACTTCCGTGACTTTCCCCAAAGGGTTCTGGGAGCGGGTGGACCCGTTCCCGTGTCACTGTCCCGTCTGTCCCTCCGGGGGGTCCCGGTACAGGGGTGCTCGACGCCGAAGGACCGAGAGCGGTCCCGGAGAGGCACACCCAAACAAGTCGGTCTAGACTCCTCCCTAACACGGGTCAGGTCGGTGACACAAGACCGAAACGGGATACTGGGGTGTCTCGAAATCAGTAGTGTTGGGGTTCCAGTAGTAAGATTTGGCCTTGACATCCCGGAGTCCCCCCTCGGGGAGACGAGGGGTCGGGGGAGGGTTCACTTTCTCGAGTTCCTTTAACTCTTTAACCTGGTCCGGGGTCAAGGGAGACGCAGAGAGTGTCCACGGACCTCTTTCGGTGGAGGAGGGACCACGACGAAATCGACGATTTAGTCACTATTAGTAGGGTGGACATGTCTCCCGAAGAACCCCTCCTCCACTACCCTTCAGACTAGTCCCGTCCTTCGTCCTTCCCTTGGCCCACACACTGGGCCCCAAGGGGGGTGGGTCTCAGGTGGTGGGGAACCAGATGTTCGGACAGACACCGGACAAAGAGTTCGGCAGACTCTTCGGGTGTCCACGGTCGGGGTCCCGGTGGGTCCTTACCCCATCGTAGAGACACGTCAAGTACAAGTCCCTCCGTGGGTGTTCACAATCGACGAGACTTCGGTGGTTCACTGTTGGACCACTCCAGCAAGACCCGACGATCCGTGGGATAATATTACTGGATCACTTGATCCCCACGGTCCCGTCTTGTTTCTAGGGGTTCATTCGGTATAAGGACTTTGACTTCTAATCCCCAGACCAGGAGGACTTAGATTACCACATCAGGATTGGACGACCCCGAGTCAGTCGGACACGGTCCCGGTTTAGGTCCCATTAAAGACTCTGAATCTTCGGAGCAGAGGTTCGTTTTTGGAACGGTACACGACGTCCCCCACCCCGCCCCCCTTCACCCCCCAATAAAGTAACCTAACTTGGGGAAACTTCTCTACCCTCCACTCCTTTTATTCCCTTTCTGTTTCTACCCTCCCTACTGGTAGGGTAGCTCAGTTGTATCCGTCAGACTGGTCTGGTACCGTCTTTCCGTCGTCCGAGGGACCGAGGGAGGGTCCTCGTACCGACTGGCCCCGCGGGAACCGACGTCCTGTTTGTGGGTCGCCCCGGCGAGGGGGTCGCCGGTGATCCACCGTCGCGTTGTGGATCCTCTCAAGTGGTCAGAACCTCCGTCGTTAAACGTTCGGACGACCGCTTCACTGAGGTCAGGACAGAACTGAGAAACGCTGCGACACCTGACGTCGGACAGTCCGAGGAGACAGGTACCTTAAGAGGTCCGTTCTTATGACCTCACCCAACGGCACGCGAGGTGGTCCCCTACACGGACTGGGTCCCTAGCTTGGGCAGAGAGAATCCGGATGACCCAAGAAATGGTGATCGCGGTGGACCCTTCGGGGCCTCCGTCACTAAATCCAAGGCGGATAAAGGTGTTGCCTCTTCCGTTACGTGGGGTGAGGTCATGAGAACGGACCTTTTAGGGTACCTGCCTCCTCGGACCACCCGACGTCAGGTACCCCAGCGATTCTCAGCCCGTACTGACTCGCTGAAGTGAAAGTGAAAAGTGAAAGTACGTAACCTCTTCCTTTACCGTTGAGTGAGGTCACAAAAATGGACCTCTTAGGGTCCCTGCCGCCTCGGACCACCCGACGGGAGATACCCCAGCGTGTCTCAGCCTGTGCTGACTTTACTGAATCGTCGTCATAAAGGTGTTTTCGGACTTTCAGTTGTTGTCCAACGTCATAACCTTTAGTGTAAAACCGACCATTTTTCTACATCACTCACTAAATGAAGGTTACATTCACCAATCGTCGACCGATGAGATAAGTCCCTTCGTTAAAGATTAGACGACAATCTATAACTGGTCATCTCCCTTAAACTTTCAGAAGAAGTTCAGGAGAACATTTCTAGACGGACCGAGCGCAAGTAAGGACGACCGGACTGGAACTCTACTCGAGTAAAACTCCACCCTTCGACTTACCAACTCCGCCTTCCCAGGGAGTAAGTGCGGACAAGAAGGGGTCAGATCTTAAAACCCTTGATTTCCTGAGTGGTGTATAAGGACCTCTTCCGGTGAGTCTGAAGTCTTTATGAGTCTAACGAATTAAGTCCGAACATATCAGGTTCGGAAACTAATTTTCTTTAGATACTTGTTACGTAAACGATACATCAGTCGTACCAAATCTACGTCCAAGATTCCCCCATTGTGTTTCCCAGGGTCCAGATTGGGTGGGACAAAATGTTCCCCTCGTTGATTCAGGGGTTCTACCCACACCAATCTCGGACACCTCAAGTATTTATGAATGAGCCTCGAGAAAGATAAGGTGGGTCCAGTGGTTAGCAGTCGTTCACCTCCTTTAGGGTGACGTCCCGACTTCACAGCAAAGGACTAAGGGTCTGTACCTCGTTTCGGTTCCTACTCGACGGAGGAACTGTGTGGGGGTTTATAGACTCTTTACAGTTCTCACTGTCTAGTGGGAAGATCCAACCACAAAGATGTAAAAGAGAATGAAGGAAGATCAATTGACTGAGGACTAGACGCCTATTGTAAGTGTGTCTCCCGTCCGTAAATCTGGGATTTGTTTACACGAAACACCAGGTCAAAGGGGACGTGAACCCGTGTGGTGGTACTTCTTAAAGTTCACTGGGTGAACCCTCGACTCAGGGTCGGGAGGGTGGTGTCGTGGAGGTCCGTTTCAGGACCAGGGGTGTACCCCTCTAAGTCGAGCTCTTTATTCGAGGTTGGACACGTAGTGCGGAATAGTATAGAAAGACGTCGTACTCTCCCACTCCGATCTCAATCTTGAATACACGACCTACTCCTTACCTAATCTCTTTCTTCCCGTCCGAAACTCCCGTCACCCCTCAACAACAACAAGTCCGTGATTCAGTACAAGTTGAAAAACACTGGGGCACCTGACGTCGTGATTTCCGGAAGGACAGGAAGTAATAGAGTGTCAAACGAGTGTGAGTACAAGTAACTCAACTACTACTGTAGGTTGGTAGAGTAGGAGAAGAGAACGGAAGTCAGAAAGGGTCTTAGTCCCAGAAAAGATTACTCAACCGAAAAGTGTAGTCCACCCATTTCATAATCTCGAAGTCGAAGTCGTAGTTAGGAAGATTACTTGTAAGTCTCAACTAGAGAAATCCTATCTGATCAAACTAGAGGAACGACAGGGTCTCCGAGAGTTCCCAGAAGAGATCGTGGTTCAAGATTTCGTACTTAAGAAACCGTCGTCACCCCCTTTTAGAGGGATTTGAAACGGAGGGTCCGTAGATGTCTCGGACCGGAATGTGTTCCTCAGGTTCTCTAGGAGTCGTGGGTCCGCCGTTGAGACCCTGGTCTACGGTTTTGACCTGAGTATTCTCGTTCCCGTCGGGGACGTACCAGAAGCAAACAGGTCTGAAAGGTCCTAGTTCCCGGTTTCCGGAGAGACAAGTGTGCACCTGGGGTTCCGACCTCTCAAGAAACACGGAACCTCCATGACGATTTTGGGTCCCGGTCTGAACCTGAACCGTGGGAACCTACCAGGTCTCACTCAGAGGTCCGGAGTCGGGGTCACGTCTCGGACGAAGATGCCACATCGACGATGGTCTGGACGTAGTGGGTGAGGGTGGCCTTAGGGGTAATAGTTATATCTGAACAGAGACAAACATTTACTGACCTGGACCTCTAAAGAGACACGTGGAAGAGAAAGGTTGGTGTCTCTCTTGCTAGTTGATTCTGGGTAGGGGAGTGGAGAATAAGTCGGGGAGTTGGGTCCCAGTCTGGAAAAATCGGTTGTCACTGAAAGGTCGAGGTGTACGACAACTAGATCGTCTGACCTAATTGAGGCGACACGTAATCTCAGTCCTGGGTGAACAGGATAGAAGGTCGATGTTGGACAGTGGAGGAGTATTGGGGGTGTCGGAGGTGGTAGACGAGTATAGTCCTAAATGTCCGACGTAGGACGACTCGTCTTGTCTCAGACACCAACTTAAGAATATCTTTGGACACATCTATTATCGGGGGAAAGTCTCTAGGTCTTTCGTGTAAATTTTACGTATCTTGATTCACCTACTTGGATCTCGTACAATATGTCTCACTTCATTCAGTCTTTCTCTTTTTGTTCATAGCATGTAATTGCTATATACAAGAATATAATTTGATCATAGTATATAAGGTATATATATACCTTATATCTTTTCACCATGACTACTTGGATAAACGTCCCGTCCTTATCCCTGAGTCTGTATCTCTTGTCTAACACCTGTGCCGTGCCCTTCCTCTCTTAACTCTCTTATCGGAACTTTATATACGTAATGGTATACATTTTATGCATCGGTCACTTTTCAACGACATATTGTGTCACTCGAGTCGGACCACGGGACACTACTGAATTTCCCCACTCTACCCCACCGTTCACCCTTCCTCCAAGTTCTCCCTCCCCTGTACACATATGGATACCGATTAAGTACAACCACATACCGTCTTTGGTTGTGTTGAAACATTTCGTTAATAGAAGACTATATTTTATTTAAAAATCTTTTACGTATCTTGAGGAGTCGTATTCTTGGACAATTGTACTAAGGTATACAGGAACCCCAGGAACCGGTCTTCAAAGGGAAGTGCGATCGGGTCACTCCCACGGACACACGGACGGGACCGGAGTGAGAGACAGGACTCGGGAAGGTTGGTTTCTCAAATCGGGTCCGGAGAAAGGGGTATTTAGGAAGGGGAACGACTCGTGGGTGAGGGAACCCAAGGGAGTGAGAGTACCAGGGACATTGTGCTACATGGTAGGTGGGACTCTCTACACAAAATACCTCCAGGTCGATATTCAGGAACCTTCGTCCTCGACATAAAGAAAGGAAAGACTCGGACCTGGTCGGGTCGTTCCTACTCTTACTCACGCGTGGATCCCGAAAAGGTTGTGAGGCCGGCTGACCTGAAAAAACGGGACATAGTGAGGAGGATCTACCGAACCGATGTAAGCAATTAATCACGGAGATGGTTCCCAACTTCGCCTTCCCTACTTTCTCTTGGGGCTGAGGGACATATCAAGTGGTCGAGGATCGTAACGGGTCCTCAAACGAACCGGGTTCACTTAACAAACATGTAAAGGAAGGGACCAAAGACATAAATTTCTCGGTTTTCTCTTTAAAAGTAGTAGACACACACACACACACACACACACACACACATCTACAGATACACACACAGACGTATACACGTACAGATACACATAAGAATTCATATACAGACGTACACAGGTACTCAAACACACACACAGATATATATATAGACACCTCACATAAAATTATATACACACAACACACACAGAGATCCACACACACACACATACAGACATTTACACACACAGAGACATACAGACAGACGTCTACAAATGGACACAGACAAACGTCAACACACACGCACATAGATATTCACGTACTTGAATCCCGTACTTGAGTCTCAATCAGGACCGGTAGAACTGTACCCATTGTCGTCAGAGAGTCCACCGAGTTCACAGGAAGTCAGGGCCGGCGTAGACAACGTCGGAGGGGGTGGGTGTGTTCGGAGGACCCGAAAGACGACCCGGAGTCACAGGTTCACGCTCTCTTCACCCGCGAAACAAGGTTGGACAGGGACTTGGTGTCGGGACGGATGTCGGGGCGTCCCTGTCGGGTCGTCCAACGCAGAGACGTGCAGGTCCTTGGACCGGGTCTAGGTCTCGGTCGGGACGGCCAAGACGCTCTTCTGTCGGGACCCCTAAAGTGTTGGTCGGTAGAATGACGGGACCCTGCGACCGAAGTGGTGGAGGAAACGAAAGATCTGGTCAACTTCTGTTCCAGGGCGGACCCGGTGGGTTAACAACTCTCCGACACCCGGAACGGGCGTACCGGAGTGGCTCATCCCTCGGGACCTCCCCGTGGGGTGTCACGAGTGTAAGTCTCACCGTGTCAGAACTAGTCGTTACTTTAGGAATGGGTCGAGTCTGTAGCGAACAGGACCAGTGAGAGTAAAGAACAGTAACTTGAGAGAAAGACAGAGACTTTTCGAGTTTTTTAAGGGGAAATGGAAACTTAAAGGTTTTCTTTGTACAAATTTCATATAAGACGACACTTATATAGTCCGGAAAATTTCTCCCGGACAATGGAGTAAGCGTCATGGGGTACTTTTTAAAATTACGCCCCGGGATGTCGTATGAATATCTGTGGTATCATATTTCGAAAGGAAAGGAAATGTCTGAGAGAACTGAACTTACCACAAAACCAAAAGCAAATAAAAAACCTACATTTTTAAGTAAATATACAAAGGGAATTCTTATAAGACTATAGAGGGGTATGAACACGGTCATAAAGGTAAAGTAATACGAAAAATTTGAAAAATAAAACATAGTCTCATGTCAACTAATTGTTTGTTACAACACTATCAAAGTCCACTTGTCACTTCCCTGGGTCGGTATATATATGTACATAGAAGAGGGGGTTTGAGGGAAGGGTAAGTCCGACGGTATATATATCTCGTCTCAAGGTACACGATGTGTCATCTATGAACAACCAATAGGAAAAATTTATATCGTCACACATGTACAGGTAGGGTTTGACGGATAGACAGAAAGGGGGATAGGAAGGGAGATCGTTGGCATTCAAACAAGAGATTCCGACACTCAAACAAAGACGAAACATTCAAGTAAATATGGTAAAACAAAATCTAAAGTGTATTTTCCCTACAGTATACTGTAAAGAGGAAGAGACAGACTGAACGAAGTGAGTCATACTGGTAGAGATCCAGGTAGGTACAACGACTTTTACCGTAATAAAGTAAGAAAATTTACCGACTGATTATAAGGTGACACGTACCACAAAAATTACAACAAGACTTATTTATGTTCAATTTTAAAAAGTAATAATCGTATGTAAAATTGTAAGTGGAAGTATGACACGTTACAGTGAAATTTACATTTACGTTCTCATAGACTCGGTGCACTTCTTGGTGACTTTAACGTATCAAATAAACACATTAAGTGCGTCCACATAAAGAAAGAAATTTCTCTTTTTAATACACCGACACGACCCAGAATTAACGTCGTATGTCCTAGAAACAACGGTATAGTCTTTTGATCAAGGGACTAGTCCTTAACTTGGACCCAGGGGACGTAGCCCTCATGTCTTAGAATTGGTGACCTGGTGATCCCTTCTCGGTACGTCCACATAAAGTAAGAATGGGTTTGTTACCTTTATGACGTGTTTTGATTGAGGTCGTAAAAATCAAGTGAATAACTGTGAAACCGGACTGCTCCTCTTTCCTTCTTGATTTATTCTTACACGAAGGGAGAGGACGACACAACCGTGAAATCTCATCACCACCCGACTTTGTCTTTACATTTCCCCATTCCCTCCGATCCGGTCCCGCGGAACCACGAAGTACAACGACTCTACCGGTGACGGAAGGGACACGTAACCTTCGTTCAAGACCAAGTTCATTTCTCACCGAAACGTCTCGACAGTGGTGGGGAAGTGAACCGATATTTCGATGTGTGAATGACATGAGTGAGACTCAGAACGACTTACTTGAGGTACGTAGGACACGTGTTAATGAGAGAAATGCCCCGTGACACCTAAACTTAGTCCGTTGTCCTGTGGTCGTCTGCGGTCAAGACGTGTTACAGAGGGGACAGTGTACATACGAGGTAATAGGGGTAGTCTGAGTGAATGTTTTGTATTTACGTTTCGAATTTACTAATTGTTAAAGTTCAGTCACTGTCGTTCCATAATTCAGTTCAGCTGTCGGAAAGTTCGTGTCCCGGGGTATCTGACGTTTCCGGTGTGTCACCATTCCGATCAGGACGAACCTTGACTTTTATAGACTATCTCTAAGAAAATAAAAGGAGGGACCTAAGACAGACAAGAGGAGATTGAGATCCTTTTATTCACTACTCCGAAGACTGAGAGGGGAGATACACAAGTGATAAGAGAGGATAAGACTAAAAGAACAGGAGTCCTTATAAGACGTCCTTTACTGACCAAAAAATCAAGTGATTTAGTAAGAAGTTAGTACAGTAAACGATGACTTGGATGAATAACTCCCCAAAAAAAAATCGTTAGTAAAAAAATTTTTTAAAAGGTTCAAAGGATCAAGAAAAAGTATTGTTTGAGAAGAACAAAATACTTATCAAATACAAGAGATTAGAGGAACTGATATAACACTAATGGAAATTCTGAAACGGTTTATCCGAGGAAGGTAAACAACTTAACAACGGAAAAGTATTACAAGGTAAAAGAGAGTACAAACTCTCAAGAGTCACTAGACGACTAGAAAGACAAACCCTTAGGAACTAGTCGTACGAAGAGACACGGACCAAGAGGACAAACACCTTATTTCCGGAGTTCATTGACTCACCAAAAGTTGAGAGAAATTGAAACCATTCACAACAGCCTACTTTAGAACAAACACTCTTTCGCGTCACGTATTTACCTCTAACACACCGTTATGAGTGTCGTCCACGGTTCGCACTTCCGTAGCTGAACTTTGAGGGAGGCCGTCGGGGTGGAGTTCTTTCCGAAACTACCCTGAGGACCTGGACTACTAGGTCTACCAGTAAAGTTTGAGTTTACAACACCCTAAGGAAACACACACACACACACACACCGAGTGGCGTTATAAATAATAGAGTGAAAACCACCCAGTCCTTAGATTCAGTGACGATTCGACCCAGAAGACTGAGACCAGTGAGTGTTCCGACGGAAGGTCCACGGTCGACTTGGTCGTAACAGACTTCTGATGATCATTTTCTCATAAGGGTTCGAATGAGTACAGACCTCCTAAGTCAAGAAACGTGTGATAACCGGTCTGAAGAGGGAAAATGAGGAGTGATACACTCGTAGAAGGATCTTCTGAGTGTGTCCCGGTGATCTAAGTACTCTGACTCGTTTACTCTTCCGTTTCCCTCGTTCTACCTTTAGTGTTAGAAAACGTTGAATCATAACCTTTATGGTAGAGTTTTGAAAAGGGTGATATATAAATAATCTTTGTTCAGTGATCAGGGACGAATCTAAGTTTACTTCCCATCGTGTCTTGTCATATTTATAGTCACCCACCCCTGGTAACCCTACGTAAAGTCTTCAACGGATGGTGTCTTTAATGTTTACTCTTCCACCGAAAGGGTTACAGATGTGAGAGGTATGTTAAAAGTTTGAAGTACATTTTTACTGAAATAAAATTTTTAACTGTAAGATTCATGAAGTAGAAAAAGAACTATGTAAAATAAAACATAAAATTGAAAAATTTTTAAATAAATAAAATTAACCTCTGATTAACGAAACGTTATAACATCGCCAAAAACGGTATATAACTGTACTTAGTCGGTAGCCGTATGTACACAAGGGGTAGGACTTGGGGGGAGGGTGGAGGGAGGGGTAGGGTAGGGAGACCCAGTAGGGTCACGTGGTCGGGACTCGTGGGACAGAGTACGTAGCTTGGACCCGACCGCTAGACAAAGTGTATATTATTATCTGTACAAAGTTACGATAAGAGAGTTTAGTAGGGTGAGAGTGGAAGAGGGTGTCTCAGGTTTTCTACAAGATATGTAGACACAGAGAAGACGACAGAGTGTATATCCCAGTGACAATGGTAAAAAGATTAAAGGTATATATACGTAATTATATGATATAACCACAAAAAGAAAGACCGAATGAAGTGAGACATATTATCCGAGGTCAAAGTAGGTGGAGTAATCTTGACTAAGTTTACATAAGAAAAATTACCGACTCATTATAAGGTAACACATATACATGGTGTTGAAAGAAAAGGTAAGTAGTCGATTACCTGTAGATCCAACGAAGGTACAGGACCGACAATATTTGTCACGACACTACTTGTAACCCCATGTACACAGAGAAAGTTAGGACCAAAGGAGTCACACATACGGGTCGTCACCCTAAAGACCCAGTATGCCGTCAAGACAAAGGTCAAAAAATTCCTTAACGGTGTGACAAGAAGCATCACCGACATGATCAGACGTAAGTTTACAACACCCTAAGGAATACCTCTTGTGAGTATGAACTTTAGACACTTTAGGGAAGGATGTATAAGTAAGCCCGTACCGAGATCTTTATCTTCGTTGAGGCGATCGTCTATGTGAACGTCACTGAGCTTATGGTGGTGTGAAGCCTACCCTTGTTTGGAGGGTGCTCTTCGAAGGTCTATTTCAGAACTATTCCTTTCGACGTGTATCGTCGTCACTACACTCAATGGTCCCTTGTGCGTTAAGACAAAGAAAAGAAATTCACCAGGAGGACTAAGTTTCCTTAGTAAAGGTCTTTTCTGATTCGAGGTTAGGACTGGAGACGTAAGAACGTAAGCTAGTACTTTTTCTGTTTTGACGGAAAGACCGAACTGGGGTACGACGGGAAAGGGTACGGGGTACTTCTCGTTTACGGTCCACCTTGTCCCGAGACACTTTGCTGGACGTTAGGCCAAAAGACCAGATCTTTATTCAGTTTCGTGGTTACACCTTTATGGACGACAAGAATTTTATCTGGGCACATAGAGTCACAAAACAAAAAAGGAATTCAAGGGAACTCTAAGTTGTTTTCTTTACTCCTTCACTTTCAAAATTTAACCAAACAGGAGAAAATAGAGTTTCTCCTACCAAGACAAAAATTCCCAAAGAGTCTCCTTTTGACTTAAATAAGGAGAATTCTCCAGTCAAAATGTACTTAGTTTGTTTATTGTCGTTGTTGTTATTATTACTTAAGACCTAATATAAGTGTTTTCTTCAAACGGTGACCTTTGGGTAAAGGAACCGAGACCCTCCAAAAGTCGAGAGTAGGAGAGGGTCCGAAGAGGAGGATCTCGAGATCCTGGTTGTCGACGGGGAGTGTCGAAACGAAGAAGAACATGAAAGTAGACAAACAGGAAGACGTTTGTAAGACCTTCTTTGGACCTAGAAGTTGAAGTTAATAGTTTTGTGAGAAATCACAAAAGTGACAAGACCTATTAGACCTCAGAATTACAATTTTCGTCGTTATTACTAAGTATATAAATAAATAAAAGGGAAAACAGTCGGTGGAGTTTCGGTACTAGTGTGTCACCCACTGTGACCCCCTAGGGTGAAGTCAGACATGACCGGTAGGGGGTGATATTGGCGTCGAACAGTGAATGTCGGGTGCCTCTCTTTTGTATCTGGTCTAGTGGTTCGTCCTCCCTTCACGGTACCTGTTCCTTTCACCACCGACACCCGGAGAGGAAGGGTTTCTGGGTGTACCTAGAAGGCTTAAGGAGTGAGGTGTGTCTACACCGGGAACTCAACAAAATGAAAATTTACACTCTATGTGTGTGTGTGTGTGTGTGTGTGTGTCTCGTGTAAAGTATTCACGTACTAAATAACTTCAGAGTAATTAACGATTTGGGTGTACAGGTCAGGGTCTTGTTCTCGTCTACAGTCGTCGGGGGTCCTTCCTAGTGGACCAATCTCACCCTGGTCCCGGTGACAATGGGACTGAATGGTCTGGTAGAATGGACAGAGGACTTTTTGGAGATACGCCTAGTTCTTCGTTGTCAATCTTGTTCTGTACCTTGTTGTCTGACCAAGTTTTATCCCTTTCCTCATACTGTTTCGACATAGTGAGACAAATAAATTAAAGATATGTCTCATGTAGTACACTTTACAGTCCGACCTACTTAGTGTTCGACTTCCGTTATAACGGTCTTCTTTATCGTTGTTGGAGTCTATGCGTCTACTATGGTGAGATTACCGTCTTTCGTTTCTCCTTGATTTCTCGGAGAACTACTTTCTTCTCTCACTTTTTAGACCGAACTTTGAGTAACTTTATAGATTCTAGTACCTTAGACCAGGATAGTGAAGTACTGTAGATATACTCCTTTTTCATCTTCGAGACAGTCTAAAATAAGTGAACACGAGGTTTTACTGACTCCTGTCACTGATGTCGGTATTTTAATTTTCTACGAGCGGGGAATCTTCTTTTCGATACTGGTTGGATCCGTTGTATAATTTTTCGTTTCTGTAGTGAAACAGTTGTTTCGAGACAAATCAGTTTCGATACTAAAAAGGTCATCAGTACATATCTATACTCTCAACCTGGTATTTCTTTCGACTCCCGGTTTCTTAACTATGAACCTTTAATACCACGACCTCTTATAAGAACTCTCAGGGAACCTAACGTTCCTCTAGTGTAGTCAGTTAGGATTTCTTTTAGTTGGGATTTTTAAGTACTCTCCCAGACTGTGACTTTGACTTTGAGGTTATAAAACCGGTGGACTACACTTGCGGTTCCGACATATAATAGTGGGACGAATAAATTGTATACGTCTCATGTAGTACACTTTACGGCCCGACCTACTTCGTGTTCGACCTTAGTTCTAACGGTCCTCCTTACAGTCATTGGAGTCTATGTGTCTACTGTGGTGGGAGTACCGTCTTTCACTTCTTGACTTCTCGGAGAACTAGTTTCACTTTCTCCTCTCACTTTTTTAACCGAATTTTGAGTTGTAAATTTTTTGTTCCTAGTACCGTAGACCAGGGTAGTGAAGTACCGTTTATCTACCCCTTCGTGACTTTTGTCACTGTCTAAAATAAAACTCCCCGAGGTTTTAGTGACGTCTACCACTGACATCGGTACTTTAATTTTCCGTGAACGAGGAATCTTCTTTTCGATACTGGTTGGATCTGTCGTATAATTTTTTGTCTGTAACCCAGACAGATCGGTTTCGATACCAAAAAGGTTATCAGTACAAACCTACACTCTCAACCTGATATTTCTTTCGACTCGTGGTTTCTTAACTACGAAAACTTGACACCATAACGTCTTCTGAGAACTCTCAGGGAACCCGACACTCCTCTAGATTGGTGAGGTAGGATTTCCTTTAGTCAGGACTTATAAGTAACCTTCCTGACTAAAACTTCGACTTTGGGGTCATGAAAAAGGTGAACTACACTTCTTGACTGAAGAACCTTTTCTGGGACTACGACCCTTTCTAACTTCCGATTTCCTCTTCTCCCGCCGTCTCTTACTCTATCAACCTACCGTAGTGACTACACTATCTGTACTCAAACTCATCCGAGACCCTTAATCACTACCTGTTCCTTCGGGCCGTGCGACGTCAGGTACCCCAGCGTTTCACAGTCTGTACTGACTCACTGACTTGACTGACTACACTTCTCAGTGGAGTGACCTTTTCTGGGACTACGACCCTTTCTAACTTCCGTTTTCCTCTTATCCCGTCGTCTCTTACTCTACTAATCTATCGTAGTGATTGAGTTACCTGTACTGAAACTCGTTTGAGTCCCTCTATCACTTCCTGTCCCTTCGAACCACACTACGTCAGGTACTCCCAGTGTTTCTCAGTCTGTGCTGAATCACTGACTTATGGTTTGTCGTGTTTACCTTAGCGTCAAACATGAAAGGACAAGTCGAAGAAACCGAGTACAATGAGAACGGTCCAGGAGGGGACCCAACAGAGTACTCGAACATCCAGTGAGACAGGGTCAAGGTCCCCGTAAGGGAGAGACCCTTCTCACCCCACAGTCCACTACGTAAGTACGTAAGAAACGACTACCCGTGAACACGTGAATAAGGGTAAACGAACCTACTCCCCGGTCGTGAAAGTTCTTATAAAAGTCCATCTTTGTCGGTGATAACAGATTCCTTAACTCTTTATTTGGTTAGGTTCAGGGAGATTTACATGTTAAGATAGACATGTATTCACACCCCCCCTCCCCACCCTCTTCAATGAAGATCTGGGGACCTAGTGACGGAGAAAGGACGTAAGAGACCCTGTCCGTCACAACTGATTCGAATATTTCTAGAATCTATCGACCACTTTGGACCCTTCGACGAATGGTTAGGGTGGGAAGTAAGTGACCTTCTAGAGTAGTCTCTTCCTTCCTACTCACCCATCCTCGTCTTTTTTTCCTCCTCGTCCACTGGAGAAAGTTTCCCTTGTAAAAAATTCCTTGTTGACATACGACCTGAGGTTTCCAGAAGTCAGAACGTCCAAAACACTTTTTGTGCTGGTGAAATATATAACAATGTGATTCTTCTTTCATCTCAGCGTTTCTCAGTCTGTGCTGAACCGCTGATTTGTTGTCGTTGTTGAAGATTGACACGGGTCCTAAACCTGAATAATTCCTCTGTTTTATTTATTCCCCTTTCTCCTTCGTCTCCTGACTGACGTGTAGACTCTCGGGGAGGGAAAGGAAAGGAGGTGGACAATCTACACAAGAGTTCCTCCCACTTACAATACCTTTCTTAAATAGTTTCTTTCTCGGGGTGTATGTTGTAAATCGGAGATTGTCTCCGACAGAGATAACTCTGTTATCATAGTTTTCCGTTTGAAAAGTTAGACGTTCTCTTTTCATAAAACTATGTGTTTTTGATTAATAAATTTTCCTAAATTTTTTGGTTTCTGACCACCCGTCCCGCAGTACAATAGGTACTTATTATCTGACTCATACATTGACCGGATAGGTTCCGACCCCTTTCCACCCTCCTTTCTCCCAGTGGGTCCCAACACCAGTGTCGTAGTCTCCCTCCTCCGGTAACGGGGACCCCCTGTACTTTCCTGTTCCAACTCTCATTGGTTCCATCCCGGTGACCGGAACTCCCTCTCCTCGAGTACGGACGGTTGGAGGGAGACCAGGTTACTCGGACCTCGTACATAAGGTACCTCTCCCGACTGTAATCGTCGGAGGACCGACAACTGGTCCTAATGTGGGGAGTCGACATGGGGAGTCCAACCGACAGGGTGTTCTCACTGAGAGTCCGAACGGATTCCTGTTCAGAGTCAAAAAGAGTTATTATGGTAAATAGGGTCTACGAACTCCAGGTGGGGGGGTTTTGTTACCACTCAGGGTTCCGTGGGTCTGTAGTATTGATACGTGTCTTTCCAATTAAGATACACAGTGAAACCGACCCGGTACCCCACGGGTCCGTAGTCGAATTTACACTAAGAGTAACACAGACACTCATATTAAGACCTACTTGAATCGTAGACTTAACCTCCTGACTTACTTCGTCTAACGGGAGAAGTTACACCACCCGGAGTGGGTTAGTCAACTACCAGACGTATCTCGGTTTTTTTTCACCTCCTTCCCTCTTCAACGATGTACACGGACAGAACTTCAACACTGTATCAGAATAAGACGGGAACCATACACCGGAAGTCGTCGGGACCAAGAGTCCGAAAATCTGAATCTGACATGATAAGATAGTTGAGAGTCGGGAAAGTCTCTCATCTCTCATACTGAAGAGTTAGAGGTAATAATATACCTGGTTAAGGAGTATTCTTTAAGGAAATATACTTACAGATAGATAGAGGAGGATAACCAAAAAGAGGAGACCTCTTGGGACTACTTGTCTTGGAGATAACAAACAGACGACTTACTTTTTTTCTTCTATACTAAATTGACGGAGAAACTTCTCTTGTTAGTCAAAAGAGTAGAGAGGGGTAGGGACGTAGGACAACGAGGGGACCTCTCTTCCACGTCTTTCCTTAACATCGTTTCCTTATTATGATTCGAGTAACAGTACCCCCCAATTCAAGAAATTCCAGTCCCAATAACAACAACAAATTAACGATTCACGACAGGTTTAACAACACTGGGGTACTTGACGTCGGATGGTCCTAAGGGACAGGAAGTGACAGAAGACCATAAACGAGTTTGAGTACAAGTAACTTAGCCATTACGATAGGTTAGTAGAGTAAGAGACGGCGGGGAAAGAGGAGGACGGGAGTGGGAAAGGGTTATAGTCCCAGAAAAGGTCACTCAACTCCACCGGTTTCCTAACCTCGAAGTCGAAGTTGTCAGGAAGATAAGTTCCAACCAAAGGAAATCCTAACTGACCCACCTACAGGAATTCAGTTCTCTGAGTTCCCTGTTCCCAGTCCTATCGGTTCGAATTCGGAAGTGAGACCTCAGGGTAGGTCTTCGATAGTTTCCCCGGGTCTCTGGGGATATTCTTTTTTTCCCGGTTCTTTCATTTGGGCCTTCCGACTTACTGATCTCATAAACCACGTACCGTGATTAACGATGACCCCGATTCTACTCCCGGGTACGTACTTACACCCCTTCTCTCGTGTCCGGTCTCCCGACTGGTTACGTTCTACCCCCAGACCTCTCCACTCACCATAGTATGTGTGCTGTCTCCAGGGGTTTGTGGGACCAAACATGTCTCCGTCATGAAACCCCTTGTAGGAGTCCTAGTCATGGATACCCCAATTGTTTCGTCCTGGTCTGTCTCCCTCTTAAAATTGAGACCTCCGTCGTGGTTCCTTCCCGTAGTAGGGCCGGGAAGTCAGAACGGGGTCACCTCCTTTACCTCGACCCGAAGTCCCTAGGGGTTCTCGTACCCTCGTTGGAGTCCCGTGCCGACAGAGTGTACCCCTGTCGAGGAGGACAGACTCCGTCATGACTCCGTCGAAGTCGGTCTCAGGACGTCGTTACACCCCCAGACACACGCCCAGGTGCACCTTGGTGTCCAAGATAGTGACCACCCTTGTCGGTCTCAAGAACTATCCGTCACTGACCTCTAGGAACTCGTCATTAAGAGTATCTTCAGATCTTTGCGTCCCCGTCTTTTAAGGTTATCACGGTTGGCCGTTACAAACACACCTACAATTGGTCCTAGACCCGAACGTTTATTTCTGTACGTCACACTCTCAAGTTATTGTGTCACTGTCAACGTTGAATTGTCATCTTTTTCGTCGTCAAACACATTATATCGTATATATAAAGTCCAAATCCGGTTGGTGTACGTCTTTTTAGTTTTTCCCGAACCTACAGGTGGGGTCAGTTCCAGGTCACCTTGTTCGGACCATGTAAATGTAGGTTCTGTCTAGTAACAATTGTGAGTAAAGAAATCATTCTACTTTGATACCGGGTACTATGAGTACTTTGTTTTACAGTAGGTGTATCCTTGGTTTTAAACTTGAATTGTTTGTTTTTGTGATGTGAATCAAGATTGAATGAAATTCCTTGAGTCAAGATAAAGAAGTAGTAAAGAAGATAATGACTCGTCAGTACCACGTAAAGTAGTCGACAAAACTACGTCCTTGAGGGGTCTTGACCTCTGGGGTTTATACGGACTTCACTCAAACTTACCAGTCTCGTACGAGAGTGTCGGTCTCCCATCGATGTAGACTCACAGGTCCTGGTTCTCGACGGGTCCTAGGAGACTGGTACATAATTTCCCAGTCTTTACTTGTGTACGAGTAGACGTCGACTGTAGTGTAGTGGTTCCGAGGCCCTTGACGTCGTTACAAAGGTCTGGAAGTGACTGTGTCTAAAACCCCCCTTTTGCACACAGTAGTGACTGGAACAAATCTTAAGGATCAAGTACCACTGGTATTGTTATAAATCATTTAACAAAACTCAGAGACGTCAGTTACTGGTGGAGAGTTTCAGTCGTCGTCCTATTAGTAGGGGACGTGTGTGGTACGGGAACCATGTGACGACGGTGCTACGAAGAAGGGTGTATCTTACGGTTTTGTCGGGCCGGTAAAGGTAGTTGGAATGTTCAAAAACGGGGTTTCAAAGTGATTTGTACCTGGACTGGAGAGGTTTTGTCTCGTTGTACAGAGTCCTTACTTTCGACTTTACTAAGTCTTAGTATGGTAACACTTGGGTTTTGAAGAAAGGGTCACAGATCACTCCCTACACACAACACACACGCTCACGTACAATCCACAGTGACCTCTTGGTTCTGACACTTCTACCCCAGTCTTCCTCCTCGACAATAACCTTTACACTTAAGTTATTGTAGACCTCTGGAACTAAGGAGAAAATAATTTGCCCCTGGTATTAACGTGGCCTTTCCATTCTCCACATTCTCACTTTATTTCATTGGGAGGACTCCCTTATACGAGTCCTTGACGATCGGGACATTGAGGTTCTGGGTTCTGTAGACATACAGAAACACGACCCTCATTTTGGTATCTCCGTCGATTACCTCTTGGGAGGAGCACCAGGGTACAGGTTCCGGAACGACGACTCGTACGGACCCTACACGTCAACGGTACGACGGGGACGTAACTGTGTCCGGACCACTCCACTGAATACTGGGTCTACCAAGTATGTTCGTCTCGTTCCAAAGAGACTAGAACTTTCCGACTCCTAATCTGTCCATGTGTGTATTAAATTGGTACTTTAGTCAGGTATTTAGTCCAGTAATGTAAAGATACCTAAAAAAAAAATTGAGACTTAATCCTTTGATTGGGATGATACTAAGTCACTGTATTCCGTAAAGATCTTCCGTTCCTATGTTATTGTTATTCGACTGTACTCGACTTACAAGCGACACACGGAAAAGTTCTGGGATGGTTCTCAGACAGAATCAAGTCAACGGGGACGTTCGTCTACGACTCTGCCTGATCTCTCGAAAGACAAATAGAACCTCCGCCAGATTTTCCGGGGGACTCCCTCTGTCTTACACTACCTCCACCTTTCTTTCGGTGACTCCCACGTGGTTACTCGTCTGTGACGAACCGTTGACCCGAGTCACGGGGTTCCCGGGGGGTTCAGTGTTGGAACTGGTACGAAGACTTAGTAAGATGGTACCTACCCCTGTACCCCCGGTATATGAATGAGGAAGAGGACAACCGATCCCAATTAAGGAACCTTTCAATTTATCGGTCGTGAGACCAACGGGATGTGACGGGACTCGTTCGGGGACCCCGTGGTCCCTTCCGGGAGCCTGTGACCCCGTCTCGTCCGAATGGTTCACCCTACAACATCCTATACCCTGATGGTAGACAGAACTGAGGGACAATAGAGTCCACCTAATGCCATCTAATTTGGTCTGGTGTGTAAAAAAAGATGAAGAAGTGACTATGCGTCTTAGACCCATGGATGGAAGGACTCAAGGAACTGGGTATCTTATACTATCTTCGCTACAAAACCCTGAAGTCTTTGAAGAATACGTCCAAATGTTGAGGGTGGGCCCGGAGCCGTATGGGTGAGGACCTCGGAACTCACCACTACCTATTCAAACTGATTGGACCCAGACGGTACGATATTCTTCGGGTTCTAATCGTTAATCTTTTCATACACTATTGTCTCTCTCTTCACGGGTCAGACGTAAGAGGGTCGACTATAGCGTCTGTACACCTGGTCTTTACTCGGTCGGGTCGAGGTGGTGTAGATGTAAAGACTGGGTGTCTTAGTTCTCTATATTATTATTGTTTAACGACAAAACCTCCTTGAACAACCATCGTCACCTATTTATCTGTGCCCGACTCCCCTATACTTCTCCTATACTTTGTCACAAACGATATCGAACCCCGCCCTCTCTGGTAGTGTCTGGGAGTTTGGGTGGACGTAATAAAATATCCTCCTGTGTTTTCGGGTGGTTGTGATCGGACCCCGAGGAAACGACGGGACACCCTAAAAGACCCCGTGGTCAGTCCTTCCACTGTGGGTCTCGAACGAACCGGTGGTCGGGGTTCGGCCCACACATCTTCCTAGACACAAGTGCTCACCCTCCTTGGGCTCTGTTTGGTCTTGGGTGACTGTCTTACCTCTCCGAAGACCATGGTGAGGTTGACCCCCCGTTCCTTTCCCGTCGTTGGACTCCCTAAACAGTAGGTCGCCAAGAGGTCCACACTACCTCTCCGAAGACCATGGTGAGGTTGACCC
Source organism: Capra ibex (assembly GCA_006410555.1). Taxonomy (NCBI): domain Eukaryota; kingdom Metazoa; phylum Chordata; class Mammalia; order Artiodactyla; family Bovidae; genus Capra; species Capra ibex. The sequence continues at coordinate 61,354,927 of SJYO01046538.1, read as the reverse complement.
CCCGTTCCTTTCCCGTCGTTGGACTCCCTAAACAGTAGGTCGCCAAGAGGTCCACACTAGAGTTGGAGTCGTAGCCGAAGGGGCCTTTCGACCGATTTTTACTCCAAAGTCCGGAGGGAGATCTGGTCGACTGAGTCCTTGAGACCTCACCCTCGAGAGTATTCGGGGGGTGGGAGAATCTAAGATCACGAACGGTTCCGGGCCCGTCGGATCGACACTTCCTGTCTGCGTACTTCCTTTTGCACCGAGACGTCTGTCGGAATGGTCTCGAGGGAGTGGCTGTACGGCGTCCTCCTGGGTCCGGGACTCTGATCCGGTGCCGTAAACAGAGACTCCTTTATTGAAGGGTGTGGACGACCTTGAGTGCAGATGGGGGTTGGGGTCTTTTACCCCGATCTGCCTGTCTTGACAGATCGAGTCCCCAAGATGGGGGATCTCAGGTCCAGTAGGACCCAGTTCACCGGACCCCCGTGAAGATATTCGATCCGGAAGGGACCCTACCCTTCTAGGGGACCTCTTCCTTTACCGTTGGGTGAGGTCATGAGAACGGACCTTTTAAGGTACCTGCCTTCTCGGACCATCCGATATCAGGTACCCCAGCGTCTCAACCTGTACTGGTTCACTGACGTCCAAGTGAAGTCCGTCGTCCGAGGGACTCCACGTGGACCCCTTCCACTTCTCTCTTCCTCGACCGGTCCTCGGGACGTCGGAGTGACGGGTCAGTGTCCGTCCTTCCAGGGTGGAGGGACCCAGTCGAGGAAAGGGACCACTATTATGAACCCCACTCCCTTACCGAGACGAGATTAGTCTGTACCGGAACCACAGGAGGAGGGTGGTGTTGGGTGTTCAGTATCATCTCCGTCACCGTCCCCGGAGAGGTACGAACCCTCTCCGTCCTCCGGACCCAGTGGAGACTGAACACCTCGCAACCATACTGAGATAAAGGAATCGAGATGTATTCCCGGACAGCAGGACCCAGGGAGGTCTCAGGGGACGTACAGACTATGAGGGATTGTGGGGTCCTTCAGTCGAACAGTCTTTCCTGTCATATTTACGTCACTCAAGTAAACTGAACAAAGTTTCAGGTCGAGTCACGTAATCGTTTCTGGGATGTTTCTTTTCTCGTTGGGGTTGGTGACTACGAGTTGTATTTACACTACTGTAAATGTGTCTGTGGTGGTCGAAGTGGTGACCGTCCTCGTCGTATATAACAAAATTAAATGTCGAATTGTTGGAAGATCAGTTTAATCTGTCTTTTCCGTAATTGGTGAAGACTGATTCGGGGAGTTCCCGATCATTCGTTATCTTATAAGACTTATTAAAACACTCACTGTAAACGACGATGACCTCTATTTAGTCATCTCCACTCTTAAGGGGTTTTTTAGAATAGAATGCGTTTACACCTTGACTCATCTGTAGGCTCCCTTTCGTAACTTATCCTAAGTGAGACACAAGGAAGGTAACACCCCATACCTTTGGTGTTTAGAGGGTCGAGTCCAGTGTCTGTGACCTCTTCACTTTTACTTCGAATGATAGTCGGTCCCGACTTAATTCAAGGTGGAATATTCATTAAATACCAGGTCCGGTTAGTGTTAAAGGTAAAATCCGGTTACGGATTTTTAGTGAGTCACTATACATAGAGAATCCTGTGTAAAAAAAAGAAAAAAACAGAAGAGACAGATTACTACACCGAAAATTGCTATTTGGGTTACGGGGTTCCTCTTCTTTCTTATAAACGACAAGGGACCGATTCAGGGAGGAGTGGCACCGATGAGACGACCCAAAACAATCCTGATACCCGTCCCCACTATAGGTTCATAACGAGTTTGATTTCGTAGTCGTCCTGGACTCTTGAACGTTCTTTATTTTTAAGATCTCGGGAAGGTCTAGACAACTGAGTCTTCGAGACTCCACTCGGGTCCTGAGAGACGAAAGTGTTCAAAAGACCACTAAGAATCCTACCGATCACAAACCGTTCGTTACCGGATGTCCTAACGGGATAAAGAGGGTCCTCGTAAGGATAGAGTCCAGATTCGTCAGGAGGAGATGGATGGGGCTCCTATTTTGTTAGTATCGTGGGTAGTCTTTGGTTTAGTACACCCCTCTTATTAGAATGATAAAGAATTTTATTATATAGGACTTTCAGTAAGAGGTACCAATAGCTTTACCACAACCCGACGTAATTGGTCTCGTAATTCCCGACTTAACACAGGGATGGAGTTTTTAGGATTAAGGGTCCTGACGTCTCACATTATCATAAACCTCTATCCCATAAATTTCTTCAGTAATTTACTTTTACTCCAGTAATCCTACCCGGAATTAGGTTGTACTACCACAGGAATATTCTTCTCTTTTACACCTATTCTTGATCGAACACTTCTATGTTCCTCTTCTACTGGTAAATGTTCGGTCCCTCACTCCGGACCTTGCCTAATTGGGAATCTCCTTTGATTGAGACGGTCATGGAGTTATAGTTTGAAGGTCAAAGGTCTTGGCACGTTCTTATACAAGGACAACAAATTCGGTGAACCAGACACCACCAAACAGTATCGTAAGGATCGTTTGACGATGTGTCTGACTTGTAGATGTACAGTGTTTTGTAACTTCGGGTACACGTTTTATGAGACCGATAGTTCTCCATCGAAGACTCAATTTGTTAAAAATTCCTTTTCTCCCTCGTAGTACAATGACTGATGAAACATTCTACTCCCGTGGACGAGTAACGTTACTCTATAATCAAGGTGTGTTGTACTCAGGTGAATAACGGGTTAGGTACTCGTCGTACTTAGTGAGGTACTGTTGAAAGTGTATTAACCTGGACTAAACTACTCAAGTTGAGGTATTAATTTATTCAATTTTTCCGTTCAGGTGACCTAGTCTATGAATAGAAATTTGAGTACTTATATAAAATGTACTCACAAGTCGGGACTATTTGTACCAAAATCTCACAAAAACAGACTTCGGAACAGATGGTGTTGGTTAAGTGACACCTTAGAGCTCGTGGACAATCTGGAACAGACAGGATTCGACGTCGATCCTACTCTCAACGTCCCCGGACACCCTTTCCCCCTCTGTCTCTTGTCGACTGAAGGACATTCTGACCCACTGAAAAACAGGTGAGTTCTCAAGACAAAGTAACTTTGACTGGGTAAGACCACAACAGTTGACCTCCTTCTCTTACGTAAAAGGGGGTAGGGTGGGGGTTTCCGGTTTGGTTTCTCACACTTTTCATTGGGGAACATACTCCTCAGGACACTTCTGTAACGATATTTATTTACATAGGTCACTGGTGGACTACGTTCCTTCATTGTTGACTGACACACTAGGACACGACGGGTTGTTAAACATTTTATGGATTCTGGTTCTCGTAGTCACCGAGGGTCGAAGACTTTGTGTACGACTAGAAGTCTTTTTAATTTTATTAAATTTGGTTCAATATATTGACTGTAGACTAGACTTTTGGACACTTTTGAACTGTTTTTGGTTACCGGAACTGGGATGCTGGGACACGTAGTGGTACTCCTAGCCTTAGGGGTCACGTAACATCCCAACGACGGGTGTCCAGTACTCTACAGTAGTGTACGAGGACGGGTCTACCGAGAAGTCACGTGTCCCGTCCGGGACGAGTCTATCATGTCGTTTATCTAACACACCCGACTGTTTACTACTTGACTTTCTCTACGAGAGAGACCTGACCCGTAATTAAAAATTTACTGTCTATGGTACTAATGTCACCACCAGTCTACGGTCAAGTCGTTTTAGTGGGTGTGGTGAGTACATTTGTAGGAGTCAAGTCAACGAGTTAGTACAGACTGAGAAACGCTGGGGTATCTGACGTCGTACGGTCCGAAGGGACAGGTAGTGGTTGAGGGCCTCGGACGAGTTTAAGTACAGGTAGTGTAGTCACTACGGTAGGTTGGTAGAGTAGGAGACAGCAGGGGAAGAGGAGGACGGAAGTTAGAAAGGGTCGTAGTCCCAAAAAAGTTTTCTCAGTCAAGAAGCGTAGTCCACCGGTTTCATAACCTCAAAGTCCAAGTCGTAGCCAGGAAGGTTACTTATAGGTCCTGACTAAAGGAAATCCTACCTGACCAACCTAGAGGAACGTCAGGTTCCCTGAGAGTTCCCAGAAAAGGTTATGGTGTCAAGTTTTCGTAGTTAAGAAACCGTGGAGCGAAAGAAATATCAGGTTTAGAGTGAAGATATGTACTGATGACCTTTTTGGTATCGGAAATGATCTGCCTGGAAACAACAGTTTCATTACAGAGACGAAAACTTATACGACGGATCCAACCAGTATTGAAAAGAAGGTTCCTCATTTGCAGAAAATTAAAGTACCGACGTTAGTGGTAGACGACACTAAAACCTTTTTATTTATTTCAGAAGGTTGTAGGAGTCTCCTGGGGATTTGTCATGGGTCCGAAGTAGAAAGTCAGAGGGTTTCCATCAAGAGATGTGTCGTCGACTCCCAAAAATTGCATCTGGGTCAGGATCCTGAATGAGGGACATTCTCATTCATGTACCTCTTATCTTAGGGGGTGACTGGGGAGGACCGGGACGACGAGGGGGTCGAGTCCAGGACGGCGATACCGGAGTTCCAGAAACGTACTAGTGGAAAGGAAAGACCTTGCAAGTAAGTTAAGTAAGAAGGGGACCTAGAAGTCAACCGAAGAAGGGAAGTAACCGAGAGTAAACAATGGAGGAAAGGTTTAGTGGGTCACACTTCATCGGTGGGTTAGTGGGGTAGTGAAGAGAGACATGAATAGAAAACATGTCGGAAAAGTGAAGACTATGAAAGGAAACGGAATAAGTGCTCAAATGACAACCAGAGGTGTAGGTACCTACATCTTGAACACCTATGATACAGTACAATGTACTCCTTGACCTCGTAAGTACCTGACGTCATAGACACCCCAAGGGACCTTGATTAGGGGTTGTCTGTGACTTCCTACTACCATATACGGAGGAAAAGGACGGTAGGATCGGAGGAGACACGGTTTTTGTCACGGACCTTTTATCATCCACTGGTTATTCGCGGTCAATTCACGTACTCAAACCACACACTTGGATCCCTCTGGTTTGGTCTGACTCTATAATCCTTATTATTGGTCGAGTTCGGACAGTTCTCACCCTCACCCACCCACCCCACCACTACCCCACTCTATCCTCACTTACGTGTCAAATGTAGTCAAAGGTAGAAGACAAATCAGAGTTATGAGTAATTTTGAACCCTTCGGGTCGAATAAAAACACACGATAAATACTAAGTCTCGTGAGATTACTCGTGTCGGAGTAAACTTGAAGTGTTATGAGACACTCAACCCCGTTGTCGTTAGTCGATAATAGAGTATCATTCGGTGGGGTTTGAAGTGATCGGAGTTTGTCGTTCGTAAAGAAATTAAGTACTGAGTCAATCGTCGTTTCCGACCTTGTCGATCCCTTAATACCGTAAACCCGGTGCGAAGGAGTCCAGTAAGGGACCTTTTGACACCCAGAGATCCGTAACCCACACGAGTACCCCAGGTCCCTCGACAGTCGAACCAAGTGGACCAAGAGTCGAGTACCCCTGTGAAACCAAGAGTTGAATGACAGAAAGGAGGGTCTTTCGGTCGGATCCCAAAAAGGTCCTTTTTTGTTTTCCCGTTCTCGGTCCCGTCACGTGATCGGAGGTCCGTCGAGGGACAGGTCGGGATGTAGAACATGAATTCGTTCAGGTTTCCGTTGGGTCAACCCCGTACCCATTAACCTAAGATTGTTACCCTTCCGGCTTTTTCCATGTTGTCTTTCGTATATCTATGTTCCCTCGGTCACCTTAATCACGGTAAAAAACCGGTAGTTAGGTGGTATCAGGGAAAAAATGTCTTTTCTTTCCGAGTCTCTTTTAAGTTATTAAATAGGCTCCAGTTCACCGAGTCTCTCGACTTGCACCCAAAAGACGAGGGTTTGAGTGACGAGTTAAGACCCAAGATTCGTGTGACCCTCAAGAGTATTTACGAGGAGGAGAAAAGAAAGAAATAGTTCGTCGACTAGTTGTGCATATAAAGGGACATGGAGGATTGGGTCCGACTGACGACACTAATACCTAGGTAAGTGTACACCTAACTAGTATTCGGTCTCCCCTTCTATCACAGAGAACAACTCATTTTTGTGGACCGACACTAATTGATAACTACAATGTACTCGTCATAACACGAAGACCGAGTTTGTATTAAGAGGTAGTGTCTACCATGTTCGCGAGAAGAAACCACTGTGAACAAACCGTAGACACCATGTAATTCGTGACACACCCGCAAGTCCGAGAGTCTCTGTCACTTTTGACGTTCCGGTCCACCTATACTTCTATCACCCACTGTTTGTCCTTTCAGGTGTGAGAGGTCTCTAACATGTTTATCCTTGTCTTTCTTGACACTCTCAGACTGAGTAGGTGACACATTGAGGTAATCTTTAAAGGTCACGTCAATGAATCCGTCGTTTAGTCAGAGTTTTCTGGTCTACGGAATATACCATTCTTCCTTCTAAGGTCCGACGGGAAGGGGAAACAACCGGTTAATACTTCGGTAATTTTACCTTACCGTTAATTGTTACAGTAATTGTTCACAAATTTAGTTTATCGTTCAATTCTACTTTCCTGCCAATTTTTGTTAAAATGTATTAAGAAAAAAGGTACTTTTTATTGTAATAACTAATTCTAGTCTTCAACCATTTGATGTCGGACACCCGGTTTAGATTTCGACGGACAGACAATTAATTCAAAACACCCACCTGTCGGGGTGGGTGAGTAAACATTAGACAGTTACCGGTAAAAGTACGATGAGTCGTCCCAACTTATCAACCTTACATCTGGTACGTCGGAAGTTCCTGATTTAATAAATGAGAGACAGAGAATTGTCCTTTGTAAACGACCCGGGAGAAGACGTGGGAGTTTATGGTCAGAGACTTCTTCCAGAACCCTACACCGTCTGTCCAAAGACGCTGAATAATTGGAGGTCCAGTGGGCGAGTGAGGACCCCACACACCTGAATTGGTTTGACTATCTTATCTCTGGTTTGACTAAAGACCCAACCTTCCGTACATGTACTACTGAAAAGAACCAGGTCAGTCGATCTCAGAGTTTCTTGGTCAAGTTGGGTCCAGACGGGGGTTGAAGTTTATTTCGTTCCGATGTCGGATACAGAGAGGTAAACACAATTCCGAGGAGACTTGGTCTTAATGTAGACTTGGAGTACGAGGGTTCTACCTCTCAGGTAGTACGAACCCCTCCCGGGTCTCATCGATCTCCTGTTTTCCTACTCAGTCAGTTGTGGAGTCCTTCGAGTCGGTCGGGGGTTTCGGTGTGAGTCTTTCCCGGTCTGGAGATCAGTCCGTACTCACCAACGGACTCAAGTTAGTATACTCACGACAACCCCAAAGGTAGTAGAGGTTACCTACCACCGTAGACTTTTCCGGTTCTTACTACTCCCAGGGTGAGTACGAACCGAAAAAGGCTCCAAGTGTAGTCAGACTCGTCAGGACTCGGACGTTATAACCGTCAGGTAACAAATCATCGAGTCAGTACAGATTGAGAAACGTTGGGGTGCCTGACGTCGTGAGGTGCGAAGGGATAGAAAGTGGTAGAAGGTTTCGAAAGAGTTTGGGTAACTCAGTCACTACGGTAGGTTGGTATAGTAGGAGACGACAGGGGAAAAAGAGGACATCAGGTAATAACTCTGTAATAAGGGAGTACCCTGTGGGTAATAAAAACAAGTTGTACTTGGTTAGGATACTGGGAGGTTTCGGAGATTCAAACGTTTGACCCTCATCCCAACTGAATGGACATGTTCCTCCAACCGTGCAATCGGGGTCTTGGGATATCTGACCGGACTACCTCCATAGACCCACTACTTTAATCCCTTCCTCCTCTCTTTTCCGATTCTTACGAAAAGGATCTTCAGTTCGTTGATACGACGGGGTGGAGACCGAGTCACTGAAAGGTGTGAGAAAGGGAAAACAAGGGAAAGAAGGAGATAGAGGGGAGAGTGGAAAGGTAGGGAAGGGATATAGTTACAGGGATGGGACCGGACCTGAAATCATTGTCTGGACACACAGGTACTCGGAGAAAAGAGAGAATACGTAATACGTTTACGCGAGAATGACGCGGGAGGGTTGAAGGTGAAGGGTCTTCGGGTGTCGTCGAGAGACACGCCACGACTACCCGTGTAGGGTCAGGGTTTTCTACTCAGGTGGTTAGTGTAACCATGGTGGGACGAAGGTCGCCAATCTAGTTCGTACCTGTCAGGTCTGGTAACCCTGACTTCTTTGTCCTTTTCTTCAGAAGTCCTCCAAAGACCCCTTCCAACAGGATCGACAACTCTTTTCTGTGGTTTTCCTCATCCCCTTCCTCGTCATGAAGGGTAGAGTGACAGGTGACTACAGCGATCTACGCCTCGGTCCTGTCACATCGGTTGAACACTCCTCCTTCTACGACTCCTTCTACCTCTCTTAGGTACAAGAATTACTACAAGGTCCACCACTTAAGTAGTTGAGTCCTTGGTGAGACTGATGTCTTAAAAGTTATACACTCTTTTATGTGAAGGAAACAGTAAATTCGGTAAGACTTAAATAAAAGGACCAAGAACGTCGATTTCAGTGGATGACGAATACGGACAGTGGAGTGTTTTACGGGGAGGTACTTGAACTCCGGAAGGGAAGGGATCTGTACCGGAGATCGGGTATTGCAGAGGACCTCGACGCAAATACAGTGGGGCACTTCGGATGTGTAGGGGATTTCGGTACGTTCCGCAGTGACCTGGAAACTTCGGAAGTACCGGTAGACGGAACAGGAGGGGCGAAGAGGACGGTCAGAGTTCCTATAACATACGTAATAAATTTTGTCTTAGTGGTCAGATACAGACTACGTCCTATGTCGTACGAACCCCGACCACGTGCCCCTACTGGGTCTCCCTACAACACCCCTCCCTCCACCCTCCCCCCAAGTACAAACCCCAGCGTACATGTGGGTATCACCTAAGTACAGTTACATACCGTTTTGGTTATGTCATAACATTTCATTTTATTTCATTTTTATTTTTACAGTTTTTTATTTTTATTATTTATTTATTTTGTCTTAGTGGTTTAAAAACGAAGATCATTACTATTTAATCAAGTAAACTTTATTTTGAGACTGACTCCAGTTCTATTCTCGGTTTATGTTATACTTTTGTACTCGAACTTTTGTAGTCTCTTGGTGTTCATTTCCACTCTTACTGACTCGACCTAGTCTCACTTCTCTCGAGTCGACCGTGACGAACGAGGACTCTACCCACAACGCCCCACCCCTCACCCACCCCCGCCAAAGGTCGAGAATTCTTCTGTCTACTCTCCATTCCATCGTATAAATTGCCTGAGTTTCTCATCATTGATTTCCGTTTCATACCTGACTGATATTTCGGTTCCTTTGTGATCGGACCCACTTTCCCTTAAGAAAAATGACGTACCGTGACGTAGTCGACCTCTACGTGTCTCTTCGTCTTCCTTTAGTCACAATGGAACGTGGTATGTGTATAAACGTCGAGATATAAACTTTCCGTTGTGTTGTTTACAAAGTTTTTATACATATAAAAGAACTCGTATTCTATCTCTTTCTCTTTATTTGTTCTGTGTTTTCAGTAATTGGTATTTCTCTTTCTAAACTAGTTAACATGATGTTATTAGGATTGTGGAACATAGTTTTTTCTTTTTTTTTGGGTGGTGATCCTTCCCTTGTCTATTTGGTATTTCTCATTCCTCTGGAGACGTAACTTAACTGGAATGTTTCACGAGAAAGGATCACACATATTCCTAAGGATGTTTAACTAATTCTTTTACTGTCAGTCTTTTAACTCGTTCTCTAAAATTAACCTATTTAGATACTTGTCCATGAATTCAAATAATTTTTAGTTCTTTTTAATTTTAGTGTTACGTTACCGGGATATGTGTGGTCTTACGTTCTACTTTTTCTGTCTGTCGTGGTGTCGAAACCACATTACACTTCCAGGTCTCGAGAGTGTGTGACACCATTCCCCACAGGTAATCATGGTGGTGAAACCTTCTGTCGAACCGTAGTAATTAATTTCAGGTCCTGTGATTATTTCATCCTCGGTTGACTACATACATGCATACAAGGGTTGTCTATCGTATCTATACATGTGGTTTTCTAAATACGTTATTATGAGTAACAACGTCATAAATAATGTTAGGGTTTGACTTTTATTGAGTTTACATAAAGTTCCTACCTTTATATAAATGTTCCACGACACGATCCGTCCTTACTTTTCCTTTTTAGATATCGTTCGGTCTATGTTTTCTTATGAAGGACGCACGAAAGTAATTCTATTTTTAGTTTTGGTCAGTTTAATTTGGTACCATAAGTCAAACGATTTCCTTCGTTCCTTCACTAAAGGTAGTTTTCTATTAACAATGGAAATCCCTGTCTCCGTTTACCTTCCAGGAGACCCTCTTCATTACAATAGTAAGAACTGGGCCCATAAACGAGACGTTCACAAATGAAACGCTATTTAATAGAACTAAGACGCTATTAAAAGACCGATACAAAATATAAAGTGTTATCTTCCTTCTATTTTCCTTTTAAACGTAGTTGTAGAAGTTGTTTCGGTGTCCCTTATTCAACGGACCGAAGAATGAGAGGTCCGGAAACATAATAAGGATACGGAAACATAAATACTAAATAATAATATTACACGTAAATGAGTATAGCCACCGGGCACTACTCGGTGAACTATAAGAGTGACTCATAGTTTAGAGTCACAAATGAGTGTCTGTTTGTCAGGTTGTCCGATGACACAAAAAGGGTGACCTGTGGCAGTTGGAGTATTGACCAGTGCAGAGGAGTAAACCAAAGTCACGTCCTTCAAATCCTGTGGACGTTAGTAAGTCCTACGTTAACGTTCGAAAAGACACTCAACTAGCATGAATCCCGAAATAATAAAAAAAAATGAGGATTAGAAGGACACATTGAAGGAGTGACCCAGAAAACTAGGAAAAAATAGTACACATAAAACTATTTATTAAAATAGAAAGAGTTAGAAGATCATCAAAAATGTTCATCATGACAGAGTTGACAGATAATGACTCGATGGTTGTTGTGATTTTAAATTACTCGATTTTGTTACTGATAAGAAGTACTGAGTACGTATTGAGTCGATGGACTCGACCTTGTAGGTTCCACCAAAGAAGTCAGCCGACTCGTTAAAAAGGGAGGTGTACCAAAAGGGTCATCCCATCAACGTAGAGATATAACGTGACTCCCGTGGTTCTCTGTTACAGGGCCCTTCTCGAGTCGTACATTGGAGAATGGTTCGGAGACAATACGAATGACTACAACGTAACCAGTCTCGTTCTGTATACTTATTCAAGCGACCCTCCCCTGTTGTACTCTCACACTTCTAGTCCCGAGTAGTCTCCGGTGGTTATACTTATGTACGTGTAGTATTATTATTTAGTATTTATATAGGTATTTATGTTTCCGTACCCTTATTAGTTTATGAGTATAAGTTCTTATATACCCTGTCGTTATTTTTCTGGAGGTTTATAAACACATAAAGAGACGTGTTAAAGAGACGTGTATAAACTACTAGACTGGTTGTCAAGTGTTCCCAGTTTTCCATGTAACCAATGTGTGAGAGGTAAGTATCGTATCGAATGATCTTTCGTAAGGTTCTCATCCGTAAAAATATTTCTGACGTTGTGTATGTGGAGTCTTCACCCTCCAGGTTCACCCTTCATAGTCCCAGGTACATACATGGCAATTTTCCGTGTCGGTGTGACTTTTGACATGACATTCGACTCTTTAAACCCCGGACCCTAAACCCCCGAGGACGGTGGAAGGGACTTAAGATAGATACTGAGTCGTGACTAGGACTTGACGAGTCTCGTAGGAAGGACTAGTTCGACAGGGTGAGAACCTTTAGTGTCGGAACAACAAACTGTCGCAGTTGGGGGTTTTCACATCCTTAATGACTTTGACAAATGGACTTGTTTCATTCTTGTACTTTTTCAGGTTATTATTCCGTAATAAGAGTCTATCCTCTTGTCACATCGACCCACTTTTCATCGACTCAAACGGTTTTGAAACTTAACAATTATACACTAGTGGGCCCCCGACGAAGGACCTTTCGGAGACCTCAACAGGGAAGGAAAGAGTGGAAGGAAGGGTTCGTCTAGACTTAGTTCACAGACACTTGTGTCCATTGGTCGTCTCTCGAGGTCCGACGTAAGATAAATGTGACGACTTGTCAAGTTCGACGACTCAATAAGAAGAACAACCTTAAAAGTATCTCGACGGTTGACTGTGAGTAGTAGTCGAGGTGAGGAGAAGGACGGACGGATTCCACACACGGTAGTGAAGGGGTTCCATGTCACCAGGGGTGTGTTCTATGACTATTTCCGTAGAAAGAGACACGAGGTATATTCCTATACGAAGTATTTACTACGACCGTCGTGACAAATTTGTTGGTTATTCACATGAAATTTTCAGGAAACCGGTTTCAGTCCCTTGGTTGGTGAACACTCCTAAATGATATACGGTCTACGAAATAGTGGACAGAATTAGAAGTGTTACAAACTCTCTATACGTTTGACTCTACGCCCTTCCAACTCAGTGAGTCGGTTCCAGAGTTTCGATTACTCTTCTCCTTCCTCCCGATTTAGACGGAGAGAAATTTGTCCTCGGATTAAGAAAGAAGGGTAAATGGTAGGAACATCCGTGACATGGTTCGGGTCTTAAGTCTTTACTCGGACCCGATCACAAATCCAGTCAAGGTGGGGTATTTCTATATTAGGTCAGTGTCTACACTCAGTGTAATCTATAAAACTTAAAAGATCATCTGTGTGTCTTTTTTATTTTGTTGTATTTTACTTAAAGTTATATATTCCTTTATAATAGAGTAGCACGTTAGTTACACTTTGTAATGATCACTCTTAAAGTGAAAGGAAAACATGGTATCCCGAAGGGACCACGGAGTCTACCATTTCTTAGACACACGTTATGTCCTCTGGGTCCAAGTCAGGGACCCATCCCTTCTAAGGAACCTCTTCCCTTACCGATAGGTGAGGTCATAAGAACGGACCTCTTAGGGTACCTGTCTTCTTGGACCTCCTGATGTCAGGTACCCTAGTGTTTTCTCAGGTATACATTGGTAAGGTTGAATGTCATCGATGTAAAGTTTGTCATAATCGGGACACCCGAGGACCGACGGGATAACCCGTTACGTCCAGAACCACGAAACTCTATGGTATCAAAGAGTCTTTCACAAGTTTGGTTACACCTGATATTTCTACATAAACAAGAGGTTTCGTGTACCTGCACTCACCCATCTCCTTCTTTTTTTTTAGTCTATACTAACTTTAGTTGGTTTTCATTTGATGGTATGGAGGATGTTCAAGTGTCTCGACTTTCGGACTCTAGGTCGGACTGGAGGTCGGTGGTCCCGAAGAAGATGGGTTTCTGGGATTTCAGGACTCTCGAAATCCTCTTTGTATGACCTTTTACAAAGACTCTTTATAAGACTAGACGGATTTTATAAACTCGATACAACTTTCTTCTTTTTATTTTGCTGAGATGACTAGACCTTAGATTCTTTAATTAAAAAGACGAAATTACGAATCCCGACAAAATCCTCTCTTTTAGGTAGTCTATAAACCATACCTAATCATCAGGAATCTAGCTTTGTATTAGTCGTAGTTATTTTTTCTGGTTATTGTGATTACTTCCAGTTGAAACTAAGGTTAGTCCCTGTTCGTCAGAGTCACTGTGACTAATCCTACTTATAGGGACGATACAAAAGAGTCTCCTAAAAGAAGGTAATAGACACTACATTCTTCCGTCTTCTCTTACTTACCTTTGTGATTTCGTGATAATCGGTTCTGAAAACGACTAACGGGTTGTTATTTTTTGTCTCACCAACCCCCTTTGGGAGGAGGTTAGATTAATCTCTTCAGTTCCCTTTTTTTCAATCTGAACTCATTGTCCGTCTTCTATCTTTCAACCCCGGTACAGAAATCTTGGTCGGACCTGTAGTGTATCGGACCTCTCGTTATGTAACAGTCTATCACGCCCTCCTCCCGACGTTTAGTTTACACAATGTTACTTCAGTTCAGTGCGAATAGATAGATCGTGGAGGAACCATACACAGTCTAAAACACACGATCTCTGTGTTACTACGACTGGAATTTCCTATATGTCATTTTATTTCTTACGTTGTCAGGATTCATAAACTTTATAACTGTTTATGACTTATAGACAAATTAACATAGAGTCCTATATTGTTATCGGTAAAATGTGATAAAATTAATATATATTCACTACTACCACCACCACCACCACTAAATCAGTGATTCAGTACGGGTTGAGAACGCTGTGGTACCTTAAATCGGACGGTCCGAGGAGACAGGTACCCTAAGAGATCCGTTCTTATGACCTCATCCAACGGTAAAGGAAGAGGTTCCCTAGAAGGGCTGGGTCCTTGACTTGGGTCCAGAGGACTTAACGTCTGTCTAAGAAATGGCTGACTCCATACTCCCTTCAGGGTTCATTCACCATCAAGAGATCTTTTTTTTTTTTAGGAAACAAAAAACAGAAATAAGTGGATTCAAATATTAAAGAACTATTGTAAAGGTGAAACCCATATATGTTTGAATCATTTATGTTACCAAGAGGATCTTCCTCCATGAAGTAACTTTCTCACTACTTTCTGTAACTCTTTATGAGTTACAGAGTACTACATAAACGTTTTGGTAAGGGGAACTCTTTATTACCGAAATTTGTTTCGTATAGTCTTTTGTACGAATCAGAGATAGAAATCCGATAAACACTTCATGGTCCTACTTATGACGATTCAGCGAAGTCAGCACAGACTGAGACACACTGGGGTATCTGTCGTCGGGTGGCCCGAGGGGACAGGGACCCTAAGAGGTCCGTTCTCATAACCTCAACCGACGGTAAAGGAAGAGGTTACGTACTTTCACTTTTCGCTCTTACTTCAGCGAGTCAGCACAAGTTGAAAATCGTTGGGGTACCTGACGTCGGATGGTCCGAGGAGGCAGGTACCCTAAAAGGTCCGTTCTCATGACCTCACCCCACGGTAACGGAAGAGATCCTACCTATGTCGTTAGATGATTCTTTCCTCTCACCTATGTGATTTTATTCACTAAGATTTCAATCGGAGTTGGAGTGTTCTAGACTGACATAGTATTACCGTATTTTAGGAACAAAGAGACAAAGGAAGACTCTCTAGGTCGTTGTTGTTTCCTATACCCTTTCTCTTTAATGTAGAGACTACTCGGATCTCTATAAACTTCTAGGTTTTATATTTTATTTTTCTTCCCGACAGGTGTCGTCAACAGTTAGTCCCACGACCTTTGTACCCTCCCTCCTGTAACCTCTTCGAAAGAGTTTCATTCACTACACGAACTTTATGGTAGATGGTTGGTTGGGGGAACTAACGTCATTACCCTTATCTTTCCGTCTACACAGTGTGATATGGTGGGAGACACATTCATGAATTCTTCCACCTTTCCGTCTCTTCGTTCGGTACAAACGACCCTCGTCAAACGACTACTTCTCCTGACCTTTTATCTCTAAAACTCGACACTCGACTTTAGAGACGTCCTCCCTTTTTGTTTCCGATTTTATCGAGATACTGTGTGTGTTCGGAAAAACCAGTGGGTTTCACTGGTTTTTATAAACTTGGATTGGTCTACCAACAAATTAAATTCTTCGTTCTTCCTTTTGTAAAAAAGTATGAACATTATCTCTTTGACGATTTCCTCTGTGAACTCTGTTTCCGATCTACTTACTCTTCAGTACCGTCCTTCAGCCGACACTCATAGCATACAAAATAACAACCTGATTCTGATTTCGTCCCAACGGGACCGCCAAGTCACCCTTTCTTGGACGGACGGTTACGTCTTCTACACCCAAGTCAGGGACCCAACCCTTCTAGGGGACCACTTCGTTTACCGTTGGGTGAGATCATAAGACGGACCCTTCAGGGTCCTTGTAGCCTCGGACCGTCCGATATCAGGTACCCCAACGTTGATCTGTTGTCGTTGTTTCTGATTTCGTTTTGATCCCAATACTTATGTATTGTCCTACGTTGTCTTCACAATATTACACCATCCACTTTCACGATCAGTGAGTCAGTACGGGTCGAGAAACACCTCACTATTGTATTAGTGAAAAAAGATTACGTATTTTACGTAAACTTTTCACGTAAAAAGTTTACGTGAAAAAATTTATGTATTTTTTACTGGTAAATTATACTGTATGTCTTTTGGAGTTATATCGGGTCTTTAATTTGTATTCGTAGTTGTAATAAGAGACTGGCAACAACAATAAATCAGCAATTCAGTACAGCCCGAGAAAACAGTGGGGTACCTGACATCGGGAGGTCCGAGAAGACAAGCACCTTAAAGGATCCGTTCTTATGACCTTACACAACGGTAAAGGAAGAGGTCCCTAGAAAGACTGGGTCCTTAGTTTGGACACAGAGGACGAACGTCCTCTTAAGAAATGGTGACTCGGTGGACAATTCAGGAATAAGAGACTAGTTTGACGTCATTTTATTTTTTTAATTATTACCTTTGTTCTTTTTTATATCGGTATTTGTTTGTCGGAGATACTAGACCTTAAAAAATTGAGTAGAGAATTGGTTAAGAATTGAGTTTTCCCTTTAATTTTGTTTTATAGTTTTATAGATCTGACTGCTGTTATTTTCGAGTTGTATGGTCCTGGATAATTAATGTGGATTTCTACTTGAGTCTTCTTGAAAATATCGAAACTTATTGTATAATATAAGTGAATAAATCTACTTAGTCTTTTATAACCCACAGATAAGATATAGTTCGTAGTAAGATTGTCATATATCCTGTTTATTTTAGGGGACATGAATTTATTTCGTATGAAAGGTCACTCTTGTCTATTATTACTTGTTTATTTATACATAAACGTGACTTCCAGTATATTACTATTTATAATCTCTTCTTTTAATCCTTTTCAATCCTTTTCTCTTAATTTTTCACGACTCTCGATACCTTTTATCCAACTTTAAAATTTATTCTACCAGTCCTTCCTGATTAACTTTTCCACGTAAACTCATTTCTCTCTCCACTCACTGCACACAGAGACCCCTTTTTCTCAAGGGAACGTCGTCCTTGTCCGATACGTTTCCAGGACCCCGTCCTTATTCCTCCAGTTCTACGGATCCTTCATGAGTGAAGATTTGCTCTTGAGATAAAAGGAAAGAAGAGATTCAGAATACTCTCACGGAGAGTGATCACTTTAAATTGGTTTTGGGACAACCGTTCTTAAAACTTTTTACATCAAGGATCCGTAGGTAGAGTACATCCTGTCCCCTTTTGTATCTGTTGCAGGTCGTGTCCCGACATCGACTTCTATCTACACTTCGGTTTTCTAAAGACAACGACAAAAAAAAAAGAAAATTTACTATTGTAATGATACGTAACAATCTGACTACCATTACTGGGTGATGACACCCTTTACGAATCATACTTTCTTCTTCCCTCTTAAAGATCTCGTTACACGATCCCCGTATCGTAGAGTACTTGTTCACCTCTTCAAAAAGCTCTACCATTTTAGTTGTCAAGTTTGACCGTCCTCCCTTTTGTCTTATGTAACAGTCTACACAGTCATACAACTAAAGATACCACCACCTAACAGGAACGACAGAAAAAAAAGGGGTCACTTTATCCTTCGTTCCACTAGTAGACTCTTCTCCTACGTCTTCTTCAAACCCTCTACACCCCTTTCTTTCTGACTTACTAGTAGGTCCCGTACTCTGCTTTATCTGGTCTTTTACATTTCACTGTCGACTTTTGAACATCCAGGGGAAGTTACAATACTTTAATTTCACTTCGGTCAGTTGTACAACCTCCCATAAAAAGGTCGGTGGTCGTCGACGTGTCCACGTCCGAGTACTCACTACTTTTAAAGTGGCCACTCGAAGTTTTGTAGATTGTCAGTTTCACCATGTCCGTAGCTTGTCAGTCCTTGTGGTCTCGGTGTCATTACTCTTGGTTGGTTTCACGGTCAGGACCCCTTTGACGCAAATGGGTCAAGTCCTGTAAAAGGTTTTTCTGCTGTTTGGACTTCTCCTTATACACTCAATTCCTACATACATCCCGTACTAGTACTACTACCTAATAAAATGACTCTGTTCCTTTCCGTCACATACCCTCAGGGTCACGTCGACTTCTCAATTAATATCGTGGTTTGTCTACCCTCTTTCACTAGACCCTTTGTTCTCTTCCACTGGACCGCTCGTCCTACGGACTTTACTACTGACACCGTCCTGACCTTCACGTTAACGACCGTTACTGTACACACACACACGATTCAGTGAAGTCAACACGGGTCAGTAAACGTTGCGATACCTGACATCAGACGTTCCCAGGAGACAGGAACCCTAAGAGGTCCGATCTTATGGCCTCACCCAACAGTACGGGAGGAGGTCCCCTAGAAGGACTGGGTCCTTATCTTGGGTTCAGAGAATGTAGAGGACTTAACCGTTCTCCCAAGAAATGGTGATCGTGGTCGACCCTTCGGGGGTTATTACTGTATTCATTACCATTAATGTAACACTGGGACCTTCTTTCACCGACTCCTCCCATCTCTTGTTTTCGGACCCTCCCCTCCTTCCGATCGTATAAATTTCCTAGAAGAGATACCGGTAACTTTGACCGTTCGTGAGACTATCCTCACTTTAACCTTTCTTACTGTCCCTCGATTCTCTATTCAGAAACTACTAGGTTACCTCTCTCATTATGTTCTCCCCACCTCTACTGACGTCTTCTTCTCTCTTGCACCAACCTAGACGAAGGTTTTATAATCTAGACGACTCCCTCCTTACCAACCTTCCCTTCTACCTTCTTACAGGTTCTTCGTTTTCACCCCATGGGCTTGAACCTAAGATAGTGGTAAAATTGGTCCAGATGGGTCTTGTTGAGACTATACACTTATAGGAATTCAAAATCGGTCATGTGTTATCAAAGACAACACGATTAGGACACTGAAGAAACACCCATTACCCCTACAATTTTACTACAATTTTTACCTTTGTAGAACCAGGGTGAGAATGGAGTAAGATTTCCCTACCGTCACTACAGTCTAGGGTTACAATATAGTCTCTTCCGTCCAAGTAGACCCTTTTCAGACCTCTTATACTGGAATCCCCGTCGAGAAGAAGATTCCAGTCGTGACTCTAAATGAGTTTTCAAGTTAGGTGACACAATCCAACGGATTAAAGCTAGTGTCCGAGGAAAAAAAAAAAAAAAAAAAATTGGTTTTTGTCCATGACCGCTCTTACACTTGGTGCTTTAGGTTTTACGAGGTAGAAGGAACTACTCAGTCTCTAAAAATTTATCTGTCTCCACTGATGTTGTAGTACGACCATGGTCGTACTCGAGAAGTAAGGAGGTTTCACATAAATAACTTAAGAATGAGACGAAAATCCCCGACGTGAATGTCTACTTTTATTCTGTTGTAGGGACCGAAAGACCCCTGAGACAACGTTACTCCCCCTTCTCGTTGTTTATTGGTATGTCGAAGTCCACCACTATTCTCCCTAGTTCCTTCACCGTGTCCACCCTGTTCTCACCGTCGTATCTCTCCTGCGATAAAGCCAATCCCGACCGACGTCTCCGACGAGAACCGTTTGTTGACCCCCGTCCACCAGGTCTGTCCTATACTCCCTGGACCTCTCTCCGAATCGCCCACGGGGACTTGGCCGGTCTACCGGTCACACCGTCTTTGACACACGTCTTTCCCTCCGACCCACTTCTCTCCAGGTTGTGTCTCCCCCGTTCAGTTCCCCATGGATGTGACGTTACTTCCTAAACCTAAAAATTTTTCATATACTAAAAACTTCTGATGAACGGTAAATGTTAATAATATTTTATGATCGGAGTAAGACTATAACATGTTATGTAGGAACTCGAATAGAATATGGGTCATCAAGCATAGAGGGTAAGGGGCTAGGACATAACAGGGAAGAGGGGAGGGAGACCATTGCTGATTAAACAAGAGATAACAGACACTCAGACGATTAAAGTGCAATACAAGCGATCAATCAACATAATAAATCTAAGGTGTACATTAACCATAGTACGTCGTAAACAGAAAAAGACTGACCGAATAAAGTGAATTATATTATAGGAGGTTCAGGTAGACCTAGTGGTGTTTACTGTTTAAAAACAAGAAAAAATACCAACTCATCATGAGGGATACTCGAAGGGACCACCTAGTCACCATTTCTTAGACGGACGTTACGTCCTCTGGGTCCAAGTTAGGGACCCAACCCTTCTAGGGGACCTCCTCCAGAACCGTTGTGTGAGATCATAAGAACGGATCTCTTAGGGTACCTGTCTCCTCGGGATGTCCGACGTCAGGTATCGCAGTGTTTCTCAACCTGTACTGAGTTCACTGATTCGTCGTCGTCATAGGGTATATACATATAAACCTGGAGTAGAAATAGGTAGGTAGACAATTACCTGTGAATCCGACGAAGGTATAGAACCCGTTAATCTCTATTACGACCATACTTGTGGTCTCACGTACCTAGAAAAGCCTAATCACAGAAACAAACAAACAAAAAGTCTATATATGGGTCCACACAGTAAACAATCAAGATAAAAAAATTAAAAAACTCTTTTGGGATATGATAAAAGGTGTCACCAACGTGATTAAATGTTCCTTAAACCTAAAATTAACATATTTTACCCTTTGGTAACCACTGAACATCCTAATCTTTACCAGTCCCCCCGTTTCCTCTCTTGAGTCCCCGTTCAATCTCCATACCTCTGAACTTATACCGAGACTATCCTTCACCTCTAAGACCTTGACAAAGGAGTCACTGACTGTCTCAGACTCCGACCTAACCGACCCCTGGTCGTTCCTTTGCTCTTACTTGTCACTCAGGACAAGCCTCCGTTCACTTGGTCGGTTCTTATCACGCCAAGGGTTACGACCCTGGTCAGACTAACCACGGACACTACAAAGTCGAAGAACACCTGTGGGTCTCAGTGACACTCCACTGGGCACCCTGTGTTCTAAAAAATGTCCCTTCTCGGTTAAAACTAAGGTACAACCTAGACAAATAAATAATGAAATTGAAAACGAAAAACCACGAGGACCACGAATAATATTAGTACGTATCACCGGACGGAGTCCCTTAGGACGAGGAGAGGGAATTACAATTTGGTTTTATGGAAACAAGATCTGGTACGGGTGGACACCTATCGATGTCCTTCCTTCTTTAATTGTGTAGGGGAGAACTCTGACCGGTAAGGTCCTCTATAACCGTTCGAAAAAACGAAATAAAGGAGTGAAGAAAGGGGAGAGACGAGACATTTCCTTGGACCGTAGGACCGGGACTATTATTCTAATTAAACCTCTGTAGTCAGACGGTAGAAGAGTCAGTAGGTCGAACGCCTTATTTCAGAATAAGAAACGGAGTCTGGTTTGGGTGCAGAGAACCTAAATAACTGGACAACACGTAACTCGTCTCCCTCGAACCTGAGTCATTGTCAAACTCCGTGTACAGACCCCCGGCAGTCGACGACCCCAGTAACTGAGGTCCCCTCGTCTGGATCTCACAATCCTTGGGGTACCCTTGTACCTGTAAAGTCATAGTGGTACTCTCCACCCTTCACCCTGTACTCTACCGTACCTGGGCAAGAAGATACGCACCTGGGAAATGGAACACCAGGTAGGACTGAACAGAATGTTGACGAGGTTTGGTTGGAGGGGTTTTATTGAAAATAATTTAAAATATAAGAAGATGGACCCTTAAACGGTGTCTCCGTCATTCTCAAAAGTAAAAACAGAAAGTTAAATACACTTTATTTTGTCCCTAAACCCCCTACCTCCTATCGCTTAATTTTAGAAAACCTCAAACCTTGAGGGCTTCCCTTCTAGGTTCTACAAAATTCTCCACTTCATCCTGAAGGACCCTGGGTGTTTGAAGTCCGATTTTGACCCCCAACATATTCAAATATCGAGGTGTCTAATCGAGTATAAAAACCGAACGTAAAACGACTGAACCCCGGTTTGTGTGTGACGAGACGTGAGTTTTACAACAGAAAAAATTACACCTGTTGGACGGAGAGGTTAGATGTCCATT
This sequence comes from Capra ibex, assembly GCA_006410555.1. Lineage (NCBI taxonomy): Eukaryota > Metazoa > Chordata > Mammalia > Artiodactyla > Bovidae > Capra > Capra ibex. Next base: position 61,332,759 of record SJYO01046538.1, on the reverse strand, counting down.
CCTTTGACTCTTTCCCTCTCCAATACATTGAACTGAACTAAATGGACCGATCTGTCTCCCTGACTCCCCGGTTTTATTACGTCCGTTGGACAGAGGTGTGAGACATGTCTCGGGGGCGGAAGAATAGTAGTCCTAGACTACACGGAGCACTTTCTCGGAAGTCTGGGGTCCCCCCTCAGCACCGGACGAGGAAGGTGGGACTTTATATTGGTTTACGGACGTGGTCGTCACGTTGTTCGGGAAGGCTACGTGAGTGTTTGTTAAGTCTCTGACATTCAGTCCCCAACAAGTATAGACTACGGATACGCCCTCTACCCCGACCCAGTGTTTGTGTCAGTTCAAAAGTCAGGTTTTTCTCCAACCCACCGTGGTGTCTTAGGACTGGACCATCCTTAAAAACAGGGAGGTCGATCCTCTCACTCCTATCTCAAGTCTCCTAGGATCCACTGCACAAAAGTCAGTCTTCAATTGAGAGGGTGTCCCTCGCCAGAGGAGAGGAAGACCGAGAGTCGATTACGGGAACCCGTTAAAAGTCGCGAGTGAGCCCGTTCCTACTGTAACTACGTCCTGAACGGGCTTTGGACAATCGTCGACGTCCTCCCGGACTTGATCGTTACCGGGGTGTCACCGAACGTTCTGTGTCTTCGTTCTTTGTGTGTGTGGTCGGACCCCCTTCCACTCGTGAATCTCTCCCACTCACCCCTCTGAGTCACGGACACGTTAGGAATTCATCGTGTTTTTAAGGGTATCTGGACGGCCCTCCAATGACTACTACGAGTGCACAGTGACCTTACTCTCAAGTGGCACCCCTTCCAAGGAGGGGAGACCTCTGTACGTCGTACCTACTCCAACTTTACCTTGTAAGAGGATAGGTAAAGTATCAAAGAAATTTTGGACTATGGAAGACAGGACAACCCCTTATTCGTTTGCCAGGATCGCGATCTTACCTAGGAGTCCAGTGATTATGGGACAAAGGGGACCCTTATTCACAGTATCCTTGTGTAAGTTTATACATGGGATTCATTTTTACTCTATATTGTTTTTTATTTTAATATCTATATTTTGAAATATATATATATATATATATATATATATATACGTAAGTATACATACCCGAAGGGTTTACCACGATCACCATTCCTTGGTCCGACGGTCACGTCCTCTGTATTCTTTACGTCCAAACTAGGAAACCAATCCTTCTAGGGGACTTCCTCCTGTACCGTCGGGTGAGGTCAATAAGAACGGGTCTCTTACGGTACCTGTCTCCTCGGGCCGACTGATGTCAGGTATTCAAACGTTTCTCAGCCTTTGACGACTTCGTTAAATCATACGTGTGTATCCATACATATATATATGTAAAAAAGTACGTTAAACGACTTTGTCTAGACGAGGAATATAATTTCATCCTAAAAGGTTTCACTAAGTTTTACACTGTATCTATTTATAACATTGGACTTTCGACAGATAAATAAAACCTTGTACAATATTTTTTTTTTTTCTTTGGGTGTGTTGACCATGTAGTTTGAATACCGAAATCATCGTCACTTTCAAAAGAAATATACAAATATGTCTTTCTTAGTAAAAGTCCGTTTTACATTCTATTATTGGTTCAACCATACAACGGTACGTTTACCACTTCTGGACCTCTATTTTACGGAGAGTCCCGAGTCTCCGTCCCGGACGGATGGTACCTAGTTTTATCGAGGGAAAATTTTTCTCCGTGACCAAGCTACGTACTATGACCTACGAACCCCGACCACGTGACTCTGCTGGGTCTCCCTACCATGCCCCTCCCTCCACCTTCCCCCCCAAGTTCTACCCCTTGTGGACATGTGGACACCGCCTAAGTAGGACTACACACCGTTTTAGTTATGTTATAACATTTCATCAATTGGAGGTTAATTTTATTTATTTAAATATAAATATAAAAATTTTTATATAAAATTTTTTTAAATTTTCCGCGACCCAAAATCCATACCAAATCGGTTAGAGTTGTTTAATGTCACTTGGTTAGGTCACAAGAAATCGTAGGTAAGTCTTCGACCTCCCTTTTCTGTCCTGATTACTGATAAACCTATGTTTAATCACCACTACCAATCAGTGATTCAACACAGACTGACAAACACTAGGGTACCTGACAACGAACGGTCCGAGGAGACAGGTACCCTAAAGGGTCCGTTCTTATAATCTCGACCATTGGTAAGGGAAGAGGTACCCTAGAAGGGTTGGGTCCCTAAATTGGGTCTAGAGGACGTAACGTCCGTCTAAGAAATGGTTGACTCGGTGGTCCCTTAGGTCTCTATGTTCAGTTTAGGAGTGTTACAGAATCTTGGGACCCTACCCGAAAAGAGAGGTGAAATAGTGGTCCTTAAACGAGGACCAGATAACGAATATCTTCCAGAAGTCCTTCGTTCCCCTGAGACCCGAGTTTCCCCGACTTCTCTCGTGAGACACGAGTCATTTGTGTGACCTCCGTCGTCCTCCTTCTCGCACTAGTACTCGTACCGTCCGACCAGTGGGTAGGTTCCCGAGTATCTGGAGATCTTGTGTTGTCTCTTTTAGGGTGTCTCGTGGTCCGACACACGTCTATAAACTTTGAAAAAAGACTCATGTCTTTTAGACGTAGGAAATGTGAGTTTTGATACCTTTCCCACAAAACCATAAACTCCACACGTTGTCGACTTAGGTCGACATGACTTGACTTCCTCCATGTCGGACCCCTACGACCGTCTCTCGGGTAAGACCCTAGGTTCAGGTAGACATTGCACACCCGTCCTAAGATTCCGTGGAGATCCAAGGACGGAGAGGGGTGAAACTTGTGTGTTCCCTGGCTGGACTACGCTATCCTAACAACGACAACAAGTCAGACAGAGATGTTCTGACTTCAGTACAGACTGAGATACTGGGTACCGGAGGACATATCGGTCCGAAGGGACAGGAAGTGATCGAGGGTCTCAAACGAGTTTGAGTACAGGTAAGCTAGTCATTACGATAGGTCGGTAGAGTAGAAGGATAAGGGGGAAGAGGAGTACGGGAGTTAGAAAGGGTCGTAGTACGAGAAAAGGTTACTCAACCGAGAAGCGTAGTCCACCGGTTTCATAACCTCGAAGTCGAAGTTGAAGTCAGGAAGGTAACTTATAAGTCCCAACTAAATGAAATTCTAACTAACCGAACTAGAGGGACACTACCCTATAGTAAGGACATTAATAACATAGAACACACCGACCCAGGGTGGATTAAAATACTACGAAAATTTCACAACTTAAAAGGTATCGATCAACGTCTCCTTCTTCATCCCTTGTGATAAGGTGAGATTCACCTTTTTCTTCGTTATTCGGACGACTTTTGTCGGTGACTCGTCAAGACCCTCGACCCTACCCAGACCGACTTTCGAAGACCCCTTCGTCTCTGGAGTCAGGATGTCAGGACGACGGTGGGCTGAAGTCGGAGACTCTGTGACTACCATCAGTCTGAGACCTACCTGAACACTCTACTATGGAAGCACCACAAAACATGGCGACTCGTGACTCAGACACTACAAACAATTCGTCGATCTCTTCTGCGGATGTCCCTGGTCCCAGAAAAGAATGAACTTTACTCCGTAGGCACGTACCAGACGTCGGTAAGTCAGGTGACGTCTGTGTGTTCTCCTCTTCGTGATATAAGGATGTATTCCTTCAAAGTCACTTTCCGCGAGAACACAAACGAAGGTGTCGTACAGGTGTCAGTGTTATTTTAACGAAGTGAGTAATAAAGGACTCGACTCTTGGTTTGACTGAAACCTCTTTGTTAAGACATGAGGTGAATGGGGTTGTCTTTGGCATTAAAAGAAGTACAGACCTAAGACGATTCATTACGTTCAAAAATTAATTTAATATCGACTAAACGTTGAAATCAAAGTCCACGTGTCGTTTCATTAAGTCATAAACGCATACTCATACACACACACAAGTCAAGTCAAGTCAAATCAGTGAGTCAGTACAGACTGAGAAACACTAGGGTACCTGACGTCGTATGGTCCGGAGGGACAGGTAATGGTTGAGGGTCTCAAATGGGTTTGAGTACACGTAACTCAGCCACTACGGTAGTTTGGTAGACTGGGAAACAGCAGGTGAAGAGGAAATCGGGAGTTAGAAAGGGTCGTAGTCCCAGAAAAGTTTACTCAGTCGAGAAGTGTAGTCCACCAGTCTCATATCCTCAAAGTCGAAGTTGTAGTCAGGAAGGTTACTTGTGGGTCCTGACTAGAGGAAATCCTACCTGACCAACCTAGAGGAACGTCAGGTTCCCTGAGAGTTCCCAGAAGAGGTTGTGGCGTCAAGTTTTCGTAGTTAAGAAACCGCGAGTCGAAAGAAATGTCAGGTCGAGAGTATAGGTATGTACTGGTGACCTTTTTGGTATCGGAACTGATCTGTCTGGAAAGAACCGTTTCTTTACAGAGACGAAAAATTATACGACAGATCTAACCAGTATTAAAAGGAAGGTTCTTCATTCGCAGAAAATTAAAGTACCGACATTAGTGGTAGACGTCACTAAAACCTCGAGTTTTTTTATCTCGGACGGAGACAAAGGTGACAAAGGAGTAGATAGACGGTACTTCACTACCCTGGTCTACAGTACTAGAAGTAAAAGACTTACAACTCGAAACTCGGTAGAAAGCGTGAGAGGAGAAAGTGAAAGTAGTTGTCCGAGAAATCAAGAAGTGAAGGACGGTATTCCCACCACAGTAGATGTATAGACTTCAAAAACTATAAAGAGGACCGTTAGAACTAAGGTCGAACACGAAGGGGGTCGGGTCGTAAAGAGTACTACATGAGACGTATATTCAATTTATTCGTCCCACTGTCATATATCGGAACTGTATGAGGAAAAGGATAAACCTTGGTCAGACAACAAGGTAGAGGTCAAGATTGACAACGAAGGACTGGACGTATGTCCAAAGAGTTCTCCGTCCAATCCACTAGACCATAAAGGTAGAGAAAGTGCCGACGAGGTCGTTTCAAGTCGGTAACGAGGAATGGAACCTGTACCCCATTGAGGAGAACCGACGAACGGCGAGGTCACTCACACACACACACACACACACATGTATATAAACATATATATGTATAAGAAAAAGTTTAAGAAAAGGTAATATCCAATAATGTTCTATAACTTAAATAATGTTCGTTAACTTATAGCGAGGGACACGATATATCATCCATGAATACCAAAGTTATTACGTCGAAAATTCTTTCGGTTTAAACTGTTCTTATGTGAAACTCTTTGTTCCCGTATAAAGTGAGACCTCGTAGGACCGTGTAGGTCCCGAACTTCGACACGAGACTTCCCAGACGGACACTCCACCCTTACCTACAATCCTACGAGCCCGGTTCACGACATCGGCTCGACAGTAGGGTTCGTTTGTCGACCAACCTTCGGCCCAACACGCCACAGTAACGACTATTCCGTGTGATGGTGGGGGTCGTGTTGTGTTTCGTTCACACACAAACGGCTTTTCCCCGACGAAAGAGACGATAGAGTGTTGGGCTCTTTTGGGCCTGAAAGAATCCTAGACGGAGACGGGAGAAGGAACCAGACCTACCCGACCTAGGACCAGGTCCCCCGAGGACCCGTTATCTGAGTCGTAAGTCGGGAGACGACAAGGTGAACGAAGAATTTAATAACAGGAGACGAGTACCAAGACGTCCGATACTCTAAACTGTCAGAGTAAAGAGTCTAAAAAGAAATGTCGGAAACGGGGTTCGGTTATTACTGACAAAGTTTGTATTCTTTCCGGTCCTCCCGTCTCCAATACCATGGGGAGAATGAGGAGATCCACGGTAGAGGGCACCTGGTCACCGTGACGGGAAAAGACCTGGGTAAGAGTCGTCGTGACGAGAGAGGGTGGGAGGAGTGTCGGGGTCTTGTTTCAGTGGTCCTTCTCCCCCGTCTTCCTAGTTGGCCTCTTCCACGTAAACCAGGGTTGTGATGGGGTGAGGGTGGATGTCCAGTCCTACAGACCTACGAGTAGTCGTGTGTCTGTGGTGTGGTGTCGGGGGGAGACATAGGAGACGCACCGGGGATAGTAGGGGTAGGGTCTCGTCCCGGGTCGGAGACTCCGTCACTGGAACGGTAGAAGGAAAGACCACGAGACCCCTCCCACAGGACGTCTACCAAAAAGGGGAGAGGTGACGTCTCCGACCCCCACCCCCCATCACCAGTTAAGTTCTCACACTAAGAGTGAGACAGGACTCGGGACTCGTCTATGATGGAAAGTCTGTACACCAGGACCCTTCTCCGACCCTGAATGTGTGGTCCTCCTTTGGTCCGGACACCAGGGAGGAGAGAACCCGAACAATACTATGTCACCACGAAGACATCCTTTTCGACCTCGGGGATAAAGGTAATTTTTTCCGGTGACATCCACACGAGGAGATTAGGGTGAGTCTTTTGTAGGGGGGTCAAAACCAACTAGTGTGGATAAAAGTGTAGTAGAGACATTTATAGTTACAAAGAAAATAGATAGACGAAAGGATACTTTTCGGTGCACTGCGTCGATGGCCTCACTCGTGTCTTATAATGTCTGACACGTTCGTACCACTCTCTAGACCTCTGCTGACAGAGACCTCTTTCTGGAGGTCATTTACAAGGTCACGTTTGAGGACTTCGTAGTGTGTCGGTAGATGTCGGTCTACAGGGACGAAGAGGTAAAGAGTCGAAGTGTGAGTGTCTCTTACGTCAGTAACGTCCTTTCTCGTTTCGTTGTCTCTAAAAGGTAGGACCGACCTCATCGAGATGGGATCTGGTCGTTTGAGTGTCTCGAGTAAAGGTAACGACAACAGTCGACCTTTAGGTACAAACCACTTTGACTTCAGAGGGGTAAAACGAGTTTGGGTACAGAAAGACTCCCGAAGGGTCCACCGTGATCACCATTTCTTACCCGGAAGGTTACGTCTTCACATAATAGGTTTCAAAAGTGAAAACAGAGTCCAAGTTTCCTAAACAATTGTTTTATTCGGTGAGTAATATATGTTTATTTATTATGTTTATAAATAATCTCTTAATAGATCGAATGAGAGTTATATGATTATAATTTTCTTTTCTGTTTATCTTTTTCGTGCCCTATGTAGTAATTTAACCCAAAACTGGTTATAGGTCTGATTTAGTCGTGACCCTTCAGAGTACAGTGTCGTGTAGACCTCAGGGTTAACCCTTTTACAGGGTCCGTCGTGACGAGGCACCCACTCTGAAGTCTATAACATCAAGGTCCAAGGGTAAATATTAGGGTCCTACGTTTGACTATGACAGTAGTCAGACACTGGTTTAACGTTGAGCCCAAAGTACAATTATGACAACCCAAACAACACATTTTGAGCCTTATATCAATTCGGACCACGAGCCAACCGGTCCGGGGGAGGTTCCCGAGTCAAGTCGAGTCAAGTCAGCGAGTCAACCACAGGCTGAGGAACTCTGGGGTTCCAGACGTCGTACGGTCCGGAGGGACAGGTAGTGGTTGACGGTCTCGGACAAGTTTGAGTTCAGGTAGTGTAGCCACTCGGTGGGTTGGTAGAGTAGGAGACAGTAAGGGAAGAGGACAGTGGAAGTTAGAAAGGTCGTAGTTCCAGAAAAGTTTACTCAATCAAGAAGTGTAGTTCTCCGGTTTCATAACCTCAAAGTCGGAGTCGTAGTCAGAAAGGTTACTTATAAGTCCTGACTAAAGGAAATCCTACCTGACCAACGACTGCCCAGTACCATCTCTCAAGACTGTTTCGTACCAGGTGACCTCTTCCCTTACCGTTTGGTAAAGTCATAGGAACGGAACTCTTGGGGTACTTATCCTCTAGGTTGGTCAGGAAGGTTCCCGAGTTGGTAGAGGTGTAAGAAGGGGTAGAATAGATACCACGACGTTCCGAACGTGAGTGTCGTCCGTCGGTGAGTGTCAGTGAGGATCAGTCCCGTCACAGGTCCGTCCAATCTTTGTTCCAGTCTCCAGACGAGACGAAAAGGAGACTTCGGATTTACTCTGATAAATAATTTAAAGGGATTGTTCCTCTAAATTCTCTATACCCAAGTTAGGGACTCAGTTCTTCTAAGGAACCTCTTCCCTTACCGAGGGTTATAAGGACGGACTTCTTAGAGTACCTGTCTTCTCGGACCACCGATGTGAGGTACCCCGGTGTTGAGTCGGAGACTCGTGTCACCGTATCGTAGTATGTTCGAACTTAAAACGTTATAGTTTTTTACGTCCGGATAGAGAACCGTTCTGAGTTAGAGCAAGGAGTAAAGTAAGTTCTTCTCGTCAAGAAATCTACGTTTTTAAAAACACGAATTTTTTTACCTATTATAAAGGACCCATGAATATTTACCCCATCTAAAGGAAAACTCCTAAAATGACTAAATACAGTATTATTAGGACTCGGGTTATCTTCGTACCAATGGTAAAATGTCTGTTCCTTCGACGGAAATGTTTGAAGGTCCTTTCTCTCCACTGACCCTCAGAACATTCCTCTTTTCGGGTCACCCGGAACCTGAAAATGTCTTGGAGTGAAGGTAGAGTGGGGTACGGTGAGTAGGATCGATGTCGGAACCCCTGGGTCCTGTGTGCACATACTGGGAAGGGAAGGTGTGTTCCGGCGTACACCTTCACGTCCACTCCTTCACTACAGGAACCCAAGAATTATCCTCTCACATCTGTGTCTAAAATAAAAGAACCCGAGGTTTTAATGACTCCTATCACTGACATCGGTACTTTAATTTTCTACGAACGAGAAACCTTCTTTTCGATATTGTTTGGATCCGTCGTATAATTTTTCGTCTCTGTAAAGAAACGGTTGTTTCCAGACAGATCAGTTTCGATACCCAAAAGGTCAACAGTACATACCTACACTCTCAACCCGGTATTTCTTCCGACTCACGACTTCTTAACTACGAAAACTTGACACCACAACCTTTTCTGAGACCTCTCAGGGAACCTGTCGACCCTCTAGTTTGGTCAGTTGTGATTTCCTTTAGTTGGGACTTATCAGTAACCTTCCTGACTATGACTTCGACTTCGAGGTTACGAAACCGATGGATTACGCTTCTTACTTGAATAACTTTTCTTTCACTTCAGCGAGTCAGCACAGGCCGAGAAACACCGGGACACCTGAGAAACATCGGGTGGTCTGAGGAGGTAGGTACCTTAAAAGGTCCGTTCTCAAGACTTCACCCAACGATAAAGGAAGAGGTCCCCTAGAAGGACTGGGTCCCTAGTTTGGGTCCAGAGGGCGGCACGTCCGTCTACGAAATGGCAGACTCGGTGGTCCCTTGGTTACAAACCTTTCTGACTTTCATTTTCCTCCTCCCCTTTCGTCTCCTACTCTACCAATCTATCGTAGTGGGTGAGTTACCTATACTCAGATTCGTTTGAGTCCCTCTATCACTTCCAGTCCTTCGGACCGTACGACGTCAGATAACTCAACGTTTCTTAGTCTGGACTCAATCGCTGACTCGTTGTTGTTATGTGTGTCTGGATCTTCGGTTCCCTAGTAGTGACACACTACACTGACCTAAGTCTTCATTTCCGAGGTAGGAAAAGGAAATGCAAGGAACGACTCAGTCACCTTTCACTCAATGTCAGTACTGTTCAGTGGAGGCTTAAGAAATACGGACGAGATGAGGATCTCTTGTAGTATGATTCACTTCGTTCGGTCTCTCTGTTTATAGTATACTATAACGAATGTGCACCTTAGAGTTTTTTTTTCATGTTTCCTTGAATGGATGTTTTGTCTTTCTGAGTGTATGTATCTTTTGTTTGAATACTGATGGTGTCCCCTTCTATCACCCCTCCCTACAATCCTCAAACCTTAATTGTATATGTATGATGATACTTATTTTATCTATTTGTTGTTCCTGGATATGAATTGTGTAACATTATTTGGTATTACCTTTAATTATACTTTTCTTATATATATATGTATGTATGCATATATTGACTTAGTGAAACGACATGGTTACTTTGATTATGTGGTAATATTTACTTGATACGAAGTTGATGTGGAGTTTTTTCGGAAGTGTCCACCGTGATCACCATCTCTTGCACGGACGGTCACGTCTTCTGATTCTCAACGTCCAAGTCAGGGACTCAACTCTCTAGACGACCTCCTCCCGTTCCGTTGGGTGAGGTCATAAGAACGGACCTCTTAGGGGTACCTGTCTCGTCGGACCGTCCGATGTCAGGTATCCCTACGTGTCTCAGTCTGTACTGACTTCGTTGAATCGTGTGTATACGAAGTTATCAAAGAAATTTTTTTTTTGTTTCTGAGGCAGTAGCAAAGTTGGTCCCTAGAGGTCTCTTTGTCTTGGTTATCCGACACGTATATCTCCGTTTAAATGAGACGCTTTAGTAGAGGTGTTGACACCTCGCCCGTTTGCACTTTAGCCGTCCCACCCGACCGTCGGACCTTTAAGTCTAGTCCCAACCAAAACGCCAGAACTTAGACTTTAGATATCCCTTATGGGTGTCTGACCTTTGAGTCCGTTCGGAAGTACCCCCGTCTGAACTCTATCTTAGGGAAGGAGTCCTTTGGAGTCACAAACGAAAATTCCGGAAGCTGACTAACTTACTCTGGGTGGGTGTATCTAGACGAAATGAGTTTCCGACAACTAATTCACAATTCGTGTAATTTTTTATATATATGTGTTATAGAAAGGTCCCGAGATCTAACCGTAAACTGACTTTTTGTCTCGTAACATCGGATCGGTGAAACTGTATTGATTAGTAGGGTTAGTATCGTGGTAATCTTCACTATAATAAACTTATTATCACACTTTAAATACCAAATTATGAATGAGGAACCCTTCGTTTCCACTTTTTATGATGAGAAATATACTTTCTTCCTTTTATTTTCTTTACAATAACGTAAAAGAATGTGAACGTATACCTTTTAGACCTTCCTAAGTGAGTCTCGAGCTCTTCTACCTCTGGACCTGACCTCCTCCCGTACTCTGTCTCTTTTCTCTTCCTCCGTTACCAGTGAGCTCCGACCTAACCTGAATACCGGGTACCCTTACGTGATGGACAATTTATATATATATAAGTATAATTTACCTCATCTTAAGGATCGATTTTTTATTTTATTTTATTTACTTTTGTTTAGAAAAGTAACACTTAGTGACCAGGTCTCTGGAGACGTATGGAAGTTAAAATCAAAAAGTTTATCTCCTAAGTGAGGAACTTCTAATCTTAAGTAGGATTTGCTTTGTTTTAATCTTCATTTTTACATGTTTTATAACGGTCAACTCTAAACGTGATTAGAAATCGTTCTGATTCGTCTTAGGTCCTTAGGAACTCGGTCACCGTAAATCGAACATTCAAGACCACTCAGGAGTCGGGACTCGTCGTCGTCATACCGTCACCACCCCCTCCCCCCGTCCTCAGACGTACGTGACTGGACTGGGAGACCAGAGACGTCCAGATTTTGGTGGGTGTACGAAGTAGACATGGGAGTCTCGGTCAGGAAGATCTAGAGTGTCGGAGCTTCAGTCTTTCTCCGGGGTCGTAGAGGACCCCTCTATAAGCACCTCACACTGTAGTACGAGTGTGACTGGGGTGAAACTGGGGAAATGGGTGGTCCGTCCACCGAGACTGTTCCATCCGTAGTGTACCTTAACGACACCCACTCTTGTTTATATAAATTCCCTTATACATATTTGAGAGTCAAGGGTTTGAGAAGTGTAAGACCCTCAAGAGTAAGATCCCAAGGGACCGGAGTTCGGACAGAACAACGACGATTGGAAGGTATTTCTGGTTACGATCTGAGTACTTACGTCCTTCCTAGAAAGGGACCCCAGGTCCCATAACGTAAAGACGGAAATGGATTACTCCGGGAGAGCCATAATGATGGGTTACTTGAAAGAAGGTCGGTGGTTCATAGATACACACCCCACTAAAAAGGTGGGACTATAAAATTGATCCTTTAAAGGTCTACTGATTCTTGAGTCCCATACAAAAAGTTCTACACGAAAAGTAAAGTGAGATTTTGACAAGAAACACCCTTCCTATAATTTAAGAAAAGTAATAATGTCGTCGTTCTGTTTGGTGGAGGTTAAGACACTACATTTTATTGTTGAGTGCTAGTGTCTAAGACTCCCAGTCCCTGTCCCGACCCCCACACTACCTCCTTCTTCGGAGAAGAGACCCAACACACCCCGAGTCGACCCGACTGAGTCTCCGACCCAAACCTTAGTAGATCGTCGGAGAGACACACTGGGTCTCCGATCCGAAGGGACTCGGAGATGAAGTCTCTCGGGCGCACGTCGAAGAGGGTACCGACCCAAACGAGTGCCACACTGGGACCGACCCCGGAGAAACTTCTGAATCAAAAGGTACGTAACAGTGTTGGTGTGCGGTAGTTAGTGGTCGATCAAGGGTGTTCATCCATATCAGGTCCCCTCTTTAACCCTGGAGGTCGAGAACTGCCCTCCTACCATTCCGGTGTGACGTCTGTTCGAACACCCTACCCTCGACAGGAACTTCAGTAGAAACTTTTGAGGTTCGACGGGGACTAGGCTAGTACCACTCCCCTCTCCCCTGATTCTTGGAGAGAGGAAGGAAGACGTTTGTAGCTCTGGGACTCGTCTTCGGCTCGGGACCCACAGGTGTGGAGGTCCAGACGAAGATGGTCCGGTGTGTGTGAGGGGTTAGACAAACGAGATGTATACAAAACAAGACGGAAGATACAAGAGACCGAGCTCACTCCTTTCGGGTAAATAATAAATGGGGACAATCCAAGGTCTACTTTGTTAAAGACGAGTCAATAGTAAATTCTGTTTTTATTCCTGACTCTATTTTACTGAGAGTAACATAGAAAATTTACTCCCAACTCAACATGGGTGTCAACAGTTTCCTCACCAGTTGTAGTACGGATATATCGAAGACATTGGGGAATTAGAGAAGGAAGTTCTGACGTAAATCGACTTAATTGACTCCATGCCATCGCCCTCTGGTGTGTGTCCAAAACCGTGCACCTTCTGTCGGTCAATCACAAAATTGAAGCCACCCATCACCTCCCACCCCCTCGGTCTCTCACTCTCTATTTCTGTCTTCCTTCCTCATCCTTTAAGAGAATATGATTACTAAGTAAGCTTTAGCTGGAACTGACAACCTGACGTACTCAATCTTATATCTGACTTACGGATATTGTTTCTGGATTTTTATACCACCGACTTTATTAAAATAAAGATTGTATTTTACAGTTTCCGTTTGTCGGGTCCGACTACGGTGACGAGACAGTAAAAGAAAAGAAAAAAAAAAAAAAATTTAAAATGAAATAAAATGAAACGTTATGACAAAACCAAAACGGTATGTAGTTGTACTTAGACGGTACCCACATGTGCGCAAGGGTTAGGACTTGGGGGGAGGGTAGAAGGAGGGGTATGGTAGAGAGACCCAGTAGGGTCACGTGGTCGGGGTACTGAAGGTAAAGAACCCACACTTGTCGATGAGGTTGACAATGTAAAAGGGTCGGCCTTCTGTCCGTCCCCCGTCATCACCTGGTAGAGGACAAAACAAAAAAAAAAAATTCGTCGTAGTGAAGAGGGTAGAGTGACCGGGTATGAACCAGTACACTAGTATAAATCACCGTTTCCTCTGACCCTTTACGATAGCGAATAGGTACACGAGTCAAATTTCGAGACTCCCTAAAGTGATGATTTTCCTTATTTCCCTCTTACCTATAACTTTTCTCAACCGACAGAGACGGGACGTAACTATATTAATGGAAGGGGTAAAAGATACTTCTCCACTTCAAGTATAACGGTACCACAACCTGTTTCCCTTTATGAACGATAACCGGTGACCATGGTCAATAGAACTATTGGAGTGACTTGCCGATCTTGAAGGGTGTTACAGTACAGTATAAAAAAAAGACACTGAAAACGTATTTACTGAAGAGACTTATTCGTTCAGACATTGTCTTTGTTTAGACGACACCTGGTTTATAGGTGACAAAGAACCGGTAACTAAGAAATTCTGTAACAATCAGAACTAGAAACAAAAACACCTACTTTAAACTAAACGTCTACTCTTTGTTTTTTGTACTAAATAATTATGAAAAGGGAGGTTCAAGGAACCTACTTTCAATTACACGTGTACATCTCGGGTAAATCCGTTCAACACACACACAACGTCCCAACTCCCACATCTCCTTCTTCAAACAGGAGACCTGGGGGTAGAGGACGAAACTCTCGGGGAAGAAACGAAAAGGGAGAGGTATAGAACCGGGACAGGAATAAATGGGTATGGAAGAGGGTAGGTTACACAGGTTTATGGAAGGGGACTGTAACATATTTCAATACAAGATACCTAGTGACAAAACACTCTACGATCATCACTAAATTCGTTCGACGTAGATGAGAGGATCTGTAAGTGTCAAGTGATCTCTTTTAATCTCCCGGAAATACTTTACTTTAGTGTAATATCTTCGAATGTCGATCACAAACGGTGTAAATAAACTCCCCTTTTGTGGAGAACCCCTTACAGATGGGAACAGAACGACGTCATATCTCATGTCTGTTCCGGTACTCGAAAACTCGGTCTATGTGGACCCAGATCTAGGGTCAAGACGGTGACCGAGAGTCAAAGAAGTAGACTTTTGACTAGTAGCATGATTGATGGTGGTACCCAATCACACTCCCAATTTCCTTCTTATGTCTCTCTCTTGTGTCACAGACTACATATTACATTTGATTTCTTTTCTCGTAGTCAATAAAAATGACCTGTCCTGTAACTGATTATTCTCGGATTACACGGTCAGACTATTTACCAAACACAGTCCGCACCACTTCCTGTAGAGATCTTGAGAGAAGGTACTACTAAGATGATCACGAAGAAGTCAGATGTAGGATGGACAACTTTACTAAACCCTACCTGGTCCTTTTAGATTAATCGAAGTAAGACGGACTAAGAGTGAAAAGGTCACAACATATCATATTCGGGGTTCCTGTCTTATCTGAGTGAACCGAAATCCCGGTTCGTAGGACCCTTGTGTCGACTAAAAGTCGTGGACCAAAGTCCCACGTCAATCTGTGTCTTTACTCGGTCCTCTCAAGTTCCAAAGGGGACGGAACACTTAGTCCAACTCAGACAATAGGTCCGTAACAATAAGTCCACGAGACTATAGATCCGTAACCAACTCTGTACGACAGAAACATCCTCAGACTCTGAATGTCGGTATCAAATCAGACCCCCGGGATCAATCCGGAGGGATAAATTCTCTAGGGAAACGTCAAATTCCCGTAGTCGAGACTACCAGAGGTACTGTTGGGAACCTTCGGATCGTACTCGTTGGTCGTCCGTACGGTCGTCCCTCCGGGTAGGGTGATTAACCTATTACGAACACCTCCTATGTTAGGATGGACCGTGAGTTTCGTTTCCCACTTGAGTCGTGTGTACTTAGTGTATTCGGAAAATTCATCCATGTTCACTCAAACAAGGACCGTCCCCTCACCAGGACGACCATTAATTGTTAGTAGGGATTACAGATAGATTACGGGTATTACAGGGGTCTCCTCAAAACAGGGAAGATATAACATTTATTCACTCTCTGTCCTGAACTGGTTTTGTCGTTGTTCTTTTCCTCACATTCTTCCTCCCTTCCTTCTCTCTTCTTTCCCTTCTTGTATCAATTGGTCAAACATAATCAAGTGTCTACAATTTTTTTTTTTTTCTGACGGTGATAATGGATTGAGGGGTAGTATACAAGTCTTAGACTCTGTTTATAAAAGAATCTTACAGGACTTCCTGTCCATCATTGAAACTAACGGTAGTGGGGTCCCAGGAATAAAAAGATTACAGGTGAACCTACCCATTGTCGAACTCATGCAGGGTACGTTCTTTTAGTGTCCTCCTGTTCCGACTTACATGATGGGAGAGTGTTCGGAGGAAAGGACGAAGGAGTATCCGTAATCTACTACGGATTTCCAAAATTTTAGTTCAGTAGGTAAAACCCCCGGAAAACTCGAAGATGTATACCCATTTCATACTCGTTAATAATCGTTCTACGACCTGTCGTAGTGACTACGTTACCTGTACTTCAACCCGTTTGAGGTCCTCCACCATTCCCTGTCCCTCCGGACTGTACGATGTCAGGCACCCTAGTACTTCTCAACCTGTACTGACCCTCTGACTTGTTGTTGTTGTTAATTGTCTATTGTCTGGTAATATATATATATATATAGTATCACAATCAATGAGTCAGTACAGGTTGAGAAGTACTGTGGTACCTAATATCGGGCGGTACGCGGAGGTAGGTACCCCTAAGAGGTCCGTTCCATGACCTCACCCAACGGTACGGGAGGAGATCACCTAGAAGGGTTGGGTCCCTAGATTGGACCCGGAGGACGTAACGTCCGTCTGAGAAATGTCCGAAGGGACCACCGAGTCAACCATTTCTCAGACGGACGGTACGCGTTCTGGGCCCAAGCTAGACTCACTGAATCATGATATATATATATAATATATATATATATATATATGTGTGTATATACACATATGTATGAATACACACATCTTTTTTATCGTATAAAATTTCGTTTTTGTTTATTAAACGTACTCGTGTTCAATTCACAAAAACAAACCAAGTGAGATTTTTATCTTTTTATCTTTCACTACAGACTACCAAATACCCATGTTTCCTTTATTCAGTCAGAACCCGCTTTGATAGAAACCGTTTTACACTACTGACTGAGTCTTTAAGAATTTTCCGTCTCTCACAAATATACTACCTCTACTACACCTCGACAAACGACACGACAATGTACAGTCGAGACCATGCACGGACCACTTTAAGATCTCCGTTTATGTACCCTTCCCTGGACTTTTCGACTCGAAGCGCAATTCTTTGTTTTGGCGTGAAATAGGTGTCACCCATCCCAGAGTGAGGACGGAGTAATGCTGTACTGTGTGGCCGAGAAGGTCCGGGACTGAGTGACCCTCTGCAGGTACACTACCGGAGTCTCGTTCGCCTCTACACGGGTACCGACCACTTACCCGAACGACGGTAGACGAGACGGGGATCGAAGACTCGAGTAACAAGACACATGTGTTTCTTGGCCGTTCGGAGTTGGCCCAAAACTTCGCCGTAGAGAAGGGAATGGTTACACTTCAGTAAGAGGAGAATCTCGATTCAGAGTGACGACGTAACATCCTCAATTCATTAATATTGCCATTTAGGATCCTTTGACTTAATATGACCCTGCGTCAGGGCTGTCCATGGGACAACAAATAAGATGACAGGAGACACAAAGAGTCCCCGTACCAGGGCACAAGGGAATCTTCGTTCGTCTTATTATTACCGAGTGTAAATAACTCGTAAACGATACACCGTCCACCGAAAATGGGTAAGGGGTAAGTTAGGACACCAATGAAATTAGTGATTTCTAATTTCGACTCACAAGGTCAGACACAAAATGTCTTCTCCTACGTCTTCGGGTTCCTTCCACTTATTAATTGTTTTAGAGGGTCAATTACTTACTCTAAGTTCTTGGTCGATAAAACCGGGAGTCTGTAGGAAGGTCCGTGGGGAGGACGACGGAAGGGCGGTCGTTGTTTTCGTTGGTTGTGGTCGGGGAGGGTCGGTCCGTCGGAGACGAGTTTAAGAACAGAGGACATTCTTCATAAGTCGGAATCTCGGACAGAGATTTTAAGAGGTGAAACAAGTTTAGTTCTTGTTTTGGATCTCTCCCATTCTTGAACATGGTTCTTAGTATTCTTATAAGGGAGACATTCACGTGTTTTTGATAAAGATCTTCTAAAACTTCTTTACTGGTGTAGGTAAAAAATTTTGTAACTGACGTTTGTTTATAGGACGATTCAGTTTAACGAAGTTTCTACCTGGATTTAATCCTCGCTACTTAAATTTTCCTACTTAAATTTCTTAAATTTCCGAAGTAAATACATGTACTTACATAGATCTACCGTCAAAAGGGGAGTCACCAATAGGATAGACTAAGTACAGAAACATACACGAATAAGTGGATGTCATTACGAGTGAAAGTATCTTTGGATCAAAGTATCCTTGAACCACAGAGGACTTAACTGTTCATCGTGGCTTCTGATCGGTAGTCTTTCGTGTCAGACACAGTGGTACTGGGATTAAACGGAGTGACGAGTCACCCTTCCCTTTATGCCTCTTTCGCCGTGTGGACAGGCCTTTTTCTACGGGCTTCCAGTTCCGTTTCCTGAAAGTCCTCCGGTCGTCAAAGGTACAGACGTTTGTACTATCTCCTTCAGTAGTTCCGCGGGAGATTGAGGGTCTCCTCCCTAGTAGTCGTGACCCGCGTCCACCCCCTGGAGTCCCGTGGTCAGGACGGTCGACCCCACCAGTGATGATAAGTTGAGCCTCAACCCAAGTGACTAGTACGCAGGTGCCGAGATCCTGAGGGGATCCGAGAATGGGTCTAGCCTTAGTCAGCATAAGGAAAACACTATCCTTGTGACGAGTGTCCATTCGTCTAGACGGACCCAGGTGTCCTGAGGTAGGACACTGTCAGTGAGTCCTTCTGCCCATACCTTTTACAGGTAAGTGGACACTTATATAAGGTTAGAACGAGAAATTTTACTAGGTGGGTGAATTTTATCTAGACATTTTCGACCTCTAATCTAAGCACGCATAAAGTTGTCACTCCGTTGATATGTTCTTTCCGGAGAACTTCCATTTTCCCGTAGGACTCACCGGATCAGACGGTAATGGTGACTGTCACTATCCGTGGTCGGTGGTCGAAAGTTAGAACCGACGGCCTTACCACCCGTATCGACTTCGTTTCTCTCAGTTTTCGTTTAGATAGGTCGTTACTATGTGAGGGAGGGGAGAATGTAAGGAGTGAACAAAGAAAGAAGACAAAATTTGTCCTTAGATTAGTGGAGACGACGTTTGACTTACCGGAAAATATTTTTTAGTGGACCATGCGTCTCGTCGTCCTGGGACGAAGTGACGACCTCCCTTGTGTGTACCAGGTCGGTGTCACCTCCTGTCAAACCGTCAAAAACTGTTTTGATTCATTTGAGAATGACATACTAGGTCGCTAATACAAGGAACCACAAATGGATTTCTTCGACATTTGAAGACAGGTGTGTTTTTGGACGTGTGTTTACAAATATCGTCGAAATACATGATAACGGTTTTAAACGCTCGTTGGCTCTATAGGAAATCATCCACTTGCCTGCATATTCCACATCACGTACGCACGTACGATTCAGTGAAGTTGACACAAACTGAGAAACGTTGGTATACCTGATATCGGGCGATCCGAAGAGACTTGTATCCTAAGAGGTCCGTTCTTATGACCTCATCCAACAGGGCACGGGAGGAAGTCTCCTAGAAGGACCGGGTCCCTAACTTGGGTGAAGAGGACTCCGAGGACATAATATCCGTCTAAAAATGGTGACTCGGTGTTCCCTTCGGGTATTCGACATTATGTAGGTCTGTTATCTTATGATAAGTATCGCTCTTTATGTGATAGTTCAGTACTTTTAAGTACCTTCTTATAATTTGTCTGTAATGATCACCTTTCGTCTGTTAGATTTTTCAGATATATGACATACTAAGGTTGATATACTATAAAACCTTTTCCGTTTTCATACCTCTGTGTTTTTTCAAGTCAACAGTGGTCCCAAATCCCCCGTCTACTTATGCATCTCATGTCTCCTAAAATTCCGTCATTTTGATAAGACGTTCTATGATATTACCTATATACAGTAGTATGTAAACAGGTTTGAGTGTCTTACGTGTGGTTCTCACCTGGGATTATATTTGATACCTGAGTCCTACTAATACTACGTACTCACATCCAAGTAGTCGACATTGTTTACATAGTAGACGACCCCCTGTAACTATTTCTCCCTCCGCCTGAACCCCCCCGTCCTCCATGTGCCGTTTAGAGACATGGAAGGGGAGGTAAAAAAATTTGAAAAATAAAATATAACTTCATGTCGGTTAATTGTTACGACACTGTCCAAGTCCACCTACTGTTTCCATGAGTCGGTATGTATATGTAATAGGTAGTAGGAGAGGGTAGGTCCGACCGTGTATTGTAACTCGTCTCAAGGGAAGGGGAGTTACACAGACACTGGGACTTTGACGAGACATTCTAACAGAAACTTCAGGTCACCACCTAAGTCCTCAGTCCTTATTCACCAACTAAAACCTCGTACACCAAGAACGTCACTTTTTAATTCAGTGTCTTTCTTGACCGATAACAAGGGGGTAGAGTAGGAAAGAGAGAGAAACCGTCTGTATCTTCTCCTTCTTCTATTTCTCGGACCTGGGACCTTTCCGGGACCCGGACACCGGTTAGATCCAGTGAGGACACGGACGGAGTCTCGGGTTTCACCGACTATTAGGTTCCCGAGTCGTTATGGGTGAGTCGTGGAAGACAGTGTATTCTCCTTCTCGACCGGTACCTCTGTCCGACTTTTTCGTTAAAGTGTTGTTGACAGGGATTTCAAACCTTTATATATACGAGACTAAATCAGGTCGTTTTCGTCAAACTTTTGCGTCGATTCAAAAATATTTGTTAATGATTGATAACCAAAAGTTTCCTTAAGTACACACCGAAAGGGGTTGTAGGTCTAAATGCACCTGTCTGAATCTTACACTTCGTAAGTCTTTTGTGTTTGAAGTCTATAGAACTTCAAACTACGAGACTTCATTCCTCTTGTCTTACCTTTATCTTGTGGACCTGTAGTATCCACGGTGACTTCTTTACTACCCGAACTACCACCCAACCTTCGTACTGACGTGACGTCTCGGGGACCCTTGACCCTTTAAGGACGACGGTCCGGGGTGCGTCTGGACAAACCAGGTTTTAAGACCATGTCCGTCGTGACCCGTAGACAAACCGAAATTAAGGAGTCCCCTAGCATAACAGGTCCGTCCCGACCCTGGTGACGGGTGTTCAGCTACTCCCTTGTAGAATAAAACAGGACCTCTTCGTTCGTACCGGTCTCAAGACCGACTCGAGAAATGAGTCCCCCTTTCTGGGAAGATGGTCTTTAATCTTTAGTTCAATAAAACGTTGGATTTTTTTTTCGTCTTCACCGTAGTGGTTCTTACGAACAAAAGGGGGGGTACCGTTGACACTTTCATTCACAGAGTGGTCTTTCTCACTCTGTGGTTACGGGTCTTGCGAAAATGGAGAATATAAAGGTACTAGTTAGTCTTGCACCACGGGGACCCAAAACAGTGTCTCCTTCTCTTGAACCTCAGTCCCTCGGCCCGTCGCGTTACAGAGGCATGAAAGTTCCCCGTGTAGACCGGTAGTTCACGGAGGGAAACGTCGAGTGTGGTAGTTGGGGACGTACCCTAGACCCCATTGTCCCTGGGTTTTCAGGGTTTTCGTTCCTGAACACCCCCGTTCTCTATTCTCGTCTTCTTTTTGTGCGGTACACTGTTCTTGTCTTTACTAAGCTTTTGACTGAAGGATTGGTGCACCGTGTCAAAAGTCGTTTACACCACCAAATCAGTGATTCAGCACAGGCTGAGAACACCGGGGTACCTGAGTTGATGTCGGACGGTCCGAGGAGACAGACACCCTAAGAGGTCCGGTCTTATGACTTCATCCAACGGTAAAGGAAGAGGTCCCCTAAAACGGTTGGGTCTTTAAATTGGGTCCAGAGGACGTAACGTCCGTCTAAGAAATGGTTGACTCGATATTCCCTTCGGGAAAGTCGTTTATCTATTATGTAATAGGGTTGTATCGAGAAAGAGATCCCCTGTAGTAGTCTACTCAGAAGTGTCACAAAAGTGCTCGATACAATTCTTAGTTCTTAACAGAGAAAAATGTCCTTTTCATTTTCGTTCCTGTACGATTTCACACTCTACACGGGTCACGTAGAAGAGGAGACCAGGGGTGGGTGTCTCTCAAGATTCCGGTCGGGGCTCCGCCTTCTCCACTTAACTCGGTCGCGACTCACCACTCAGTTCGATCTTTAGATGAAAGATGGGATTGTCACCCCTGAACTAGGGATTCCTACCTTCACAGGTCAGAAAGTCTTCGTCGTCGGGTCAGAAACTGTGTATTGTTCGACACTCGGGGTGTAAATAGGACCTCTGACACCTGTGGTCGCCTGCGGGAGTGGTCCAACACACACACAAGGTTCCCGGGTCGGACGTGAGGTGAAATGACGTAAGAACCTTTCAGAAGGTTCGGGTAGAAGGGTCACGACGAGTTGCGTTCGCCGTTGAGAGGTAGGACGACGTTTACATACGGACTCTGTCTATAGAACTATGTTTGTTTCGAAGTCCCGATTCACTATACCCTACTTTGTGTATCCTACTGGAGGTTGTTAAGTGCATCCGAAAAAAGAGACCCCTTAAAACAAAATAATCAATGACTTCTTTCCTCATTTGTTTAGCGTGAAATAGACCCCGACAACTTACTTTTACTTTCGATAGTTATATGAAATCAAAGAATATAGACAAAGTGTTCAGGATAATTATTAATTTTAACAATAAGAGAGGTACAGTGTAAGATATAACGAAAAAACTCTGTCATAGTGGGTAGTGAAAAAGTTGTACATAGAAATGTTAACAATAGTTGTGTCCTTAACAGTCATCCCCTTGACACGTTACAACTCACAAGAAAATCGGAACAAACCCCTTTATGTGAAAGGGTTTCTTCGGTACACAGACCTTAAACGGTGTTTAGAGCCTATCTAACGGAATATGAGGTGGAGCCTTACGGGAACGGAGAAGGTTCTAGACTGGGAGACACTGGATAGACTAGGGTCCAGACTAGGAGATTCTTGTGATCTCGGGTGCAATTTCTTCGTTTTGGGGGTTCCTCTGCAAAGTGAGAGAAACGGGTGGACGAATCTTCCTGGTAAGATGTGGAATTCTACCTTTAACTTTCTAGTCAATCCTTGAGTCGGGATTGAACCTTTATCGTTGGTTGCAAGAGTAAAGTAGAAATCACCAGTCTAACTTGAACTAGGGGCATCGATCTCCTCAAGGGAGACACCCATTAAAAATTTTACCTTGTCGTTACTGTTTTTTGAGTGATTTTTACACCTTAAAAGAATAAAACGGGGAATTACAATGTTAATGAAATAGGTTCACAGGTTTATTTTACAGGTCTCTAGTATTAAGACTAAGGTTGTACGAATGGCACCTCGGTGTCTAGGGCGTTCTCAGATACCCACCATGTCCCTTTATTCTACCCCTTTACTTAGAAATAAAAGTAAGTGGAGATTGACTTTGTATCACGACTGGAACCAACACTTACACTGACACCCGTTGTTTGGTGTCGACCTATTCGTCAAGAGTTCCAGGACAGTAGACTCTTTAGAGTTCACAAACGTCCTGTGTACCGTAACAACGGTTGTCTATGTATCTTCTAACGCATGTACACATTTTTTATAGTAAGACTTTTCTTCGGGTGTCTGAAGTGTGACAGTTTCCTCAGACGACAAGTTTTTCCATTTTTAAATAGGTCGTTACCATTTATTATCCTTGTTCCAAGTAGACCCGTTATTATACGGGTACACTATTCAACGAAGTCAGTCTAGACTAAGAAACTCTGGGGTACCTGACACCCGAGGAGACAGGTACCCTAAGAGGTCGGTTCTTATAACCTCACCCAACTGTAAGGGAGGAGGTCCTCTAGAAGAACTGGGTTCTTAGTTTGGGTACAGAGAACAGGTAAGTCAGAGGACGTATCCATCCACACAAGAAATGGGAATCCCGGTGGATCCTTCGGGTTATACAGGTATAGGGGAACTTTGAGTTCTTGTGTGATCAATTCTACCTTAAGTGTCCCACACGAAATGTTGTATAGAAGTCTGAAGTAAGGGAGTAACGTTGGGATAGTCCCTCCGTTTCCTTTGTGTCCGGTCCAAAACAGTGGGGGTCTCACGACCCGTGTCTCTCCGGACGACTGCGAGTTCCAGTGTGTCTGCCCTTCGACGGGTACTCTGGAGCAGAGGAGCGGGCACAAGAGAGAGGTCCGTCAGTCGGCGAACGTCCACACCTTCACTCTCCTCGGTCAGGAAAACAGAAAAACTGACGACAGATTGAGAAGTCCCCTAGGGTCAGGAGAATACCCGAAGGGTCCACCACGATCACCATTTCTTAGACGGACGTTACGTCCTCTACACCGTCCTAGACACTAAAGTCAGGGACTCATCCCCTCTAGAGGACGTCCTCCTTTACCGTTACGTGACATCGGAAGAACGGACCTGATGTCAGGTACCCAACGTTTCTCAACCTGTATCACTGACTCGTGTGTGTCGGGAGAGTCACACCGAGAGGCTCGGGACCTAACCGTCAAGACAGTACATAAGACAGGAGGTTTTATGCGGGAGAGTCAGACAGAACGTGGAAAGACCCCTCGTACACCGAAGAGACCCCTCTCGGTCTCGGGTAAAGTGTCCACGCCGTCGAATCACGCAGGGTGACCTTTCTACTCGCACGACCACTCAAGGACTGGTTTCCCTCTTTTTTGTAGAGTAGTGGACGAGGTTTTGTCCTCTCTTTCTTCTACTCCATCATCGTCATCCCTCCTCTCTCCCATTCAGTCCTTTCCCTCCTACGTCCGTTCTGTCACTCTTCGTCTGGGTCTTCTTGACACCTCCCGTACTCGGCTACGAGTCCTTACTGGACTCCTTCCCCCCGCCCTCTCCCACTCCACTCCGAGTCTTCCTCGAACAGGACGGGAGAAACGATAAATAGACCCCATTAAACGCACGAAATGTTATTATGTAGACATATTAAACTTCAGGAGACCAAAAGACGTAAAAGTGTCGTTAAGAGAAGGACACAAGGAAACATATGCCTGGTCCCTCTGGTAAGGAAGGACTCCAGAGGTTTGTCACTGTGGAAGTCTGAGTAAAAGGGGTAGACGTTCCGGGGTCGGGGAAGATGTTACTCCTGACACAGTCCCCCACCTCATCCCTTCCCTACACTTGGGGTCTCCTACCGGACCGACGGGGTCGGAAGGTGGACGTTTACGTGGAGTGGTCGGAAGAGGGTCGTCGTAGAGTTCGAGGTACGTCGGTGGGGGACGGGTGGGGTGAAGGAGAAAGGAAGTGAGAGGACCCCCAAAAGACGTCATGTAAACCGGGGTAGGTAGTATGATATGCCCCGAAGGGAACACCGAGTCTACCATTTTTAGACGGACGTTATACCCTCTGGTCTCAAGTCAGAGATCCAACCCTTCTAGAGGATCTCTTCCTTCACCGTTGGGTGAGGGCATAAGAACGGACCTCTAAGGGTGCCTGACTCCTCGGACCACCCGATATCAGGTGCCCTAGCGTTTCCCAGTCTGCGTTGACTCACTGATTGTGATTGTATGATACAACCGAAAGGACCACCGGGTTGTTATCTCTTAGACGTCCCAATCCCAATCCCAATCCTCTGTACAACTTAGGTACAGTTCTCTGTACCCAAGTTAGGGACCCAGTCCTTCTAAGGGACCTCTTCCCGTACCGTTAGGGGAGGTTCATAAGGACGGACCTCTTAGGGTACTTGTCTCCTCGGACGACCCGATATCAGGTACCGCAACGTATCTCAGTCTGTACTAACTTCGCTGAATTGTATGTACGTGTTGTATGACAGTTGAACGAATAGACAAGTAACACGTCCATGAGTGTGGGACTAGGGGTCGTCCCCGAGGTTTTTTAGTTTCGTAACAGGACACCGGGAACGGTGTAGGAGTAGGACCCGGACACGACAGACTACCAGGGTTTCTTGGTCGGTTGTCAACAAGTACGGCCCTCGTCTCTCCCGTCAGCAACCGTCCCTCCCCCAACTAATAACCAATAATTAAGACTACGTCAGAGGGTCCGGGATGGGAGTCGTAGGCTTAGTCGGGACCTTCTTGTTTACCGATAGACGTATCGAACCGGGGAAGTAAGTTCTAATTTAATACGTCTCCGGGGTTCCTTGTCCTCAGTCCCTTCTTCGAACCTGACTGTCGGACCCCGTAGACGGGACCCTTTTCCCTCTGAGACCCGACGCCCGAGTCGGGACAGACCGAGACAGATGTGAGGTTCGACCCACGTTGGTAGGACACCGACCGTCCAGTGTGACTCGTCTGGAAAAAAATGCGTTGGTAAGAACACCACACGAGAGGACGGACCATAGACCCTGTAGACGGCCTTTAGTCCGTGGCAGACACCCTAAGGCGTCGGTAGAGTCGACCGGAGGACGACGGCAACTGACTTCGGTGTCGGGTCCGGACGGACGGGGGGTCGTTTCGCCACTTTCTTCGTCGAACCACGCTCGGTAGTTAGTTAGGACCACAACAGTAGGCTCCGCCTAGAGTGCGTTTTTATTTTAGTTTTGGGGACTAGGTTTTATAGGAGGCTCCCTCCTCCGACCCTCGAGACGGACACCACCCGTCCGACCCTGGCGTCGTAGACCCTAAGGATTAATATCACCCCGAGCCCAGGGTCACACAGTGTACCCTCGTCTCTACACGGACAGACGGTCGGAAGGTTGACAGCGGGACCGGTGGTCGAAGGAGTGTCGTAGTTCTGTTTTTGTGTCCGAAGGGACGTGGGGTTGCTCGAAAGGGTGTAACCAGCCTTCTAAAAAGTAAAAAGAGAATTCCCAGTTAAAATCTAAACCCCAGTCAAGGGTTGGGTGAGGGTAAGAATCTACTCCGGACGTACTAGATTTTCTTATCAAGAGAAAAATTCAAGAGTGACGTCCATTTTCTATGTAAGTGATTATAGAAACGCCCCGCACCCCACGCCCCCTCCTAAATAACTGTCACACAACCTTTTCATTATAAAGGGAGGTCTGGAAAGAGAGTTCCTCGAAGGATACAGAGAAGGACAACACAGAAGATGTGGTCCCATACCGGTCACCCGTCACCCCTCGACGTCTTTCACAGTCTCTCGACCTGGTGACCCCTTAAGATCTCCTGTGTCCGTCTAAGTTTCTACGTGACCCGAGCTGACCTCACGCTGGGCTCCCTCCTTCCCCGGTAACCACACCGGACCCCCAGGGAGTTCATTTCTCTCTCTCCACGACTGTCACCACCTCCGTTCTCCGTGGCACGGACTCCGTGGTCTGACTTTAGGACTCTGATGTCGAGACACCTATTTCGTAACTGGTACACTCAGAGTCTACTTTCCTTATATGTTGTACCCTCGTTCTCAAGGGGGTTGTCTTCTTCTCAAGTTTTCCTCTACGTTGACCATTTCTTCTTCCATTTGAACAAAGTCCCTGGTGGTTCTAAATCTGTTACCACCTCTGTAACCAAACCTCTCACTCAACTGTATTCTCCTCTGTGCCAGAGGTCCCTTCACTAACGACTTTTTTTTAACTAGCTCTACCCTTCATATGAGTGTACGAGTAAACTCTATTTCTCTTTCTTAATAAGTGTTTTCATTTAGGTCCTACGTCGACTTTCATTCTTTCATGGTAGTCCTTCACTAGTATTAATGACGGTTTCTCTTTCTCTTTCTCCGGGTGTACCTACCTCTTTGTTCTCGTCTCTATTATTGTTGGTTTCTAAACTTCCCCGAAGGGACCACTGAGTCTACCATTTCTTAGTCGGACGTCACGTCCTCTGGACCGAAACTAGGGACCCAACCCTTCTAGGGGACCTCCTCCCGTACCGTTGGGTGAGGTCATAAGAACGGACCTCTTAGCAGTACCTGTATTTTCGGACTACGTGATATCAGACACCCCAACGTTTCTCAACCTGTGCTGACTCACTGATTCGTGTCGTGTGTTTCCACACTTCCTCTCTCCCCAGACCCACTATGTGGCCGGAGTCTCGACCTCCTTTCAGGTCACAACCCACCTGACCCTCGACGTCGGACTCATCGGTCAGATTCGTGACTGTGGAGGGGTTCGACCCGACTCGTCACTCACTTCCCTCCTAAGCGTAACATCCGGGGTCTCCGTTGTCCCAGTCTCTGGTCTTCTACTTCTACCCGGGGTGGGGTCTTCCATTCGGTGGTCAAACGGAAGGCGTCGGGTTACAGTAAGGGTGTCAGTAGACCCGGTCAAGTACCGTAACCTTAAGGGGAACCCTTCTCTGCTACAAAACGGACGAGTCAGTGAGTCAACACAGTCTAAGAAACACTGGGGTACCCGACATCGGGTGGTCCAAGGAGACAAGTACCCTAAAGTATCCATTCTTATGACCTCACCCAACGGTAAAAGAGGAGACCCCCTAGAAGGATTGGGTCCCTAACTTAAGTACAAAGGACGTAACCGTCCATCTAAGAAATGGTAACTCGGTGTACCCTCCTCTTGTTCTGAGTAGTTCAGGTCTCCAACTTTTGACAACGAGTCATGGTGTACGGGTTCTCTTGACTCATAGTACTTCCACACGGTTGTATTGTTTGGTTATTCTTTTGCATGTTCTTACCTTAATTATCTCTTTCTCATCTTATGTAATTTTAATTGGAGTAGTCATAGAAGTCTCTTCCGTATTCTCCTATAAAGTGTGTATTTTATCTCTCCCCCCCAGTGTAGTGGAGCCCACTTAGTAGACACGTGGAGGACCCCCGTGGGAGAGGGATCCCCGTGTCTGGAGGTACAGACGGGAAGGAACAGTTCAAATGGGAGAAGTCACCTCGTAGAGTTATTTGGATGTTCTGTCGTGTCGGTCGTGACATTTTCCTTTCGAGTGGGAAGCAAATAAGTCGAGGGTCGTTAACGAGGTAGAGGTACAAAGGGGAATTCCTTTTTTTTTTAGATTTCTACTCAGGGTCCCAAGGTCTATGGGCAAAGAAAAAGGAAACTGTGGAGGGGAGGTCTGAAAGTGGGGTAAGGTAAGGGTGTCCTATCGTAACTAGAGTGTCTATCTGGGTCACAACCCTCGCTTAGTGAGGAAACGAGACTGGTGAGAGGTCTGAAGCGAAGGGTCGGGGTGTGAGTGGTCCGAGAGGAGGGGAGTGACTTACGAGGAGGACCCGGGACCCCAGTCTGGGACAGAAATAGAGTTGAGGTTTCACGACTGGACGTACCGAGTACACCGGGGAGACGTTCAGTAGGTGTGTAACTAACGGAGGTTTAGACGTGGAGGGTGATACTTTCTTTTTAAGGTTTACCTCAACCATAACGATTCTCTCGAGAGATTTTTCTTGACTTTCCGATAACTCCTTCGCACTAATATGTGTGACGTTGGACCTACCTGAGACTGGAAAACTGATGAATAACAGGATTACTTCTGTAGGTTTTGTGAACGGTCTTTGAGTTCTGCGAATAGGTTTGAAATTAGATTTTGTTTAGTACTGTAGATAGGGAATTCTTATTTATAAAGAAAAAAACATAATCTCATATCGGAGCAC
The DNA here is from genome assembly GCA_006410555.1 of Capra ibex. NCBI lineage: Eukaryota > Metazoa > Chordata > Mammalia > Artiodactyla > Bovidae > Capra > Capra ibex. Next base: position 61,303,490 of record SJYO01046538.1, on the reverse strand, counting down.
CGAAAACGGAAATAGTCTGGGACTGAGAGAGAGAAGAGCCCTTATAAGAAAGTCAAAATGGGTTTAGACACAAAGGACGAAACATTAAGAATCCTACGAAATATTTCCAGGAGAAACAAGAAACGTCGGAGTTACGACGAATAACAAGTTGTGTCGTGTCAGAGGACTTCACGGTTTACAAAGATCGAGTTACAGCTTGTCTGCAGTGTTTGTACGAGTCTATATTTGGGGTAGGATGAGGGAGGTGGATGAGAGGGGAAAAGAGGGGTGTGACTTACCGTGGGTCAACGAGTTCGATTTTAGAGCCTCATTGGGAACTGGAGAGGAGAGGAAATGTAAAGTTGTAGTGGGTAGAGGACGGACGTGAGAGATCCATCTGTGATTTAGACATACGAAAGTATGTAGGTAGGGAGTTCTCCGGGGTTTCTTCCAAGAATTGTCTACTTGACCTGACTCAGTGAGGGTCCGTGTGTAGGAGGTCCCTAAGGGGTGTGGAGTTTCAGGAGTGCTACCGAAGGTCTAGGTTGTACCAAGGTTGTAAAGACGGTTGTGAGGTGGTGAACAGGACGGGAAAGGTACACCCAGAGGAACGATAACGACCGTGGGTACAAACAGTTACTGCATTCTTTTTCTTACTCTTGAGTTATAACCTTTACTTACCTTTTTATGTCTCCTTCAATTTTTCCAGTCCGTTAAAACACGGACTGTTTTACTAGTGTATATATCTTTTAGGTTCTATTAGGAATTGTTTAGTAATTTGGAATCTTAATTTATTCAAGTCTTCTACTTTATGAGTGTTTATTTTTAGTTTGAAAAGACATGTGTCATTATCGGTTGTCTTTTACATTAACCTTTTTTAAGTGTCATCCTTATTTTAGTATATTATGGTTGTTCTTAACACATTTTCGACGGTTTTTATTTGGAGTATTTTGAAATGAATTTCGTTTTTCTTAGGAACTTATGTACCTCTGTGTTGTTTGTAGAATTACATGTTAGTTAAAATATTTCTACGATTGATAGAAGGTTGATTTAGATTTTTAAGTGGTCCTCTGATTGGTTTTAAGTTGTTCTAAAGGAGGGTTATAAAATAACACTTTTTTTAAATCTGTTTCTTTTCAACTTTTTTAAATGTCACTCGTAGGTATATGGTCGGCGGATCTAAGTAGAATTATTAAATGGCATAAACGAAACAGTGTTTTACAGGTGGATAGGTAAGGAGATAAGTGGGTAGTTAGGTAGAAACCATTACGTATAGTTTCAACTTTTTGTAGTAATGTAAAGTGAGATTTGTACAGTAAAAAAATCAAAAAATTTTGAATGTATGTTAATGTGTGTATCTATGATTCACTTGTAAAGGATTCCAAACCCTACCCACGTGAGTATATTGTCATTGACCATAGTTAACACTTTATAATTGTAGTGAGATCTTCAAAGAGAGTATGTGGCGGTTACCTAGAGATGAGGGTGACACTCCGTTTGTTGAAGATTAAACAAGGTAGTACCCAGACAAAACGGAGAAGATCTTCAGACATATTTGCTCTAGAATGTCATACACGAGAAGACACAGATTGAAAGAAGTAACTCACATTAACAAAACTCTAAGTCAGTTCCCCAACGTATATAGCTATTAAGTTAGTAAATTTTAAAAACAAATTGTTGGGTGGTACACTTACTTGGTGTCTCACTAATAAGTAAGTTACCAACTACTTACGACCCACCGAGTGTTAGTCAAAAATCTACCTCAAACTGTCCAATTAAGATTTTATCATTACCCTCCTTTTTTATATTGTTACCGGTTCGTCTTTAGAGACTCTTTACCTTGAACTTCACTTTCGTGATGATCTATACTTTCATGAAGTATATCGATATTATCAATTTTCCCACTTAAAACTGTGTCTTTTCCGTTTATTTAGTTGTCCCATCTTAAATTTTAGGTCTTCGTCTACCTACATATATTCTCTTTACACAAATTTATTTTTCGTCCGTAAAATAATCGGGAGTTTTCCGTATCCATGTGCATAGAACTTTTCCTTTTTATTTTTATATATATTGTACCTTCTCTTAGAGGATTCTTTTCACATTTTCATTCTTTAGTATGTACCTTTTTGTTTGATTAAATCGGTGTCTTTTTACATTTTGATAAACGTGTTATTTTTCGTATTTTTAATTCTTATATTCTCTATTAACCTCTTTTCGTATTACAGGAATCTATAAAAAATTCGAGAATTTTTAGTAGTCATTACGGATTTTTTAAATCAGTTACTTTTTTCATTACAGTGTCTTTCTTTTCTATGTTTCCTTTATTTCGTGACAGAATTTACAAGTTAGAGTGAGTATGTATTTTGTGACGTTTATTTTCCGGTGGTTAACTGTTTAAGAATTTTTAACTTTTATTCGTGAGAACTGTTCACAAACTCTGTACGAGTATGTAAGACAGACAACCCCTCATTTAGCTGTTTAGGTTGTAATATTTACCCGCAGAGGTAGCTAGACGTTTGGGTGAAGACTATAGATCAGAACATTATATAGATAGTTTTATGACCTTATGTATGACATTTAATGTTTTAACTTTTTTAAATTTACGAGTGGTTCTTTTTTTTTCCGATTCACTTTCTACCAATTAGGTATGAAACGTTTCATCATAGGTCGAGGAACTTTGTTACTCCCTCTTCAACGTTTGATTGTATCTTTTGTTAGAAGTCCAATACAAATATTTTTCTCTCAGTATTTGTAACACATAACATACTAAGTATTGACCATTTTTTTCTTTCTACTAGACGCATACAAAGGTAGATGTCTAAATGGTCACGTCTCTTTTTCTAAAACTTACGACACATTGTCCCGGTAAAGGTTCTTGACCTAAAAATAAAGGAAAATACAACGAACCGAGAAATGTGACTGTGATATAATGACATAATGACTACTTTTATGTACACACACACAAAATTTTTCCCCTTTTGTTCAACTCCCTCTGGGTAAAAAGGAAACTGAGAACTTAGGATTATTAATGTTGAATAAGCATTGTAAATGTTTAAATAAGTAAAATAAATGTCTATCTAAGAACAGAGGAAACTAACGGACTTGTGATTTTTACTTTCTACCCTTTCATCACTTAAGTAGAAGAAGTAGTAGTAGTAAGACCGCACGTCAGTACTTCGTACGGGGTCAGAGGTACCATTCGTTTTATGGATTCAGTATCGACTACAGGTGGTCTTGGGACGGTTCCCTATAACGACGGAGGTGAACTGTCTCTCTTTAGACCCCGAGCCCACAGGGCGGTACGGGTTCCAGAGTACTAGTGTCTCGTCCCTGACCCAGGTTTCGGAGGGTCTGAAGGAGACGTAGGGGTGTCGGAAATCTTGTTACCGAGTCCTTCCAGGGACGTCTCCGTGACTGGAGGGTCACTCTGTGTGATTTCTGTGAGTGTGTGGACCAACCGTGTCGGGGTACAGGTTGACCACGACTTTAGTGTCCTCACAAGTCGACCTTTCCTACGGGGAACCACAAGATTTCAATTCAACTGAGACAATACAGTAGATCTATGGCGGTAGAAGTGTGTGAATCCACATGTGTATGTTGATGTACACATAATTATATATGTAAATAATGATCTTAGAACCGATGAAACCCATGGTTTTGTTAGTGTAATTTGTCATAACTGAGACCTATTTTGAAACCTCTTATTCTTTTGTAAGAATGTTAAAGAATGTGAAGTATGAGTTGGGTACTACAATAAAAAAAAAAAAAGGCTTCTTATAAATAAATAATCGAGAGTCAACACTTCCAGTCTTCAGGTCCGTCTGAGTCGACCCCAAAAAGGGTAAATCTTAAAGTATTCTGACTCAAGTCTTATAGGTTTACCCGGTCCAAGAATGGACTTCCGAGACCCCTTCTTTGGTGAAGGTTTAAGTAAATCCAACAACCGTCTAAAGTCTTATTCCTGTAAGAGAATGTACGACGACGACGACGACGATTCAGCGAAGTCAACACAGGCTGAGACACGCTGGGGTCTCTGCAGTCGGGTGGTCCGAGGCGGCAGGGACCCTAAGAGATCCGTTCTTGTGACCTCACCCAACGGTAAAGGAAGAGGTTACGTATTTTGACTTTTCACTTTCACTACAGTGACTCAGTACAGGTTGAGAGTCGCTAGGGTACCTGACGTCGGATGGTCCGAGGAGACAGGTACCCTAAAAGGTCCGTTCTCATGACCTCATTGGTGTCACATTAATAGTTTTGGTCCTTTGAGTCACAACTAGTTTTATAATAATGCAACGAGTGTCATTATAAATTTAATAAAGTAAAGATGGTTATTTAGATAATATTGATAGAAGAGGAAGTGCTAGGATGGGTCTTAGTCGGCAACGTACATCAGCAACGTCCGCGAGTCGGACAAGACACTTGATGACTTCCGTTTCGTCACTCCTTCCTCTCTGAACAATTTTACCCTTCTTTCTACTATTCCTCAAGTCGGGTCTTGTGTCACAATTAAAGAATTTTAAGGACCATACAACGGAATCGTTCCGGGAACGTGTCTTCCTACCCCCACCCTCCCTACCTTCTTGTCGACTAAATCAAGTTGGTTCCCCAGTAGTGTAGGAACACAATGGACGGGTGTTTGACCTACGGTTTATCGTAGTACCTGAAATCGACGGTAAAGGGAAATTTCGGGTACTACGTACTACAATGTACCGTAGGTTATACAACCAGTCCATTGTGTTCCTACACTACTGAGGAACCAAGTTGATCTGGCCGACAAGAAGGTCGGGAAGGTGGGGGTGTAAAGGCACGTTCCCCGAGCGGTTCCGTTGTGTGGTCCACAAAATTCTTTAATTGTGACACCAGAGAGGAGGGAGTTGACGAAACGGAAGTCATCAAGTGTCTTATCCGACCCGCGGGTACGGGGTGAGTGTCAAGAGTCAAAAAGAAGTTCAAGGGTTCCGATGGACATGAAGGAAGAAAGGAGGGTCTAAGAAAGAGAAAGACTGAGAGGAACCCGGTCGAAGAGTCTTATTTTATAAAAGTACGAATGTTTAACTACCGTTTACTACCAAGGTTCGTCAGGGATAGACTTTGAAAGTTCTCGGTTTCCGTCCTTAGAGGTCATGGTTACTCATGGTTACTTTATGTCTTCTTTCTTTATAAACCCCTATTCGGTCTAAGAACAAGAGATTTATGGTAGGTAAGAGGGAAAAATACAGATGTTAATGACGAGATAATAAAATCTCAATTTATACGTGTTTTGTTTTACAGTAGTTTGCGGAGTGTACGTTACTGAGGGACTCAAAGTACAGAAATTTACGTCTTTATATGAATAAGTGGGTTGGGAGTTTGAACAACAATCAATAGAAAGAATATGTAGGGTAAAAGTAAACCTTAAATGTTAGGTAAAATAAGTCTCAACGGGGACAGTCGTTACTTATTAAGGTAGACCTAACTGTGTTTAAGGAATGAATCAAATTTAGAATATAGTAACAGATAATCTGACCCAAGAGTCTTTTGAAAAACTCCCGGGTTTCTTATACCCCACTCACGGTTTCGTAATGGGTTCTACTCCTTTACCTCTCTCTTGCTACCTTGTTGAGGAGAATCCTTCCCACTTCCAGGAAACAAACCTTCTTCGAGGACACCCCCATACACTCACATATCTCCTTACTTGTCACTCTTACACCTCGAACTTCCAGCTACGTTCAAACTTCGGTTTGTCTTAGTGTCCTCTTCCTCGGTTCGGTTCCCACGGTCGTTTCCCGGAAAAGAAGACGGAAAGGACGACATCTCGACTTTCACAATAAACGAGTCAGCACTGGTTCAGAAACGTCGGGGTACCTGACATCGGGTGGTCCGAGGAGACAGGGACCTTAAGAGATCCGTTCTTATAACCTCACCCATTGGTAAGGGAAGAGGTCCTCTAGAAGGTCAGCTCCCTAACTTGTACCCAGAAGACGTAACGTCCGTCTAAGAAATGACAAGTTCGGTGGTCCCTTCGAGGACGGAGATTTATGTACGACCTGTTTAACGGTTTCTAAAAGGAGAACATGATTCTATGTAAAACAGTTCGAGTTTTAGGTCTAAATAAACCGATCTTGTACGTGTGTGGTCGGGGACGACGACATTTGAGGGGAGAAATTGCCTATTTTGGTGACTGAAAAGGAAGTCGAGCCGAAAGTTATTTCTAGATGTGTCTACGGGACTAGACCAGACCGGAACAGGACCCGCCACTAAGTACGTGTGTCTAACTCGTTTACTGAAGGGAAGGGTCAAAAAGTACCACCTAAGTGTTTGTGTACTAAAGACAGACTTACACATCTTTTGTTAATAGAGTAGGTGAGTATCGGACCGACGGTCTTGAACGGGAATGTTCAGGTTTCAGGTCGACACAAAGAAGAAGTTAATGTCGTACTAAATCTCATCTAAATGAAATTTAGCGAACTCCCATCTTCTGTTACCACTGGTTGTTACATTAAAAACAATATAAAACAATTGTCCCTAAGTAAACACATTTCGGTATATCCCTGATATCTTCACCTCCGATCCTTTCCCCAGGACAACCGTGACATTATACCCGAACTAGGAAAGAACACAGTATATGGGGTAATAGTTGGAGTATGTAAAAGACGTAGAAAGTAAAAGAACATGAACTTTTTTATAAAAAATGTGAGTGAAAAGAAACTCCTAAAAGATAAAGAACTGTACGAAGAACTATTGTCTTAGTTGAAAGAGGGTTGTATAGGTTAATAAGAGACGGAATTATAACGTACTTACGTGCCTGAAGTGGTTTAATTTCAGTAAAGGTTTGAACTTAAGAGACCTGTCTTAACACACACGTATGTGTCTGTGGGTATACGTGTATAAAGAGGTTGTTTAAGAACGGAAGTTGTTTGAGAACGGAAGTATATTTGATGTAGGGACACGAAAAACCCCCGTCCTCACCCTTAGAGGTGATCCGGATAGGTTCTTGGGTCGATATTATACCTCTATTAAAGACTCCAGAGTCTCGTCTTCGATGTCGGAATATTTACATCCGCGAGAATGTTCCTTTCAACTTACTTAATAAAGTTCGACTCACACTCACGTCTTTAGGTACCACATATTATTTGTAACCGAACCATAGGAGGAGTACCGGGTCAGAGACTATTACGAAAAGTAGATAACAATACTAGAACGACTTGTGAAGTCTTATGGAAATTAACCAATAAGTGGAATGACACTTACTACTGACAGTGTCCAACCTAAGGGGTCCTTCGTCGAAGTACTAGTTTTATTTACTAACAACCATAAAATTTGGTGTTTCTATCGTCATAAACAATAAGTCGATATCGGTCATCTTGTCCAGGAAAACACTCTAGACCCTCTAGGGATAGTCAAAACAGAAGGACAAAGTCATCTAATGAAGATGAGTTAGGATAGGACAAGTAAAGTACACGGTAGTGTGAAAACTACTCGTGTCTTGTGTTCTTTTCTATTAGCTAAAGTACATGGTGTCTTCGAGTTTTTAAGTCGAGGGTTTTAGGGACCGTACTTTCATATTCATTAGTACTGTAGTCTACTCATGGTTAAATCACGTATAAAATTTTATTAAAGTTCAACCTTACATTTTACTATACTATATAAACACACAAAATAAGTAATTATTAATTATATATTCCATTGTTGTGAATTGTACCTTTAAAGGGTACTCCGAAGAACATCGTTTATCATGATCACGTATATAGGACCATCTCTCATCTCTCTTTTACGAACCTAACTCATTCTTGACTCAGGTTATGGTGTAGGGTGTTGACGACCATAGACTACACGTACGACCGTGTTTCTCTGTATTATTAGAAAGAGTCTTAGTCGCTCGTAGAGATCAAATAGTCCTGTAAAATGTTCAGTAATCAGAAATATGTGTTTTCCTACTCCTATGACCTACTCTGTATTGTACTATAGGTAACACCTTTTTCCATATTCCTAAAGTATCTTAGAAGGAGTGAACGGTCATATACCTAAACGAGATTCATTACACTTATTGGCACCATACTGTTATTTAGGTATTTATAACAACAACAAGTCAACTATTCAGTACAGATAGAGAAAGACTGGGGTACCTGACGTCGTGTAAGCCGAAGGGACAGAAAGCGATAGAGGACGTCAAACGAGTTTGAGTACAGGTAATTTAGCCATAACGGTAAGTTTATAGAGTAGGAAACAACGGTAGAAGAGGACGGGAGTTAGAAGGGGTCCCAGTCCCAGAAAAGGTCACTCAACTAATAAACGTAGTCCACCGGTATCATAGTCTCAAAGTCGAAGTTGTAGTCAGGAAGGTTACTTATAAGTTCCAACTAAAGGAAATCCTGATTGACCAAACTTGAGGAACGTCAGGTTCCCTGAGAGTTCTCAGAAGAGGTGTTGGTGTCAAGTTTTCGTAGTTAAAAAACCGTGAGTCAGTAGAAATACCAGGTTGGGAGTATATGGAATAGACTATAGAGTATAAAGTGTGTTGATAACCTTTTTGGTATCGAAACTGAGCTACCTGGAAACAGTCGTTTCATTACAGAGACGAAAAATTATGTGACAGATCCAACAGTATCGAAAAGAAGGCTCCTCGTTCGTAGAAAATTAAAGTACCGACGTCAGTGGTAAGTGTCACTAAAACCTCGGGTTCTTTTGTTTTAGACAGTGACAAAGATGAAAAAGGGGAAGATAAACGGTACTTCACTACTCTAACCTACGGTACTAAAAAAAATTACGATTTAAAATTCGGTCGAAAAAGTGAGAGAAGAAAGTGGAAGTAGTTCTCCAAGTATCAATGAGAAGTGAAAGACAGTAATTACACCACAGTAGACGGATAGACTCCAACAACTGTGAAGAGGGTCGTTAGAACTAAGACCAAACACGAAGTAGGTCAGGCCGTAAAGTGTATTACATGAGACGTCTCTTCAATTTATTAGTCTCACTGTTATATGTCGGAACTACATGAGAAAAGGGTTAAAACTTGTTCAGACAACAAGGTAAAGGCCAAGATTGATAACGAAGAAACTGGACGTATGTCCAAAGAGTCCTCCGTCCATTCTACCAGGCCATCAGAGTAGAGAAATTCTTAAAAGGTGTCAAACAATACTAGGTGTGTCAGTTTCAGAAAGAACATCAGTTACTTCGTCTTCGTCTACAACAGGACCTTAAGAGGACGAAAAAGATACTAGGTTGTCTACAACCGTTAAACTATAGACCAAGGAGACGGAAAAAATTTAAGTCGAACTTGTAGACCTTCAAGTACCAAGTGCATGACGACTTCGAATCAAACTTCCGAAAACTCGTAATGGAATGATCGTATACTTTACTGACGTTAACACGCCATTAAACTTGTAAGAAACCGTAACGGGAAGAAATCCTGACCTTACTTTTGACTGGAAAAGGTCAGGACACCGGTGACGACTCACAAGGTTTAAACGACCGTATAACTGACGTCGTGAAATTGTCGTGGTAAATCGAGTCGACCTTAAAGTAGTGGAAGTGATCGAAACAAGTATCATTTCGAAGGATTCTGGGTGAACTGTAATGTGAAGTCCTTACAGACCGAGATCCACTCACTGGTGTGGTAACACCAATAAGTCTAGTAATTCTGGAAAAAAAAAAAAAAAAAAAACATGTCAAGAAGGTACATAAGAACGGTGGAGAAGAATTACCATTTTATTTCACTCTCTAGTTAACAATAAGGATGAAGGAAGGGTGGAGACCGACGTCTTTGTGTCCTCGTGTCAAGAAAATTATAAAGGTCGTTGAGAGGTCTGGTTACTTACGAGTCTAAGATTCCACCAACCGTCCTTTGATGATTCAACGACGTCAGTTCTTCTTACAGAGACCCAAAAACATGTTTCTCGATTACCTACACAGGTGTAAGAGGTAGTACTGGGACTAAGAGATACTCAAGTGTACTACATTTTGGAACACACAGACTTGACAATAAGAAGTTCTATAAAATCTATATTGGATATAGGGACGATGATTTCTTTCTTAAAAAGAATTCCCTGAGGTGTCTTCTGACATAAAAGGTTGATACCGGGGTCATTACGAGAGATTAGGAGTCCAAGAGGAGTTACATTACCAGTCTGAAAGACTGACGAAACGGGTCAGCTTATATCGTCTTCCCAAGAATTGACCAGACCTTCGAAGACGAAGGGCAAAGAACCTTCGGTGAGTGGTACTTTCTTTATACTGACAGGACTCTGGTAGTACGATATTCGTCAGGTTCGAGATAAACTCCGAGATTCCTCACTCTACAATGTATCTCTCCCGAGGCCCTGACGACCCACCCTTTTTTTTTTTTTTTGTCATCATTTAGTGGTCTGTACTTTCCTTTCACGGCAGAACCTTCACCCATAAGGTCAGGGTCGGTCCACCTTATCTCTACTTGATAGGGTCGGTTTGGGTAAGGTTTGAAGTCTGGGTGTCTTAGTGTTCAAATTTGGTAATTCAAAAAAACTACAACTGGTAAAATTTTTAGAGATAAATTAAACAAAGTTATAACGAAACCAAAAAACCGGGTACTCCGTACACTCTAGAATCGAGGGGTTGGTCCATAGTTTGGGTTTGTGGCGGACATGACCTTCTACTGGAGGGTTGGTGACCTATGGGTCCTTTCAGGGATTCGGTAATTCAAAACTCCAATTAACAATGTGTTGTTATTTATTGACTTTGGTGGAGACCGTCACAACGGTCAGGGTTAAAGAGACGGTAAAACATGTTGGATACAAGGTAAATCAGGTTCAGTCGTCACAAAGACTACTATGTTAAAATAAAATAAAAAAAAAAACTCTCCGAACACTCGGAATGCACATAAAAATGACCCAAAGTGTATTCCATATAGGTGTCTGGAAAAGGACTATTAGGGAAGAGATGAAAACAAAAAAAAAAAGGACTCCTTCTTACGAGAATTCAGAGGGGTCCGGGAGACAAAACTATATCTTCTAGACTCTTCTTACAGAATTAGAGAACCTTTTCAATAACTACATTCATTTATGAAGATATAAAAATTCGAAACCCCTAAAGTCGTTTCTCAACACGTCAGTGTATGTGTCGGAAAAGAGAAACGGTACCAGACCGTGGGTAAGAACGGAAAATCCTAGAAACCAGGAGACGTCTCTGATTCTCAAAAGTTTTAGTGGTTCAGGAACAAGGAAGTCACTAATAAGGAAGTTAAGTACAGAGAAGAGAGTGTAAAATGATATTCGTCACGTTTCTTTGGTTCGTTGTGGAGGTTGGGAATGGACCCTTTAGATGAATCGACACATAAGGTCAAGTAACGAATACTCAAGACGGAAGGACATCGTTATACCGTTCGTAGACGGAAGGAGGTCGAAGGTGACAAGGATGAAGGAAGAAATAGGAGTCGTTATTATAGGAAGTTCAGGTCTAAAGATGATTGTTTGACAAGTACCACTGAGTCCGAAAGCGATACTACGAGGAGTCAGAAAGGACCGTCAGAATTTGTAGGTATACAGTTAGTTAGTTTGTCTGACCATCTCAGGAAAGATTGGGTAGTTTTCTCTGTGACTTAGATCCTATAGAAGAATCTCTTACACATAGTTATTTAAGTCCGATCAAGTAGGAGTGTAAGAAAGGTGGAACTACAGTCTGGGAATTCTCGGTAAGGATATACATAAGGACTCCTGAGACAGTTATATTTTATCTTTCAGTGGGTCAAGAGACGTACGTATGGTGGGAAGAGAGACCTCTTTGAAACGTGGAGTGGGACATCCCGGACGACCCTGAACTCAAATCAATACCAGATCTTCGTCTCTCACTAGTACCTCCCACTCAGGATTCCTCTTAGTCACGGAGAAGTCCTAGTGACAGAGTCCCTCCGGTAACGTTCAGAAGTCCACTTCCCTCGAGTGGAGAAGTTCACCCCCTTCCCGACTAAAATAATAGTACGACCCCGAGGGGTTCTGGTGGGGGTCAAGTTGAGTGTCCTACTCCGTATAGTCAACATGAGTACTGATAATAATGGAGTTTCCCTATACTTAGTTTTAACTGGTTCCTTTTTCAGTGTACTCTGTTTTGGATCTCCCTTTGGTCCGTGTTCGAAGACTCTAAGGGGTGGGTTACTTCAGTGTTTCCTTCGTAAATTAAGGAGATCGTTACTTGACACTACTGTGTACCCTTACAACAGATGGTCCCTTAGTCTCCATGTCGTGGGTCCCAAAAAATGACCTCCGACCAGTATTTTGGTGGACGATAAAGCGTATATTGTTTTAAAGTCTCAGGGTTTCCTTTTGTCCAGAGTACGTTTAGGGTAACGACGTGTGATTCTGTGAAAATAGTAAATTCCTTTCTTCCCTAGAGAAGGTTTCAAGTTCAAGGATCCTCAGTTGACTCCCGGTGGAACGTTCGTCCTGAAAGATACAATTAAGAAAGGATATGTTGACAGACCCTTCTGTACCACCGTAAATCCTCGAGTTCCAGGGGTCGAAGTGACGTAGACAACGATACAGGGACGAGGTTAAAAGTCTTAGGGTGAGAACATGTTAGTCACGTTACAACACTCCAATTCTTAGTCCAAAGTGATATTAAGTCGGGAATATTTTATTCTAAGAACCAAACGAACCAACTGTACTATTAACTCCCCACGAAGACCGTCAATCACCGTTCTTTTATTCCTAAGATTAGTAGGATGTTTTATCATTTAACGGGGAGTAGAGTATTCTGAGAACTTACGGGTGAGTCTAAAAGTATATCTACTCCTTTGGACAAATACTACTAGACTTGGAAAGGATATTGAGAAACGTACATTTATGTTTCCGATAAAAATGTTCCTTACTTTGATATAACTTTAAAGGTTCTTACATAGATAGTACGTTTAATTCTCTATAAAAAGATAAAATGGACCTTGAAATGGTTCTCACCAAGTAGTAAGATCTTTTAGCGTAAGGATTACTGTTTTGGTGAATAAACTCAGTGTTTTTGTTGTGGACGTAGTAGTCAGACGTAAACACCCACCCTGTAGGTTTCACCAAGGCACATACACTCACACACACAATAAAGTTTTACGGTTGATATTTCTGTTTTAACCGAAAGAAGAGAGTTAGGTTGGAACAAATAAAATTCATCCGTGTTTTTAGATCAATGGAGGAACAGAGTACCACTCCACCAGGACAGAGAAGACAATGGTACGTACAACAACCCCTTACTTAAATAAGTATACGGTGAAGTACATAGATAAAGATTTGTTGTTTGATGGAATTTATATCGTCGAAAATTTTGTTGCTTTTAACAGATAGTAACGAGTATTATAACGTTTGACTGATCTTACCTATCCACCAAAAAGGTTGAACGTTCTACAACTAACGTCTGTGGACCTCCAGACCTGACCCGTAGGTCTCACCACGTATGTCGTTCGTTCGTGACCGATACAGTCGAACCATCGAATTGACACACACTGGACCTCACGGAACGATGGGAGACTATCGGAGAAAGACCACACGTCCGTAGAGGGTCGTGACCAACCCGAGTTCCTGAGTCATAGGAGTCGGATCTTACCGGGTCCGAACCTGTAGTGTCTCGTAGTTCAGGTGACGTGACCTACCTAGTTTCTTTAGTGTCTGGGTCGGTTTAAGGTCCCCTTCCCTTTACCCGAGGTGGAGAGTTTCTCCCACGTTTCTTAAATGTCGGTGTGTAGTACTATTCTCGTCTAGTCAACCTCTTATTTTAGTAGTCTAGAAGTGCTGGATCTATTAGTGCTACCACACTAGTGAGTAGATCTCGGTCTGTAGGACCTTACACTTCAGTTCACCCGGAATCTTTTGTAGTGATACTTGTTTCGATCACCTCCACTACCTTAGGTCAACTCGATAAAGTTTAAGACTTTCTACTACGATACTTTCACGACGTGAGTTATACGGTCGTTTAAACCTTTTGAGTCGTCACCGGTGTTCTGACCTTTTCTAGTCAAAAGTAAGGTTAAGGTTTTTTTCCGTTACGGTTTCTTACGAGTTTGATGGTGTGTTAACGTGAGTAGAGTGTACGATCATTTCATTACGAGTTTTAAGAGGTACGGTCCGAAGTCGTTATGCACTTGGTACTTGAAGGACTACAAGTTCGACCAAAATCTTTTCCGTCTCCTTGGTCTCTAGTTTAACGGTTGTAAACGACCTAGTAGCTTTTTCGTTCTCTCAAAGTCTTTTTGTAGATAAAGACGAAATAACTGATACGGTTTCGGAAACTGACACACCTAGTGTTATTTAACACCTTTTAAGACTTTCTCTACCCTTATGGTCTACTGGACTGGACGGAGAACTCTTTAGACACACGTCCAGTCCTTCGTTGTCAATCTTGAGCTGTACCTTGTTGTCTGACCAAGGTTTGTCCTTTTCCTCATGAAGTTCCGACATGTAACAGTGGGACGAATAAATTGAAGATACGTCTCATGTAGTGCTCTTTGCGACCTGACTTTCTTTGTGTTCGACCCTAGTTCTAACGGCCCTTTTTATAGTTAGTGGAGTCTATACGTCTACTGTGGTGGGAATCCCGTCTTTCACTTCTCCTTGATTTTTCGGAGAACTACTTTCACTTTCTCCTCTCACTTTTTCAACCGAATTTCGAGTTGTAAGTCTTTTACTTCTAGTACCGTACACTAGGGTAGTGAAGTACCCTTTATCTACCCCTTTGTCACCTTTGTCACAGTCTGAAATAAAACCCCCGAGGTTTTAGTGATGTCTACCACTGACGTCGGTACTTTAATTTTCTGCGAATGAGGAACCTTCCTTTCAATACTGGTTGGATCTATCGTATAAGTTTTCGTCTCTGTAATGAAACGGCTGATTCCAGGTAGATCAGTTCCGATACCAAAAAAGGACACCAGTACATACTTACACTCTCAACCTGATACTTCTTCCGACTCGGGACTTCTTAACTACGAAAACTTGACACACAACCTCTTCTGAGAACTCTCAGGGAACCTGACGTTCCTCTAGGTTGGTCAGGTAAGACTTCCTCTGGTCGGGACCCTAAAGAAACCTTCCTTACTACGATTTCGACTTTGAGGTCATGAAACCGGTGGAGCACGTTTCTCAACTGAGTAACCTGTTCTGAGACTACGACCCTCCCTAACCTCCGTCCTCCTCTTCCCCTGCTGGCTCCTACTCTACCGACCTACCGTAGTACCTGAGCTACCTGCACTCAGACTCTCTTGAGGTCCTCAACCACTACCTGTCCCTCCGGACCGCACGACGCTAAGTACCCCAGCGTTCCTCATCCTGTGCTGACTCGCTGACTTGACTTGACTTATTGTTATTTCCCGAAGGGTACACCACGATTACCATTTCTTGGGTGGACGATTACGTCCTCTACATTCTCTGTGTCCACACGTACACACAAACCATAGACATACACAACGCACATATCCCCGATGTATACATGTTTTGTCTTGTTTCCTTTGTTCTTTCTTTCAAACGTCAACAAGTCAAGAACATCACACTGAACAAAGGAATATCCTGTCTGACTACCCGGTCTTTGTTGATTTGGTCAACTACGGGTAGGTCAATAGGGAGGGAGGTATTTTACTCTCATCCTTGTGACTGGTGGAGGTGGACATGGAGACACCGTGGGTTGTAGGGGAACCCTTGTGTTCAAGTCACTGACCTCAAAACGACTTTTGATGATTTTATGTTGTATGAGACGGGTAATACGGGTACATTACCACACCGGTTCGTCCAGTGGTACCTTTCACTACCTTCGTGAAAAAGGAAGTTTTATTTGGTTCCTTTGTGATCAGAAACCTCAAAAGAACCGTGTATCCTGTGTGAGTTATTAACAAGATACTTGTTCACTTAGGTCCTTCAAGATGCGGAGGTAAAGAAACGGGAAAGGGACTCGCTGTCTTGTGTCCGAACTTGTAAAGGTCGGTTGGTCAGAGCCGTACAATATGAGTTTTGTTAAACGTGGGAGATGTGTCCCACTACTGGTACCCACGGTCTCATCCTGTCTCTTCGGTTTTTTCATATATAAGTCTAAGAAACTTGAATTGTTTTCGAAGTACGAGTTTTCGTAAACCAAGGACAAATTTTAGTCTTCAACTTATTATAATGGACCTTCGTGGTACCTAACTCTGTGGATGATAGCAATCGACAGATTGTAGCTAATTCAGTCGATGATAACAATACAAAAAGTTTCACATTCGTGTCTTATAACCGAATTCACATTTAAGACGTGACTGTGTAATCTCTAGTAAACCGGTAAGGATAAAGGTCCTTGATCAAAAAAAAATAAAAGAAGGAGATCACTATTGGAAACTCCATAAACAGGAATTTGAACACTTCTTTTCACCCTCCAACCTACCCTCATATCTGACTTTCTCTTTTACTTTTGTTGTTTCTGTGGATTTGAGGACTTGAAAGTCAGTATATAAAAACGTGTTATTAGTTTATTCACCCACCGTCTCGAAACCTTCCGAGAGTCAGGTAGTGAGTCACTGACTCGCCGTCCCCCGAACCCCCACCCCCGTGGACGGGACTGAGTCACACCGGTTATCTCGAACCGTCATGACCTCTAAGACGTTTCGTGGTCCTCTGGTACAGAACCAAGACCGTACGTCGGGTTGGGATCGGTGCGGGGTCACATTGAGTCTTTTGTTTGAATCTAGTAGAATTACTTTCCATCCTGATTACCGAATGGACACGACCTTCGGTACTACAATAGAACAACATTAACTGAAGGTCGCACAGTGGGAGTCGAGAAAAGACATATCTCTGTCACAAGGAAATCTGGACTTTAGAGGATTAATTCGAGTGATTCGAAATGGTAGTCTCCACTGAATTATTCCTTCGACTCAACGTATTGTTTTGTAGGAAGGATAAGTGGGTGGAGGTGACAACACGTTGTCCGGAACCTTTGACCTACCCCGTGTGTAGTGTCTTAGTCCCTAGTAAGACGTGGACCCTTTAGTAAGACTGGTACCCGGTTGAGACGTCTTTGTCCGTTTCGATCCAGAAAGAGAAAAGATTTTAAAATAACTTCATGTCAACTAAGTGTTAAACCCAATTAAATACGACATGTCGTTTCACTAAGTAAGTATATATATATATAAGTAATAGATACACACACACACACACACACACATATATATATAGTCTCTTCCGTTACCGTGGGGTGAGGTCATGAGAACGGACCTTTTAGAGTGACTGTCTCCTTGGACCACCCGACGTCAGGTACCCCAGCGATTTTCAGCCTGTGCTGACTCGCTGAAGTGAAAGTGAAAAGTGAAAGTACGTGACCTCTTCCTTTACCGTTGGGTGAGGTCACAAGAACGGACCTCTTAGGGTCCCTGCCCCCTCGGACCACCCGACGGCAGATGCCCCAGCGTGTCTCAGCCTGTGCTGACTGTCGTACGGACGCACATATACATATGTATATATCAGAAAAAGTATAAGAAAAGATAATACCAAAAAGTATCCTACAACTATATCAAGGAACATAATATGTTATCCTGGAAAAACGAATACATAGAATAGATATGACAATTATCAAACACACATGATTAGGGTTTGAGGTTTAGGTAGGGAGAAGGTGGGGAGAAGTGAGTTAGTCTCGTCGTCTGTCTTTCGTTCGGTTTACTTATTGTTTTTTCTTTTGTTACATTCCTGCATACTCTATTATATTTCGTACGGTTTGCTACGTATTATCCCTAGGGTCTCCCTCTTCTGTTGACCGAGAGATCTATAAAGATTAAGTCAGTTGTGGTCCCTCAAAAGGTGGTTTGGACAATTCTAACACTCTATGTCGAACAAAAACGGAAAATTAAATGACTTATTTTTTATAATACTACGGAAACAGAGACAAAATATGTATGTTATCTGTGTAAACACGATATTTAATATTTACTAGATATACTTCTTTACACACAGACAAATTTACGGATGTTGACCATGTGTCTGTACTCCATACATCGTCAGTCCTAAGTTGAATCCTTTGGGTCTTCAAACACATGGACTAGTTCTTTTCAAAATTATGAACCTAAATTGATTAAGTTTTTAATAACTTCCTTGTCTAAAATCCGATTCCAAGAACCTTACTGAAACTTCGTAATTCTTGGTCGGGTCAACCCCTCAATGACGGAGACTCAAGTAAAGACCTCGGTATGGTCAGATTTAAGTCTCGACCACCCCGATACAGGGTCGTGTAGTTCCTTACTCAGACGAGTATGAGTCCTTTACTCTCTAGTCTCCTGCGTTGTGACCCCTCCGAGAACCTCCCCTTTTGATGTTTCTGTCTTCGATGTCCTTTTCGTGGGTCCGAGTTGGGACGGAAGGGTTAGGAAGGGATCTGGTTTCCAGTCTGTTGTGAAGGGACCTTTCACGATCTATCATGTCTGAAAACCAAGAGACCCGATGTCTCAGAGACGGTAGTCAGTTGACCCTACGACTATCGTAGTTTTGTCGTATCCATTATACATTTACTTGTTTATGAGGGACGAGAACAAGTGTTTTTGTTTATCGGGTTGTCTAAACTAGATACGATCCGGTACAATCCGCTTCGGAATGAAAGTCAAGTCAAGTCAAGTCATTGAGTCAGCACAGGCTGAGAAACGCTGGGGTACTTAGCGTTGTGCAGTTCGGAGGGACAGGTAGTGGTTGAGTGTCTCAAGTGAGTTTGAGTACAGGTAACTCAGTCACTACGGTAGGTCGGTAGAGTAGAGACAGTAAGGGAAGAAGAGGACGGGGGTTAGGGAGGGTCATAGTCCCAGAACAGGTTACTCAGTTGAGAAGTGTACTCCACCGGTTTCATGACCTGAAAGTCGAAATCGTAGTAAGGAAGGTTTCTGGTGGGTCCTGACTAGAGGAAATCCTATCTGACCAACCTAGAGAAACGTCAGGTCCCCTGAGAGTTCTCAGAAGAGGTAGTGGTGTTAAGTTTTCGTAGTTAAGAAGACTCGAGTCGAAAGAAGTATCAGGTTGAGAGTGTAGGTATGTACTGGTAGGCTTTTTGGTATCGGAACTGACTTACCTGGAAACAACCGTTTCATTACAGAGACGAAAACTTATACGATAGATCCAACCAGTATTGAAAAGAAGGTTCCTTATTCACAGAAAATTAAAGTACCCACGTCAGTGGTAGACGTCACTAAAACCTCGGGTCTTTTTATTTCAGACTGTGACAAAGGTGAAAAAGGGGTAGATAAACGGTACTTCACTACCCTGGTCTACGGTACTAGAAGCAAAAGACTTACAACTCGAAATTCGGTTGAAAAAGTGAGAGGTGAAAGTGAAAGTAGTTCTTCGAAAAATCAAGGAGAAGTGAAAGACGGTATGCCCACCACAGTAGACGTATAGATTCCACTAACTATAAAAAGGGCCGTTAGAACTAGGGTCGAACACCAAGAAGATCGGGTCGCAAAGAGTACTACATGAGACGTATATTCAATTTATTCGTCCCACTGTTATATGTCGGAACTGCATGAGGAAAAGGATAAACTTTGGTCAGGCAACAAGGCACAGGTCAAGATTGACAACGAAGGACTGGACGTATGTCCAAGGAGTTCTCCGTCCAGTCCACCAGACCATAAGGGTAGAGAAAGTCTTAAAAGGTGTCAAATAACACTAGGTGTGTCAGTTTCCGAAACCGCATCAGTTATTTCGTCTTTATCTATAAAAAGACCTTGAGAGAACGAAAAAGCTACTAGGTCGTCTACAACCGTTAAACTAGAGACCAAGGAGACGGAAAAGATTTTGGTCGAATTTGTCGGAATGAAATCACTTAGATTTATCTTAGATTATAACCTGAAGAGACTACCAGGTTATCAATTCTTAAACGGAACGTAACGTCCCCTGTGTCCAAGTTAAGGGCCAGTCGCTTGACCCTAGGGTGTACCACACCTAGTCGATTCGAGAACACAACGGTGATAACTCGGGTCCGTGGTTTTCATCCCTCAAACACGTGGAGTTCTTTTCTTGGATGTACTGTGTTGATTCTGGGGCTTCGTCGGTCTGATCAATCTTTACAATCTTTAATTAATATTTACAATTTCTTATTTACTACACCTCTCAAGACTATTTTGTACCAGGTGACTTTTTCCCTACCTTTTGGTGCAGTCATAAGAACGGAACTCTTGGGGTACTTGTCATACTTTTCCGTTTTTCTATCCTGTGACTTTCTACTTGAGGGACCCAGTCATCCACGGTTTATACGATGACCTCTTGTTATCTCTTTATTGAGGTCTTTCTTACTTCTCTACCTCGGTTTCGTTTTTGTTGTGAGGTAACACCCACACTGACCACTACCTTCATTACAGTTACGACATTTCTTGTTATAACGTATCCTTGGTCCTTACAATCTAGATTCTTAGTTCCATTTAACCTTCAGCAGTTTGTCCTCTACCGTTCTCACTTGTAGCTGTAAAATCCTTAGTCACTGGATTTTACCTGACCTTACCCACTTAAATTGAGTCTACTGGTAACATAGATGATGGCACCCGTTCTTTGGGAATCTTCTTTACCTCATCGGTAGTATCAGTTGTTCTCAGACTTTGCGTCAAGAACCTACGTGAGAGTTTTGACTGTCTTGCTAGAGACAAGTAAAAGTTCCTTTTGGTAAGTTATAGTGTCATTAGGTTCAGATATGGGGTTGGTCATTACGACTTCTTCGACTTCAACTTACCTATATACTTCTGAATGTCCTGGAAGATCTTGATTGTGGGTTTTTTCTACAGGAAAAGTAATATCCTCCGTCCTTACGTTTTTATCCTTCAGTTCTTTATGGACCTCATGTCCGTTTAAACCGAAACCTCATGTTTTACTTCGTCCTGTTTGCGATTGTCTCAAAACGGTTCTCTTGCGTGACCAGTATCGTTTGTGGGAGAAGGTTGTTGTGTTCTCTTCTGAGATATGTACCTGTAGTGGTCTACCAGTTATGGTTTTAGTCTAACTAATATAAGAAACGTCGGTTTCTACCTCTTCGAGATACGTCAGTCGTTTTTGTTCTGGCCCTTGACTGACACCGAATCTAGTATTTGAGGAATAACGGTTTAAGTTTGAATTTAACTTTTTTCACCCCTTTTGGGGATCTGGTAAGTCCACACTGGATTTAGTTTAGAGAATAATAATATGTTACCTTCACTCTTTATCTATGTTCCCTAATCTAGACCATCTGTCTCACGGACTACTTGATACCTGCCTCCAAACTCTGTGACATGACTCCGTCACTAGTTCTGGTAGGGATTCTTTTTCTTTACGTTTTACCAACAGACTCCTCCGGAATGTTTATTGACTCCTTTCTTCTCTCCGATTTCCGTTTCCTCTTTTCCTTTCTGTATGTATAAACTTACGTCTCAAGACTTCTTATCGTTCCTCTATATTCTTTCGGAAGAAGTCACTAGTCACGTTTCTTTATCTCCTTTTGTTATTTTACCCTTTCTGATCTCTACAGAAGTTCTTTTAATCTCTATGGTTCTCTTGTAAAGTACGTTTCTACCCGAGTTATTTCCTGTCTTTACCATACCTGGATTGTCTTCGTCTTCTATGAAAATTCTTCTTCACCGTTCTTATGTGTCTTCTTGTTACGTTTTTTCTAGAAGTACTGGGTCTATTGATGCTACCACACTAGTGGGTGGATCTCGGTCTGTAGGACCTTACGTTTCAGTTCACCCGGAATCCTTTGTAGTGATGCTTGTTTCGATCACCTCTACTACCTTAAGGTCATCTCGATAAAGTTTAAGACTTTCTACTACGACACTTTCACGACGTGAGTTATACGGTCGTTTAAACCTTTTGAGTCGTCACCGGTGTCCTGACCTTTTCCAGTCAAAAGTAAGGTTAGGGTTTCTTTCCGTTACGGTTTCTTACGAGTTTAATGGTGTGTTAACATGTGCGATCATTTCATTACGAGTTTTAAGAGGTGCTGTCTAAATTTGTCATGTACTTGGTACTTTAAGGTCTATAAGTTCGACCTAAAATTTTTCCGTCTCCTTGGTCCCCAGTTTAACGGTTGTAGACAACCTAGTAGCTTTTTCGTTGTCTCAAGGTCTTTTTGTAGATGAAAACGAAATAACTGATACGGTTTCGGAAACTGACGTACCTAGTGTTGTTTGATACCTTTTAAGACTTTCTCTACCCTTATGGTCTGATGGACTATACGGAGGACTATTTAGACATACGTCCAGTTCTTCGTTGTCAATCTTGACCTGTACTTTGTTGTCTGACCAAGGTTTAGTCCTTTCCTCATGTAGTTCCGACACGTAACAGTGGGACGAATAAATTGAAGATACGTCCCATGTAGCACACTTTACGACCCGACCTACTTCGTGTTCGACCTTAGTTCTAACGACCTTCTTTATAGTTATTGTTTATATGTCTACCGTAGTAATAATACCGTCTTTCGTTTCTTGATTTCTCGGAGAACTACTTTCATTTTCTCCTCTCACTTTTCAACCGAATTTTGAAAAATTCTTTAAATTCTTTTATTTTGAAAGACTCTTTAAAAAAAAATTCTTTAAATTCGTAAGTCTTTTGATTCTAGTACCGTAGACCAGGGTAGTGAAGTACCGTTTATCTACCCCTTTGTTACCTTTGTCACTGTCTAAAATGAAACCTCGTCCCTCCCCCCGAGGTTTTAGTGATGTCTAGTACTGACGTCGACAGTTTAATTCTCCGTGAACGAGGAACCTTCCTTTCAATACTGGTTTTATCCGTCATATAATTTTTCGTCTCTGTAATGAAAAGGTTGTTTCCAGACAGATCAGTTTCCATACCAAAAAGGTCATCAGTAAATACCTACACTCTCAACCTGATATTTCTTTCGACTCGTGACTTCTTAACTACGAAAACTTGCCACCACGACCTCTTCTGAGAACTCTCAGGGAACCTGACGTTCCTTTACGTTGGTCAGGTAGGATTTCCTTTAGTCAGGACTTATAAGTAACCTTCCTGACTACGACTTCGACTTTAAGGTTATGAAACCGGTGGACTACACTTCTTCACTGAGTAAACTTTTCTGGGACTACGACTCTTTCTAACTTCCACCCTCCTCTTCCCCTACTGTCTTCTACTCTACCAACCTACCGTAGTGACTGAGTTTCCTGCACTCAAACTCATGTGAGGTCCTTAACCGTTACCTGTCCCTTCGGACCACACGACGTCGGGTACCCTAGTGTTTCTCAGTCTGTGTTGATTCACTGACTTGACTTCACTTGACTGGAGGTCTGAGGAAGGACGTTTTATTAAACCTTTTACATTAAGAGTCAAAGGGTCACTTTACCGAGACCTTATCACTTCCTCACAACGAAAAGACGGACGACTTTCATATAACGAAGACGAAAATAAATAAACTTATTTCTTTTCCGTGATGGGTCTCACTATCAGACATGGTCCGTAGTTCTCGGCACCACTAAAAGGGATCATCTCTGGTGTAGTACTTCTCACGGACGTCAATCAGTATTTACTAGTTAAATACTATTACATAACAATAAGAGTTTCTTAAGGGAAGGAAACGTAGTCAATTATTTTACTTCTCTTCCATCTCAGTAACAGAGAGACAAAGTCACAAACTACCACCACTAGTAGAAACTTCAAGAGGGTCTCCACGACATGACCAAAACCAACGTGTACCTCCTACCAAGGGTTCCCAAGGTAACTAGTAAACACAGTCTCTCCGGGCAGGAGATAGTTATTCCCTTGGGTACACCCCTACGTCGACTAACGACTCATACAGTTAGAAAAAGAAATTAATAACTCCATATCAACTAAATGTCATTACATATTCAAAGTCCACATGTCATATCACTAAGTGTTCAAAAATCCAATATACAGTAAATAGTAATACTTATAAAGATAAGATTGAGATGTAAGTCCTTTGATTATGCTTTTATTGGTAGTCTACCCAAAGGTTTCAGTGACCCGGATGGTCCTTTATCTATACTCGGTTTTGAGGTAAATAGGAGATTGGGAGGGTAGGAGGTACTTCAGGGTTGAGACCCACCTAAGTGTAGTCGAGTCTTGAACACAGATACCGAGGGACTTTTAGCCTCAGAGACAGAGGGAGTTCGTCTCAGTGGGACTAATTCTCAAAGTCCAGTACAAGTCCTTCCGTCTCCTTCTGAGTGTGACACAGAGACACCGTCGAAGAGTCCCGGATTCGAGTTCCCTTGGTTGGTCGAGGAGTGAGTTCCGGGAAGGAGACCAAAGGAACGAGTTCCGAGGACTTACAACTGAGTTACGAAAAGTCAAAATGACTAGTTCGTCCCACAGGTAGATGAAGGGACTGGTCACACTGGTTACTCTGAGTGGGGTCTCTGGACACCCGGGTCTGTTAACTGATGTCGAACCGGGACGATGACCAGTGACTCCAGTGAGAATAGAACAGAGACTTCGTCCCCAGGAGGGAGGAAGAGCACCTATTCCGGATGACGGTAAAGATCTATCTAGTGTACGGTTTCTTAGACGGTGAACGGACCAGTACTATCCTTCCTAGTGCAGCAAAATGAAAAAGGTCACTTTCGTGAAACTACATAAATTGTATCGAAAGTACGAACTGAAGAAAAGAATAAATAAATAATGACTATTGATAATTTTTGGACATAAAAATAAAATAAATTCAGGAGTGGTGTTTGTGTTTTAAACCTTAATAAACCAACTGTGGTTTAATTCACCAACCGTGGTGAACATACAGTTGGATGAGGTCATAAGGACAGGCTTCTTAGGGTACGTGTGTCTTCGGACCGTACGATATCAAGTATCCCAACGTTTCTCCGTCTGTGTTGACTTCGCTGAATCGTACGTGAGTACTTGGTGAACCTCAAAACGGAGAAACGACTTGAATAGCGTGTCCCAGCCTGTGCTGACTTCGCTGAATCGTCGTCGTCGTCGTCGTACGTTTTAGACCATCGTCGTCCGGAATATCTCCACAAAAGACATTAGTCAGACTGGATCTCATTGACTCCTTATTCTATGGGAAAAACTTAGTCTTTAGATAAATCGACCTTCGAAAAAATTCTTAAGGACTGGGTATAGGTAACACTGGCGTTTGAGATTTTTTGAGACATCCAGAGACTCTGAACCCCACCAAACAGATATTGTCAGTCTAATGTATTTTGAATTGAACCTTCGTATCATTTTATCCATTCCCCGTGGTGTTCACATCTTAACAAAGATTTACTCTATACTGAGATCTCTTACTGGAATTAAGAGGATACAGTACCCGATCCTGACGGGTTTTACTCCTACCTGAAGGACGGAGGTCCTTCCTCTAGTTGTCTTACCGAAACACGAGTCCTGGTATACTCCAATCACTTTTTTTTGTGTCTGAGATCTTGGTTTGAAAGGTTCAAACTTAGAGTGGAGGTGGTGAACTACCTATTCAATAATTAAATACAGAATAAAAGAAATAGATATTTTACTCTCACTCACTCTAACAGAACTCTAGTTTATTTACTTAAGTGCATTTTGTAATACTCATCACGGACGTGTGACTTCGAGTTATATTATCTATGTAGTAGTCACAACACCCGTCTACCCCGTCACCGTCCCTAATCTCTACTTCTGTCTTACTATATCCCGAATGGAATAAATTGATCCAAGGCAAATAGGGATACACCACAAACCTACCTTAATACGATTGAAAATGTTTAGAAAGAAAACATAAATATTTACTAGAGAAAGTTATTTTTGGTAATCTCACTCATTTTCGAGTATAACAATTTCTGGTCTGAACGGAAAGTCCGTTTGTCGTGTGTTCTTTTGACCATCGAGTGGGAGAACGGGTCCATAAGGTTGGATTATTTAACAAGGTCGGGGTCCATAGTACCCCGAAGGGACCACCGAGTCTATCATTTCTTAGACGGACATTACGCCCTGTGGGTCCAGGTCAGGGACCCGACCCTTCTAGGGGACTTCTTCCCTTACCGATGGGTGAGGTCATAAGAACGGACCTCTTAGGGTACCTGTCTGGTAGGACCGTCCGATGTCAAGTACCCCAACGTTTCTCAGTCTGTACTGATTTGTTAGTACTCGACATCGGTGAGAAGTGTACCGGTGATGTACAGAGTCGAGACTTAGACAACTACTAAAGTTCCTTTCAAGGTTGGTCAGGTAAGATTTCCTTTAGTCAGGATCCACAAGAAACCTTCCTTACTACGATTTTGACTTTGAGGACATGAAACCGGTAGAGTACGTTTCTCAACTGAGTAACCTTTTCTGAGACTACGACCCTCCCTAACTCCCGGCCTCCTTTTCCCCTACTGTCTACTACTCTACCGACCTACCGTAGTGGCTGTGCTACCTGCACTCAAACTCACTTGAGGCCCTCAACCACTACCTGTCCCTCCGGACCGCACGACGTTAAGTACCCCAGTGTTTCTCAGTCCGTATTGACTTGTTGACTTGACTTGACTTGACTTTACCCTCTTTTCGGGGAAGGTGACTGAAACGAGGAGGAAGGAGAAAGAAAGGAGGGAGGGAGGGAGGGAGAGAGGAAGGGTAGAACTACAAACAATTTGATTTGACTTAGGATCTTCTTCGACTTTATCAGAATTCGATGTAGGAGATTTTCGTAGATTTTTAGAATGACGACCTTTTTTCTTTTCACTAAACACGGTCTTTCTCAGTGGTCACTACTTGCCAGGTGAAGTAGTCAAAAAGACCCTACTCAAAAGTCAAGAGTCAGTTCGGGTAAGTGGACGGTGTCCATAAAGGAGACGTGAGTCCTCTGTGGTCGTGTCCGTCGGTGTGGGAGACAGGAGTTCCCGTCAGTTAAGTCAATAGGTACGGATAGTCCCTTGTGTACCTGAACGTTTTCTCTGTGTTGACCGACCTTAGGCATACTGACCAGGTGGTTTTCGAAACACCCGTAGTTCTCGAGACTCCTACCGATGTCGTCGAAAGTCAAGTATTTACTTTCGTCCTTCGAGAGGGTTCCGTCAGAAGTATCCGGGGATTCGTCCTCACTACCATTTCTTCTGTCCACTCTGGGTAGTTTCCTGTTTCTTTCTTTTTTCTACTGAATGATTAAGTCGGTCAAGAGAAACTCTAATCGAAGTTGTCACTCATTTATAATTTTTCTTTTTCTTTTTTGTTTTCTTCTTTTAGACGAATTCGATGGTCTCCTTTTTTGTTGATTGTTTCTTAATCGTCCCTTTTTTAGACTCACAATTTCCTTCCTACCTCCCTCCGGGTCAGAAGGGTCTCAACGACTGGTTAAGTTTTTTTTTTTTTCGTTTATTCTCTTTAGTTCCCAAGGACCGTCGGAAAGTCACCTCCTCTATTTAGGACCTCGGGTCACGGTTGGTTTCCCGTCCTCTCAGAGGATCCGGTGGGAGTGAGACCCACCCCTAATACTTCTCGAGGGTAGGATCCTTATTCCCACTGGGTTTACAACTAACAAAGAGTCTCCCTGACTTAGGGTGGAAGTTTAGTACACACTTTGACCTAATAACACTTACAGGGTCGACGGTCAACCCCCTTTCGGGTTTAGAAAGGACCTCCATCTATAGTCTAACCCAGAGTTTAATAAGGATGATGAATAATGTATGTCGGATGATGGACAGTATATGAACAGTAAACTTGGAGTTAGTTTTTATGGTTTGTAGGTACTCTATTTTGTGTCCTTTTATTTGGTTTTTTCCGTTCTCTTTTATCTTCGTTTGAGACTCCTCGTGGAGGGTCTTTAACTCAGTAGTCTTGTTCTGAATAATTTTTTTTTAAATAATAATAAAACCTCTCAAAATCCGTATATAGTCTCTTTCTTATCATATAACTTGGGGTTTATAATCGTGTTTAATAAGTTATTGATGTGTGTGTATGTGTACCCCCCACCGTAAAATTTTTTTTCAGGGTCTGTATAAAGTGGAGATTCCTGAAGTTATATATTAGATTGTTGGATCGGTAGACTGGTAATAGCATAGAGTATTTTAATTATTATTAAATAGGTATCTTAGATTTTGGATCAAACTTTGATTTTATTGATGGAAATTATGGTAGTTCGTTTAGTTCTTGCTGTGACTTTAAAGACCGTCTTATAACCTTTGAAAATTTATTTTTGTCACTTATAGGATTATGTCTTTTTTATTTTAATAAGTATAATTTTGGGTTACCTGAATTGTCGTCTAATCTGTGTTGACTCCTCTTTTTTTCACTGATCTTTATGTCAAATCTTCTTTTCTAAGACTTTATCTACTCGTTTACCTTTTGTCTTTTCTTTTCCCTTTTCTTCTCTTACATCAGATGGTTGGTCTCCATTCTCTGTTGGACCTCGTCTTCCTTAGACTTCTCGATAACCCACTACTAAAGACTTTAGACTTTTAGAACCGGGGAACAAATACATGTAGGGTTCGACGACGGTGATACTGACGTCGATGTCGAAGGTGATGCAGTGTAGGTTTTCGGTACTATCGAACTGGAGTGAAGACTCACTTTAGTTTAAGGAAGTGTAAGACTAAACCATCGACACTACCACCCTCGACATCGTTGAGGTCACGTGTCCACACCGGACTGGTCTGAGAGTCCGAGGACGGAATGGTGGTAGATAGTTGAGTCGGCCACGAACCCTAAACCGAAGAGGTCCCGTCATATGAGTTTTCATACCCCCCGCTCCCATCTCTATCTCCCACGGTTTGGAGGTTCCCCTTTGAATTATTTCCCTCTGTTCTATTCTCATGGTCCTTTATTTGAGAGAGAAGGAAGGAGACTACCAGATTGTTACAGAAACACAAGAAAGACAAGTCGGACTGACTTTTATGAGGTCTATTACTCGTGGGACGACACGAAAGGATAATTCGATGTCAGCCAAGAAAAACCATAAACAAAGAGAAGGAAAGTGGGGTAAGGGGAAAGTATGAGTATCAGGATACTAATATGGAGGGAAGTGGAAATTACCGTAGTACGAACAGGTGTCAAACACACATGGTATCAAGGTAGTCGTTAAGGTGGTATCTACCTATAAGTCTAGCAAAGGACACAAAACGATAATTCTTTTACGTATTCTTATAGAAATCTGTATGTAAAGACACCCAACAAACAAAAAAAAAAAAAAGAACCATTTTATATAACAATTTTCACCCTAAAGATATGAGTGTCTCAATTGTCAATGAAGGTCTAACGAAGGGGTTAAAGATGTTGATCTTCAACGTCATTGACTGAAAGGGTAATCATTTTAATGTCCCACGGTCAAAGAGGTTCGGAAAAATCTAGAACCTAGGATAGTCAAAAAAAAAGGTTTAATAATTTTAAAAGATCCTTTGAACTAAAAAAAAAATACTACTTACGGGAAATAAATGAGAATGATTTTTGTATTTTTCATAAACATCGTCAACAATAGAATCGTTTTACGTTAGTAAAATAAAATTTTACATTTGTCAGTACTTATCTACATCTTTTCTTTCTGTAAGACTTGTACTCGTTTAAATACCCTTTTGATAGGACACAAAAGTTCCACTTATATCACAGTTTTCATTCAATAGTCTTCCCGGACCTGATATTTTCATTAGTTACGATACACTCTCTAGAACTTGAAATAAGAAATTCCTATCCGTAAGTGACTTTTGAAACTTTGTCCCTAACCGTAGTAGTCAATAAAAAATTTAATTTATAAACCAACATCTTTTATCTGACGTCCCACTTGCATGTCAACACTCTTTACGATTAGTCCTTAGATACTGAGAACAGATACTAAGGGTTTGGTCTAATGTGTAGTCTTAAAAGACCCCCTCAAAACCATGTTTTTATTTAAGACTCCATAATAGTATCTTTGACT
The DNA here is from genome assembly GCA_006410555.1 of Capra ibex. Lineage (NCBI taxonomy): Eukaryota > Metazoa > Chordata > Mammalia > Artiodactyla > Bovidae > Capra > Capra ibex. The sequence continues at coordinate 61,273,784 of SJYO01046538.1, read as the reverse complement.
AAGTCGTCCAGTACTTATTTCCATTATACTTAAAGTATTTACAGGAAGTCACTAATTTTACGTAAACTTTAAGAAAAAAAAAAAATATCATATGTACAAAGTTACGGTAAGAGGGTTTAGTAGGGTGGGAGAGGGATAGGGAGTCTCAGGTTTTCAGGCAAGATATGTAGACACAGAGAAAACGACAGAGCGTATGTCCCAGTAGTAATGGTAGTAAGATTTAAGGCATATATACACAGTCATATGACATAACCACAAAAAGAAAGACCGAATGAAGTGAGACATATTAGCCGAACTCAAAGTAGGTAGAGTAATCTTGACTAAGTTTACATAAGAAAAATTACCGACTCATTATGAAGTAACACATATACATGGTGTCGAAAGAATAGGTAAGTAGACGATTATCTGTAGATCCAACAAAGGTACAGGACCGATAATATTTGTCACGACGTTACTTGTAATCCCATGTACACAGAGAAAGTTAAGACCAAAGGAGTCACACATACGGGTCGTCACCCTAACGACCCAGTATTCCGTCGAGATAAACGTTAAAAAATTCCTTAGAGGTGTGACAAGAGGTATCACCGACATGATCAAACGTAAGGGTAGTTATCACATTCTCCCAAGGGAAAAGAGGTGTAGGAGAGGTCGTAAATAATGAACATCTGAGAATCTAGCGTCGGTAAGACTGACCACTCTTTACCATAGAGTAACACCAGAACTAAACGTTCTGGTTTACAACTCGACCATAAAAACAAAATTAAATTTAAAAGAATTAGGATCACTTGATCACTTTAATTTGTAAAATTAGAAAAGAGTGCAGAACGTAAAACAGATCGGATAAGTATGGGAAACTATAAAAAAAGTTGGTCCAGAAACTAAAAAAAAGGGAAATATGTCTTTAAGAAACGTCATCCTCGTTATAATTTGAAAACAGATATAAATAACTTTTTAGAAGTGGAAAGATAGTAAATGAACTGAGGAGGTTATAAGAAACGGTATATCTTTACAATGACAGACGTCACTTAGATAATAGTAAACGGACAGGGAACTCTTCCGGAAGGAGTGAGATTCCAATCTATGTATAAGAAGAAACAAAGGAAGATTATAAAAAAAATATCCAAACAAAACAAAATGTCAATCGATAAATTTGGAAAACCCTAAATAAATGTAACTTGTTCTATCCCCAGAAAAAAGAAGGTTTTCCTATTAATTAGTGAAAGAGGAATGGTTATATTAGGATCTGAAAAGAGTCCTTTGTTCAAGACGGTACAAAAGTACCCTTCAAGTCAAGTCAAGTCAGTGAGTCAGTACTGGTTGAGAAACGTTGGAGTACCTGACGTCGTTACGTTCGAAGGGACAGGTAGTGGTTGAGGGTCTCGAATAAGTTTGAGTACAGGTAACTCAGACACTACGATAGGTTGGTAGAGTAAGAGACAGCAGGGGAAGAGGAGGGTGGAAGTTAGAAAGGGTCGTAGTCCCAGAAAAGTCTACTCAGTTAAGAAGTGTGGTCCACCGGTTTCATAACCTTAAAGTCGAAGTCGTAGTCAGGAAGGTTACTTACCCTTCAACAGAGGTGAGTTAAGGTTACATTACGATTGAACAGATTAGAAAGGGGTTTCAAACCAAACTTTCAACCGTACGTCGGGTTAAGACCGACTTTCCTACACTCCTCTCGACACACCAGAAACCTCTTTCGATACAGAATGAGTTGACCCAGTTGTGGGTGTCCAATGGTAGAGAGAAGAAGGAGACCTTCACCGACACGTACCCTTCTCCGGTTCTGAACGATGTCCTAGACTCGTGGACATCCTCCGAATGGTCCACCACGACCACCATTTCTTGGGCTGACGGTTACGTCCTCTACATTCTCTGCACCCAAGCTAGGGACCCGGTCCTTCTAGTGGACCTCTTCCTTTACCGTTGGACAAGGATATGAGAACGGACCTCTTAGGGTACTTGTCTTCTCGGAGAGACCGACACCAGGTATTGCAGTGTTTCTCAGTCTACACTGACTTCACTGAATCGTATGTACGTGGTCTCCTTCGGATACTCTTCCCGTCTCGGTTCTCTGAATCTCTTCAAGACTTCTGAAGTGTGGAGAATCGAGTTGAGCGAGACGTAGTGGAACAGATTTCTGACAAATTATCAGAAGGTTATACAAGATAATTTAAGTAAAAGTAAAAAAATCAAAAATAAAAATAATAATTTAAGTAAAGTAAAGGTAACTAAAGGACCAAAAATAAAAACAAAATTTACCCCATCAAAAGGTAAATTAAAAATCACTAATTATTATAAAATTTGATAATTAAAATAAACAAAACCAACGTTTTAATAGAGAAATTAAGTTATCTAAAAAATTTTAAACCGGACAACATAAAAGGTTCGGACGTTAAGATAGTAGATGTTTATTTCTATTAAAACTATGAAGACAAGATTGTCATTATACTGAATAAAGGAGACAGAATAAAATAATATAATCGATCCGTGAGGTTTAGTACAGGAAATTATCACTACCATCTCCCGTAACGTCAATACAAAGTGTAAAATCTATAAATTATAAAGTGTTAAACTGTACATCTAAAGACTATTTAACGGAAGTGACACAAAGTCATCAAATAAGAATCAGGATAAAGTAAAGTCGAATGTGATGTTTATCGATTTTTAATGAGTTTACAATGAAATTTAGACAACGATATTAATGTACAAAAAAATTACACAAATACATTACTCAAACGATTTATGTAACTCAGTAAAAATGTCAGGACCTCATTTAAGGTGGACCAGTTCGCTTTAAACAAAAGATTAAGTGACGACTTAAAATAAACAATTATAAATCTCATGAAAACCCAAAACGTAGATATAAATGTTTACCTTAACTAGGTAACAAAAGAGAGAATTAAATTAGAGAAATTTCAGTCTGAAACCATAAAGTGACATTACTCACTTTATATTTTACTTACTTTTCAAAAGAAGTAAAAGATAGTGGACGGTATAAACGAACTTATTATTCTTTTGATGTAAAATAAATAATTCTGTACAGAAGATTCCCGTGGTGTGTGATACTTTACTTCACTACACGAAGGAATCACTTATATCATGGTGTTTTTATCAAAAAACGGACTTATTTATCGAAGAAACTTTAGTCTCTTTATTGTGACTAAGTACTCTATGTATGTAAAATTACAAGTCTCTTTTGTATAAAGTAGGGTTGAGAAGATTTTCAGTTCATTATAAAGTACGGGTTTGATATAACAGTTTAGTTATCTTAAGAAGTACTCTTTAAATAATAATTCACCGAAGTAACTTTGTGTATTTTTATATGAAAACTCCACTACCTTTAGTATGGTTATTGCCTAAGTGTATCGGGTAGTGTCATTGGTCTTGTTATCTTTTGGTATTTTGATTTCAACATATTGTCTTTACATACTCTTATCGAGTTAAGTGACTCGGATTCCTTTACCAGTAAACTGTGTTTGTTAATGAGTAGGGAAAGGATGAAATGTTCCTATGTCATTTCTATTTTTTCAAAAGGTACTCTTATGAAGTCCCACAAAGTTTCCTTTGACGTAAGCGACGTATTAGTAGTAATAATAACTCTGACGGTTAAATTTTTACTGGATAGAGACCTTACTGTTTTTCCACACCGGTAAATACCATAAAAGTTACTGAAGTTGATACTCTTTACTAACAATAAGAACCGAGGTGATATTTTGTCTGAATAAGTTATCCATGAGACACGGTCCTTTATCATCCAAAAAGGTCTCTCGAGCGTTCGATTTTAATCTACTATCAACGGGTCAGACCCTCACCCGTCTCTGGTCAATAATTTCTTATGTATTAGTATAATGATTCAGTAGAGTCAACTCTCTTTACTTGTATTAAAATGTTAAACCCGAACTTCTAAGTGTATCTTACTACACCAGATCTCGTTGACTAAATATCTTACGTTCGACTAAGAATGTACTTGACTATTTTACTAAAGTTATTCCAGAGTAAATGAAACGTTCGTATAGTCTTTACCATGTTCTCCAACTCCTTTGTTACTACTCGTTTATAATTAACAGGACAAGATTTATACAAATGTCGAATTTCCTTCTATATTTCTAGTTTTGTCTATTAGTACTCACCATACTTATGCTCCTCTATTTTGTAATTAATCGAACTGACATCATTAGTAAAGATATGTGTACGTACAAACACGATTCAACGAAGTCAATATGGGTTGAGAAACACTAGGACACCAGACTCCGGGTGGTCCGAGGAGACAGGTCCGCTAAGAGGTCTGTTCTTAGGACCTCTCCCAACAGTAAAGGAGGAGGTCCCTAGAAGGGTTCGGAGAATTCAGAACACGTAACCGTCTGTCCAAGAAATGGTAATCGGGGTGGACCCTTCGGGAAAGTTATGTATATACGTATATTTTAGTAGTACAATCCCTGAATGGACGACCAGGTCACCAATTCTAAAACGGAAGGTGTCTCCCCTACGTCCAAACTAGGACCAAACCCTTGATTCTAGGGTGTATAGAGTACCGGTTTTTTTTTTTTTCTCCATTATAACATTGTTTAAGTCATTTCTGAAATTTTTACTAGGTGTATTTTTATAAAATTTTTAATACAGTGTTTTGAATTTATATATGTTAAAAATAATGGTTTTTACTTAACAATCTGGGGATGGAGGTGACTTATATTTTTAACTGAGTTTTACCTAGTATTTGGATTTAAATTCCCGATTTGGACATTTTCTTTTCTTGACATTCTCTTTTATATCCTTATTTAGATACACTAGAAACCAATTTCTTACTAAAAAAAATTACATTGTGGTTTTCGTGTTTACTGTTTTTGTTTTTTTTTCTATTCGATCTTAAGTAGTATGGGTGAGGTCACAAGAACGGAACTCTTAGGGTCCCTGCCCCCTCGGTCCACCCGACGGCAGATACCTAACCGTGTCTCAACCTGTACTGACTTCGTTGAATCGTCGTCGTCGTCTTAAGTAGTATTAAATTTTGAAGACACGTAGTTTCTGTGATAGTTTTTTCACTTTTCTGTCGGTTGTTTTTCCCTATTACATAAGTGTTTGATTTGTTATTTTTATTTATTTTATTATTATTTTAGCAAGTCAGCACAGGTTGAGAAACGCTGGGGTACCTGACATCGGGTGGTCCGAAGAGGTAGGTACCTTAAAAGGTCCGTACTCATGACCTCACCCAACGGTAAAGGAATAGAAGTTTTGATTTTTCTATCAAAAATTTACCTATTTCTTGGACTTATCTGTCGAATTTTTACCCAAATTTTTACACATTTCCTCGACTTATCTGTACAAAGGTTTCTTCTATTTCTTTACTGGTTATTTGTGTACTTTCCTACGAGTTGTAGTAATCAGTGATCCCTTTACATTTAGTTTTGGTGTTACACTTCTGATGAAGTGTGGGTGATGTTACTGAGATTGTTTTTTCTTTTATTGTTCATGATCGTTTTTACCGTTGGGTGAGGTCATGAGAACGGACCTCTTAGGGTACTTGTCTCCTCGGAGCGTCCAACGTCAGGTACCCCAGCGATTGTCAGCCTGTGCTAACTCGCTGAAGTGAAAGTGAAAAGTGGAAGTACGTAACCTCTCCCTTTACCGTTGGGTGAGGTCACAAGAACGGACCTCTTAGAGTCCCTGCCGCCTCGGACCATCCGACGGTAGATACCCCAGCGTGTCTCAGTCTGTGTTGACTTCACTGAATTGTCATCGTCGTCGTTCTTACACCTCTTTCGTCTTGGGAGTTTATAACGACGACCTTAACATTTTACTCCGTCGGTGAAACTTTTAGTCAAACCTTCAAGGAGTTTTTCAATTTGTATCTCAATCGGATTCTGGGAAGTAAGGTGAGGATTATATATAGGTTATTCTTAACTTTTGTCCATCACTTTGTTTACCGAAGGGACCATCGAGTCGACCATTTCTTAGGTGGATGTTACGTCCTCTAAGACCAAGCTAAGGAGCCAACCCTTCTAGGGGACCTCTTCCCTATCCGATGGGTAAGAACCCGAAGGGACCACCCAGTCTACCATTTTTAAACAGACGTCACGCCCTCTGAACCCAAGTTAGGGACCCAACCCTTCTAGGGGACCTCCTCCCTTACCGTTGAGTGAGGTCATAAGAACGGACCTCTTAGGGTACTTTCTCCTCGGACCACCCGATGTCAGGTACCCCAGTATTTCTCAACCTGTGTTGACGCGTTGATTCATATCGTGTCGTGCCAGTTTGTTTATGTACATACACACAAAAATAGTGTCTTGACAAGTGGTATCGGTTTTCAATCTTTGCTGGGTTTACAGGTAGGTATCTACTTACCTATTTGTTTAAGACCATTTATATGTGTTGTCATATAATAAGCTGGTATTGTTCTTACTTCAGTCTATGTACGATATTTGTAATACGATGGGTCTACTTGGAACTTTTGTAATACGATTTACTTTCTTCTGTCTTCGTTTTCCAGTGTATAACATGTTAAGGTAGATACACTTTACAGGTCTTATCCATTTAGATAACTCTGTCTTAAGTACAACAACCAACGGTCTTCAATCCCTCTTACCCTCGTTGACGAATAACCTATACGTCAAAGAAAAAACAACTTCCCTACAGTTCCTACAAAACCTTGACCTATCTTATTATCACTAACATGTTGTAACACTTACCTGATTTACGGTGGTTTGACCATCAATTAAGACACGATACACTTAAAGTAGAGTTATTTAATGAAAATTCTTCGTCTACTAGTGCACTACTCAACATCGTGGACGAAATGAATCCACCAGTCGTGGAAGGGAGAATCTAAACGAGGAGTTAAAAGATAATTCAACAAAAACTACTCGAGTTGTACGAGTATATTTCCCTGACGGCTTTTGGGGAGTCGGGTCCTAATCGTTGGAGACCTGTCCATGGTCCTATTCTCCCTGCCTCGTCGTCTTAGTAGGGAATGTTTGATCCAATTTCTAAGTACGACGGGGGAGGGTCCACGAGTGGTGAACCCCGTCGAGGGAAGACGTCCCGGAGGTGAAAGGGAGACATTTGTTCCCAGTATTGTTACAGGAGTAGGTTCAGAGTGCTGACGTTTCTCTTACTATATTTACGAGAAGACATTTCGTGGTACTCCTACATTTAGAATATAAACCAACTTGACGTACTTTAACGGTTCTTAGTTGGTAAGAAATCGATGTCAATGGTAAAAACTGGATGTTAACTTCAAAAAGGAATTCAACTTTTACCCAATTACCAACCGTTAAAGTACACTAAGTTGTCTTAAAAACCAGATAATACACCGTTGTTAGAGAACGTAATTTTTCATTTTGTATTGTTTGAGATGTTATTAAAGCAAAATATTTAAGTGTCCATCATGAAGTACGATAGAGTAGTGACTGTGGAATTTGTACGATTAGATATGAGGAACGTCTTGAGTCAGTGTATATTTCTCCTATTTTATACTTTCTTATATAATACTGTATCTCCAATTCTCTTTTCCACGACCTTGGAGTGACTGTGTCAAGATTAGGATCCAAAAGATAAAAAGGGACATATTGGAACTTGTGTAACGAATTGGAGAGACACGGAGTCGAGGAAGTAGACATTTTATTCTAATTATTATTATGGATGGAGAATGTCGATAACTGTCCTCCTGTGATATTTCTGAGAGATTAGTAAGTCACAATGACAATAACTGAAAGAGAAACCCCTAAATTAGGGTGTGTGTGGTTTTTTATGAAGTCTTAGCCTTCAGTAGGAAATTTACAAGACACCTAAATGTACACAGATATCCAGACAGACCTCTTCCACTGCCGTGGGTGAGGTCGTGAGAACGGACCTTTTAGGGTCACTGTCGCCTCGGACTCCCCGATGTCAGGTGCCCCAGCGTGTCTCAGCATGTACTGACTCGTTGAAGTGAAAGTGAAACTACGTAACCTCTTCCTTTACCGCTGGGTGAGGTTACAAGAACGGACCTCTTAGGGTCCCTGCCACCTCGGACCCCCCGATGTCAGGTGCCCCAGCGTGTCTCAACCTGTGTTGACTTCGCTGTCGTCTTCGTCGTATCCAGATAGACCTCTTCCGGTATCGTTGGGTGAGGTCATGAGAACGGACCGTTTAGGGTACCTGCCTCCTCGGACCATCCGACGTCAAATACCCCAGCGATCCTCAGTCTGTGCTGACTCGCTGAAGTGAAAGTGAAAAGTGAAAGTACGTAACCTCTTCCTTTACCGTTGGGTGAGGTCACGAGAACGGACCTCTTAGGGTCCCTGCCTCCTCGGACCACCTGATGTCAGGTACCCCAGCGTGTCTCAGCCTGTGCTGACTCGTTGAAGTGAAAGTGAAAAGTGAAACTACGCAACCTCTTCCCTTACCGTTGGGTGAGGTCGGGAGAACGGACCTCTTAGGGTCCCTGCCACCTCGGACCACGCGACGGTAGAGACCCCATCGTGTCTCAACCTATGCTGACTTCGCCGTCGTCATATCCAGATAGACCAAATCCCTCTCATTTACCGTCAATTTAAAGTTCTCCAAGTCATTTAGTAAAACGAGACTTTTGAGGTCTTAGGTACTAGGGAAGTTTCAGGATATGTCAACCTTAAGACTCTTAGAGAAAGGTGAGAAGGTATTCTTCGGAGTCACAAAGATTGGACGATTAGTATTTTAGATTGAAAACTGGTTTCAAATTTTTCTATGACGTTTCCTATAAGAATCGCCTTGATACTTTGTGTCTAAGATGATCGTACAGTTCTTCTTTTAAAATTGTAAAAAGGATAACACTTTTTGGACGGAAATAAGAATTTAAGAGTTGTATATTACAAAAGATAATTTAATACTTTTTTTAACTAGTCTTTTGGGTAACGACTTTTCACCTGTAAAAATGTAAAGAATTTAGTAGGTACAAAGAGTACCTCACAAGACTCCTTGTTAACGTAACCTCATTAAACTTTATAGACATTTTTGTGTCTGACGACCTAGGATGTCTAAAACTTTACTTGTCTTTGACTTGGATTTGATTAATACGATGGTTCATTAAAAAAATTTTCATTCAGACTTTTATCCTAGTTCCTTGTTGAGTGACACTTATTATGGACTTTTCGAAACTTTTAACGTTTTAATAAAGATCTTTATTTTCTTTCAAAGTGAGTCCAATTTCATGTCACCTGTCTGTTCGTAGTCAAACTCTTGACTCACTCCCAATTCTCTCTCTTTATTTATTTAATAAGTTTTCTTTTAGGTCCTTTGTTTCTTTGTCTCTTTCGTTTTCCCCAAATCCCTACACCTACAAGTTCACTCTTCCAGTTTCACTTCACTTTCAGTGAGTCAACACAGGTTGAGAAACATTGGGGTACCTGACATCGGGTGGTCTGAGGAGACAGGTACTCTAAAGGGTCCGTTCTTATGACCTCACCCAACGGTAGGAAGAGGTCCCCTAGAAACTCTGGGTCCCTAGTTTGGGTCTGGAGGACGTGACGTCTGTCTAAGAAATGACAGACTCGGTGGTTCCTTCAGGTTAATCTTAAACTTCTCACTTATTATATCTAACTCTTTCTTATTTACAAAAATTTTCCACCGATGACTCTTAAAAGCCCCTAATGATTTTTACAAGGGGCATCGAGTTTGTCATTTCTTAGACGGACGTTTCGTCCTCTGATCACAAGTTAGGGACCCAACCCTCCAAGGAGACCTCTTCTCTTACCGTTAGGTAAGGTCATAAGAACGGACCTCTTAAGGTACCTGTCTCTTCAGACACCCCGATGTCAGGAACCCCATCGTTTCTTAGTCTGTATTGACTCGCTGATTGTGTGTGTATGTATGTGTGTGTGATTTTTACAAGTTTAGGTCCCTTGAGTCACTTGAGGGTAATACTCGAAAATTAGTCGGATATATGTGTATCTATAGTATCACTGTGTCGTATTGTGGTCTTCTTCTTTTTGTAAATTTTCGTAGAGTTTCCATTTTGTCCGAAGAGACCTCCGAGTCTGCCACTTCTTAGACGTTACGTCCTCTGAGTCCAAGCTAGGGACCCAGCCCTTCTAGGGGACCTCTTTCCTTACCGATGGGTGGGGTCGTAAGAACGGACCTCTTAAGGTACCTGTCTCCTCGGACTACCCGATGTCTGGTACCCAGTGTTTCGCAACCTGTACCGGTTCATTGATTGAAAGTTCCCATTTTATCTAGTTGATGTTTTTTTGTCGTTAGACGTTTTCTCAACTATCATCGTTATCCTAGGTCTTCTGTAATCTTTCATTTATAGATCCAACCCGTCTAACAGTTATTTTCATAAGTCAATAGTAAAGTATAGATGGTCTAACTGTTTTTATACTTCAGACTAGTGTGATTCATAACCTTTCTTACACTTAGTCACCTTTACGAGTAGTGTTAATTATCTTGACATTTAGACGAATTGGTCAATCCTTTTACAATCCACAACAGATCATTTCACCTCATGTTCGTGCGGGACTCTGAGTAGGAAAGACAAGGATTCCGTTGTGAATGTTTGTACAAGATCTTTCGTTCGTGTTCTTACAAGGATCGTCATAGAGACTATTATTACTCTTCATACTTTTATCGGTTTACAGGTAGTAATCATGATACTTTTGTTTTAAAACCACAATAGTGCATTGCCTTCGGATGTTAGTACTTCATTAGGTGTCGATATACGTAGTTATACTTATTTAAAGTTGTTGTATTACATTCGTTCTCGTCAGTGTGTCTTATATGTATCATGCTAATGGAATCGTATTTCAGGTTCTTGTCTCTTTTCGAGTCCTTTTTATTGATTGTGAAACAATTAAATCACAGATACACACACATGCACACTGACACATACACACACACGTCATTTTCTTATTTCGATACCTATACTTTGTTCAAGTCTAATTACAAATGAAACATATTCCTTCTCTTTTCTAATTCCCTCCGCATTTCTTCTCCCGAAAGGTACATAGAATAGATATTAAAATAAAATTTTTTATTTTAGACTCGATTACATTCTGGTACAATAATACATAATTTGTACCTATTGTTCAAATATCCTAAAAATAAAATAATAAACTTTAAAAAAGGTATAAACTTTGTAAGGGATTAAAATTTTTATTACGGATATTCGTATGTATTATATATTTCTTAAGTATTTTTGATAATTATTCTTTTGTTGGTGTTTTTTTACCCGTTGTCTACACTTATCTATGAAGTGATTTCTTCTGCATACCTACTATTCGCTCGTGTATTTTTCGAGTTGTAGACTCGTCAATAATTCCTTTACTTTTAATTTGCTGTTACTCTGTGTTGTGAGTGATCATCTCTCCTATTTTAAACTTTCCGATATAGTTCAGAACAGTTCCCACACCTCGTTGACCTTAAGAATGTAACGGTCACGATTACATGTTACTTTATTAGAAAATCCCCTAGTGCATCCATCAAAGTATTTTTAATTTGTATATTCGATATGTATGTACATTTAATATATTGGGTCGGTAAGGTGAGGATCCGTAAATGGGTACTATTTTCTTTTATACAAGTGTCCTTCTGAGTTTGTGTTTACTCGTATCGACGAAATAAAAATTATTGGTTTTTAACCTTTGTTCCCAGGTTGTCGTCCATTCACCTGTTTATGACTATATCGATATGTTATCTTATAATAAGTTGTTATTTTTTCTTCGTAATATCCGATGTTGTTCCCAGTGAAAGTCTTGTTAATACGACTCATTTTTTTTGTTTTGTTTATTTTTTGTTTATTTTCTCATATACGTAGAGGTAAGGAGTCTGTCGTATAGTTTTTCGTCTCTGTAATGAAACGGTTGTTTCTAGGCACATCAGTTCCGATACCAAAAAGGTCACCAGTACATACCTACACTCTCAACCTGACACTTCTTTCGACTCTCGGTTTCTTAACTACCAAAACTTGACACCACAACCTCTTCTGAGAACTCTCAGGGAACCTGACGTTCCTCTAGGTTGGTCAGGTAGGATTTCCTCTAGTCAGGACCCACAAGTACCCTTCCTGACTACAACTTCGACTTTGAGGTTATGAAACCGGTCGACTACGCATCTCCACTGAGTAAACTTTTCTAGGACTACCACCCTTTCTAACTCCCGTCCTCCTCTTCCCCTGTTATCTCCTACTCTACCAACCTACCGTAGTGGCTGAGTTACCTGTACCCAAACCCATCTAAGGTCGTCAACCACGACCTGTCCCTCCGGACCACACGACGCCAAGTACCCCAGTGTTTCTCAGTCTGTGCTGACTCGCTGACTTGACTTGACTTGACTTAAGGAGTCTTTTCGTTAAAAGGAGGTTAATTTTTTATGTAATTTTTTTCACATACCGCATACTAAGGTAAATAAAATCTTTTACATTTAATTACATATTGTTGTTTTTTATCTCGTCACTAATGGTCCCTTATCCTCACCACCACTCTCCTCCCTTCCTAACCTTTTCTCGTACTCCTTTGGAGACCCCTACTGAGCATACAAATAATGGAACTAACACCACTACTAAAATGTTCGTATAAGGATACAACTTTAAATAGTTTAGCACGGGAAATTGTACACGAAATAATATGTAGTTAATTTGGAGTCATTTCAATAAAATTTTTCATTTATTTCGGATCCCTCGTTATCACTAACTGATCGTTCCATCTGTTTCATTCCTTAAGAATATTTTGACCTGTTTACGAGGTTTTTTTGTTGTCTTTCAAAGTCCTTAAACCACGTGGTCCTTAAAACCTTCTATACTTTCTTTCAGTGTCCTAATGTCACAAATGTTTGGTGGTCCAGTGGTAGAGCCAAGGGGACGATCCACGGTTATGGGAGGGGTTGAATGAAACGGGACCCGACGTCGTGGTAGGTGACGAGGATGGTAAGTATATACGTTACCTTATAATCGGTATTTTTTTCTTGTTTTATTACGGTAAACGTCATTGTACCTACCTGGATCTCTAACAGTGTGACTCACTTGATTCAGTTAGTCTTTTTCTGTTTGTAGTATACTATAACGAATATCCACTTTATAATTTTTTTTACCATTTTTACTTGATTAAATGTTTTGTCTTTATCTTAGTGTCTCCATCTTTGGTTTGAATACTAATGTTTCCTACTTTCCTCTCACCTCTCTAGTTAACTCTATAACCCCAACTTTACATGTGTGACACGAATCGGCGAGTCAGTGCAGGCTGAGACGCTGTGGTACCTGATATCGGGCTCCGAGGAGACAGGCACCCTTAAGATGTCAGTTCTTATGACTCCACTCAACGGTACGGGAGGAGGTCCCCTAGAAGGGTAGGTCCCTAACTTGGGTCCAAAAGACGAAACGTTCGTCTAAGAAATTGGTAGACTCGGTGGTCCCTTCGGGTTACATACGTGATAAAATATATCTTATCCATTGACTATTCTTGGTCACATATCGTGTCCCTTGAGATAAGTTATGAGACATTACTAGATATATTCTTTTCTTAGATTTCTTCTCACCTATATACAAATACATATTGACTAAGTGAAACGACATGTGGACTTTGATTGTGTTCTAACATTTAGTCGATGCGAGGTTATTTTAAAAAAATTATTTTAATTTTATTTAAAATTTTTCTCTTTCAACACGTAGGGATAGATGGGTGTGTGAGTGTCCGGGGACGTTCCATCAGGGGTGCACCGTGTTGGACGGGGACTTTGTTAGTCTAGAGACAGTTGATAGAGAAATTGTTCTTATCCGTTCCTAAAGGGTTCGTGAAGTCCTTTAGAAGGTTATACTTTCTCTCTCGATTTTCTTTCTCTTCACCCCTCTCCTTACTTCCCTCTCTTCCTTCCTCTTTCTAGTTTAGTCTATTCATCTCTATTCTGTCTTTTGTTTTGTGTCGGAGTTTTTTTTAACAGTAATTATAAAATCCTCTTTATTGTCTTCTGTAACATAGGTAATTAGTTCTTATCAACTGTGTTTTTCCTTATTAGTCTCTAATTCTTCCCAAGGACCCTTAATTTTAATACTCTTGACTTTGTTTGGACTTTGAACCATTTTCCCTTAGACCTCCTTTGTGTACCTTTTACTCGTCTCGACCAGACTTGACCGGATTTCCTTCCGCTATACCTCCGGTCGGGTGGCCGATTCTCGAGGTTCGAGACCCCATATTGTAAGTCGGGTGAGATATCAAAAAACTCCTAAAGTAGGTAACGGTCGAACCTACCTCACATTCTCCCACGTTAAATAGACTTCCCGGTGGTGAATTCAACAAGGTAAGAAGGGTCGGTGTCCCGTCTCCGCTGGACTAGGTCGGACTTCCAGACGAGTGGACCCGACCTACATGTTCACTTCTGTGGTTCCTTCACACAAGACGATTGCCCCGAAAACATTTTAAGTGTGTTTCCTCGTGTCGTCCAGTTGTCCCACGGTCTTTTCTACCGGGAAGCAGGGTAATCCGTGTCGATGGAATGTCCGTAGTGGAAGAAGTTCTACGACGAGTCGGGGTTCCTGTCACGAACAGGGTGTTCCCTCTCACTTGTAAACTGGGTCCACGATGATCACCATTCCTTGGGTGGACGGTTACGTCCTCTGTATTCTCTGCGTCCAAACTAGGGGCCCAGCCCTTCTAGGGGACCTCCTCCCGTACCGTTAGGTGAGGTCATAAGAACGGACCTCTTAAGGGTATCTGTTTCCTCGGACCTCCCGATGTCAGGTACCCCAGTGTTTCTCAATCTGTGTTGACTTGACTGAATCGTGCGTGTCGAGTACGAGATCTTTGCACCGATCCCGTGATACGAAAACTTTCCGCCAGGATGTCTCCCGCGTCGAAGGTGACTCGAAACCGGTGAGGAATAATAAGAGGACCCGAGGAGAGACACGAGAGGGGTGGTCGTCTCGGGGAGAGACTCGTCGTCGCCGTCATCGTAGGATAAACGAAGCACGAGTAGAGGGTGCCTCCCTGTGAACCCCCGTCAGTAAGCTGTGACGTGTGTGAAACAGGAAACGTTCGGAGGAGGACGGGTCCGAGGTCAAGTGACACTCTTGTCTCGGAAATGAACCACTGAGATCCTGTACGACACTGTTGAGCCTCAGATTAGGGGTTTGTTCTGGGGGACACTACGACAAGTGTGAGTCGGCGTCACCAGGTCGGGGTGGTCGGACGTCTGGTGAGTGAGTCCACCCTACTTTCTCGATCTGTCGGGGCGAGCGTCCTGAGTATTTAGTGTCGGGGAGTCGTTTGTCCTTCTTTCTCGTCTAAGTCTCTGTAAAGCAAAATTCACCTAAATTTCATTGCGTGGCTGTGCGTCGAGATAAAGGAATAGTAAGACGGAGAGTAAGAGAATTATTGGGACTGTAAGGACACCCTTGTGAAGTAGAGCCACTTCCTCCATACATGTCAAAGAGACAGTATTTTAGTAGTCTATAATTTGTTTACTTCTCTCCCCGTATTTTGTCTGACTTTAATGTCGGACCCATACAAGACGGTCTCAGGAGTGACCTCTTGACCTGAAACAGGAAGAGTAGAAGTAATGGGAGTACGGCCGTAAAATTGACTACCTTTGTTATGGCGTGTCGTCCTAACGCTCCTGGAGTCCTGGTTTTGTAATTATTTGTCCGTAATACGAATGTGTACCATTCAAGGTCTTTCCCTCGGACCAATTACTCGTTTTCAAGTTTTCTTCGACTCACTACATTCTGCATGCTATTACTGAGTGTACATGCCGTAAACTCGGCCTGAAAGTGTTTGTTCCCCCACCGGTCGTCTGAGTCGTCCTCGTCGATTCTTCAGGTAGTCGGGTCGGGGCCACCCTCAAGAACCTTTGGGGTCGTCTCCCCCTTAACGGTGTCTTACTCCTGGGTCCCGAAAGAATTTTTGTGATACTGGGGGTTGAAGAGACAATGTGAGACGTAACGGGACGTAAAGACTCACTGTACTTCCATTGATAAGTGATGGTAACACGTGGAGATTCACTAACGTTCGGTTCCCGGGGGAAGTCTCCCCGTTTGGGTCAAAACACTTTCTCTTTGGTCGCAGGATGACTTCGAACTGTATCGAAAGAAGTAACAATACTACTTTTGTAGAAGTCTAGGTGTGGGTTTACTGTCGGGTCTTCCTTTCTTACATACTCGCACAACATACACACTCTCACATACACACATGCACACACAGACGTCCGTGAATCAGGTTATCTGTGTGTGGGTGCCTGAGGTCGTCCAATGTTTTGCAGGAGACATGACTTCTTAAAGTCTGACCACCCTACTAAGTAAATCCCCTTAACGACTTTCGAGATTATGTATTCCTTTCCTCTCGTACGTATGTGTGTACACGACAGGTTGCGAATGGTCGACCACAAGGCTCACCCACCTCACGTAACGAAAGTCCAAGGTAACTTTTCCTTTACGTCTTTTGACATAGGTGTATGTTCTTACGTTAGTCTGTCTCTTACAACCTCCTTTGTGCTCGGTCTCTTGGTGACACTAAGTCCTTCGTCTATCTAAATGTCCTCAGCCTAAATGTCATCTAAAGGACGAAGGAGACGGGGAAGACAGACGACCTCAGACACAAGAGGGACAGTCGCCCCTAGGAGGAAGGAAGGATCCTGAGATCCTGAGGACACCACTACCCCGCCCGTGGTCGAGGAGACTGAAGGTACCCGAAGAGGAGACAATTGACACAGCTAAACCCGTCTATTACTGGTCGAGTACTCGGTGGACGTCCCAACACCACTCGGACTCTGGTCCGTGTTGGTCCTGTTACCTTCTGGCCCTGCGAGAGGTGAATCCTTCCAGGAAGGGGCTCCACACTCGAACACCCTTGAATTAAGGGGCTGGTCACTAGTTTGAGCTCGAGGGACTGTACCTTCACACCTCATGATTAGTGACCTAACGGTCCCTTCAGGGATATGATAACATAAAAATTTGTCAAGTCCATCAAAATAAGACAAGGTACATACATATAAAAACTGTTTTCACCCTCTGATATAAACAAAAACCTCTTCTTTTACCGTTGGGTGAGGTCATAAGAACGGACCTCTTAGGGTCTCTGTCACCCGGGGACAGATACCCCAGCGTGTCTCAGCCTGAACTGACTTCACTGAATCGTCGTCGTCGTCGTCGTATAGGTATCCTGACCTGGTTCGGGTCTTCCCGTTGGTAACGACCGTGTGTGTGAGTGTGAATGAGTGTGTAAGGATATTTGTGTATGTGTACGAGTGTGGTGGCACACACACACACACACACACACACACACACACACACACACACAAATCAACGAGACAGTATAAGTCGAGAAACGTTGGAGTACTCGGAAGGTCCGAGGTGACAGGTATCCTAAGAGGTCCCTTTTTACGACCTCACTTAACGGTAAAGGAAGAGGTCTCCTAGAAACTCTGGGTCCCTAGTTTGAGTGTAGAGAACGTAGAGGACGTAACCGTTCTTCTAAGAAATGGTGACTCCGTGGACCCTTACGTGTGAATGTATGTATGTTTACGATTACGAATGTATATATGAGTGTACACGTGTGTGTGTATATGTGGGAAACTGGTGGTGTGTGTAAGAGTATACATGTACAAGTGTATGGATGAACGTGGAGTGTGTGCAACAAGTTGACGGTTCAGTACAGTCTGAGAAACTCTGGGGTACCTGGTGTAGTGTGGTCCGAAGGGACAGGAAGTGGCAGAGGGTCTCAAACGGGGTTGAGTACAAATAGGTTGGTAGAGTAGGAGACATCGTGGGAAGAGGAGGATGGGAGTCAGAAAGAGTCGTAGTCCCAGAAAAGGTCACGTAGTCCATCGGTTTCATAGTCTCGAAGTCGAAGTCGTAGTCAGGAAAGTTACTTATAAGTCTCTAAGGAAACTAGAGGAACGACAAACGAGAGGAACGAGAGGGACAGGGAAAACCTCTCGTGACCAGTCCACAAAACATCTACAGGGAAACAACACAAATAGCTTACAAGAAGGTCTAAACTAATCCAATACCCCTATCTTACCCTAGGTAAAATGACCCAAAAGGAAAACGAATTCCGAGGTTCCGTCCAGTCGTACCGAGGTAGTGACTGCCTGAAACAAATTGTTAGAATCTACCAAAACGTAATGAAAACTGAAAATTTTTATGACGTTACTTTACAATAAATAACGATAATATATATTTCATCTATTGGTTGTTTCTGGATGTCATATCGTATCTCTTGATAGGAGTTATAAAATGTTATTGGTTATTGGAGTCTATACGTCTACTGTGGTGGGAATACCGTCTTTCACTTCTCCTTGATTTTCGGAGAACTACTTTCACTTTCTCCTCTCACTTTTACAACCGAATTTCGAGTTGTAAGTCTTTTGCTTCTAGTACCGTAGTAGAAGTAGGGTAGTGAAGTACCGTTTATCTACCCCTTTGTCACAGTGCGTAATTAAAAAGCCCGAGGTTTTAGTGACGTCTACCACTAACGTCGGCACTTTAATTTCTGTGAATGAGGAACCTTTCTTTCAATACTGGTTGGATCTATCGTATAAGTTTTCGTCTCTGTAATGAAACGGTTGTTTCCAGGTAGATCAGTTCCGATACTAAAAAGGTCACCAGTACATACCTACACTCTCAACCTGATACTTCTTTCGACTCGTGGCTTCTTAACTACGAAACCTTGACACCACAACCTCTTCTGAGAACTCTCAGGGAACCTGACGTTTCTCTAGGTTGGTCAGGTAAGACTTTCTCAAGTCGGGACCCACAAGAAACCTTCCTTACTACGATTTCGACTTTGAGGTCATGAGACCGGTGGAGTACGTTTCTCAACTGAGTAACCCTTTCTGAGACTACGACCCTCCCTAACCCCGGTCTTTCTTTTCCCCTTCTGTCTCCTACTCTACCGACCTACCGTAGTGACTGAGCTACCTACACTCAAACTCAGTTGAGGCCCTCTACCACTACCTGTTCCTCCGGACCGCACGACGCTAAGTACCCCAGCGTTTCTCAGCCTGTGTTGACTCGCTGACTTAACTTGACTATTTCCAATAATATATAGAGACACACACATGTAAATAAATATAATATATATATATATATATATATATATATATATCTCTCTCTCTCTCTCTCTCTCTTGACTTAGTAACACGATATGTGGACTTTGATATTATTGTGTTACAACATTTAGTTAATTTTTTCTTTAGTCTTATGGGTCCATGTATATTTTTCAACCTTTTTTACAATGAAATAGAACTACCAACTCGAAAAACCGAGGGGTCGACTCGTGACTCAATATCTTCGAAAGTTTGACACCACGACCTCTTCTGAGAACTCTTAGGGAACCTGACGTTCGGTCTAGTTTGATCAGTTAGGATTTCCTCTAGTTGGGACTTATAAGTAACCTTCCTGACTACGACTTCGACTTCGAGGACATGAAACCGGTGGACTACGTTTACCGTCTGAGTGACCCTCGGACTACGACCCTTTCTAACTTCTGTCCACCTCTTCCCTTATTGTCTCGTACTCTACCAACCTACCGTAGTGGTTGAGTTACCTATAAAGAACAAGTCAGTGAGTCAATATAGGTTGAGAAACACTGGGGTACCTTACATCAGACCCCGGTCTGAGGAGAGAGGTACCTTAAAAGGTCCTTTCTTATGACCTCACCCAACAGTAAAGGAAGAGTTCCCCTAGAAAGGTTGGGTCCCTAATTTGTGTCCATAGGACGTAACGTCCTTCTAAGAATTGGTTAAGACGACGACGTTTCAGCGAAGTCAGCACAGGCTGAGACACGTTGGGGTATCTGCCGTCGGGTGGTCCGAGGGGACAGGGACTCTAAGAGGTCCGTTCTTGTGACCTTACCCAACGGTAAAGGAAGAGGTTACGTACTTTCACTTTTCACTTTCACTTCAGCGAGTCAGCACAGGTTGAGAAACTCTGAGGTACCTGACGTAGGATGGTCCGAGGAGGTGGGTACTCTAAAAGGTCCGTTCTCATGACATCACTCTACGGTAACGGAGGAGGGTCCCTTCGGATTTACCTGGTGTCTCGACGGAGTTTTTATGTGTACCCGTAAATGATCTCGGGGGGTTTTCCACGTTTCTCTACGACTGTAGCGTATCGTGTCCTGTAATGAGAGATCCGAAGGTGTGAGAAGAGGGTCGGTGTCTTAGGAATCTCGTTAACAAGTCTTAGAGGGGAGGAAGGACGGGAAGAGTGACAGGAAGTCAGAAATAGAGTAAGGGAAGGAATGTCGAAAAAAAGGGGAAGGACCTCATAGGGTACCAGAAAATTTCATTGAGTAAAATGCATACTGAATTCTTCGAGTTTAGTTCTCGAGACCCTGTTAGATCTCACCACGTCACCCTACCCTCCCTTCAAGTTCTGTCTTCCCTGTATACATGTGGATACCGACTAAGTAATTAAAATTAAATTTTTTAATTCATTTAGTAAAGTCAAGGAAGATAAGGTGGTGGTAAGAGGTCAATCCGACATGCTCGTACCGTGGTCGGGGAGAGGACGCGGTTGGGGGGTGGGGTTGGGGGACGGTAGAGAAGGTAAAGAACCTGAAGGTATGAGGGAGAGGTAAGAAGGAGAGAGGAAGAGGAAGAGAGGGGAGGGAGAAGGAAAGGAAGGAGGGAGGAGAAGGAAGGAGAACCCTCTTCGGACCTTAGGGAGGTTGGACCCCTTCGACCTCCGAGAGAGGGTCCCAGGGGAACCGGAGGATCCAGTCTAGGTAAAGGGTGACCCGACAACCGAGGTGGTCGTGAGTACTGTCCTATTCTGTCGACTGTTACGTACGGACTGGGGACCACTCGACCGCTCTGGTACTTTTCAGTCTTACTTGAATAGGACTGTGGGCAAGTACGTCGTGTCTTTGTGCATGTCTTATGTTGTGTTTTATAATACCACTACCAGAGAAGACACCCTCCTGACCTTCCCCTTTAATTACCACTAAACATATAAAACGAATAAAAGTCGAATAGGTGTTACTCGAAGATGACACAAATGGAAAAATTTTAAATTTACATCCGAGCTACCCCGTGACTGTAGGAAACAGATTTTTTTTTTCTTTTTTAATCATCTATTTTTTTATTTATAAAAAATTTCTATTTATTCGGTTGTTTATTTTTAGTCGTTACCGTTCTGTATATGCGTTTAACAGAAGAGGCTTTTGTTCTTATTAGAGACACTTCAAAAGACAGAGTCTGTTCCGTTAAACTATCTAATCGATCTCTCCAGTCGATAACTTTCTTAAATCGGAGTCAAAACCGTGTAGGTCTCGGGGACGACACTAGTCCTTTATAGGAGTAGGTCGACCTAATTTCGTCGGTCTCCTGGGAGGACGACAAAAGACACCTCGAAGACCCGGAGGACCACCGAAGAGAGACGTCTGTTAAGGGAGACGACTAAGGACCGAAACCACCGTGAACAACAAGTCAGAGAGTCAGTACAGGTTGAGAAACTCTGGAGTACCTGACGTCGTCCGGTCCGAAGGGACAGGAAGTGTTAGAGGACCTCAAACGAGTCTGAGTACAGGCAACTCAACCACTACGGTAGGTTGGTAAAGATAGGAGACAGTAGGGGAAGACGATGACGGGAGTTAGAACGGGTCATAGTCCCAGAAAAGGTTACTCAGCCGAGAAACGTAGTCCACCGGTTTCACCACCGTGATCACTATTTCTTAGGTGGAAGTTACGTCCTCTACAAGTCTGAACCGAAGTCAGGAACCCAATCCTTCTATGGGACCTCCTCCTCTACCGTGGGGTGAGGTCATAGGTACGGACCTTTTAAGGTATCTGTCTCTCGAACCGACCGATGTCAGGTGCACCAGTCTTTTCCACCTGTTCTGATTCGTAGACTCGTGTACTTGACGGACTTGAGGAAGTCTGAGTCGACTCTGAGATCGACGGAGTTGGTGAGTCTGTGGGTGACACTAGGTGAATTAGGAGGGACAGGGTTAAGGATAACGTTTAGGTACCAGTTCTCTTAGACTACTAGGGAAGGACTCAGTTGGAGGTAGGGATCAGATACGGTCACTACCGGTCCCCGGTCCTGAGTCCGTTCTTCTCCATATTTCTCTCCTTCTGTCCGCATAGATGAATCACAAGTCTAAGGAGTAGTTTTAATTAATGGTGAGACTGTTCCTATAAATTTGGTTCAAAGACTAAACGTCCCTAGAACTCAATATTTGAATTAGTGTTTGTCTAAAACTTTGTAATCTTCCGATGTGTATTTGATCGAGAATCGTGTCACAGGTCTTGTATTATCTTTATCTACGAATTATTTTTTAAATCAACTTACTTATCAAGACTCTTTGACCTCTTTAAAGTCCTATCAATAAAGTTTATTGGGAGTATTGTCTCATCTTTGTAGAGATAAGATCTTCTTAAAAAGGAGTATATGGAAATTTATAAGTACATGTCGGTATTTAGTTTGGGTGTCTTAAGTCTACCCAGAAAAAATTTAATTAATTAATTTACATTAAAATTTGCTAAAAACCGAAAAAGTAACGAACGAAAAAGTAAGGAAGTAACGAACGAGCCCGAAAGAGATCAAAGCTGTTCGTCTCCGAAGAGACGAAAAATCAATTCCCGAAGTGTAACACCACCGAAGAGAACGACGTCTCGTGTCCGAGGTCCGTACACCCGAAGTCATCAACTTCGAGAGTCCGGGTCATCAACGACGTGTCCCAAGACCCCACGAGTCTGAAGTCATCAACTCGGTGTCTCCGAGTCATCAACACCGTGGACCTGAATCAACGAGGCTCCGTTCACCTTAGATGGATCCGATCCCTGACTTGGACACAGGGGTCGGGATCGTCCATCTAAGAATAGGTGACGTGGTACTCTTTTCAAGACCTATGGAGAAAAATTTTGTATTACAATATATTTTATAGAGTAGACGGGAGACACTTGTTATCATTTTAACAAATTTAACCGGGTACACGAGGTCGACCCCTACTCTAATATTGTATATAAACAATTCACGATGAGACATTGACCAGGATAAGATTCGTAAAACGTATAAAAAATGTGTGAAGTGAGAATATTATTGGGGTCCTCCCAGTATTACGAGATAATACCTTCTCCTTTGAATGTTCAATGAACTCATAACACGAGTCACCGACGTGTCATATCCACTCACAGACGTCGTACTGGGTCTCAAAACGAAGTTTGGTAGTATAACGGTCGAGGGGGAATCTCACCCCGAAAGTGAAAGATGTAGTACTTCTAATGTGTACCCATTCTCTCTGAAGTCTTCTTTGTTTGGTTTAACCAAAGGAAAACAAAATTTCAAGTTTAGATTAAGTAGTTTCCCTCCTTTACTGTACGATCAAAAGAAGAGAAAGAAAAAAAAAAAATTGGATGATCGTATGAATTCAAAGTCAAAGTTCAGAGAACTTTTTGAAGTATTTTTAGGGAGCACGAAATAGTCATTAAAAATTGACAGACTACCTCACCTTACTCGTCTGTACAACGGTTTCTTGTAGTCGTCCAACAGTGTCTAGTCTGGGTGTAGGGTTTTAAGCTCGTGCAAAGATGTGAGTTCAGAAGTCTTCTACCCCACTACCGTCTAAAGAGAGTCACGGACTCTAAACGGGGTGTCGTCTTCAAAACAACACGAAAAAAAAAAAAAAAAAAGACGAAGTCATCATTTTCGTTCACACACTCAAAG
The DNA here is from genome assembly GCA_006410555.1 of Capra ibex. Classification (NCBI taxonomy): domain Eukaryota; kingdom Metazoa; phylum Chordata; class Mammalia; order Artiodactyla; family Bovidae; genus Capra; species Capra ibex. Next base: position 61,250,179 of record SJYO01046538.1, on the reverse strand, counting down.
AGACAACCGTAAAGGTCAGAGAGTGACACAGTTTCCAATGGGACTCCAAAGATTATCTTTATGGTTGAAAAAAAAAAAGAAAAAAACTCGAACTCGGTAAAAACAATCGCCTTGTGTCGACGAGTAGTGGAGAGTGACGAAGATCGTACAGGCCCTTGGACCGTACCGTCTCTCAACCGAAGTTCATGTATTATTAGATTCCACCAAAACGTTATAGGGAAGGACCGACATAAGAGTCCAGCGGTTCGGAATCTAAAGGTAGACATCTGACCACCTTCATTATGGGTCTGGTCAAAGTCTTACAGTTCCCGTAATTAGACTCGGACAACAAAGAGTCGTGTCTGGAGTGAACCCACTGGTCGTCCCGTAGGCCAACTAATCCCCTCTCTGACCCACACGAGTCAATACGTCTCTTTATCCGAGGTGACATTCTTGGTTCTGGTCGAGACTCTGACCTAGTTCTCTCCCTAAGTCCGGGTCTAATTCTTCCTTAAAAGTCCTGAAGGGACCACCAGGTCACTAATTCTTAGGAGGGAACGTCACGCCCACTGGGTCCAAGCTAAGACCCAGTCCCTTGATTCTAGGACGTACGGTCCCTCCACGATTCGGACACACGGTGTTGATCTCTCAGACACGGGACGTTCCTTTCTAGGGCGTACCGTGCTACTTCTAGGTCTCAACGTAACGATTCTGTACTACGTGGGTTTATTTACTTAAAATTTTTCTTAAAAGATGTTTGACCTCATCTGAATGATGTCTTACCTAAAAGTGTTCTCCCCAGTCTAATGGAGAGGGTACTTCATAATTTCAATTCAGGGTTATTCGTGAACCCCCTTAAAAGTCTCTTTTAAATGTCTCGTCTATTTCCCAACTCGACTTACTGAAACATACCATAGGTACCATGGTGTTAGGGGAGTGGGCCTCTATGAGAGATAGTATTGTAGTACTGATAAAGGAAGTATCTTAGAATAGTTTTAGACATTAGTAGAAATAAACGGACAACTGAGGAAATTGACGGAGACGGTGGACTGGCAGTTGAGTATTTTCGTTTAAGGATGACAGAAAGATCGTGACTCGAGTATCACTCGTGACTCCTGTATAAACCGTTTATGTACTCACTTCCTTTATAAAGATTCTGAGAAAGGTTAAGACTCAGTTACTCCGTAGTGTGAATAAATGGGAATTAAGTAGGAGATCCTACGAAGAAAATTTTCCTACTCCTACAAGAAACCCTCGTCAACCCGTTCCCTTTCTTTATTTTCCTTTTCTTCTTAATTTTGATAGAAATATGTACCTTTTGTACCAGAACGTACATCCTTTAGGATTTCATTAGGTGTTTTATTAAATAGTCTCGACTTTCTTGTACAACATTATGTGTTTTTAGTTACAAGAAGACATGTTGTTACTTACTGGGTTTTCAATTTAATTCTTTTATATTAAATTTTATAATGGTTTTCCTTATTTTATGAAACCTCCTTTAAATTGTTTTCTTTACTCAGAGCACGTGAAAGTTGATATTTTGTAACGACCTTCTTAATTTCTTCCGTATTTATTCACCTTTTTGTTATATACAAGTATCAAACCTTTCGAATTATACCAATACTACCGTAACGGACAGTTTAGCCAGATATCTAAGTTATGTCAGGGATAGTTTTAAACTCGACCGAAACAAAAGTATTTCACTGTCCAATCAGAATTTTAAGTATTCTTTTACGTTCCCTGAGACTCGCCGGTTTTTATGAAACTTTTTCTTCTTATCGAAATCTTGAGTGTAAAGGACTAAAGTTTTAAATTATGATTCGATGTCTTTAGTTTAGTCATACCAAGACCGTATTCTTATCTGTATCTCTACTTGTCTTATCTCAATTGTCATATTTTCATTTAAGTATATATACATAAGAAAAATTAAATAAAAGTCGTTTCTACGGTTCTGACAATCCCCTTCGTGTGACGAACTTTGGCGGGTGGGACCGGTCCGTGGTATCATTGGTAAACGTACTCAACAAAATACTGTCCTCTAGGACTATTCCTTATGTCTTGATTATTCGGTGGTGGTTGGTCTTCTCAAGCCATTTCCAGATTTCCTTTGTGGTGCATAGACAGGTGAAGGGTCTTAGGGAGAGCGATCGTAGGTAGAACCGACTCGTTACACACGCGGTGGTCCTTTCTGAGACTTAATCTTACTAACCGGTTTCTGGTGGACCTTTGATTAGGGCAGGGGTATTTTGGGCTCTGACGCTCGGTGTGCCGTCTCGTCAAGAGGACCCAAAGGAATGGGATGACGAGAGGTGGGCCCACGGGAAAGGGTTATTTTAGAGAACGAAACAGTCGTGTACACAGAGGAACCTGTTAAGTAAAGACTCACAATCTGTTCTCGGGTCAAAACCCGGGACCTTCCCCTAGGAGGAAGGACGTTGTTTACCGCTGAGACCACCCTGAGAAGAAGTGACTCTCACTGTAGGACTGGTGAGCCCCATGAGTCCCCGGTAGAAGGGACGGTTACCTGGTCTGGGTCGTCGGTGTTGACCCTGGGAAAACAGGGACCAGAGGAGAACTGCGTCTGTTGACCGGTCTCACAGGGCTGGTCATTCCTTGTTCTCTGAAATAACTGGAGAGGGGTGTGGAGAGAGAGAGGAGAGGAATTGGGAAGGATAGGAAGGGGCAAAAAGATCAGGGGTCCACGGCCTGCGTCCTTAGACCAGTTTCCCGGTAGTCGGACTCGACTCCTAACCTCTGACTAGTGGAGGAGAATCGTCTCTTGAGCTTAAGACCAAAACCAGACAAGACTAAAGACCATCCCGGCTCAAGGTCAGGAGGGAAGAGACCTCCGGGTCCCGTTTCAGGATATTGTGGACCCATAGACATCCACCGTCCTCTGCAGACATTCCGGTGGGGAAAGAGGGGGTGGACCTTCCCCAGGAGGAAGGACGTTGTTCTGGTAAACTACCCCCTTTTTATCAGAAAAGGAACTTACTACGATTTTGTTGATCTTTGTTTGTAAGTCTCTTTGCTCCAACCTGGGGATGGAGTGTGGTGTCTGTTTTCAATTGAGTTTTAACTAGTATCTTGATTGACCTTTACGATTATGATATCTTGAGAATCTTCTTTTGTACTCATTTAGAAACACTAGAACTCAATTCGTTACTTGAAGATGTATATTATGGTTTTCGTACTCTTTGTTTTCTTTTTTTCTATTTAAATTGAAGTAATTTTAATTTTTGTACATAATTTTTTTTTTTTTTTGTGGTAGTCCTTCCACTCTTCCATTGGGTGTCTTACCTTTTTTCATTAACGTTCAGTAAATGGACTATTCCCTGAACATATGTCCTTTGTTCAGTTGTGCCTTTTTCTCGGATTAAATGTTCTACCGTTTCATAAACGTATCTACGAAGAGGTTTCTATTATTCGTTTGTGGGTTATTCTACACTTTTCTACGAGTTGTAGTGATTAGAAATCCTTTTACATTTCGTTTTGGTGTTACTTTATGGTGAAGTGTGTGTGCTCGTACCGATTTTAATAATTATTTTCTGTCTGTTATTGTTCATAACTACTCTTTCATACCTCTCTATCCTTGGGAGTGTATAACGATCACTCGTACATTTCACCACGTCGCCGAAACTTTTTGTCAAACCGTCTAGGAGTTTTTCAATTTGTACTGCAATGGTATCCCTGGAGGTCAGGATTCATGTATAAGTTTTTCTAATTTTTGTATAGTGCGTTTTTGAAAATACGATGACAAATGCGGTCGTAATAAGTTTTATCGGTTTTTTGTCTTTATTGAGGTACAGGGAGTTGACTATTTACGTATTTGTTTTACACAAGATGGGTGTTTTATCTAATAAACCGTTGTTTTTCCTTATTTCATAACTGTACACAATGTTATACCTACTTGGTACTTTTATACGATTCACTTTATTCAGTCTTTGTTTTCCGATGTATAACGTGATAAGACCGATGACTTACAGGTGTTATTCGTTTACGTATCTCTATCTTCTATTCACCAAAGTCCCTAACCTCCACCCACCTTCACTCTTTACCCTTTACTAACGATTTCCCCTGCCCCAAAAAACCACCCCCACTATTTTTACAAGATTTTAAACTTTCACCACGTGTTGGGATGAGTTGATTTATGTGAGATTTTCCCACTTAACACACCACACAATTAATATAGAGTTATTTCAAGAATACGTAAAAAAATTTTTTAACTCAATATCTTCGTTCATTTTATCATTTTCCTCATCAATTGAATACCCTCTGACTTTAAACTTTTTCGTAAATACCGGAATGTAAAACGAAATTTTATAATTGATCTTACTGTTTCTAAAAAGAAAATGACTACCAAAATAAAGTGCATTTTATAAGAAAAACATTTAATGATGAAGTTTTATAAAGTTCTTTTTCTTTTATACATTGTTTTGGGTACCTAGCAGATGGATTGAAACATTCTTGAGTTATAAGATAATATAGACGAAGTCAGTCTAGAGGATAATATATTCTTTATTTTAAAATATAATGTCAACTTCTGAGAATTTACGGGGAGAAGTTAGTGTAGGGGTGATGAGGAAGGAGGTCTCAGTGGCGGTAGGATTAGTTCTTTGAGAATTCAGGTGTATGATGAGAAATCATTGGTACTTGATACATACGTTTATGTACTTGATACATACGTTTATGTACTTGATACATACATACATACGTTTAAACCGTAATATTTTAGTGAATATTCACAATACAACATTTACATATATTTAACGAAAAACAGTTGTCATATAATAAATCTAAATAGTCACAATCAAGTAAGTACAATAATTTATCTTTTTTATGTGTCAGGTGTAATATACTTGAAATGATACTAAACTAGGTAAGAGGACTTATACATATAATTTGAAAAACACAAAAGATGATAATTCACGGTAGGACGACACTGGTAAGTGGACACTGAGGAACCCGTAGACATACTCAGATTGGGCCGTCACCCTAAGGGTCTAACATCCCTCAAACACAAAAGTTGGTCTACGACTGTTCAGTGGAAGGTGGTTCCAGTGGATTAAATGTGAGGGTAGTAGTCTCAAGACTCAGGGAAGGTAAAAGTGGTAGTATATCATGACGGTTGAAAATGAAATAAGGTTAGACGGATAAAATAAAGTTAAAAGTGAAAGAACCAATACTCACTCTGACTCGTATAAGAGTACAACAACCGGAAATCCCTATACAAAATATACTTCCTAAGGGACCATCGAGTCGACCATTTCTTAGGTAGACGTTACGTCCTCTGAGGTCAAGTCAAGGACCCAGTCCTTCTAGGAGACCTCTTCCCTATCGATGGGGAGGCCATAAGAACCCGAAGGGACCACCCAGTCGACCATTTTTTTTTTTTTAGACAGACGTAACGTCCTCTGGACCCTAGCTAGGGACCCAACGTTTCTAGGGGACCTTTTCACTTGTCGATGGGTCAGGTCATAAGACCGGACCTCTTAAGGTACCCGACATATTAGGTACCCTAACGTTTGTCAGACTGTGTTGACTCGTTGAAAGTGAAGTGAAAAGTGAATGTACTTTACGGACAACTATAGGAAACGGGTAATGAGATAACCCAACCAACGAAAAAGAATTTTGACTTTCCTAAGAAGTATAAAAGACTTACAGTTAAGAACTAGTGAATATACGAACGTTCATAATAGAGGATCTGACATGGAGTAGAAAAGTGTAAAATTATAGTTGATGATAAGAAAAAATTTTGAAATTATACTGTTTTGCCTAGTTTAAAAACGAAATACGAAAACGGAAGGTAGAAAATCTTTAGGAACGGTAAAAATTCTAGTATTTATGGAAGATCTATATGTAGTTAGAAAAAAGTAAAACGAAAAGTGTAAATCTAGAAATTAGTCGGACTTCAACAAACTGATACCGTACTTTACCTCTAAATTAAAACAAAAGGTTGTGAAGAGGGTTGTTATGACTAACTGTACAACTAGTATAACACTAACTAGTTATTCCGGTGGAACAGTATATAGTTAAAGGATGTATACGTGTCAAGACTTAGATTCAAGAAATAAAACGAGGAAACTGGTTAAACAAATAATAATATCAGAGTATTTTATGGGTCCTTCATTTAGGATAAAACTAATTAGAACAAAAAGGAAACGATAAAGAAGAAGACGAACTAAAAGGGGGTTTATAAAAAAGTTATAATAAACTTTAAAGTTACTTAATAAACCAATTAAACTCTTTATCTGTAGAAATACGATAATAGAAGGGTAGGTACTTGTAGAATTGTTACGAGGTAGTTAAGTTCAGAAGTAATGAGTTATCGTAAAGAGATGAAGTTAATTGTGAAAATATAAAGGAGGTATCTCTGATAAGTTTTAAACAATACTGATGTTTACCGTATAAACAATGTTGTGTAAAATACAACAGACAACGATACCTATCGTACAAATAGAAACATATGACAAGAACACAGGTCTTTATACGATTTGTAGGAACAACTAAGATTAGTAAACAGACATCTAATGGGACCTAAAAAGATACATCCGTTAGAATAGTAATTAACCATTACAGTTGAAACGAAGGGAGAATCTTTAAGAACGTGAATAACAAAGAGAAATCACAGAATATTATCACACAGTCGAGTCAAGTCAATTCAAGTCAGAGAGTCAGCACAGGCTAAGAAACGCTGGCACACATTGAGTCTATTTTATAACCTACGTTTCTCACTATCACCTGTAAGAATCGAAAAGAACTGAATAAGATTACCAAGTGGAAACCTACGACGAACGATGTAGAAAAAAAAAAAAAAAAAAACCATCCATGAATGATAAGGGTCAAAGACAAGGCAAAGGATACTCAAACAGAACACTTACCCACATATGAAGATTCGACAATTCTACACTTAATATCATACGTCCCTCCAACCAATGTCCTATGAAGTCTGTACTTTTAAGCTCTTAAAGGGTCAAGGGACATATTTTACCACATCATAAACGGATATTGGATTGGTACACGTAAGCTCGAGTCAGTAAAGTCAGTACAGGTTGAGAAACTTTACAACACCTGACATCGGGAGGTCCGAGGAGACAGGTACCCTAAAAGTCCGTTCTTATGACCTCACCCAACGGTACGGGCGGAAGTCCCCTATAAGGAATGGATCCCTATCTTGGACACAGTGGTCGTAGAGGACGTAACGTCCGTTTAAGAAATGGGTGACTCGATGGACCCTTCGGGGTTGGATTCGTGTCAGGGGATGTATGAATTTATTAGAGGTCTAATGAATTTTATGGATTATATTATATTTAATATATATTTATCAACATTTATGTTATATTTATGATACATTTGTCAACGGTTGCACGTAGTTTAAGTTCAAACAAAAAAACCTTTACAGACCTTAAAAGAAGGTTATTAAAGTTAGGCACCAACCAACTTAGACGTCTACGTTTTGGATTCATATGTCTCCCTGTTCACTTCACTTTCACTTTCAGCGAGTCAGTACAGGTCAAGAAACACTGGGATACCTGAGATCAGGTACCCTAAGAGGTCCGGTCTTATGACCTCACACATCGGAAAGGGAAGAGGTCCCCTAGAAGGGTTGGGTCCCTAGTTTGGGTCCAGAGGGTGTAACGTTCGTCTAAGAAATAGTCTACTCGACATTCCCTTCGGGTATGTCTCCCGGTTGATATGTGTTTGTCTAAAAAATTACGTTAGAATGTAAGGAATCCATCGGGAATAATAGAACTAGATAATTACGACTTAAGATAAACGAGTATAGACAATCCGAAAAGTACAAGTGTAAATATTCCTTCTACTTAGAAAAGGAAAGAGTCGACGGGAACAGACAAAGCCACATTTTTTTTTTTTTTTTTTCGGAGTCTTCTACGCAGTCTCTCGTCACGGAAGAGAGATAAGAGACCTTGTAAGACGTAGAATGGTCCTATTGACAAGGAACTGGCAAACCGTCTTAAGAGAATATTTTGACAGACCGGGACCATAAAACACACATCATAATTTGTCTCATCTGAAATTTGACGACGAATTGTAAAGAAATTGTCAGCCTCCAGACAAGTCTAAGAAAAACAAAACTCAAAACGCTTCAAAGTAAGAATCTTCATTAATAGACAAGATACAAAAATACCCAAAAAAATTTGACAACAAGAATCACATAAGAATAAAGATTAAAGATGAGATAGATGTTTCTATACGGAAAAAGTAAGGATCATAACGAATAAACACGAAAGAGTGAGAAAAAATTTTAGATAAAGTTGATTTGAATACAAAATAAACAGTAAAATTTTTTGGTCGACAATCTAAATAACTAAGATAAAATACAAACGAGAGATAAAGTATTTAAAAACAAAAATAAAAATAATGGGGGTAGGAAGACGTAAAAAACTGAAATAAACAAAAGAACAAAAAAGAGAAGGACTCAAAAAACAAAAGGAGTAATACAAACTCGAAAAAAAAGAGGAGTCAATATATATAATCTGTGATGTGTAAGAGAAGGTCTAAGACCAAATCGACACAGGTTTTCCAAAATTACATATTACAAAATGGTAAGGTAAGATTTATATATATCACATCTTGAATTATATAATATATACGTATAGATACCTGTACATGTATAATTAACTGAAAAAATGAATTGAAGGTAATATTAGTTTTATAGTACAGACATATTGATGATTGAGAAACCTATTGTTTATGAACGAAACACAAACTGTCACTTTCACTTTCAGTGAGTCAACACAGGTTGAGAAACTCTCATCTCACCAATCGGTAAGGAAAGAGGTTCCGTAGAAGGGTCGGGTCCCTAGCTTGAGTCCAGAGAACGTAACGTCCACCTAAGAGATGATTGACTCGGTAGTCCCTTCGGACTTTTATGACCTCACTCATCGGATAGGGAAGAGGTCCCCTAGAAGGACTGGGTCCTCAGTTTGGTCCCAGAGGACGTAACGTCCGTCTAAGAAATGGTCGACTCGATGTTCCCTTCGGGAACGAAACACCAATCCTGTACCTATTAACGAAGTTTATAAGACGAGTTTTTATTATATACAAAAATTCAACTGAAAATCTAGTTCATGGTAGATTAGACACCAAAGAGAGAAGATAACCCAAAAAGTCAGTATTAATTCAAGGTAAACTTAATACAAAAGTCATCAAGAACACACACAGTCGACTTAATGGGTCCCGTCAAAAACGTCTGTAGAATCAACTAGCTAAACGTCCTTTGTTGTGGAGATTTCGGAAAGAAACTATTGAACTAGTGGAAGAGGTTATCTACCAGAAGTTCTACCGATCACGGGAAACTGTCGACACGAGGACCTTTTGACTCTGTGTCGAGATTCCGGTCGGACTTTCCCTTCGTGTGTGTTTCCGGAAATTGTACGACGGTGGAACCTTCATTTTCGAAGGACGGAGACTACCGGGAAACTTCATCTCTACAGACTCTACTACGACTTAAGGTGTCTGTAGGTGTCTACGCATAAAAACTCTGACAGAAGATTTTACTTTTAAAAGATAACTTGAGAGTTCTTATAATTGTTCTAGGGAGAAGAGTCGGTAGAGAGGTATGTGGGTTGACGGATACCTTCCTGAGACCTGTGGGGGTTAGAAGGGTAGGGGGACTGTTCTGGGTTTGTTGTCCCATACCCAAAAGACAACATATAAACAAAAAAACTTCTAAACACTTCCATTCCCTTGAATGGAAGAATACTACTCTAAGTAGTACTCAACGAATATTCTACGTCCTTATAGGGTCCCCGTCTGGGTGCAGAATTCCTTTCCTAAGTTTAATGGTATCCCTCTCTTTCCCATTCGTTCACCACCTCCGTAATACTACCTATAAAATTTTGTAGAATTTGAGGTTTCTATTTCACCCGTTCCCTACGAGCCTCTTAAAGTCCAATTGAAAAATACTCAGACACCCGGAGAATGTTTTTATTTTTACTTAATGATTTGTGTATTTTTGTTAGACATGAGGGTTATCGTTACTTTCTTTATATTTAAAATTTTCTACTCTACCGCAAAGAGTAGAGACTAGTGGTTTCTCATTTTTCACCATTATAAACTCCGAAAAGGTCCTGTCTTTTGTTCGACCACCCTACTATTTTTACAATATTCGAAGAATCCTTTTTTGTCAACCGTTTTGGGTCATTGAGGGAAAGATTCCTGTACGTAAAATTCATTTTCAGTATGGGAGTACATCTCCCCGATAATAGTAACGGACGGGTGTAGGACGAGAGAAGAGGAAACCCAAGTATCTTCCAATGTTTAGTGGAGGAACCGTCCGTCCGAGCCGGGACCCTGACTGAGTCCGGTTTCCGGTACTCACCTTCACCACTCAAAGTGTAGGACGGGTCGCGTCACCGCGTCATTCTCGACAGACAAGTGAGCCTCGAGAGGACTTCGTTTGAGACCTTCCGCTGAATATTACGACCACGAAGAAAACGGAGGTCCTGACTCACTGACGAAACGAGACAATTTGGTGGTTCTAGAACTCGAACGAATAATAGTCGAGTTCGGATGTACCAGGACTGTTTATGTGTTTTCGAATATAGTTTACTCTAAGGAACATTGTACTGTACTTTATCACATTAAAATGTTGTTGGATTTACAGATTTTTATGTATCTCTTGTCTGAAGACCAACGGTTCCCCGTCCCCCGTACCCTCTACCCACCTAATCCTCATACCCTAGTCGTCTACGTTTGATAATACATCTCTTATCTATTTGTCGTTCCAGGATCGTATATCGTGTACTTTGATATAAGTTACGGAACTCTATTTGAGATTACCTTTTCTAATACTTTTCTTACACACATATAAGTGTGTGTAAGAAAAGTGTATATGTGTGTGTGCGTGTATATACTTATAAATTGACTCAGTGAAACGATATGTCCTTTTTAATTATGTTGTATCATTTAGTTGATATGAAGTTATTTCATAAAAAAAATTTTATACCTTCTATCTGTTTATTTACTACCGGTCACCGTATCATATTATGATATTGTTTATGAAATGTTGTTTATTTTGACTGTGCGACTCCCAGAGAGTCTCGGTACCCTTGTCAGAGTGTTTGTTGTAACTCCCTTTTTCCATCTAATAATTCGACAAGTATGTCATACTACTGTAAAACCAAAGTTTGACAACTATATTTAGGTCTCCCTTTTTATTTCGTGTTTGTAGTGTTACAATTATCACTAGTGCTATCACTTTATTGTGTTTTAATTACTAGATTTTGGATTTCAACCGGTAGCCCCTCAAATATTCTTCCTCGTACTTCTCATTCGACTTTCTACAATAAAATATATTATGTCTTTTTTGTCCGTTCCTGCTGAAAGGTTTTGGTGTTCTCGTCGTTCACCCTTATTCATTATTGACCAATATCCTTCCAACAAAATAACTCGTTCGCCTGGGTACTGAACACTTTAGTAAAATACTCCGTATCACGGTTGAATAGAGAAATAAAAGAAACCAAAAGTGACAGTGAATAGGTTTAGAGTCCGACGTCCGACCGACCCGTATCACCTCCCTCTCTTTGTCTTCACTTCACTGATAAATTTGTACGTTCACTCACAGTCTTCATAGGAGTTTCGACGATTCAATTTTAGTTCAGAAACCAATAATTATATACACGGTATATTGACGTACCTGTTGAACCAAAGTAATAGGGATCTCCAAACTTTTTATGAGATTTGAAACAAGTCCTTGTACCACATGAATGTCTTTGTGTGCTTACAAGACCATAATGATCCCGGGTAAGGTCCTTACCGTCCCCCCACTGTCTTGATCTCGGAGCACAAAAATCTTTGCCGGTAGTCCGACTAGTCTCTTGTGAGGACCCAGAGTCGTTATTTAAGTCTCAAGACTGGTAAGGTCGACAAAGGGACAGACCCCTACAGGGAGACGGACACTTCCCTGAGAGAGTAGAAACACCCAAAAGGGTCTCCACTGGTGTCTCCTTCAAATAAAGAGTCATGTCAAGTCCGACCTTACCGAGGGTGTATTTACGGCTATTTGGAAAAAAACCTCGGATTTTCACGACAACACCCTACAGGTGTCGAGGACTTACAGTGGTCGACCCTTTAATGATGACAAGAGAACGGACCCACTGTTAAATATATAAGTGACACTCACGTTTCGTTACTGTTACTAATGTTTCAAAATGTCCTGTTGAGACCCGAAGGGACCATCGAGTCGTCAATTTTTAGACGGACGTCACGTCCTCTGGAGGCAGACTAAGGACCCAATCCTTCTAGACGACCTCTTCCTTATCCGATGGGTGAGGTCATAAGAACTCGAAGAGACCACCGAGTCGACCATTTGTTAGACGGACGTCACACCCTCTGGACCTCAGTTGGAGACCCAACCCTTCTAGGGGACCTTTTCACTTGCGGATGGGTGAGGTCATAAGACCGGACCTCTTAAGGTACCTGACATATCAGACACCTCAGTTTTTCTCAGTCTGTGCTGACTCACTGAAAGTGAAGTAAAGTGTCCTGTTGAGGTCCCACATAAATTCTCTCCTCAACCGTCTCCCTTAATTCTTCACAATCCCCGTCTCTTAAGCTCCACCTTAATAATGATCCGAGTCCGTCCTACATCATTTGTCTATTAAACCTCGTAGACAACAAGTAATAAGTGAACCATTTAAAAGTAAATTGTAAATGATACACGGTCCGGAACAAGGTCGGCCACTCCTGTTTGTACCTGGATATCCGTATTCGACTTCGAGGTTATAAACCGGTGGACTACGGTTCTCGGTTGAGTAACCTTTTCTGGGACTACGACCCTTTTAACTCCCGTCCTCTTCTTCCCCCGTTGTCTTCTACTCTACCAACCTATCGTAATGGTTGACTTACCTGTACTTAAACTCGTTTGAGGTCCTCTATCACTTCCTGTCTTTTCGGACCACACGACTTCAAGTACCCTAGCGTTTCTCAGTCTGTGTTGAATCACTGATTTTTGGTTGTAATATCAGTATTTCAAATGGTAGATTACCTCCTTTGTCTATAAGTATTTGTTTATTTATATTTTTCTCATCGTCTTCTGAACAGTCTTTTTATTAGAGGCTCGATTCGGAGGTTATGTTTGTTTGTCTTCAGGTTCGTTCCCGTACCCTGACTCGTTTTAGACAGGGACCGAAGACCTTTCTCAACTACCCACACCTGTTCAAGAACCCTTTACTTATCATTCATGACTTAATAGGGAAGTCACAAGTCCCCTTGTGAAGTCCGGAAATGGAGTCTTAGAGTTCAAAGAACTTGGTTTGGAACCTTCTTCAGAACCTCCTTCGGTACGTCCGTAACCTCAACAGTTCATTAAGAAGATTCTGGTTAAACCACTGAAGAAGTTGGTTCAGACAACCAATCCGAGAAGTCCTGTCTCAAGTTTTCCGATTTCATATAACCCTCATCGTTGCTACTCTACTTTCCTCCCTTCGTCCTGTCCCCGTCTTTTACCTTCGAAAGTGTAGCATTGTGTTTGGACTATGGAGACTCTCCTCCCCCTCCTCCTTCCTTCTGATCGTTCACACTCAGGGTCCGACACCAACGTCGGACCGTTTCCAGAAGTGGTCGGGTTGTCCCTCGAGGGGTGTTCTATCTACATCTCTTCAAGGTATGACTCGTCTTTACGGGTCTCAGATATCGGGACAACAGAAGTCCGTAACCGAACCGTGAAGGACTCCCCGAAGGGTCCACCATGTACCATTTCTTAGGTGGATGGTTACATCCTCTGGGTCCTCTGTATCCAAACTAGGGACACGACCTTTCTAGGGAAACTCTTCCTTTATCGTTGGGTGAGGTCATACAAACGGACCTTTTAAGGTACCTGTCTCCACAGACCGTCCGATGTCAGGTACCCCACCTTTTTTCAGTCTGTGTTGACTCGTGCGCGTGTGTGAACTCCTTTTATATCGAAGTCCGATTTGTAACGGTACCTCGGGTTTTCGTGACGTCCATTTCCGATAGTCGACTGACACAAGGAATGTCGACTTACAGTCACCAAAAGAACTTCCTTCTCGGTCCGTTGTGGAGAGACACCGACGTAGAGTTCTGGTGTACAGAGTGACGACGACGACGACGATTCAGTGAAGTCAGCACAGGCTGAGACACTGGGGTATCTGCCGTCGGGTGGTCCGAGGAGACAGGGACCCTAAGAGGTCCGTTCTTGTGACCCCACCCAACGGTAACGGAAGACGTTACGTACGCACGTACGATTCAGCGAAGTCAGTACAGGCAAACACCATCTGTTTTCTTATCTGGTAGTGAACACCGTGACTCCTGTCCTCAACTAAATCTCTTTTCAAATTTTCTGTTTAAAATAAAGACCAGGAAGTCTCCTGTTGAGAGGTACCCAGAAATCGTCGAGATGTACTTAGTCCTTACTCCGTGACTGAGGACGAAACAAGACCTGAGAGAAACACTTCTAAACACCTTTTTCTCATTGAAGGAGGCTTTGTTCACCAGCCGTACAGATGATAAGTCCTACTATTTCTATTTCGGAGGGACGTCTTTGTCTACGTCCGGACGCATGTCTTATAAGTCCAAGGGACTCGAACCCGACGGAGAGGATATGTCGTCGGTGACTTGGAGTCTTAACCCTCTGCCCCTAAGGACATCCTAAGTCCCGAGTCCCTTCGTCGTGTTTTAGTTTTAACGACTAGAAGACCGACGGTGCTGACTCGATTCATTGTTTGACAAGAAACAGAGATTGGGTCCTCAGAGAACAGAAGACGGTTCTTGTGTCCTTTGAACGTCCGATTGAACAATCAAACATTCTTCTCCTTTCGAGTCTGGGAAGTATCAAGAACCTTCCCGTCTGAAAGACCTTCTCTTTTGTAGTACATGTCTATTCCTACAGGTTCCGTCTCTTCCAAGTTGACCGAAAAGTTCTTCCATGGGTCCCATATTTCCCACACTCCTCTTAAAGACAGGAATCCCGCCGTTTTTTGTCCTTCGTCGCCCGTTGTCTCAGCCCCTTCTCTCCTGGAGAGAGGTGGTGGACCCGTCAAAATTTACGGGGTAAAGACTCCAATCTGACTTCCTTTATTCTCCGAAACCTTTCGTTACCGAGGGAATCACTGGATCGATATTTGTTGTTTATAAACAAAAGTTATTATTCTCACTTTCTGACAGTATTCTAGAGTAAAGATTTCAATAAATATCCGAAGTATGCCGTTGAATTGCTCTGTTTGGTGTAAATTTCCGACGTTTCGAAAGCCAGTATTCTATGTGAGAGTGTTTCCAGTTGTAAAGGGACCTCCCTTAGACGGTGGAGTCCTTGGTGTGTGCCTCGTGTCCACCATGAATTATACGGGAGGACCATGAAATTGTGTCTCACGTAAAAGGTTTGCAGTCTCCCCTCAGTTGGTTTCTTCCGTTGAAGGGCGGTCGAGATTCGGTACAGCTGGGACTTTGGGACCGGTCCGGGTCTTTTCAAATAGAAGAGGAGAATTCAAAGTCGTGGTAGGCGAGAGTCACTAGAGACGCTCACGTCCCGTCCCTACTGGGACTACAAAGTCGCCGTGTCTACGAGTACATGGTGGAGACGAACCGACACTTCATTTAAAAGTGTGATCCGAAAATTAGTGACCACACGACTCGTAAGGTAGTACCTCAGGTTGAACCCTCTACGGTTGAGTCCAGAGGAAAAGGGTCTGTATGCAGTTATGAACGTAGGGGAGGGAAGAGACGACACCTGGTGAGAAGACTCCTGTACGGGTTGACGGGTTTAAAGTAAAGGGAGTTAAGATAGGTTAAGTACAAAGACAAGGGATTTTACTCCAGCCTCCCCCTATTCATCTTAAATTTTCCAGAGAAGAGGATCCACACACCTCCTTTCCTACCGTGGTCCGGTGTTTGTAGTCTTTTCATTCATTACCGTCATAAACGGATTTACAATTATCAAAGATTATAAAAGGTGTCTGTAAAATACAATTATAATGTATAAAATAAATTAAATAAAAATTAATAAAAATCTATTAACATCTAAGTGTAAGTCAATGGGAACGGACCAAAGAGATTACTATAGTAGAACACTTTACTATTGTGTAGTATCAGTGGATAGTACCCCGAAGGGACCACCAAGTCAACTATTTCTTAGGTGGACGTTACTTCCTCTGGGTCCAATCTAGGGACCCAGTCCTCCTAGGGGACCTCTTCCTTTATCGTGGGGTGAGGTCATAAGAATGGACCTCTCGAGGTACCTGTCTCCTCGGACCACCCGAGGCCACGACCCCAACGTTTCTTGGTATGTGTTGAATAGTTGATTTGGTGAATAATAAAAGTCTAAAGGGGTCGAAAAATACATGACTACACACACACATAAATCAAGATGTGTCAAAATGGTGTACATATGTAACCATATAAGTAGTGACATCAGTTCTATGATTTGGTAAAGGTAAAGAGGTTCCTCAGGGAGGACAACGGGAAAAAATTGGTATAGTGGTGAGGGGAAGTTTGTTCATTTAAATTACTTTTAAGTAAAATTTTTATTTTACGTAACCACCCCTACATTTTACCATATCAGTGAGACTTTTTACCTGGTAAAGAATAGTTTGATTTATCAATTGAGAATATGTTGGGTCTTTAACACTCGTAAGTAGGGTCTCGATACTTTTGAATACAAGTATTTTTGAACATATGCTTACAAGTATCTTCGAGAGAAACATTGTCCGTTTCCGATCTCTGTCGGTCTATCGGAAGTTGACAACTCACTAAGTAGGTGTGACATTTTATGTTTCGTCGGTAGTTTTCCTACTAAATAATCATGTGTTTTTGTGGAGTCTACTTACAGGTCCCTTAATAAGACTTACTTTTTTTCGGGTAAGGGTTTTCCATATACGAAATACTAAGGTAAAAATATTGTGAGAACTTTACTGTTCTTACAATTTTTATCTGTGTTTCATGAAAACTGGACTAGGGGTAATGTCGGAACTCTCTTCCCGATCCGTAACGGTAACATCGTTTCCTAAACGATAAGTCAGTGAGCCAGCACAGGTCGAAAAACACTGAGGTACCTGATGTCGTGCGGTTCGAAGGGACACAAAGTGGTAGAGGGTTTCGAAGGAGTTTGAGCACAGGTAACTCAGCCATTACGGTAGGTTGGTAGAGTAGGAAACGCAGAGGAAAAGGAAGACGGAAGTTAGAAAGGGTCGTAGTCCCAGAAAAGGTTACTCAACGAAGAAGCCTAATCCACCGGTTTCAAAACCTCGTTACTTATCGTTCCCTATTATTACCTACGACAACGACGACGATTAAGCGAAGTCAGCACAGACTGAGACACGCTCGGGGTATCCGTCGTCGGGTGGTCCGAGGGGGTAGGGACCTTAAGAGGTCCGTTCTTGTGACCTCACCCAACAGTAAAGGAAGAGGTCACGTACTTTCACTTTTCACTTTCACTTCAGCGAGTCAGCAAAGGCTGAGAAGCGCTAGGGCACCTGACGTCGGATGGTCCGAGGAGGTGGGTACCTAAAAGGTCCGTTCTCATGACCTCACCCCACGGTAACGGAAGAGGTATTATTACCCATCCACTAGGACTTAGTTCCGACCCAGGTGTCACCGTAGACTAAACGGAGAAGTCGGACAAAAGAAGGATTACAAGTCTCATAAATCAATTGTAGATAAGACCCATTCTGCACTTTTCCGTATTTTTCTTTTATCAGTTTGGCACCATGAAACGTACTACACTGGGTGAACCTAATTTGTACTAGGGTGGACTTAATAAAAGGTCTTGGAGGAAGATACAGTGTTTCAGTCGGGTTTCTCCCTAAAAACGTTCCGTCTTCGACTTCGTCGACGACGAAGGACTTCTGACACCACCGAGAGACTCCACCCTAAGTGTAGGGTGGTGGGTGAGGTGTAGGTCGAGAGAAGGACTTCGTGGCCGGACGTGTCAGGCGATCTACACCGCCGTACTCCCTCTGAGGGGTGGTCGACGGGTCAACGGGACGTGAGGACTGTTCAGGTGGGAGGGTACCGGTGTCCTCCGATCAGTCTCTAAAAGAGTCTAGGGGGTTGTAGGGAAGGTTCGAAGGATGGGGATTTTCCTGAGAAGGTCAGGAACATTGAGTACCACAGAGACGAGAGGGAAACCCTGGGTTGGGACTGTAGGTCGTCTAGTGAGTCCTGTCCGACGCCGGTACTGTCTCGGGTCCTGTCCCCCGTTAAGACTCCTGAACGACAACAGGTCAGCGATTCAGTACTGATAAACACTGTGGTACCTGATGTCGTGCGGTCCGGAGTCGAAGGGAGTAATAGAGGGCCTCAAACGGGTTCAAGTACAGGTGCCTCAGTCACCACGGTAGGTTAGTGGAGTAGGAGACGGTGGGGGAAGAGGAAAACGGAAGTCAGAAAGGGCTGTAGTCTCAGAAAGGGTTACTCAGTCGACAAGCGTAGTTCAGCGGTTTCTTAGTCTCGGAGTCGAAGTCACAGTTGAGAAGGTTACTTATGAGTCTCAGCTAAAGGAAATCCTAACTGACCAAACTATAGGTACGACAGGTTTCCTGAGAGTTCTCAGAAGAGGTCTTAGTGTTAAGTTTTCGTAGTTAAGAAGTCACAAGTCGGAAGAAATACTAGGTTGACAGTGTAGACACGTACTGATGGCCTTTTTAGTCTCGAAACTGATGTACCTGGAAACAGAGACAGACTCCTCTCCCCCGTCCTTAAGGTCCTTAGGACCTCTGTCCGTAAGGTCTCCTCCCTCCTCCACGAGTCTAGTCTTTACTCCTTCCTCAGGAAACGTGAGTCTTGAGGGTGGTTCCGTGAGTGACGTATTAAACGGGTGTTTGAGTCCGGGGAGAGATCCACCTTAAGAAACTCCTTTGACTTTTACCTCCAGAATCCGGTCGATCGTACATTATGTTTGGGAGAGTAATCATACGACATTACGGTCATTGGTGATTCTCCGTTTCATGTGTCGTCCTCAGTACCTTCCTATCGGTACGAAATCATGGGTACTCCCTAACAGAGGTCCTGGGGGGTGTCTATCGTTTTAGACCCCTACGAGTTTGGGGTCTCAACCGAGAGGGTTAGATACCCAAAGTTATCTCCCGACTCACTCACATACGAAACCTTTTCCGGGACATACACGGTAGTAACACTTGGACACTTGAGGTCGTATCTTGACCCGGTCCCTCGACTTGGAGTGTCCCTGGTACAATTTCCCCAGAAAAATCTCCGCTCTTCCGTCGGTTAAATCTTTGACCCTACACGACAGTGTCTCTACTGGTCACGACGTTGAGACGACGGGTGCACCATGTCGTTTGTGTGGAGAACTGAAAGTCCTAAACCGGGAACCGAAGACCCGAGTTGGGGAGGTCAGATCTCTTTGTGGTCTTCCTAGTTGTGCCATCGACGGATCATTTTTCTGGATCTTTATCTCGTTCACGGAACACACGTTAATTTGTAGGTCGTCCACCCTTACCAGCTATTTTACCAATTTCTCTAACGTACTTTTCAGGTACTTGTGGAAGGTGTTCCCCGACACACCGGACCCCGTCCCCTGAGTCCTTCACACACGAGTCGGACACGATTCACCGGAGGGAGACGAACGAGAATAGGTCCCCGACCTTCGAACCTCTCTTTCCTATCTTGGTCATAACGGTCAGTTCTTGTCCCGGAACTACGACAAAACTTGTTGTCACCTTGTTTTCCTCCCGTAAAACGAACGACGCAGGGCCGACACTGTCTTTGATGGAGACCGTATCGCTCACCAGTCGGGTCCACACCTCGGTGGGGCGCTTGGACGAAATCCTGGACCACTCCCCGACTGACCGACCCACTCCGTCACCGTGGAGATCATTGACTGACCGAGAGTATGCCTTGGAGGCCACGGACGGACCGACTCGTCGTCAGTCCTGACCACTGACAGTCGCTTCGCGGACGTGTGTCGTCCTCAACGGTACTCCTCAGAGGAGTCGTTCCGGAAGCCACCTGTCACCTCAGACGATTGGTGTCACACCGCGATCGAGTCCTTTGTGCCAAGTTCCACCTTCTTCGATGGCGAGGTCCTACGGGGACCCCTGTGTCTGTCTGGTTCGCCAGGCCTACCTCCTTCCCCGGGTGCGTAGGACTCCGAGCCCACCCTAAAAGAACCCTGCCCCCTAACCAGTCGTTTCACGTAAAATCCCAGGACACCATCTGTCTTTCCCGTCGAGACGTCCTAGAGGGTCCTTTGGGAGTCCTCCGGAGGGTCTTGACAGACTCGAACCGGACAAAGGTTGCCGAGGACAGTGACAAAATGTCAGGGGTCGCGAGAAAGGTGACACGAACCCTTCGTGTGTCTGGTGGTGAGTGAGAGGACCGACTAGGTTTACTTGAGAAAGGGACGAGGTCCGGCGGCCCTTTAGGTCGACGGGGTCTTGGGACCCGGGAGGACCTCGAGGTGGACCCCTGAACGGATAGAGCGGTAGTGTGGCAAAGTGGGGTCGTGTAAACAGCTATAGGAGTTAAGACTACCAGGGAGTTCGTCTCGTCTTCGAGGGTCTCTCGTCGTCAGGACGCAGAATTGTGAAGGAAAATAAAAGGGTCCTGAACACATCAGAGGTGGGTAGCATCCACCCACTAGAACGGACGACTATTCACTCTTAGGTCCTGTAACAGTAAACTTGTACTAGAGAATTTAAAATTCAAGAAAACAGTCGAATTGGACACATAGTCAGTCCCAAGAGGACTCTTTGTCTATCCTACACATGTCTCTTCGACCCTTCTCCCCTCTCTAAGTAATATTCCTTAACCAAGTATGTCAACACCTTTGACCATACATGGTTCTAGACGTCCATTCGGTAGTTCGATTTCTGGGTTCTCTCGGCGGTCAGACTCCCGTCTTTTTTTGACTGCAGGGTCGCTTTGTGACAGTTCATCCTTTGTGGAAAAAAAAAAAAAAAAACCGGAGTGGTGTTCCGAACCCTCTAGAATCAAGGGATTAACCCCTAGTTTGGCGTCCCGGAGTCGTCACCTTCGAGATTCAGGATTGGTGACCTTGAGATTCCTTAAGGGTTCTTCAGAGAGTAAGAGGTCTCCCAGACGGAAAGACACGACAAGTATGGAAGTTGATTAATCTCCTCCGGTGTGTGTGACCCCTCTCGTTAGACGAAAGAAGTAAAGTGCCTAGGTTTTTAGGGGGGTGTCTGTGTGAGTCTAAATACTAACTGATTTATGGACCTATAGACCTAAATATAGTTCAATTGTGTATTTGGATCGGTAACACTTAACATAAAATTATATTAATTAAAGGAACAACGACAAGTCGATGATTCAACACAGGTTGAGAAACGTTGGGGTACCTAACGTCACACGGTGTGAAGGGTCACGGTGGTAGAGGGCCTCAAACGAGTTTGAGTACAGGTAACTCAGTCACTACGATAGATTGGAGACGTGGGGCGAAGAGGAAAACGGAAGTTAGAAAGGGTCGTAGTCCCAGAAAAGGTTACTCAGCCGATAAACGTTGTCCACCAGTTACAAAACCTCGAAGTCGAGTCTAATGTCTTGTCTCTCCAAGGTAAGCAAGGGTTTGAAACTCTTTCCCAAAAGTGGACAAGAGACTCGAAGAACGTAATCTGCTAACTAGGTCTTTTTGTTTCTGAGTAACCTAACGAGAGGACACAACCGAGATACTTCTCTCCCCGGCCGATTCGTCACAAACCTAGTCCCGGAGGACCTACCCCGGTCTCTTAGTCGACGACCCCGGGTAGTTGTCACGTCTTTGGTCAGTTCTTCTCTTTCTGTCAACAAAGGTCAGGGACTATACACTACGGAGTTTGTTTCAGTCGTTTTTGTCTACTTTTACTTTCGTCTGTAGTTGGGGACTACATTGTACTAAGGTTTCTTGGAGATCTGACTGAGTGAAGAGACAGGGTTCAAGTTTTAGGGTTGTTCCCTCCCTACAGTCAGTCACAATCAGTGAGTCAGCACAGGCTGAGAAACATTGAGGTACCTGACATCGGGTGATCCAAGGAGACAGGTACCCTAAGAGGTCCGTTCTTATGACCTTATCCAACGGTATGGGTGGAGGTCCCCTAGAGGGGTTTGGTCCCTAGTTTGGGCTCAGAGGACGTAGAGGACGAAACATCCGTCTGATAAATGGGTGACTCGTGGACCCTTCGGGTCCCTCCCTATTCCTACCTAATTTTGACAGGAGAACTGACCTACGTACAGGTCAGAGGAGGGAATGGACCTCTCGGAATCACTGGTTTTCGGTAAACCCAGGGGAAAGGAGTGTGAAGTGGTCTCGAGAGTCCCTCATTTTCCTTTGACTCAGGTCAAGTAAAAGTTCAATAGACCCTTTTTTCCCTCCTTTCTGTCTACCGGAAACTAGGTGACGAGGCCCTTCTTCGGTCCTCCCACTTCTTCAGGACCGTTTCAACTAAGGTGGGCTCTGAACTTCTGTTTCTACCCGACGCAACACGACTCATCGTCCGTCCCGATAAAAATAGGGGAGGTGTATTAGACTAAAGGTCAACCGTACGAAAGTCTGTCTTGAAAGGATAATTTTACACCATGTTAATACTGACTTTCCTTTCGAACACGAGTCTTTTGAGAAATGTTTTCGGAGAGAGTGGTGCTACGGACGTACTGATACCGGACCGACCTGAAAACTCCCGACTAAAACAGTGCTCACAGTCGGGTTGACCTGTGTACATCGGTCGCGAAATACTCCCTACTCTTTAATGACGTCTTCTACCCGCCACTGTCTTTCTGTGATAACGACGGGACGGTAAAGTAGGGACCGGGTTCGTTCGTGATACCTAAACCCTGGAGTCTGTGCCGGGGGTCTTGAACTCCAAGACTGCTTTATGAACTTTCTCCAAATTTCTTTTACAACCACAAACCTACTCCGAGTTGACCCGTTCGTTGAGAACAAAGGATTGGACCTCTTATTCGAAGGACGATTTGACGTGTCTTCTTTCCTCTAATTCCATCGTTACTTCGTTTTGTTACTTCATTTTGGTCTATACGTGACGAGAGTACCTACCATGGACCGGACCCGAGGACACCAGTCCCCCTCTCTCGTAGGGGGACGGTCCATTGACCCGACGAGTGGTCCAAGTCCACCGCCCCGACTGCAGTCCTCTCCTCGGTCCGAGGGTTCCGTCTTGTTGAGTCTCGTCGGACCGAAGTAGAACCGGAGGTATTTTCGTAGTGTCGCGAGGTAGAGATAAAAATCTTGAGACGTAAATTTTCCAGTTCACGGAAGATTTCACAAATAAAAAGAGAGGCCACAAACACAGGACTAACTTCACGGTCGGAACACGACGATGGGGCGGAGGTGTGGTTTGGTCGAGATGAGGGTCGTCGAAAGAAAAATGGACTTAACGATTGTTTCGAACCTTAATTATCGGAAACCCCAAAACAAAACACAGACTTAGACCCAGGTCAGAACTGGGGATCTCGGTGTTTTTGTACCCTTGGTGAGTCCTTTCTGTACAACGGAAGGGACCCTACCGGTCACCCGTCTCACGGGGGGTGGTTGCTCCCAGAAGTATCTACCCACGTTTGGGAGGGGTACACTTACATTGAACTGGGAGCTCTCAAGGTGGAGAGTCTAAGCCGAGTCAGGAACGTCCTTCAGACTCCGCGTAGGTCCTCGGTGGGAATTAAGGACTCGGGGAGGTGCCTCTCGACAGTCCGGTGCAGATAGAACCGGTAACGGACAGTGGAGAACGGGACCCGAAGAGGTGGACAGGGAGACACAGTGTCGTGAGAGACTCGAGGAGGGTGATCAGTGAGAGGGTCCTAGTAGGTTCCGTGTCTACTTTGGATTAAGGGGGTTTCGTCTCGTTTATGTCTCCTCGCCACGAGGTACGTTGGAATCGACCCCGTCGACCTATTGTCAGTCTTGAGGTCGGGGTCCTCTATTCGGGACGGACGAGACGTCTGCGGACAGAGATCAGGTCACCGACACGAAGTTCGGTGGTCGGCCGTCGTAGGGTCAGGTCGGTAGAGGGTGTCCTGAGGGAAAACTTACCAGGGGAGAGGTCACTTTTGACTCAGTACTTTTGAGGTGGCCCCCGGGGTGTCCGTCGTCCCGGTTCCGTCACACCCCAAGGGTCGGGGGGAGACGTCCAAGCTGAGTAGAATAGATTCCTGGACCTCGGACTCTGGTCCTAAGGTTTGAGCGGTCTGACGAGCCGGGGTTGGAGTTCTTTCTCCTCTTTTCTCTTCGTCCCGTCTTGAGAGGAGATCGTTTCGAGAACTTAAGAACGTGGTCCTTATGTTTTGTGAAGAGGGTTTCTCTTTTTGGTACGAAGAGTGGGGTTCTTGTGTTTTGGTGACACGGGCGCCTTCGCTGTAGAAAGTCCAGGTTAGTTTTCACAGACACAGACCCAGTAAAGGAGTCGAGAGGTCTCGTTCCGGTTCTGGACGACAGGTTCTGTTCACGGTCGAAAAAGAGATCCTGTCCCGTCCCGTCAAAGATCACCTTTTAGTATTATTTGTTTATTTCGTGTTGGTCGGGGGTCCCCAATCTCCAGAGTCGCAGGTCGAGAACCACCCTACGAGTAGCGGATGAGACCCAACCATAGAGGTATACGTTTCACGACGCTAAGTAGGTTGAGGGAGCTAAGTACTCTCTTGTGTCATTTTCCTCTTCGCTTTCCGTCATGTCGGTCTTGGTCTTGTGTCTCAAGAAGTCGTCAAGAGTGGCACCTTGGCGTAGGTTTAATTTTTATTTATCTTCGGACCCATGTAAGAAAAGAGGTCCTTGTAGGTGAGGGAACGGAGGAGTTAGAGCCGGAGGGGAGCAAGGGGAGGAGAGAGGAGACCCGCGACGGAGTGACGGGGTCGGGAAGAGGTGGAGGCCGGACGGGTAGTGACAGATCGACAGGTCCCGGACAGGGTCGGGTCGGACCACGAAGGATGGGGGACGTGGGAGATTAGGTGGGAGGGTCCAGGGGTAGGAGGTGACTCTGGTGTCCCGTCGACATCCCACACCCGTTCAAAACCTCCACTGGCCATGTGATACCACTCCCGGGGTACCCTCTGGCGTTCTAGGTTGTTCTCGGAGGGTGGTCGGGTCTTGAGAATTAGGGGAAAGGACGTCCCAATTGGGAAGGTGACTGCTTTCACCGAGAAAGGAAATCAGCCGAGACAGGAACTGGTGTGTGTGGGAGCGGGAGGGGGTGTTGGGGGCGGAGTCCCTCTTTTATTTTCACTCGTCCACTACTGAGGGAAGGGTAGGGAGGTCCGAGACTAGACGAACGAAGACCTGGGTTCCTTTTTTCGCGATGAGGAGCCCGGTCTCATATGGAGGGGACCACGACCTACGTGGGGAGATGAGAGAGTCTTTGAAGAGAAAGGGTCTTTGTCATAAAAAGAGAGAGATGGTCTGTGAAGGTTGTCGTTCTTTTGGACGAGATTATATACAGAATTTAAAAAACGAACTGAGGTGTAGGAGGTTTTAGGTTTTACGACGGATATCTGAGGTAAACGGCAAATCAAAGACGACCCGGGGGAGGGTAGGAATACAAAAGGGGAGGTAGGGGACCTTAGCAACCAGTTCAAGTGACTCTTGGAGGACGTTGGAAGTCCATCTGTCTGTCTTCGACGAGAGACTCAACGGAGTAGAGAGTCGTCGTAATCTTGGACTGACTGGGGTTCTATTGTGTGAGAGGACAGGAAGACGTAGTCAGATTACGGGAGGAGGAGGAGGAGTAGGAGGAGAAGAGACGAGTAGGAAGGTCCAAAAACACCGAGGGAAGTCCACGACATGTCCAGGAATAGGATTTTAAGTAGATTCCGAGTTCTCGACGTCTACGGTCGGAGAGGAAACTCGTGGTGTGTGTATGAGTTGACGGAAGAACTAAAAGAACTTAATTGGTCTTAGGGTATGACGCACACCGGTTTCCTCAGAATTAAAGGGAGTTCGAAGGTCTACGAGGAAAGAAAAACCAACTAGAGTTAACGACCGAGATCGTGAGTAGGAGTTGGGTCGACGAAGGCAGAAGGAGGTATGTCTGAGTTTCGAGAGTAACAGGAAAACCAAGATTGAAAAGTAAAGTTTGGTGTGGAACATAGGTGGGAGGTGGGACGGGTCCGGAGGTAGTAGACGTCGACCCGGACACCGTCGGAGGGCCGTAGACGCCGAGGAGAAGAAGGTAGAGGGCGGGGAAAAGGAACGTGGTGTACATTGGTTCCTCTGGGGAACCCTAAAGGACCCGACGACTCCAGGGACGTCAAAGGTGAAGCGAGAGGGTCTACGAGCAAGTGGTCTGTGAAGGATAGTCCTGAGAGGGAGAGGTTTGTTGGGTCGGTTGTGTGACACTCGTCGGGTGCGGTGTACTCCCACACCACCTTCGACCCTCGAACACTGCTACAAGACCAAGTGGTGAGTCGGTCGGAGTCTCCGTAGGGACGGACCTCTAGTGAGTAAGACATAGTAGAAAAATTCCACTATGTCTGTCGTTATTAGTACCCTTGTACATAGTGTACGTATCTTTGTCCCTCGCTAGTTTTTCCCCTATAATTCTGTTAAATTTTTTAATTTTTATGTATGTTTTTACTTTTTCACTTATCTTTTCAACTTTCTTTTATACCTGGTTAGTGGGGTCTTTCGTTTGATCTTCTCGTCTACACCCTTCGGTATCGCTTTTCTATTCTCACTCGTCACCTGGGTTGTAGGTTTCCTGTCCTTCAGGTTTTCTTTTCACTCTTTTGGTTCCCCTTCTTTAACAGTTACTTGGTTAAGTTCTTTTATACAAAGGTCCGACTGTCGTGGGTGACTTTAGGGTCGTACACTCTACCTTATATAAGTATTGGTTTCTCCCAGGTCCCCTCTAGTGTCGTGTTCTCTTCTAGGATTTATGATGGTCCCAGAAGAACTACGGTGTCACCTTCGAGTCACTGTTTCCTCATTACGAAAACTCAGAGATTTCCTTTCAATAAAAGTTGGGTCTTACAATGCATATCGGTTTGATAGTAAAACTTACTTTACCAAAGGTCTATGTCACTAAACGGTTTATACAGCAATGGTTTCCCTTTTCCGTCTCCTTCCCTATTTTGTCCTAAACTCCTTATTGTATATGTATGCACACGCGTACACCATTCAACGAAGTCAGAACAGGTTGAGAAACGCTGGGATACCTGTCGTCGGATGGTCGCGGGAGACAGGTACCCTAATGAGGTCCGTTTTTATGACCTCACCCAACGATACAGGAACCCCTAGAAGGGTTGGGTCCCTAGCTTGGGTGCAAAGGACACCGAAGACGTAACGTCCGTCTAAGAAATGGCGACTCGGTGGTCCCTTCAGGTTGTATATGTATGATGACATACATTTTATTTGTCCATGGATGACGCATCGTGTCTCTTGAGATGAGTCATAAAACACTAGTCGATATCCCTTTTCATAGACTTTTTCTTACATGTATGTCTATGTCACAGAATGAAGTTTCCCTGCAAAAGAGTTCTCGGATAACCTCGTTCTCGAGGTATTTTTACTCTCCTTTGGTTGGCTTATCCTCTTGCACCGTAGATCATTTCACTCCTAAGTGGTGTCCTCTCTATGTTTACGTTGGGGATTTGACTTTTACTTTGTGCCGGGGTCCTGTTGTGCTCCGTCGTCCAGACCTGTGGTTGGTCCGGTCCACGTCGGTCTCTTTCTTCTCCCAAAGACTCTTTACTCTCCCAAACTTGTGTCACTTTTTCTTAGTGTCCAGATCACCTTTAAAGTTTTTACTTACTCGTTATTCGTGTATCTTTAACTTGTTAAAAATTTTATCTTGCTCCGTTAATAAATTAGGACCTGTTAAGTTTTAAATACGTTCCTTCCCTTACGTCAGTAGTGTATGGTAGACTGAATCGACACTCGTTATTAAATGTATTAATGTCAGTTCAGTTTTATGGACTAACTACAACAGTCTTAATAAAACAGTTAGACCGTCTTCGAATTCGGAGTGAAAGGTTTCTTCGCCCAGGTATCCATCATAGATTTTGGGGTTTCAGTTCTTTATTATAGTCTTTATACCTCTTTATGTTTCCGTGTATAGTTGACTCTATCATTTTTCTTGACTTTTCCCAATTAAGACTACTGACTCCGAGTCCCTACCCCTACACCCTCTCCTTCGACGAAAACTTGGACCCTCTTAAAAATCTGTACTAACTTAATTGTTTTTTACTCAGTCCCGTTATATCGTCCTCTCCGGGGACGTAGCTCAAAACTTCCTTGTTCTGTTCGTTTTACTTAGCCATCTACCATCCCATACCTCTTTAGTGTGCAGCTGGTATACTTAAACAACGTATAAACAACAGAAGGTATTCGTAAAATAAAGTAGTCAAGTCTTTTTATCAAGAGTTTGTCTCTTTCCACTGTAAAGTCCTGAGGTCCCGATAGGGTTCCTCAGACCCTTCGGTTCGGTCTGTTTCCCTGAGACTCGTCGAGATCACTAACGTCGTCCTTTAGCACCAAGTACGGGTCGGTAAAGGTTTATAGGTAAGTCTGGGATTCTCGACGGTTCTTAGGACCATGGACGGAGTGAGTGTAGAGACGAGAAATTGTGACCTGTATTAGTAAATGTAGGTCAATTTTACCATGGGGTGACGTCATGAGAACGGACCTTTTAGGGTACCTGCCTCCTCGGACCATCCGACGTCAGGTACCCCAGCGATCCTCAGCCTGTGCTGACTCTCTGAAGTGAAAGTGAAAAATGAAAGTACGTAACCTCTTCCTTTACCGTTGGGTGAGGTCACAAGAACGGACCTCTTAGGGTCCCTGTCCCCTCGGACCACCCGACGGTAGAGACCCCAGCGTGTCTCAGCCTTCGCTGACTTCGCTGAATCGTCGTCGTCGTCAATCGAGAAGTGCCAATTAAAGATTTTGTTCTACTAAGATATTACAAAATTATATGTTAGTGTAAAGTAAGGACAATTGACCGGTTCTATGTACTTGATTCATTAAATCGTTAGATTACGATTATGAAAGAGTATTCAACTTTCTATTGTTATAGTGGACGTTATTGCAGTGGGGACTATTCGAAACTGGTGGTCGAAGGTACCTTGGGATAAACGGAGGAAGCATCAACAACAAGTCAACGATTTAGTACAAGGTGAGACGCAGGAGTACCTGACATCGTGTGGTCTGAAGGGACAGGCAGTGATAGAGGGTTTCAAACGAGTTAAAGGACAGGTAACTCAGTCACTACGATAGATTGGTAGAGTAGGAGACGGTGGGAAAAGATAAAAACGGAAGTTAGAAAGGGTCGTAGTCCCAGAAAAGGTTACTTAACGGAGAAGAGTAGTCCACCGGTTTCATACCCTCGAAGTCGTAGTCAGGAAAGTCACTTATAAGTCCCAACTTATAAAGGAAATCCTAACTGACCAAGTTAGAGGAACGTCAGGTTCTCTGAGAGTTCTCAGAAGAGATCCTGGTGTTAAGCTTTCGTAGTTAAAAAGTCGTGAGTCGGAAAAAATACCGGGTTGAGAGTATAACCACGTACTGATGATCTTTTTGGTATCGGTCACACAAGAGAACTGTTTTGACATTCGAAAACGGAACGAAGTGAAAAAATGAGGTTCCGGTTTGAGCGGATAATGAGGTCCATAGAGAACTGAAGGATAAAAACATAAGGTTAGGGGATACTACTTTTACTGCACACACACACACACACACACACACACACACACACACACACAAGCAAGATCTTCCAGAATAGAATATCCGGAAGTATCTTGGTAAATTGAAGTCGAAGAAGTCGTAATCACCAACCCCATTTTTGAACCTAATGACACTACGACTTACTAAACGGAACCTTTGTTTGGTTTTAGTAAGACAGTAAAATCTCTGACGTGAGTTCATGACGTAAAGTCTGAAAAAACAACTGAGAGCCCCAACGAGGTAAAGAAGATTCCCTAAGAACGGGTGTCATCATCTATAATTAAGTCTGTAGTAGACTTAATTTAAGTTTATAAAGGTAAAATCAAGTGACTATGGATTCTACAGTTATAAGTATGAACGGTAGAGGATGAACTGGTGTAGGTTAAATGGAACTAAGTGTCTGGATTGTAAGGTCCAAGGATACGTTATAACAAGAAATGTCGTAACCTGAAGAGAAAGTGGTGGTTTGTGTAGGTGTTGACTCGTAACAAAAGTGAAACCGTGTAAGTGAAGTAAGAAACACCTAGATAATCGTTAACGAGAGACGAGAAGGGGTCATCGTATTACCTGTGGAAAACTGGACCCCACCCCAATCCCCCACCGTGTGTAGAAGGTCACAGTACAGAAAAACGGAAAAGTTTGACAAGTACCCTAAAAGTTCCGTTTTTATGATCTTCCCCACCGGTAAAGGAGGAGGTCACCTGGTACAAAACAGTCTTGAAAGGAGATACTGAACAGGTAGAACCCACTGGGACGTTCCGGACCGAGTATCGAAGTAACTCAATACGTTCGGGGAATCGATACTGTTCCGACACTAGGTACTTCCCCCAACAGAGGATAAAAAGAATTTATTTGTAAATGAAGACCTCGCTAAAATATAAAAGTCTTCTACCATGTCTCTCAAGGGTGTATTGAAGGGGGATGACCCTTTTGGAGTGTACTGGTATTAAGTGAACAGTTTTGATTCTCTCTTTGATTAATAATTGATTTGAGGTTTGAAGTAAGACTCAAGTAATCAATAAAGGTGCTTACAAGAAAAAGACAAGGTCCTCCGTTAGTTCCTATGGTGAAAAGTAAACTTTAACAGAAAAGGATAAAAAAAAAATTAAAAATCAATGTTTCGTAGTTCACTGACCGAGACAGAAATTAAAATCGTTTCTAGACCATTTGAACATTACGTCATTTTTATTCTGTTCCTTTATCTCATCCTTAAAAAATTTTATAGACTTTTGTTTAAAATAAGTACCTCAAGATGGATGTGTAAGGAAAGGGTCTGGGACATCCTCTACGTTCTTTACCACACGACGGATGACGACAAGAAACCTCCTCGTACCTGATGTATGTAGTGAACGGGAAACAGATGGGGGGATGTGATCAGTCCTAAGAGGTCTCTTTGTCTCGGTTGTCTTTCTCTAAATACTGTTCCTTAACCGAGTACGGTAATACCTCTGACCGTTCAGGTTTTAGACGTACGACCAGTCGTCGGTCCTCTGGATTCCTTCTTGGTTACAACGTCAAGTTCAGGTTTCCGGTAGACAACCGTCTGAGGGAAGAAGTAGACCCTTCAAGTCAAAAAACAAGATCAGACAGGAAGTCGACTAATCTACTCCGGGTGGGTGTTATACCTCCCATTGGACAAATGGTCTTCAAGTGGTGACTTCACAATTAGAGTAAGTTTTTGGTCGGAGTATCTTTGTTGGTCATACAGACTCGTGTGACTGGGACGGTTTGACCGGGTATTTTAATTGGTAGTTTTGGGTAAAGAGAGGAAAAGGGTGCCATAGGGTGTTCTCAGATCTTTTCACTCTCCCTCAAATTGTGATCGGACTTTCTTAGTGGACCACTTTTACGAGACCAAAAGTGAGATCTACCCTCTCAGGTATACGTAAATTCATCTCGAAGAACAAGACTTGTCCTTCAGGACCCCCACATTCTTGTACGCATTAATTTACACCCCCGATATTTTTATCTTATAACTACATGCAAGATCTCTGAATTTTTCACCAAAACTGAGACTGGGACCCCTTAAGGGTCGTCGGACGAAACTATCAGGGTCTGGACGGTGACTACCGTCCTTTAACTCGTTTTAATTTTCAGATATTTGTGTGTACTGTCCGAAAGAACCTTTTCGATCAGGTAAAGGTCCTGTCGAAAGGTTTCCTTTCTTGTCTCTTGTCTTTTAACCTGTGACCCAGTAGTGTCTAGGGGTCACTAGGACCATTACCCTTTCTTTGTATTCACATCGGACGGGTACTTCCAGTTTATCGTGTCTTTATGGTGACCTTCCCTGGGAGGTTCTTGTGTTCCCTGCTCACGTCTTCCCTTCGTTTAGGATACGGGTTTTCTTCTTATTCGGACTGTTCTAAAGGTGTGTCTATATGGAGGTTTGACGTCTCCGGTTACCTTGTCTTCGTGCCCTTTCACGTTTCGTGACGTTAAGCCTATAGGTACGAGACGTTTCAACAGTATCATAAGACTTTGAACTAAAGATCTGGGTTTTAGTTGTGACCGTAAAGACTGTATCAAGAATTTAAGGGAGTATAGGTCATTGAAAGTAGGACTTCGGTTTCACATCCATGAGAAACCTAAAACTTTGTAAATCCTCTTCATATTCGTACTTAAACGTCTCGTCCATTCTTTGTCCATCTTGGTCGTAAAAGGTCTTGAAAAGGTAATCCCCTACAAAGATTTCTACTAAATTTGAGGTGGGGGTCCGGACCATCTTTACGGTCCACGTCTATAAGTCCAGATAACGTTTATACGACACCAGAAACTCCAGTGTGTACTGAATGTCCCTTTAGGTGACCCAACCTCTCGCTAGTGACGGAACGTCTGGTGGTGAGTAGTGACTGGTGTCCACTACAGACCCTTCTGGAACGGGGTGACTTCTGACCGTAATGACAGTCTCGGGTTAGTAAGATTCCCAGTAAAGTCATCGGTAAGTAATTTACAGGGGGTCTCTCTACGTAACACGACGCACTGTCACAAGACTCTGTTCCATCGAGTGGATGTTTACTTTGATACTATGACACTACCGTCCACATAATACACGTCTAGGTTAATTGTCTCACTCGTGATTACTTCTGATACCTGAACTCAATTCTCATTACATAGACGTGACCGAAGAATTACTATTGTTTACCTGGAGTGATTACGTTCCACAATTATTATCCCCTTTAACCCGTACACCTTAGGATATACGATAGACTAGTTTAATGAGACATTTAGATTTTTACACGAATGTTTTGATAATCTTAGACGACTAACGTTTTCTCTCTCGTTCTCTCTCCTTCTTGTGTATACATATGTGCCTCGGGTATACATTTGTCTTATAAAGGTCTTTAAAAGACCAACTGACCCTCGTCTGAATTCTTTGTCTGAATTAGTAGATAGAAAAGTAAGGAAAACTTGACATATGGTTCACATACGTAACGGAAAAGTTATTCTTTATACTAAAATTTTTAATTTTGGTTTTTTCCTTTATTTGCTTGATTTTCTTTTGACAGGATAAGGAATTCATATATCGAAGGGTCCACTGTGTCACCATTTCTTAGGTGGACGGTTACGTCCTCTGCCTGTATGTTCTTTGTACCCAAGTTAGGAACCAGTCCTTCTAGGGGACCTCATCCTTTACCGTTAGATGAGGTCATAAGAACGGACCTTTTAAGGTACCTGTCTCCTTAGACCGTCCGATACCAGGTACCCCAGTATTTCACGGTCCGTTCTGACTCGCTGACTCGTGTTATAAATTCATTTTCGTTTCACGATCCTTCTGTCCCTTCGTCTTCGTCTGGTTTCATTAATTTTTTTTGTCTATTTGGGACCTGGGTTTGAAATCTCCATAGACCAACCCAAAACAAAAATAAAAATGGGTTGACAACCATCTAAGGTCCACTTTCACGTCTATATGTTGGAGACTCGTTGTCACGTCACCAGTATGTCATTGTTGGCTCAGTGTATCCTATTCGCCGACCTCGGTCCATCGATACCCCAGGTCAAACGGTGGGCAGAGGGACAACAGACCATAACACAGAGAAGAGAGTGAATGTCTTCGAACTTGGAGACATTCGACATGTACAGGTCCGGGATCTCCGTCGATCGAGACAACCAGTTGGTCAAAAAGGAATAATACCTTGGACAGGTAATACCAACCCCTTCTAGAGGGTGGTACGACCTACCATTGGGTTTTCCTCGTTATGGTTGTCTCTGTTACCACGATGCAACGAGGGTACCGAATCGGGTTGGGTCCTTGAAGAAAAAAAAAAAAAAAAAAAGACTAAACAAAAATAAAAAAAAAAAATGATACGAATTAGTAAAATAAAAAAAAATTCTAAATTTTACAAAAAAAAAAAAATTAAAATTTTAGAAATTAAGAATGTACACAAGGGTTTGTACTTGGGGGGAGGGTGGAAGGAGGGGTATTGTAGAGAGACCCAGTAGGGCTACGTGGTCGGGGTTCGTACGACATAGGACGTAGTCTGTATCTGACCGCTAAGTTAAGAATGTACTATCATATGTACAATCTTACAGTAAGAGGGTTTAGTAGGGTGGGAGAGGGAGAGGGAGACTCAGGTTTTCAGGTTGTGTGGGTTTTCTGTTTTCTTTTGATAGTCGTTTCTGACGTCCAATTGTCTGGTCCCAAACCCCGCCTTCGGTCCTCTCAGTTCCTGACTAATAACACACAACAACGACAAAAATCTTCCTTTTTATAGGATTTATAGACACGTACCTCGTAACATAACACCGTTGTTCTCCGGTTTCGAAGGTCAAAACGAATCATTAAAAAATTTTACAGTATTTCGTACAGTGGGACATCTAAGTATTCGATAAAGAAAAGGAGTAGTCTGTCTTTATGTCGTTTCTGACATTGTTACAAGATTTAAGGACCGTTTCTCGGAGCCCTGGTAGTTCTTCTCGATTTACAGGAGACGAGTTTCGGAGGAACTTTACAGTTCACGAGAACACTGAAATACGTTCACCGTGTCTTCATTGCAAAGCTCGAAACTCCTGAACAAAGTGAGGACTCTCTCCCTAAGACGGTTCGTTTACGGGATAGTGGAATATCACGTAGGTCGAGACAGAGTTCAAGAAAGACTCCCGGTGACGTAGAGAAAGAATCTCACGGAGAGACAAAGAGAGGTAAATCGTGTTCATCATACAAGTGAATCGAAGGTTAAAATAATCACCTTGACTTAAATAACGTCAGTCTCTACGATTTCAATCAGTGTTCCATGTCACCCCACGATGACACCAGGGTGATCTCAACCTCAAGTTCATTCTTAACTTGAATCATCATTATCGGATTTTGGGATCACACGTCTTTTTAGTGGACCCGGTAAATAATACACCGTCTACGAAGGATCTAGACATCGTAGTCTATTAGACTCCTACCCTTTGTCCTTATACGGTGTTAAGGTCTGTACAGTCGATGGTAGATGTCAATCTTTAAACGTTCGGGTCGACTCTTGACCTTAATAAGGAGGAACGTCGGACGTAGTCTCCTACTCACCCAGTGGACCCTACTCTTGACCTCTAGTTCCCCAGGACGTAAAGACAAGGTGGTTTCAGAGACCTTAGATATACCGGGTAGATACCGTCAAGCTTTTCCTTTAGTTTTTCCAGTCTTATATCCTGGAATACCCGAAGGGATCACTGAGTCACCATTTTTTAAGAGTACTGTTCGTCCTCTACACCCAAGGTATAGACCCAACTCTTCTAGGTGACCTCTGTCTTTACCGTTAGGTAAGGTGATAGAACGGACCCTTCAGGGAACCCGTGTCCTCGGACAACTCGATGTCAGATACCCCAGTGTTTCTCAGTCTGTACTGAATCTCTGATTTGTTGTTGTTGTATCCTTGAATACCCTAAACAATATCAGTGTCATTAATGGATCTGATCTTTACCCTTTCCTAGAGTTCTTCGTCGTCCAGGGAGTACGAGGGGTCACTCACTTGTACACCTCTAGTGTGGGATCTTGAGGGGTCAACATTGTCGTGACCGTCCCTACGACGACGCCGGTGAGGGTCCGTGGTTCAGAGAGACTGAGACGTTCCGACGGAGGGTGTACTTCTTCGACAAGTCAGACGTACGACCCTTACCAGGTACCCCTTGGGAGTCGGTTTTTCCCTACCCTGACCACTAATCATGAGGTCGAAGGGACATGGAACGACCCGTTAGGACTCCGTCAGAATCGTCCCAAGTAGTCTCCCAGCGATCGTCCTTACTCGGGGATAGTGGTGTCGTCAGTGGAGTAGTAATCGGAGTAAAATTTTTTCCGAAAGGAAGAGGGAAAGGGAGAGGAAGTCAACGAAGGTTCTCCTTGAACATTGACTCGTCCTGAGATACCCCGACGGTCTGGGGAGGGTGTATAGGAGACGAAATCGAGGGGAGACTTCATGACTCTATTGTGATAGACTACATGCAAAGGACTCAACAAAATGTCTATGATTTTGGGGGTGATTTCCCTTCGTTCATTGTTGAACTACTAGTACTCGTACATCGGGGGTCTGAACGACCGAGGACTCCCGACTACTGCAATTGGAGACACTGTGGAGTGGTAGTTCGTTAGTCTCTTTACAAGTACTCGACTAGCGTATGGGGTCCTGTAGGGGAAGAAGTGTGTCGGAAATTTTTACGAAACGATTTCGGATAGTCCTTCAAACCTACAAGACTCGTGATCGACGAGACCTGAGGAATGAACTGTGGGACGTTATTTGCGACGTGAAAGGAGGGGGTGATGGGTCGTAACCATCTGTCCGAAATGACCCACACCCGTTCGTCTAGGTTCGCACCAAACCATTGTCTTAACATGGGTCGAAGAATAGAGTCCAAGTCAAACACGTCTTTTAGTTTGATTCCAAGTTCGAAGTAGGAGACGAGGGATACTTAACGAACTGACACAAAATAAAAAATTTTAATTCCTATCTACTCGTTCTTTTTTTTAATGTATTCTCACCCGATTTAGGTACATTTGTCTAGTTAAAATTTAATAAGTTTTATTAATGTGATCGTCTTTTTGTATGATTAGTATCCTTATGTTCACGTCTCCACCGTTGACGGAGATTGAGATAACTGATACTTCACTTTAAACTCAAAAATGAGACGTTTTCACTGTCAGGGTCGTGTTAGACCTTGTTTCTGTAGACTTTAGTCTTTCGTTTATCTTGATGTGACCTACGGTCACGTTTGTTATGCCCTATTGGTTACTGTACTCGAGCGTTGGTCTCCTTACTACGTGTCGAAAACAATAATCCTTAATCTAAAATTCGTGTGTTGATAATATCAGTATCAGAGTGTGACTTTTGGTGTACTATGATTTTGGAATGACACGACACGAATCAGTGAGTCAGTACAGACTGAGAAACACTGGGGAACCCAACATCGTGTGGTCCGAGGAGATAGGTACCTCTAAGAGGTCCGTTCTTATGACCTCTCGCAATGGTACGGGAGAAGGTCCTGTCCCTAGTTTGGGTCCAAAGTACGCAACGCCCACCTAAGAAACGACAGACTCGGGTCCCTTCGGGTACTTATGACCTTATGACCTCACCAATTGTATAGGGAGGGGGTCCCCTGGAAGGACTGGGTCCTTAGTTCGGTCCCAGAGGACGTGACCTCTTCCTGTTATGGTCGACTCAATGGTCTCTTCGAGGAATTTGAAATGGGGAGGATGTTTATCATTGAGTTCTACTCAGTACCTAAGTTTACGTTTTGAATTTTTTGACACTTTGAACCTTTTTTACATCCTCTTTTGGAAGTCCTAGGACTGGAGTCGTTTATCAAGAATCTGTACTGTGGTTTTCATAGTAGGTACTTTCCTTTTACAACAATTCGACCTGAAGTAGTTTTAATTTTCGAAAATGAGACATTTTATGGGACGTCTCTTTTGCTTTTCTGTTCGATCTCTAAACTCCCTTTTATCAACGTTTGTTCGGTGGGTAGGTAGATCGGTTGTCTCCTAAACATAGATTTTATATCCTTCTTGAGAGTTTTGAGTTGTTATTTTTTCTTTGTTAAGTCAATCTTTTACCCGTTTTCTGTCCTTTGTAAAGTGGTTTCTTATACGACTACTGTTTATTTGTGTGTGTTTTTTCTACCAGTTGTAATAATTGATAATACCTTCACTTTTAACTTGATATTAGCGAAATGAGGTTAGTCTTACCGATTTGTCTTTTGTAACTACTACGGTTTACAAGTTCTCTTAACCTCTTTGATCTAGTGAATATGTATCTACCATCCTTAATTACCTTTTACCATGTCGGTGGGACTTTTTGTCAAACCGTTAATAAACATTTTGAATTGTTCGTTAATTGTATGTCGGGTCGTTAACACAAGTACCTGTAAATAAGGTGTGTGTCACTTTTTCTCCATGTATGTGTGTCTAGACATGTGCTTACAAGTGTCATCGAAATGAATATTATTAGTCTACGACCTTTACTGGATTTGTAGGTAGTTTACACTTATCGACTTAACACGACGTAGGTATGGTGAGTCGTTATCTTCCCTTCCTTGATAACTAGGTGAGTTCTTGAACCTAATTAGAGGTTCTTAATACGACTTAAATTTTTTTTTTTTTTTTGGACTTTTCCAATGTATGACAGACTGAGGCAAATGTGTTGTAAGAATTTTACTGTTTTAGTGTTTTTACCTTTTATTTGGTGACCTACGGTCCTCAATTACCCTACCTCCACCACTCCTTCCCTTCACCTACACCGATATTTTCCCGTTGAACTCCCTAGGTCCACCACTACCTTCACAGGACATAGAAATGACGTAGTCGTAGTTATGAGACCGACACTATAACATGATGTCCAAACGTTCTACAATGGTAACCCCTTCCTCCTACCGTACCGTTGAGTGAGGTCATAAGAACGGACCTCTTAAGGTGCCTGTCTCCTTGGACCACCTGATATCAAGTGTCCTATTACTTCTCAGTCTATTCTGACTTCGTCGAATCGTGTGTACGTGTGTGGGAACCCCTTGGACCCATTTTACGTGTACCTTAGAGAAACATAATAAAGAATGTTGACGTACACTTAAACGTTAATGGAGTTGTACTTTTGTGAATTAAAGATTTTGGTCTTGTTTTGTGTGTCCTTTACAGTACTTAACTTTCTTAAGGTTGTAGTACAAGTTTATGTTTCCGTTTTAAAATGACTCACAATTATGTGCAATTCGTTGTCCTCTTTTTTGTTAAAATTCCTAAACTCTTCAGTCCCTAAGTGACTTATTACTGGTGAAATATCAATGTTTGTAACGAAAATTCATAATCTTTCCAAACTATAGGTAGAAGTTTTACATTTCTTTATAGTAAGAGTTTCGGACCGTGACAAAGATGACAACTTAAGATGTACCTAGAGAAGTAAGAGATGATGAACTCCTTGACTCGGTTTTGGTAGGGTTCGTTATTTACCATGAGACCAACGGTTCTTGTGATAATTAAGTGTAATAAATTTGGTAAAGTGGTCGTCGAGAACAAAATATCGTAGGGTATGTCTAAACTGGATAAGTGTGTGAACTCTTAAACGTTCGGAGAAGGGAGAAGGAAAACTATAGTGAAGTTTCGGACATAGACAACAGGGGTCAAAGGAAGACTCAGAGTCTTCACCAATGAGGAATCACACAGAGGCAATGAAATCATTGAGTGGTCCTACGTGCTCTGGTGTACAACCGACAGGTGTCAAATTTAAGAAGGAACAAGTAGGTTGAACTCCTACTTGGTCCCTAAGAAAGAAGACTAGACTTATGTTGAAAGAAATTTTTTAATCTTTTTCACCGTTTAAATTACGGTCATTGTTTTGTACTCAATATTAAGAAGTATACAGATCTTCAAACTTATCACCTGCTAATGTGTTTAAACCATGGAAACCTCAATCAGACTACTGTGTAACTCGTAGTCTCCCTGAATCCGGGGACCATCATAAGTGTATAGGTATACATAATCAATGATAGATTGTTTAATGGGGTGTCGAATCACTGATTTTCGTTGTTATATGTAAATAATAGAGTGTCAAAAACACCTAGTCCTTAAGTTCTCACAGAATAGATTCTGTCAGACCAAGTTCCAGGTACTACACTTGGTTTTGGTTACGAGTTTAGGAGGTCGGTCTGACCTCCTTAAGGGAGAATGAGACCTCTCGAGTCACTAGAAACACGATAAGTGACAGTTGACTAACCCATTCCGGATTAGTGAAACCCCGAAGGGACCATCTAGTCTCCAATTTCGTAGACGGACCTTACGTCCTCTGGGTCCAAGCTAGGGACCCAGCCCTTCTAGGGGCCTCTTCCTTTACCGTTGGGTGAGATCATGAGAACGGACCTCTTAGGGTACCTCCCTCCTCGGACCATCCGATGTCAGGTACCCCAGTGTTTCTCAACCTGTGTTGACTCGTTGAAGTGAAAGTGAATTAGTGAAACCCCTCCCGTTAGACGAAATGAGTCAGATACATAAGTTTACAATTAGAACAGGCTTTGTAGGAGCGTCTTTTGTAGGTCTTAGTACAAACTGGTTTAGACCCATGGGATGCCGGACAGTTCAATTGTTTATTTTAATTCGTAGTGTGGGTGACAAAGAGATAATTGTATAACTGTAATTAATAGTGTGGTAGGGGAGGATTCATAAAATGAACGGATAAGGGACGGATAGGTTTTATTACATACTCAAGAACTAAGATAGTAGTGGGACAAGGACTAGTGGATACTACGAAAAGGACGGGGAGAAAGGTGTGGAGTTCGGAGGAAAGATGGTGGTGTGTGAATTCGAAGGTCGGAATTAAGGAACTACAACCACTTTATAGATTATAACATTTACAAAATTCATCATCTAATAGTAATACGAAAGGGAAGACCTTACTTACCAGACAGAGTGTTTAGGAATCAATTGTAAGTGTACGATTAAAAGGTCCCTAAGTACTATAGGTGAAACTACAGTATAGAGATCACGTTCTGTAACCAGTGTTCCTGATTCCTACGAAGTATAAGAGGTCAAAATAAGTTCTCAAAAGAAACATAATAGACGTCTATTGTGTGTACCAATATAAAGACTCCGGGATATACCGGTTTTACTGATTTAAAACAAGGCCTTACACTTAATGTAAAAAGAATTATATTAAATGAACCTATTATCTCCGAAAAGGGAATTAATAATAGAAGATAGAAGGTTACAATAACTACTTTGTAAATTACGATTAAGGTAACAAAAAAAGGAGTGTACATTGATTTCTCGGGGAACTACTTTCACTTTCTCCTCTCACCTTTTTCAACCGAATTTCGAGTTGTAAGTCTTTTGATTCTAGTACCGTAGGCCAGGGTAGTGAAGTACCGTTTAATCTACCCCTTTGTCACCGACTGAAATAAAAAGACCCGAGGTTTTAGTGACTTCTATCACTAACGTCGGTACTTTAATTTTTTGCGAAGGAGGAACCTTCCTTTCAATACTGGTTGGATCTGTCGTATAATTTTTCGTCTCTTGAATGAAACAGTTGTCTCCAGGCAAATCAGTTTCGATACCAAAAAGATCACCAGTACATACCTACACTCTCAACCTGACATTTCTTTCGACTCGTGGTTTCTTAACTACGAAAACTTGCCATAACCTCTTCTGGGAACTCTCAGGGAACCTGACGTTCCTCTAGGTTGGTCAGATAGGATTTCCTCTAGTCAGGACTCACAAGTGACCTTCCTGACTCCAACTTCGACTTTGAGGTTATGAAACCGGTGGACTACGCTTCTCGACTGAGTAAACTTTTCTGGGACTACGACCTTTCTAACTTCCGTCCTCCTCTTCCCCTGCTGTCTCCTACTCTAACAACCTACCGTAGTAGTTGAGTTACCTGTACTCAAACCCATTTGAGACCCTCAACCACTACCTGTCCCTTCGGTCCGCACGA
Organism: Capra ibex; assembly: GCA_006410555.1. Lineage (NCBI taxonomy): Eukaryota > Metazoa > Chordata > Mammalia > Artiodactyla > Bovidae > Capra > Capra ibex. Next base: position 61,208,716 of record SJYO01046538.1, on the reverse strand, counting down.
CGTCAAGGACCCCAGCGTCTCAACCTGTGTACTCGCTCACTCGACTTGACTTGTACAAAACTTAAAAAAAAGACTTACGAATGTCCGTAATAAGTGAAATAGTCCTTTGAGACCTTATACAAGTATTTATACAGATTAAAACAAGTAACACGAACTCTGAGTCTCTGTGGTAACTTATACGTTTCAGTTCTCAAAGAAGTCGTACCCCACCAGAAGAACGTGACCGAGGAATCAATGATAAACAGGTAGATAAGGAAAGAAGTAATGTCTAAGGATGTTAAATACAATCTGTGGGACGAAGAACACGAAGAGTAGAAGAGTGAGTATTGAAGAGTAGTCGAGAGACTGAGACAAAACACTCTCCACATAAGGTGGTGTAGAAAGTTTGGTCTCTATGTAAACCCGGGGTCATTTCCACTAGGAAAGTACTAAGTAGAAGACTTCAGAATTTAGTCTTAAGTACGTAAAATAAAAACCTGAATACACAACACTGGAGTACAGAAACTTTCAAAAGGAGGATAAGAATGATTTCAAGAGTTCAATAAGGTACTCAAGACGGAGTTCTGTTTGGTGACTACAACTACCAAGTGGGACTGAAGGGAGACGTCAGGACTTGGGGGGATTCACCTGACGTCAATGGAGACGGGTGAGTTCCAACGGTGTACGGAAGTCCAATTTAGCATCCTTCGGGGTCTAGTCTCCGCCGGAACGACAACATCCTCGGTCTTTCCCAATACAAGGGTCGACCCTTACCTGTCTCCCTAAAAGATCACGTTCTACTGGAGAGGGGGTCGTCGTTAAAGTCGAATATTAATTCGACGAAACGGTTTAGGTCCCGGTTGAATAAGGTTACAGAGGAACTTCCTGGAGTACGTAGGTTGGAAAGGGAGTCCCCCGGGGGACCGAGAGGGGTCGAGGAGTCTGACGGATCCTTCACCTGGGACAAGGACGATTGTAGAGACAATAAGACCGGATCTAGAAGAACGTATGGTCCACACGAGGATAGGGTCGTGTCGACGCTTGTGTAGAAACCTAGTGTCAAGTCCCGACGACGACACTTCCTCACTCAAATCACGTCCCTGACTCCAACGGTGACATACTCAAACCACTTCCTCACTTAGTTACTTGTCGTGGAGCCCTAGTGTCGCAAATAATAAACTTTCCTTTACTTGGGGACAGAGAGAAAAATAATTCACAACCTCGTAAAAGGTCCTGTCTTCCGCGTCAAATGTGGACTCAGTCCCGGTAGAGTCTCCGTCGAGGTCTCTGGGTTCGACCGAAACTTCTCCACTCTTCTCGTCACATAGCCAGTCCCGTCCGACGACACTGTTTTCGTCGTCTGTGAATGAAGAGCATCAAGACCTCCGACTTCAGACTCTAGGGTCCCAGCCGTCTCGACCAAAGGAGACTTCGGAGAGAAAGACGGAACATCTGTCGACAGAAGAGGGACACAGAAGTGTACCTCAATGAAGACACTCACAGAGACAGGATTAGTGAAGAAAAATATTCCTGAGGCCCATCGAGCCACAGGAATATCCAGTAACCCGGAAGGGATTACTGGGGTAAAATTGGATTAAAAGTGAAATTTTCGAAATAAGGGTTTATATCAGTATAAGACTCTGTGACCCCCAATCCTTATACATAAAACCTCTGATACTGAGTCGAGTATTGTCCACCAACGGAGGGAGACGGGGGTTGAGGGACCCAAAGACCTTTCACTTTCACTTCAGTGAGTCAGCACAGGTTGAGAAACACTGGGATACCTGACATCGGATAGTCCGAAGGGGAAGGTACCCTAAAAGGTCCGTTTTCATGGTCTCACCCAACGGTAAAGGAAGAGGTCCCCTAGAAGCACTGGGTCTCTAACTTGGGTCCAGAGGGCGTAACGTCCGTCTACGAAATGGAAGACTCGGTTAAGACCTTTCTCGAAGATTTCAGGAGGAAGGAAGTACAGAATGAGGTTCGTGAACTAATAAAAGGTAGGTACCTAGGTAGGAGAGACAAGAGACAAAGTCCTACGAGATGTCAGGACGTAGGAAACGATTGGTGGTTTATCAGGTGTCGAACCTGTCGGAAAAGGTAGGAACCCGGTGAGACACTAGTTTCCTGGGAGACCCTGACTATAGACAGAGGTGACAAAGTCTGTAACTAGTCAGACCAAGAAGGGTACATTAAGGTCCGACACCTGGAAGACTGTATGTCCTTGTAGTCCCGTCCGGTGCGAACGGACTGTTCGATCGACTGTCACGGACGAAGGGGATGTTCAGATACGACTGGTGTCCCTTGTAGAGTTCCTTCAGTGGTTGAGTTCAGTCTGTACTTGAAGTCACAATAGTTATAAACACGACCGGTCCAGGTCTATTTGACGCGAATCCTTCTCGACACCTGGTTTGATGAACATCCGACTTGTAAGGATGAAGTCTAGTTGTGACCCTAGACTACAGGAATGAGGTCCCCGGTGAATTAGTCTGTGGGCAACGTTTCTATGAAAAGTACCGACTACTGTCGTTGAGGTGTCTGTCCTAGAGATGTGTGTCGGTCTTGGTGATCCACGACAGTAACTCCAGCCGTCTGATGAAAGCCTCCTCAGTGTCCTACGAACGACCTCTAAAGATCAAGAAATCTCCGTCTTATCCGATCATAGTTTTTGTGTGTTAGACCTGAAACGGATCGAAACTCACGACTTAGAGGACCCATGACCTACACAGTTTATGACCCATAAACTGGAGAAACCCGGAGTCAAATGAGAAAAATAAATAAATAAACCGGTGTAGTTCAGAATCAACGTTGGGCCCTGGAAGAGACGTAGAACGTCCTAGAAAGTGACGTCACGTACCTGGATCGAAGGGGTCTCGTACACCCTAGAAGTAAGGGGTCGGTCTCTAGCTTGGACGTAGGGGACGGAATGTTCTGTTTAAGAATTGGTGACCTGGTGGGTTCTCCAGGGTCGGAGTCGAATGAGAAGACACTTCACCTTTGTTAATATTTTGAATAAGGGATTCTATTAACCCTCCCGATTCATATCGGTAGGAATCTTGCATAAATTTCTCACAGATCACGGACCTTTTAGGGTACCTGTCTCCTCGGACCATCCGATGTCAGGGACCCTAGAGCTTCTCAGCCTATGTTGACTCGCTGAAGTGAAAGTGAAAAGTGAAAGTACGTGACCTCTTCCTTTGCCGTTGGGTGAGGTCACAGGAACGGACCTCTTAGGGTCCTTGCCCCCTCGGACCACCCGACGGCAGATACCCCAGCGTGTCTCAGCCTGTGCTGACTGAGTTGAATCGTCGTCGTTACACATCATTCACAAAATGTTCACAAAGAACCTTAATAATAATACCACGAAAATGGCGAAAATTATGTGTGGACACCTCAACTAACGAAAGGAGATTTGATACGAGTCAGAATGCAACGTAACACTGGTCACTCCCGACTCGTGTAATCGGTGACGACGACAAAATCGACTTGGTGAAGGGCACCTCCGGGGCTGTGGGTCGTTAAGAGAACAGATTGAGACTTCCCTGGGGGTGAGGGTGGTTGTGAGTGGTGACGTACGAAACGGCCCCTACTTCAAAGTGTGTGACAACAAGGACACGTCTACAAGTGTCTGTACAACCGTTCGTGTCCGAAGGGACGAAAGGGTTTTTTTCCCCCTCATACCATTAGTTTGTTCGACATTCTTGTCATAAACTTCACAATGACTCTCCGATCCCATACTTTATCTCGTAAGACAAGGATAGATCGCCTTCCACAGGGTGTCCAACAACGTCTCCAGGTAGAGATTGTAATCAGTTCGATGGATCTTTGACCAAACTTGTTAGTCCCAAATATAAATTCAACTAAAGTAAGATCCGTGCAGAAACGTCGTCGATTAATAGAGAAAGATTTCCTTTGAAAGGAGACTCCTAGAATTCTGTAGAGTAGAGGTAATGCTTGAGGAGGACGTGGTGCGGGGTCATGCATAGACGTGTGCGCAAAAGCGTACGTGGGAACTACTACCGTCTGTCTTTGTCGTTCCCTCTACTTTTACGTGATACGTCAGGACCCTACCCCTCAGAACTAAAGAAAAAGGTGGTCTGACAATAGTCCGTCGGTTCAGTCTAAATTCGAAATAATAGGAGAGGGTCCGAGACAGACCCCCATTCTCCAATGTTCATTCGTTACCAATTTAGGTCCTTTTTCTTCTCTTATCTTTAATCTCTCGCGGGGTGGGGGTGAGGGTGGACTCACTCTTCCGTCTAGATCCGAGCATCGGAATCCGGTCTAGATAGGTCCTTCCGACCAAGTCAAGTCAAGTCAACGAGTCAGTACAGACTGAGAAACGTCGTTCGGTCCGGAGGGACAGGTAGTGGTTGAGGGCCTCAAGTGAGTCTCGGTGTAGGTAGCTCAGTCACTACGGTAGATCGGTAGAATAGGAGACAGTAGGGAAAGAGGAGGACGGGGGCTAGGAAGGGTCGTAGTTTCAGAAAAGGTTACTCACTTGAGAAGCGTACTCCACCGGTATCATGACCTGAAAGTCAAAATCGTAGTAAGGAAGGTTTCTTTAGGGTCCCGACTAGAGGAAGTCTTACCTGACCAACCTAGAGGAACGTCAGGTTCCCTGAGAGTTCTCAGAAGAGGTTGTGGTATCAAGTTTTCGTAGTTAAGAAGCCGTGAGTCGGAAGAAGTGTCATGTTGAGAGTGTAGGTATGTACTGATGGCCTTTTTGGTATCGGAACTGATCTGCCTGGAATCAGCCGTTTCATTACAGAGACGAAAACTTATACGATAGATCCAACGAGTATTGAAAAGAAAGTTCCTCATTCGTAGAAAATTAAAGTACTGACGTTAGTGGTAGACGTCACTAAAACCTCGGGGGTTTTATTTCAGACTGTGACAAAGGTGACAAAGAGGTAGATACAGGGTACCTGACTACCCTGGTCTACGGTACTAGAAGTAAAAGAATTACAACTCGAAATTCGGTTGAAAAAGTGAGAGAAGAAAATGAAAGTAGTTCTCCGAAAAATCAAGGAGAAGTGAAAGACGGTATTCCCACCACAGTAGACATATAGACTCCACTAACTATAAAGAGGACCGTTATAACTAAGGTCGAACACAAAGAAGGTCAGGTCGCAAAGAGTACTATATGAGACNGTACTACATGAGACGTATATTCAATTTATTCGTCCCACTGTTATATGTCGGAACTACATGAGGAAAACGATAAACCTTGGTCAGACAACAAGGTGCAGGTCAAGATTGACAACGAAGGACTGGACGTATGTCTAAAGAGTTCTCCGTCCAGTCTACCAGACCATAAGGGTAGAGAAAGTCTTAAAAGGTGTCAAATAACACTAGGTGTGTCAGTTTCCGAAATCGTATAAGTTATTTCGTCTTTATCTACAAAAAGACCTTGAGAGAACGAAAAAGGTACTAGGTTGCCTACAACCATTAAACTAGAGACCAAGGAGACGGAAAAGATTTTAGTCGAACTTGTAGACCTTCAAGTGCTAAGTGCATAACGACTTCGGATCGAACCTCTTAAAACTCGTAATGAAATGATCGTACACTCTACTCACGTTAACACACCATCAAACTCGTAAGAAACCGTAACGGGAAGAAACCGTAACCTTACTTTTGTCTGGAAAAGGTCAGGACACCGGTGACGACTCAAAAGGTTTAAACGACCGTATAACTCACGTCGTGAAAGTATCGTAGTAGAAAGTCCTAAACTTTATCGAGATGACCCTAAGGTAGTGAAGATGATCGAAACAAACATCACTACGAAAGATTCCGGGTGAACTAAAGTGTAAGGTTCTACAGACCGAGATCTACTCACTAGTGTGGTAGTACTAATAGAACCAACACTTCTAGGAAAAACATGTCAAGAAGACACATAAGAACGGTAGAGAAGAATTATAGAAGACGAAGACAATCAAGGTATGGTAAAGACAGGAAATAGCTCGGGTAGAAACGTACTTTACAAGGGAACCACAGAGATTAAAAGAACTTCTCTAGAGATCAGAAAGGGTAAGACAACAAAAGGAGATAAAGAAACGTAACTGGAGACTTCTTCCGAAAGAATAGAGAAGAACGATAAGAAACCGTGAGACGTAAGTCTACGAATATAGAAAGGAAAAGAGGAAACGAAACTCGGAGAGAAGAAAAGTGTCGATAAACATTCCGAAGGGGTCTGTCGGTAAAACGAAAAAACGTAAAGAAAAGGTACCCCACCAGAACTAGGGACAGAGGACATGTTACAGTGCTTGGAGTAAGGTATCAAGTAGTCCGTGAGATAGATAGTCTAGATCAGGGAATTTAGATAAAGAGTGAAGGTGACATATTAGTATTCCCTAAACAAACTCCACTATGGACTTACCAGATCACCAAAAGGGACAAAAGAAGTTAAAGTCAGACTTAAACCATTGTTCCTCAAGTACTAAACTGTAGAGTCCTTTAGAGAGGGTAGTGGGACCGAAAGTCGAAGTGGACGTTACAAATCTTTTATCTTTAGTTTATAGTACTGAGACAAAACCCCGTTCTTTAATGTACTTGGTCCCGTTCATTTGTGTCCTCTCGGTTCCTTGGGTGTGTGTAGGTCTTTATTATACACAATAGGCCTACGGGAGTTTCTCGGACTACTACCCTTCTTTAGAGTCTCAAGTCTACTTTTTGGACTGTTATCTATTCTACTTTTTTCTGTAAGAGATTATTAGGTCTTATACCCTCTCCTCCTTCCGCTAGTTTATACGAGAGACGAGGGAGTCTCACAGACTCAACGAGAAAGGTATTCGTCTTTCTTTTCGAGAAACTTTTCCGTTACTAAACGAATCTTTTGTAAGTAAATTTTACAGAACATTAATAACTGTGAGAGTAATCTAGAACCGTCCTCGTGTTATAGAAACGCAGGGTACACACGAACGGCGATCTTCTTAGAGCAACCAATGTTACCTTTTATTTCACTTTCAGGTTCCTGTACTACCCTTCAAATAACGGGATTCTAATTCCTTCGACCATAGACACAGACAGTAGGTGGAGGGTCGGACGTAGTGGGGGGCGGGAGGAAAAAGTGTGTGTATGTGTGTGTGTGTGTGTGTGTGTGTGTGTGTGTGTGTCTGTATGTAAATGTACGAACTCGAGTCGACCCGTCGGTAGGTTTACTAAGTATAATTTAAGATCGATATAAGTCGTGTTTTCAGTAGATTGTAGCCTCCTAGTTTCAATGTAGTTGCTTGTTCGTGACCCCTTAACTATTCGTCGATTTTAATCCAGTAACGTATCGTCGCCGAAAACTACCTACTTCACTTTAAATCGGCGTCCAAACGATAAATTTCTAGACAATGTCGTAGGAAAGGACATCGGTGTTACTTGTGTGTTGTTTAATATTCCGGAGACTACTTTGCAAATTAGTAGTGACAAGAGAGGTGGTAGACACCGTCTCTAAATGTGCAAAAAATTGTCGTGTCAGTCGAGAGTCCGACCCGGTGTATTTCTTTACGTAAAATTAAGGATGTAGGTCTCGGATTGTTTCCGATAAAGAAGGAAGAACCCCATTTAAGACATTTCAATAAAATTAGCATCAAATTTTTTTTCTTTTTTCTTCTTTTCCAGGTTTTACCTCAGTGAACGCGAGTCGGAGTACAGTCGTTTGACTCTGAATAGTGGATTGGGTTTGCGTTAAAGTCGAAAAGGGTCTTTATAGTGGAAATTGGTCAATCATGCCCTAATGGTCCAATCATGTTCACTCCACTAGAAGGGTTATCTGGGACAGAAAAGGGGTATCACTCCACTGGAATGAGAAGCGATCTTGGAAGGAGAAGGGTGGGGCAATATGGATGTTTTCGGAATAAAACACGTCTAAGAGTCTCGAGGAAAGACAAGTGATCTACTCTACAACCGACTAACTACTTACTAACTTATTTCAGTGATTCTAGAAATTGAAAGAAGTTTTTATTTAAAAAATTGTAGTGAAAATTTTTCGTAAGGTGTGTTGTAAGGTTTAGGACTGGGTCGAGTCACAAAATTTTAAGGAGTAGATGGATTTGTGTTGAGAGTTAACGGTTTACATAAAAGGTTGAACAGGGTCAAAGGAATAAAGAAACAAAACGAAAAAGGAAGGTAAAAGCTTTATATGTGGAAGGTTTTACCGAGTAAAGGGAGAGTAGAAATCAAACAAAGATAAAGACCTATTTGTCCTATCCCCTAGGACAAATCGACCTAGAGTCAATCGACACCGGTTCCGGGGGTCGGACACGACACCAGTGAACAAAATCAAGGTATTGGAGTTCCGGTGTGAACTTTGGTCTCCCCGAAGTCCAGTCACACAGGACAGGTCCGTCGTGACGGAGTCCCCTGATTGACGGGTCGGTCGGAGGTGACAGGAGGTCCAGGTTCCCCCGATTCTGTCTCGGTCCGAGTGAGTCACGGCGGTTACCGTGGTTCCCTAACGACTCGGAGAGGTTCATGACCCGAGTCTCCCTTTCCGTCGTCTCAGTGTTTGTGAAACTCTCTCCTCTCGTCCCAAGATACCTGTTTCCGTTCACGTCCCCCGTCTTATTCGGGGAAACCTCTCTGGACGTCCTGTCGGAACGGTATCCTTTGTCCGAGGTCGGTCCGAACTGTCCCGAGACCTCCGACGGGTCCGGGGTCCCTCTCCGTCCACACCCCTTCCGAACCCTTCGCTCGTGTGACGGTACTACCGGGAGGTCGCCGGACACGTCGGACTTAAGGAACCGTGTGGGTCCCTCCCCTGACGGGGTCCTCGGGACTCGACCTTCTATCAGGACCCCCTCGGTGGTCCCGACCCTCGACAGTCTCCCATCACCAGTTCGTCTCCGAAAGGACCTACGGAGGATAGTGGGGAAGGGTCGAGTAGGGTTCTCCCTGTGTGTCCTAAAGGTTCGGACAGGAAGGACAGGTTACTGGCCCCGTCACTAACTAATAGAACAGTGGTGTCTTTGTAACGGTGTGGACCGTTACCGAAAAGTATCCCGTTTAGGGTGTGGTACACGAAGGGTTAGAGTTTAGTGATCTCCGGACAAGAGTAACATAATTGACCTACGAAATTTACCTCGTCGAAGAGATTATGTTAGGATGTCCGTAAGTAGTCTCTCGGGTGACGTCCGTCGTCCTCCGCCCACACACCAACGGGGGTCAAAGCACCAAAGGACACCCCACCGACCCCACCCCACTTCGACATCCCTCTGAACCCCTCTCGTGAGTCCTTCGGTCCAACTGTACCCCACCTCCACCTCCCCCAACACCCTCATCTTACCCCTCGTCAAGGAGTTCAAGTCTACTTTCTTCGTTGTGTCTGAACTAAAGGATCTCAGTCTTTCATGTAACCACCTACGACTTCCCATCCCAACCCCACCTTACCCCTGAATCACGAATTACCCCTGTCTCAAAGTCAAATCCTTCCACTTTTAAAACCTTCTACTACTACCACTCTCAAAGTATTGTTACACTTACATGAATCACGGTGACTTGACATGTCAATTTATACCAATTTTATCATACAAAATATAATACACTGAAAGAGGTGTTATTTTTTTTCTAAGAAAATTCTAAACTAAAGTCGTAGACGGAACTCAAGGTGGTCTATCGTAAGGTCCTATCCGACACATAAACACCCCTTCCTCCCAATAAGGGTCTCGTCTCCCTAGTCCCTTATCCTACACTTTACCCTATTTCTTCCCTCGTTTTTATAACAGCAGTGGCACTATCGACTCGGGTTAGGGTGAGTCCTGGGACCTCAACTGGTTGACTGAGTTTCCCAACTAGTCCTTCATTCACTTTTAGGAAGGTCACCCTGCTAGACTCACCTGACGTTTGTGGCGTGTAATGAAAGAAAGTATGTGCGGTGTTTGTGAAGTAAACACAGTAAGGAAACGGACAACGATCTTTCCGAAACGACTTACGAGAGGACCCCTTTTTAGTGAATTAACAAAGTCAAAACGGTTAATAGATGAATTCCCAGTGACAAACGAAGGATACTATATCGTCGAAATGATTAATTTTTCTAATTGGAACCCACCTTTGTATCGGACTTAAATACGTTTAATATACTTTGTCACCGAACGTACCTCCCTATTTCTTGTCGGATTCTCTGAAGACCCGACACCTTCTGACTGTCGGGGTTTCCGTTGGAGGTCTCGACAAGAAGGTGACCCTGGCTCCGGACGATTACAGGTCCCAGGTCCCGTCACGAGAGTGGGACTTATGTGTACTGGTGAGGGCTCCGGTAGACCTTGGGGTTTGTCTAGTGTCGTCCTGGAGTACCCTACTCTGAAAGGTGTCAATGAGACCCTTGAGGTCGTTCACTTACTTCAACTCTTAGGGACTAGACCTGGTGTCAGAAACTGACCCCTCGTCTCTGACGAAAGAAGGGGTCCACTTAAGTCTTTGTTTAAGTCCAACTCAGTATGTGTGAACAGGGGAAGATTAGTGTCCACTATTGTTTATCATTGTCTAGTTTCCCTTTTTTACAGAATAAACCCTTCTCAGGAGAGATGTCGGAGTCAACAGGGGTTGGAGTCGAAGATACCCTGTAAGGACCCCGTAATTCTTTATATGTACGGGTCTTGGAAGGGGATCTCCAGGGTTGAATTTCCCAAATCTACACCAGACCTGGAAAGGGTCCCTGCGGATACGGGGTAGGGGATTGAAGGACGACTGGGCTCACACGTTCACGTGACGGTCCAAGGTCCAACCAAGCTTGTCGGGGTACCGAGGAACCCAATAAATCTCACCGGTCTGTTTGACGTACGTTCCTGACAAGTTTTAAGTTAACATAGGTAAGTAAGTTTATCAGTGACTCCAGTATGAGGTACGGGACATGGTACGATCCACCAACTGTGTCTCGACACCCATTGTTTCTGTTCTAGGGATGGGGGTCAGGAATAAGATAGGACAAGACACGGTAAGATAAGACAAAATGAGTAGATAAATAAAATAAGATATCATGATATAAAATTTAAAATAAAATAACTTCATATTTCATAAATGTTGTCATACAATTAAAGGTGATTTATCGTTTCACTCAGTTAATATGTATTTATATATATATGTGAGAAAAGTATCAAAAAGGTAATACCAAATAGTGTCCTATAACTCATAACAAGGGACACGATACGTCATCCTGGAACAACAAATAGGCAAGATATCTATTATCAAACGAAGACGCTTGGGGTTTGAGGGTCAGGAAGTGAGACGGTGGGAGGAAGGGGAACCGTTGGTATTCAGAAAAGAGAAACAGACACTTAGACAAAGTATATGTTCAGTATAAAATCTAAGGTTTGTATTCACTATAGCGTACCATAAACAGAAGGAGAAGGACTGAAAGAAGTAAATCATACTATTAGAGATCTAGGTAGGTACAATGACGTTTACCGTAACCAAGTAAGAAAAATACCGACTCATTATAAGCTAACCCATATATATGGTGTAGAAGAAATAAGTAAATATACTGATAGAATACCAGGAGTGGTATTAGAATATTTGTTTCATTAACTTTTACCGTTCCGTAGAATACTCACTTCGTTTGTCTTACGACTCTATATTTTATTAACCGCCGTCCAGGATGAAAATGTATTTCCTAGTCTCTCCCACTCGGGACTTATCTCGACTTTCCATTTTCCTTCGTTTAGTGACCCCATCCTTTTTTCGAGAAGACCCTTCTCTCTTCGTGGATGATTCAAGAACTACAGTCCAAAAATTGTCTGACACCGAAGGTAGGACCCTTGTGGAAACGAAAGAGAAGTGAACGACCAAGATTCTCTTCGGTCCGGAGACACCACTTGATGGAATACCTCTCTGAGTGTACCGTTCCTGTCTCCAGGGGTCCGTTCCATCACCTCTGGATGGTCGTCGGAACTCTACTCGAGCCTTCACCTAGGAGGGGGTCCGTTCGACTACGTCACCGACGGTGGAACTTCCCTGGAACTTAGTCCCTAGGTCGATTCAGTGTAGGTCTAAAAAGTGGGTGTCTTAGACACTCTATTTTTTACAAATAACACATCTGATGATTCAAGACGTTACTAAACAATACGTTGTTATAGATGGATTATGTCACTAGAAATAAAGATAACAAAGAGTAGGAAAGAAGGACTTTTAACCGACGATATAAGGAAACTATACAGAAGTAATGAAGAACTCAGAAAAGAATGAAAGACCATGGTGTTTTATGAGGTCCAAGTGGAACATGAAAGGGACGGGACTAAGATTTTAGTTAGTAAAGAAGTTTCTCGGGATTAAAGGGGAAAACCTCTTACCATAAAATTTTGGGTCTAGACCCATAAACCACACGAGTAACGATGACCCCGCAGTGTTGAACTTCCGGGAGAGTTGTCAGTCTCGATCCTCTATTTACATATATGTGGGTGTAGTTATGACTAAAAATAGATAGACGTATACAGAATTTTCGGTTGTAAATCACGACTGTGGAGACTGAGGACAGGTTGTGGACTCTCTGAAAGAACGGAACATCGACGTTAAAGAGGTTCTGTTGGGAAGAATGAGGTATCTCGACAGAGACCATAAGAGACCACATCATTGGGTGTCATGATCCGAGTTAAAGGTCCTGTCCGACCGGGACAGAGGAGGGTGAACCCAGACATGGAATAGATGAACCTGTAGACACGGTCGTGGAGAAATCGTCCTCGGACAAGTCATTCCAGTCGAACTCTCAAGTCTCCTCGACTCGAACATACACGGGTTCGGGAAACCTAGAAGGAACAAAAGTTAACTCTAATTTATATGTATTGTATTTTAACAGATAAAATTCATAAAATCTCACGTTTTAAGTCATCAAACATTAAATGAATAACTACGTTGCGACCTATCGTTAATGGTGATAGATTAAAGTCTTAGAAAAGTAACGGGGTCTTCCTTTGGGACATGGTCGTTCGTCGGAGAAGACAAGACGACCATCTCGAATACGTAAGTAGACCTCCCTAGAGTCTACCCGGGTAAGTGTGTGGACCGCACTAGAGTCCACCTCGGGGACATGAGTGAGGTACATTATCAAAGACGAGAAGAGTTACGAACTCGTAGGAGAGGTCGTTGGTGAACAATCCGATAAACCCTAAGAGGGTAAAGCCTAGGAATCTAGGAAGGGAAAAGAAATGAAGAATAAGACGGGTTTGTCTACAGTTACGGTTCCTGAGACTAACAACCACCGAATAGTGACGTGTAAACGAACCCTTTAAATACTCTTATGGATCAGTCGACCAAAACTACGGATACAACAGGTACCTTAAACCCCAAACGATAGACCAACAAGAGAAGACTCACACATAATACCCCCGACTCCCCTCGTCTCAGTCGGACACTCTTAACAAATTACTTAGTGAAGTGACTCAAAGGGTGATGGGACTTTGGTGTCCCCAAACCTGAAGTGGATCACGAAGAGGACCCTTTACTAAATTCAGTAATTCTTTTTCAGTTCAACAAAAGTCTTTTAACAAAATTCTTCTCTTCCTTTTATGTTATATTGAATATTTATAAACAAAGATTTCCTTTCTATACTCGTAAACTTAAGTCTCAAGGTTTCTTATCGTTCCTCTCTATTCTCACGGAAGGAGTCACTAATTACGTTTCTTTATCTCCTTTTGTTGTCTTACCCTTTCTGATCTCTAGAGAAGTTCTTTTAATCTCTATGGTTCTCTTGTAAAGTACGTTTCAACCCGAACTATTTCCTGTCTTTACCATACCTTGATTGTCTTCGTCTTCTATAATTCTTCTCCACCTTTCTTATGTGTCTTGACATGTTTTTCTAGAAGTGCTGGGTCTATTAGTGCTACCCCACTAGTGAGTGGATCTCGGTCTATAGGACCTTACACTTCAGTTCACCCGGAATCTTTCGTAGTGATACTTGTTTCGATCACCTCCACTGCCTTAGGTCAACTCGATAAAGTTTAGAACTTTCTACTACGACACTTTCACGACGTGAGTTATACGGTCGTTTAAACCTTTTGAGTCGTCACCGGTGTCCTGACCTTTTCCAGTCAAAAGTAAGGTTAGGGTTTCTTTCCGTTACAGTTTCTTAGAGTTTGATGACGTTTTAACGTGAAAAGAGTGTGTGATCATTTCATTACGAGTTTTAAGAGGTTCGGTCCGAAGTCGTTATATACTTGGAACTTGGTCTACAAGTTCGACCAAAATCTTTTCCGTCTCCTTGGTTTAACGGTTGTAGGTGACCTAGTAGCTTTTTTCGTTCTCTTAAAGTTTTTTTTTTTTTTGTGTAGATAAAGACGAAATAACTGATACGGTTTCGGAAACTGACACACCTAGTGTTATTTGACACCTTTTAAGACTTTCTCTACCCTTATGGTCTGGTGGACTGGACGTAGAACTCTTTGAATATACGTCCAGTCAAGTCAAGTCAAGTCAAGTCAGCGAGTCATCACAGGCTGAAAACGCTGGGGTACTTAGCGTCGTGTGGTCCGGAGGGACAGGTAGTGGTTGAGGGTCTCAAGTAAGTCTGAGTACAGGTAGTTCAGTCACTACGGTAGGTCGGTAGAGTAGGAGCCTGTAGGGGAAGAGGAGGAAGGGGGTTAGGGAGGTTCGTAGTCTCAGGAAAGGTTACTCAGTTGAGAAGTGTACTCCACCGGTTTCATGACCTCAAAGTCAAAGTGGTAGTAAGGAAGGTTTCTTTAGGGTCCCAACTAGAGGAAATCTTACCTTACTAACCCAGAAGAACGTCAGGTTCCCTGAAAGTTCTCAGAAGAGGTTGTGGTTTTAAGTTTTCGTAGTTAAGAAACCGTGAGTCGGAAGAAGTGTCAGGTTGAGAGTGTAGGTATGTATACCTTTTTGGTATCGGAACTGATCTTCCTGGAAATAACCGTTTCATTATAGAGACGAAAAGTTATACGACAGATCCAACTAGTATTGAAGGGAAGGTTCCTCATTCGTAGAAAATTAAAGTACCGACGTTAGTGGTAGACGTCACTAAAACCTCGGGGGTTTTATTTCAGTCGATGATAAAGGTGACAAAGGGGTAGATAAAGAGTACTTCACTACCCTGGTCAACGGTACTAGAAACAAAAGACTTAGAACTCGAAATTCGGTTGAAAAAGTGAGAGGTGAAAGTGAAAGTAGTTCTCCGAAAAATTGAGGAGAAGTGAAAGACGGTATTCCTACCACAGTAGACGTATAGACTCCAATAATTATAAAGAGGACCGTTAGAACTAAGGTCGAACACGAAGAAGGTCGGGTCGCAAAGAGTACTACATGAGACGTATCTTCAATTTATTCGTCCCACTGTTATATGTCGGAATTACATGAGGAAAAGAATAAACCTTGGTCAGACAACAAGGTACAGGTCAAGATTGACAACGAAGGACTGGACGTATGTGTAAAGAGTTCTCCGTTCAGTCCACCAGACCAGCAGGGTAGAGAAAGTCTTAAAAGGTGTCAAATGACACTAGGTGTGTCAGTTTCCGAAACCGCATCAGTTATTCCGTCTTTACATATCAAAAAAAACCTTGCGACAACGAAAAAAGTTACTAGGTCGTCTACAACCGTTAAACTAGACCAAGGAGACGGAAAAGATTTTGGTCGAACTTGTAGACCTTCAAGTACCAAGTGCATAACGACTTCGGACCGAACCTGGGTTGTTAATTTTAACCTGTACTTTGTTGTCTGACCAAGGTTTATTCTTTTCCCTATACAGTTCCGACATATAACAGTGGGACGAATAAATTGAATATATGTCTTACTCTTTGTAGTACTCTTTACGACCCGACCTTCTTCGTGTTCGACCTTAGTTCTAACGGTCCTCTTTATAGTTATTGGAGCCTACACGTCTACTGTGGTGGGAATACCGTCTTTCACTTCTCCTTGATTTTTCGGAGAACTACTTTCACTTTCACCTCTCACTTTTTCAACCGAATTTCGTGTTATAAGTCTTTTGCTTCTAGTACCGTTGACCAGAGTGTGAAGTAACCTGTATCTACCCCTTTGTCACCTTTATCATCGACTGAAATAAAACCCCCGAGGTTTTAGTGACGTCTACCACTGACGTCGGTACTTTAATTTTCTACGAATGAGAAACCTTCCTCTCAATACTGGTTGGATCTGTCGTATAACTTTTCGTCTCTATAATGAAACGGTTATTTCCAGGAAGATCAGTTCCGATACCAAAAAGGACACCAGTACATACCTACACTCTCAACCTGACACTTCTTCCGACTCACGCTTCTTAACTACGAAAACTTGACACAACAGCCTCTTCTGAGAACTCTCAGGGAACCTGACGTTCCTCTAGGTTGGTCAGGTAAGACTTCTTCTAGTCGGGACCCTAAAGAAACCTTCCTTACTACGATTTCGACTTTGAGGTCATGAAGTCGGTGGAGTACGTTTCTCCACTGAATAACCTTTTCTGAGACTACGACCCTCCCTAACCCCCGTCCTCCTCTTCCCCTGCTGTCTCATACTCTACCGACCTACCGTAGTGTCTGAGCTACCTGCACTTAGACTCACTTGAGGTCCTCAACCACTACCTGTCCCTCCGGACCGTACGACGTCAAGTACCCCAACGTTTCTCAGCCTGTACTGACTCGGTGACATGACTTGACTGGTACAAGCTAAACTTTACGTTAAATTACGATGGACCTTAAAAGATATTTTAATAAGTCAGAGGTTACTAAAATTATATACATACATATATTCATACATACATAGATATCGAAAATCATCGAGTTTGCGTCTCAAACTCAAAATTCTTACAATAGTTTATAATTCTAGACAACACTCAAAAAGACAGGGAACTGGTACGACCGTCTGTCTAGTGTAAGATACAAACATTTCCCCACAAACTCCGTCGTGTCTGAACCAGGATTCAGTGTCTGACTGTGGTCCGTTCGTGTCAGACCCCAAGACCCATTCCGGTGTCCAGTCCTCGTTCGTCAAGGGACGGAGACGACGATCCTGATACTCAAGCGGATCTTTTATGTTCTTGATTACGAGCAGAACACAGATCACAAAACGAAGTAAAACAATTATAAGGGAGCGAAGAGAAAGGATCACTGTGACGTAGAATGGAAAGGAGCCCGCCAGGAAGGTGTTTGGTAAGACCACTACTCGACACATCGAGTTAAAACAATACGGTGTAAGGGTGTCTCGGAAGACTCATGTTTACCCAACCGAGACTCGTAGTCTAATAGTTCGAGTGTGGTGGGAGTTTAAGAGTCCACTGGATGTAATAAGGACGTAAAGACTTTACAATAACCCGTTTCTCGAACCTCGAGGTAACCCTTCGACCATATTAGGAAACGTTCACCCTGTCGAGATTTTAATGTAGTTCTTGATCAGTTCCTAAGACGGGTGATATGGGTTCGTGTTTGATTTGGTTCTTGTAGACGTAAAGTCCTTTTGATGTGAATCTTTGAGTCTTAGTCTTGTTGTCTCTTACTCCCGTGAGAGTTGTTATTCCTCTACAAAACAAAATGTCATTTCATAAGCACCGCTTACTTATGTTTTTCTTTGGGTGTCGTTTGTAACTTCTCTTGTCGAATCTCTCCGTTTATTCGTTCAATGGGGGTGATATTACGTTGTTCCATCTTTTTCTCGTTCCAATTAGACGCTTTAGAGTACTAAAGTATTTTTAAACGACGGACCTGTGTAAAACGGACAAGTACCCTTTTAGTCTCTAGACTCGTCCGTTCAAAAATGTCCTACCTCATATGACTTTAGATGTAGTCATACCTACTTATACCTGTCGACTTACCTACCTACCTTCCTCCCCACCTACCTACCTACCTACTTCCCTGTCTCTGTCTACCAATTTACCTATCTATCTCCCTACCTAACAAAACACTATTTCGTCTATATCGTTATACAATTGACACACTAAAACAAACATTCTTACAGTCACTAGGGATACGTTAAGAAAAATGAAAAGATATGTAAACTTTTAAAAATATAAATATATAAAATTACAGTCTCTCTTTGAGACACTGACTCACAGAAAGTATCGAAGTAAAGAACTGTCTGGGTTCCTTGTACACTTTTTCATTTTGAGAACTTAGAAAGGTCCGGGTGTAGACTCAAGGACCCTCACTCCAAACCCTCTGACGTAAGAACACTTAGGTCCCGAAATTTTTGTGGTATCCCTTCAGTGGAGTCCCTTTCAAGTAGTGTTCCATTGGTACGTGTCGAGACGGAGAGTGGTGTACTTGGATGTCGTTGACGTGGACTTGTCACCGACGTCCAGACTATAAGGTGTTCCGACCTTAGGTCTAGTCGGAGGTCTCGTCGTCTTGGTACATGGTACTTATGACTACCACCCCACCACTCTCGTCTGGGCCCCATCGGACCATCGGTGTGTATACTTACTCCCGATACTGGATTGGGATCTTTTGTAGGTAGTCACGAGGCTCCCGGGACACCGACTGGGATATCTTTTCAAAGTTCCTCTCTCCTTTATGACCCAAATCATCGAGTCTACCATTTCTTAGAGGGACGTTACGTCCTCTAGGACCAAGTTAAGGACCCAGTTCTTCTAGGGGGTCTTCCCTTACCGTTGGGTGAGGTCATAAGGACAGACCTCTTAGGGTACCTGTCTCCTCGGACTACGTGATGTCGGGTACCTCAGCGTCTCAACCTGTACTGACTCGCTGATTCGTGTGTGTGTCTTTTAATGGAACACAACGGGAACTCTAGTCGACAGATTAAACAGTCTGGTCCTCGTTTTACTTGTATATACAGGACAACAAGTCTTTAATAATTCTTATAGTTCTACCGTTACCGTCTTGTACCTTTGTTCGGGTCCTACGAAGACTCGAGTCCCGGGGTTCCATGACGGGTCCAACTTGTGGGACTTCGGTCGGGGTCAATGGACACAATACCCTTGGTGTGAGGAATTCGGTCAGTGTGTTACTTATATTTACAGAAACAAAGAATTTAGTTTATAGACCAGGTTTCATTAGTGCACAAGGGTGATTTTAGAGATCCTTGTACGGATAAAAAGGAGTAATTCAGTGACCGAGACACCCGTCGAATAAAAAAGTATAATTGATACTACATACAAAATAAACAAGTAAGTCACGTATAGATGACTCTTGGTTACTACGAAGTTCAGGACCCCTATGTTACTCTTTATCGTGAACAGAAGATCCCTTCAACTGTCTTTTCCCTTCTGACGCCTATTGACTTGTTCAACAACGGTCACCAAGTCCCTGTTTCCTTGGGTCCACCGACTCCTCATGGTCCTTACTCCCCGACCACGATCCTGGAAGGTTTGTAACGCACCTAACACCAAAAGACGAAGGAAACGACAACAGTGGTAAAATTAAAATAAAACTTCTCCATTATGGACGTCCATCGAGTCTTGAGGTTCTTACGGCTTTCACAGTTAGGGAGCCGGACTGGGGAAACTAGAACGACACAGTCGGTCGAACGGTGGAAGACGGTGGTCACAGTTGTGGACTCTCACGTCAGGTCCAGACCTTAGATCCCTTTCAACTCCGTATCTGTAGGGTCGAGGGACCCAGGAACCCTTCCCATTCGGACTCTACACAAACCTAAGGACTTCCTCACCCAAGGACTACGGGGCTCACACCGACCTCCTAGTGATGGTGTGACAGAATGGAGGACCTCCATAAAGATCTCAGTGCAGAGTGTATTTACTGGAGGAGTAGAGTCCTTTCGGTCTTAGTCTACACTAAGGTTGTCGTAGGGGACTTTTCCCTCCCCTTCCTCCGACTCCTCCTCGGTTCCTGTGGTCTCCCTTTTACTTCCCATACCACGGACCTTCGGTGTCCTGTCCCACCGACCGGCACGTCCGACGGCACTCAGATCGTCTCCTCCCACACCTCACGAACGTCCGGAGTAGTTACTACCCGGGTCACCAGGACAATCTCTTCCGGGTGTCTTTACGTGTCTCTAGACTCTCTTTAGGTTGACTGGTTCCCTCCCTCTCTCTCCGTCGTCGACGCCACCCACACCCGAGTTCCCCCTTGCGAAGTTCAAGTCCAACGTTTCTGTGTTGATCTTCACCCCCACTACCACCTCTAGGGACTCTTTCTCTTAGTAGTTACCACCCTTCAGACCTCTTTCACCCAACACACCCCAGGTCTCTCGTCCCCCGAGCCCTGGTGGCACGTCCGTCGTCCAGACCCCTTGACTGTGTTCCTCGTCGGGGGTTCATCCTTGCATCAGAATGTAAGCACTAGACAGGTGCGTCTGGGGTCGCCTGTGTCCGGGACCGGGGTACCAAGATGTCTCCAACACTCCTTCCGTCCTAAGTCGGGTCCCAAACCTTCAGATTCCCCGTCTCTCCCAATTCCCAAACCCGTGTCAGTACGTCGTGACTGTTCCCCGTCGGGGTTTCCACACACCCGTCCCGAGTATCCACCTAGCGACCTGCGCTCTACGTAAGGACCGTACCCCCTCGACACGCTGGGGCACAACCAACCCCCCCGACACACTGGAACTCAGACAGTGGAGTCGGAGTCAAAGGTGTGGACTATCCCAATTCTCCTTCTTAATTGGTTTCCCGTGTTCGGGCACACGAAAGTGAAGTTGTTTATGACTAAGTAGGTAAATCTGATGTCTTTTCTTGACTCTCGGAGCTACCGACACAACTCCAAGACGGTGCCTCGGTGATTACAGCGTTTGTTTCTTTCGGACCGGGAACGGTACTTTTCACACTAAATAAATAAATACGTAAATAAAACCCGACACGACTCACAAATAACGACGTATGTCCGATGAGAGATCAACGTTACGGGTACGAAGAGTAACACCACTGAAGAGAATTACTCCTCGTTCCCGAGATCTCTTGAACCTGGGTCCTTCAACACTACGGTCCCGAAACAACGAACATCCGTAAACTCTAGCAGGACCTGGTCCCTAACTTGAGTACAGGGGAAGTAACCGTCCGTCTAAGAATGGGTGACCTGGTGGTCCCTTCAAGGTTCTCATACCAATTTTTTACTTGTCTAAATATGAGTGTTGGACGCACGGTCACTCCCGGTCACCGGTGGGTCCCACCAGGATTCTGGTCTTCCTCTGTGGACTGGAAAGACTTCTACCTCCGCAATCCTTTGCCGTAGAAGGTCAATGAATATAGATGTTATTTCGGAGGATTGTGAATCACTGAATTTCATACCCACTAAATAAATAATACGGTTACCAAAAAAAATAATAAAAGAGAGTGGGAGAACCTCAAACTAATGGGAGTCGAGTCCGTCAACGTCGATAAACCACGGACTCCGATCTGAGTATAGGTCACGAGAGAGTCCATGGGTAGACCTCACTTACGTTCGACAGTCGACCAGGAAAAGACCCCGTTAACGGACATCTTGACGTCGACCGGAGGGGTACACCGGACCCGAGGGAGTCTCGTACCGTCGACTTGATTGAGGTTCTCGTTCGTAGGGTCCTCTGTTCTTCCTCTACAATGTAGTGGAAAGTACGGAGTAGAGTTGTCGTTTGTATCCAGTAAAGATGGACAACCCGTCAGTCATTCCGACCGGGTCTAAGTTCCCCTGTCTACCTCGGGTGGTGAGGGTTCTTCCTCACGGGAGTGGTATAGTGTTTTTCTTGTGTCCCCACTCCTATACTCCGTCGGTCAAAACCTTTCGTGTTGTAGGGAGGTCCTGACCGTCTCGTCCACAGTGGTCTTCTACTGGGACCAGTCGTAGTCTTCCTACCCATCCATAGAGGTACCTCTTCCTCGGTGTGGTTCGACCGGTCCCGTTGACATGTCGTTCAAAGAACTCCTTCGACTACCTAGGGAGTAGTCCCGACTCTGTCCTCCTCTCCCCAGTGAACGCCGGTACCTGTGAAACGTTTGCATCCGTCAGTTCCGAACGACGTGACCTCGTATGACGGTACAGACGTGCAGGTAGAGGGACCCCTATACCCCTACATCCAGTGGTCGTCATTACGGGTAGTGACTCTTTGCTAGGGTTGTGAGGTCGGGTCAGGTATGTGTCGACGGTCATGGTACCCCGAAACTCGGAACTCTTCGTCGACGAGGTTGGACCCTACAGGAGACTCCCATTTTACGTAGGGTCTAAATCTTCTGAATCATGTTTTTCCGTACATTTTATAAAGTACTTACTAAAAAGTATAGTTACTACACTATTTTACTACTATCAAATATACCGCCACTACCAAATCACCGATTTAACACAGGTTGAGTAAACACTAGGGTACCTGATATCGGGTGGTCCGAGGAGACAGGTACCTTAAAGGGTCCGTTCTTATGACCTCACCCAACGGTAAAGGAAGAGGTCCTCTTAGAAAGAAGAGGTCCCTAGTCTGGGCCCAAAGGAACGTCCGTCTAAGAGATGACTGACTCGGTGGTCCCTTCGGGACTGACAAATATATATCGTCTAATTTATATCGTAAAATAATGTTAATTAAAGTGAACAAATAAAAATATCGAGTTGATGACTTTTTAACATTTGACATACGTATCGAGTGTAATATAAAGGTAACCCGTCTCGACGAGACAGTAGTGTTGTACTTCGGTAGTGGAGGGATACGTAAACGAGTACTACCAAGAGGACGGCCCCGTAAGGGAGTGACGAGGGTCGGTGACACTTAGGATGACGGAAGGTACGACAGATTTAAACCGAAGGTTCCCGGTTCTGACACAGAACGGTTCGAGACAAAAGTCTGGTGAAACGAGGACAGATCCCGGACTGCCTAGAGAGATCTAACTAGGGACGGAGTCCAAATATTGTTCTTGCAAGAAATTACCCGATGTTACTTCAATTATTCTTAAGACCAAAGGTGACCAGTGAAAGAGTCTTGAGTCTAAGACACCGTCGTTACTTGTGATGTTATCTGTTCATGTCCCGAACCTATCTCGGAGGACGTGAGTTCTCGTGACCGTCGGGTCGTGCACCCGTCACCGTTTCGTCGTCGTGTGTCACGTAAAGAATAAGGTTTCGGAGTCTTTTATTCTTCTTTTGTCAAGTCTCTCTCTCTCGTGTGGTCGGGGAGACGTCTCTGGTGTTGAACGGGCTAATGGTCTTTCTTATGTTCAGCAACAGAGAATACGTACGTTGGACGTTAGGGTTGTAGTTTACACACTTCCGAGCGGGGTAATAAAGAAAAGTTTTATGTGGGTAACACAGTTCGATATAAAGAAAGTTGGTCCCTCGTTTACAGAGGTTGTAACCATCTTTCTCAAACAAAAGATTAAGTAAAACGCCAGGTGTCACAATGAAAGGGGAGTTAATGGTAAATACGTGTGAAAAGAGGATAATCGAGAGTCGTATCCTTAATAAATAAAAAATTATCTCGTTTTTCTATAAGTAAGACGGAAAAAAAGGGGCACCATTCCTTACGTTATCTCCTCTTTCTGGTAAGTAACCTACGGGGAACCGAGGGAGTTTTTGAAATTCTTAAATTTGGTAGAGGTGGTTCGTGCTTTTTACGAGTGACTACTCTTCGTACTATTCGTTCTTTTTTGAATTTATGGTTTTCATACGGGTGTCTCCCCGGTTCTCTCGACGTACTGTATATGTGTGTCTGTGAGTTTGTGTCTGAATTCGTTTTTACCTACGAGACGGGTTTATATCGATTGGTTATTTATATACACCCTAGTTTCGGTGACGAGAATACTTTGAGTTTTACTCTGACGTAGGTTGTTCGCCAAGTCCACCTTTATACGTTCGGTCCCTTCTGGTGACCGTCACTAAATCTTCGACGACCACAACGACTGTTTCTTAGTGGTCTGGACACGATTCCTTGAATGTAATGGAGTAAGTCAGGGACGGTAAGGACCCTCCACTCACAATTACTGTCAATCTAGCCGTCGTCACCGTGCCGACCTTAGATCTGGATGCCGTAGGTCGAGACCCGTACACGAGATTGTGACTCGTCTGGAGGAGAGTTCCTTTTTGTTTCCTTTAGTAAGTAAGTAAGTAAACGAAAGGAAACGTTTATAAGTGACGGATGTACGACCCCTTTCAAGGGATAACCAAGGAGTGATTTTTTTTTTTTGTTTTTTGTTTTTGTTTTTTTTTGTCATTGACACCTGTGTAAGCACCGAAGCGACCTTCCGTTTCACATACCAACCTCCAAGGACTGTACGTCAGTCGTGGGGTGAAGGGACGTCCATGAGTCTTGGGAGATGGAGGAAAGGGAGGGAGATCTAAACTCCTCCACCGACTGCGTTCCTTTCTAATAAGTGACACACCTATCGTCGTCCCGTAACTCTTGTGTCTCTGTCCAAAGGTGTTTTGTGTTTCGGTTGAAAAGGATGTCTCTTACTACAGTTTCGAGGTTTAGTGACTCGTTCTTTAAAATCATAGCCACCAATTTTTCTTCTTCTTCTTTACTGAAACCGACCTCTGATTGAAACAGTTTAGGACCCGACTCGTACCAAGGAAGAGACTCGAGATGTGTCATCCCTGATAGTAAAAAGTGACAATACGACTCCTTTAACTCCGAAGCTTTCACTTGTTCCTTCCAGAAAGTCCAGTCTCAGGTGAGAGTTGTAGTCGACGACCAGATCCACGATGTCCCGTCTCCAGTTCCCTACGACTACGGGGGTATATTGAACTTGAACCTTACTAGGGCAATGAAGATTGGGTGTCCGTTAATGGGTCAATAGAGTTACGTATAAGTTACGGACTTTAAAGTATTAGTTTGTCTTCACGTTTTAGAAGTCGGATGATTCGAACTAGAATTGTTACCCTCAGGATCTCATAAAGTTAGTTTTGAGTAAATACGACAAACGTATCATTCATAATACACAAAAGAAGACGGACATCGGAGACGAAAGGGTCCTCAGGATCGTGTGTCCAGACGGACCTCCTTCTTCTGTCGTAGGGGATAGTTAAAGTCCTTTGACTTCCCAGTGAAGGGTGACCAGGACTAAAACTTTCTTTTCTCACTCCTCCCTCTAAGTCCGACCCAATTCAGGACTCCATCACGATTCTGTCTGGTAAAGTTTTGTAGTCCTTTACAGGGATTACGTTTACCCTGTAGAATGGTGAACCCGTCATAGATGTATATACCTTGTTTCTCCTTGAAGACGGACACGTTATTCTGTCACAGCCTTTTGGAAGTCACTGTCTCTGTCTGTTCTTCCTTTACACGTCACTTGTAATCGACACCGACAACGTCGTGGGAAGTCAAGGAGTAGGTCGTCTGTCACTCGTAAATGACTGAACGGGTTACCTAGACCGGGACTCTGAGTCCGGGTCTCCCCGAATAACCTGGACGATCCGAGTATAGTTAAGAACCTCTAGGACAAGGTGACCCTTGAAAGGAGTTATTAAGTGGGATCCCGTACCTAAGTGAGGATCGTAACTTCCCTGGGACCCTAGAGTCGGGTCAAGACGTCAGGGAGAGGACCCTAAGTACCCAGGTCTCTTCCCGGAACGAGGACTCTACACACTTTTCCTCGTCCTATCCTTCTACAGTGGAAGGTCTCCTACCTCCCGTGAGGTGGTCGAGTCGTGACTTGGAGAACACGGAAACTCCTAGGAAATCCTGTGGACTCCTTCCGTAGGAACCCCCTTGGTTCTCCATCTTCCAGTCTCAAGAAGTGGACGTCGACTTCTTGACGTCACCTCTCTTGACTTCAGGTTCAAGAGATCATTCAGGTAAGGTCGTCGGGTTGAAGAGTAAGACACGAAGTGTGGTCAATCCGCAAGGAAGAGTCTTTTGTCCTCCATTCCTTCTCCCCACTGTAGGTTACTCGGGTCGCAAAAAATAACACTCAACAGGTTGGAAAAGGTTTCATACAGTTCTTCACTCTCGGTACCACATGATACTCTTAAGCTCCACTTCCCTCCCTCCGGATTACATAACTCCTCTGAAAAGGATTCTTATACTACCCCGTAGCTCGGGCCACGATACGTGTCTTTGGGTGTCGCTCTCCACCCAAGGTGGAGGAACTCCCGACCTCGGTCCTGTGTCCAGGTCGGACGCTTACCGGAGAGGACCCTAGGTACCCAGGTCTCTCCCGGAACGAGGTCCCTACACACTCTTCCCGCCCCTCTCCCTCTACAGAGGAAGGTCCTCTCCCACCTCCCATGAGGGGGAAGGGTTTCTGTCGGGATTGGCCCCGGGACAAAACGGTGAACGGTGAGACACCGTACCTGTACTTCCAAATGGAAGGGGAGGGTCCTCCTTTCTATTGACACCACGACGGACAGACTTTAGGTAGATTTCCCGAGTCGAGTCTCGTTTTGTAGGGTCTAGGTTCTATTCTTCTGTTCAGAAGTTGGTTAAAGTAGAAGAACAAGGATGTAGGTGGAAGGAGGATAAGACACGAACCTTACTCCCATCAAATCAGAGACGTAACTTCTAGAGATTCCTGGACTCACAGGAAGAACGAGGAGTTTTCCGTACCTTTAGTCGTACGGTTGGAGTCGAAGGAAAATTTTACTGGTCAGGTTATACATGGGGTTACAAGTAACGTCGTGATAAATGTTATCGATCCTGTACCTTCGTTGAGTCTACAGGTACCTGTCTACTTACCTACTTCTTCAACACTTTGTATATATGTTACCTTATGATGGGTCGGTATTTACTCTCACGTAAACTCAGTCAAGATTACTCTACCTACCTGGATCTCGGATAATATGTCTCACCTCACTCAGTCTTTCTGTTATTATTAATAGTATATAATTGTGTATATGTACCTTAGATCTTTCTACCATGACTACTTCGATAAACGTTCCGTCGTCACCTCTGTGTCTGTATCTACTGTCTGACCACCTCTGGCACCTCCTTCCTCTCCCACCCCGTTTGACTCTCTCAGCGTACCCTTGTATATGTAATGACATGCATCTGATCTATTAGTCACCCTTAAACGACATACTGCGCCCCTCGAGTTTGGGTCACGAGATAACTGTTGGATCTCCCCACCCTACCCCAACCTCCACCCTCCCTCCGAATTCTCCCTCCCTTGTACAAAAACAGACACCGACTAAGTACAACTACATACCGTCTTTGCTTATGTTATAACATTTCGTTAATAGTAGGTTAATTTTTGTTTATTTAAAATTTTTATTATTTTATCGGTCAGGTTCAGTGTCCACTCCCTCCGACCGAGGGTTTGACGTTTTCGGTCCCTTTGGTCCTGGACCCACCCCCTCCCCCTACGTTTTGGGAGAGACGGGTTTCAACCGTCGGGACGTTCCCGACAACGAAGATTAAATTTAAGAGTAAAGAATAAGATAAAACTCTGGGAGAGACCCTAAAATCCTTACAACTCTGCACGGTCAACATGTCGAGACTCGTGTCTTGCCAGTGCGACCGACCTCCGTCCGTTCGCGTTTACCTTTGTTTAGTGAACAGTCCTGGTCGGAAGTCCGAGTCTCCCAGACCCTACCTGGGCGACCAGTCTCTCTACCGACCTACGTCCGATACCTCTCTTTCTTCGAAACTCCGAGGGAACATTGAGATATTACGCCTCCTTTCAGTCGGATATTTACTCCAATTCAAGGATCCCTCACTACCATTTGTCTTGTCCGTCGGGAAATTCACCTTTATTTCACCCGAACCACAACGGTGTTTCGATGTTTTACGTCGAATCGAGTCTCTTCACCTAAGGTAGACCCTCTCTCGTTTAATCTTACGTCCGAGTTCCCGTTGAATTCTCCCGAGGAAAACGGTCCTTTCTTCCCCTCGTCCGCTCCTTTCCTTCTCTCTCCCGTCACCCCTCTACGTCACTACCTCATACATACCGGGTCGGCACTCTCGTGTCACAGTGGGACTCTTAAATGTCGTAGGTTGCAAACGGAGGTCGGCAGGAGGGGTCCGGAACGGGAGTCACACTGGAGAGCGTCGAGTCGCGACGGGTGAGTTATCCTTCTGAGACCTGAGTCACGGACAAATGAAGGTTCCTAAAAAGTGTGTAAATTTCTTCAAAATGCATGAAAAAAGATTGGAAGGTGGGAGGTCCGAGACATTATACGTAGACGTAAGAATCGAACACGTTTCTCGTAAAGTTTGAGATCCCTGGGACGGTCCGCAAAGAATCAAACTAAAAACCTCCCCTAGCCCTCCTCCGCACCGTTCTTAGTAGTTCACTTATGACTCACCTCGTTGTTTCTTTTAGGGTAAAACACAAAAGAACTAAATTTCTGTTTGGTATTTGCGACGAGACTATGCAACTGTTCCAAATGAACCAGTTTCTGGTTTGGTTTCTCTTCGCACTTAACCTCAGTGTAAGCGAGAGGGCGACGGTACTCCACTGTGCAATAGTCGGACCAGAGGCGTAGTCAGCGACAAACGAGGTGTCGATAACTGTCCTACCTTTACTCCCCTTTTGCAGGTGTAGGTGTTCCTTAACGAGGCGGTCTTGAGGGGCCCCGTTCTTCTTTCGGTCAAAGAGAAGTTTTCGAAACGTACCACTACTCTTACACTGAGCCCTTCACTAACCTTAATTGAACGAACTTCTACTTCGGCGACCTCTCAAAATTTAACCTCAGACCGTGAGAGATGTGTATTTTTCAGTGACTAACCACAGACGAGTCTCGATACTTAAAGGTACAACATTCCGAGAAAAAAAGAAATGTCTCTTCACGATTTATAAATTTCCGACGTCACAGGTTCTTTAAGTATTTACGAGAAAGTTTTTATTAAAGTAAGGTAAGGTTTTAATCTTCACCTCTTTCAGTTCTCTTAGTTGTGTTCAACTACTTTACTCATAAGTACAACCTAGTACAGAAACAAAGTTTAAGTAGAAACTAAGAACTATTCGGGATTCGCCTTCACTGTATAATAAGTGGGTGGTCTCGAATTCCACCAATTTGTCCAGGACCTCCACTTTACCGAAGGGGTCTTAAGGAGAGTGGTACCTCCCACCACCCCTTTCAAGACAAGGAGACCCAGGGAAGGGTGTGACCTTACGCGTGACGGTAAGACCCTTACAGTCAACGTACCGACTATTAAAGTACGAAAACGAACTCCTTCTTCGTAAGTCCTTTACACAGAGTCCGTATAAATCAGACAACTTTTTGATTCTTACAGTGAATATCCCAAACCGGTGGATGAACCGTGACCCTTGAATTATATCGTAACAATAAAAAGACACCTCGGTCTTACGATTTAGACTAACGACTTATTAGACTAACGACTTAAAGAACCCAAACCAAAAGTCTTTCTTCGTAGATATAAGCTACGGACCGTCGTGAAATTTCCTTGTTGTAGTCGTCTTATAAAAAGTAAAAGATCTTCCGTATCTTAAACCGATTCCCTTACAATTTTTTTTTTGTCGATAATTATTTAGAAGTACGGGTTCTAAGTTTTTGTACAAGCACAGGACTTGTTTACATTTTCAGTGACACTGACCGGGTAGGGAGAGAGGAGAACCCGAGTCAACTCTCGACTAGTGTAACCTGACTTATGACCACACACATCTACGTGACTGAAAAGTGCATTACAAGTAGAAGTACGAAAGAAGTGAAACGGCATGAAGAACCTCAAGTGATGTATAGAAAAAAGAATTCACATACCTTATGTTAAATGAATCGTTAAAGAGGACAACTACCGTAAATCTGGTTAAGAATTAGGTCACCAGTTTTTTTTCTTTTGGAGTTTGTTTAAACTTAAATGTTAAGGGGTTCTGATCTATAATTATATATACAAATAAGTCAAGTCAAGTCAGTTAGTCAGTACAGGCTGAGAAACTCTAGGTCACTTGGTGTCGTGTGGTCCGTAGGGACAGGTAGTGGTTCAGGGTCTCGGGTGGGTTTGAGTACAGGTAACTCAACCACTACGGTAGGTTGGTAGAGTAGGAGACAACAGGGGAAGAGGAGGACAGGGGTTAGGGAGGGTCGTAGTCCTAGAAAAGTTTACTCAGTCGAGAAGTGTAGTCTACCGGTTTCATAACCTCAAAGTCGAAGTTATACTCAGGAAGGTTACTTGTGGGTCCTGACTAGAGGAAATCTTATCTGACCAACCTAGAGGAACGTCAGGTTCCCTGAGAGTTCTCAGAAGAGGTTGTGGTGTCAAGTTTTCGTAGTTAAGAAACCACGAGTCGAAAGAAGTGTCAGGTTGAGAGTGTAGGTATGTATTGATGACCTTTTTGGTCTCGGATCTGCCTGGAACCAACTGTTTCATTACAGAGACGAAAAATTATACGACAGATCCAACGAGTATTGAAAGAAGGTTCCTCATTCGTAGAAAATTAAAGTACGTAAGTCAGTGGGAGATGTCACTAAACCCTCGGGTTTTTTTATTTCAGACTGTGACAAAGGTGACAAAGGGGTAGATACAGGGTACTTGACTACCTTGGTCTACGGTACTAGAATCAAAAGACTTACAACTCGAAATTCGGTCGAAAAAGTGAGAGAAGAAAGTGAAAGTAGTTCTCCGAGAAATCAAGAAGAAGTGAGACGGTATTCGTACCACAGTAGACGTATAGACTCCAATAACTATAAAGAGGGTCGTTAAAACTAAGGTCGAACACGAAGGAGGTCGGGTCACAAAGAGTACTACATGAGACGTATATTCAATTTATTCGTCCCACTGTAATATGTCGGAACTGCATGAGGAAAAGGATAAACCTTGGTCAGACAACAGGGTACAGGTCAAGATTGACAACGAAGGACTGGACGTACGTCCAAAGAGTTCTCCGTCCAGTCCACCAGACCATAAGGGTAGAGAAAGTCTTAAAAGGTGTCAAATGACACTAGGTGTGTCAGTTTCCGAAACCGTATCAGTTATTTCGTCTTTATCTACAAAAAGACCTTGAGAGAACGAAAAAGACACTAGGTCACCTACAACCGTTAAACTAGAGACCAAGGAGACGGAAAAGATTTTGGTCGAACTTGTAGACCTTCAAGTACCAAGTGTATAACGACTTCGGACCGAACCTCTTAAAACTCGTAATGAAATGATCACACACTTTACTCACATTAACACGTCATCAAACTCGTAAGAAACCGTAACGGAAAGAATCCCTAACCTTACTTTTGACTGGAAAAGGTCAGGACACCGGTTACGACTCAAAAGGTTTAAACGACTGTATAACTCACGTCGTGAAAGTGTCGTAGTAGAAAGTTCTAAACTTCGTCGAGTTGACCTTAAGGTAGTGGAGGTGATCGAAACAAGTATCACTACGAAGGATTCCGGGTGAACTGAAGTGTAAGGTCCTACAGACCGAGATCCACTCACTAGTGTGGTAGCATCAATAGACCCAGTACTTCTAGAAAAAACATATCCAGAAGACACATAAGAACGGTGGTGGACATAAAAGTAACCGACACTTAGTGGATAAATAAGACAAAGATAAAGTAACAAACGTAATAATATAATACCTAAGTATTCGTGAGAAACCCGAAAGGTCCCTCGACATCACCATTTCTTGGGCGAACGACTACGTTCATTTCTCTGTGTCCAAGTTAGGGACCCAGCCTTTCTACGGGACCTCCTTCCGTGACGTTCGGTAAGGTCATAAGAACGGACCTCTTAGGGTATCTGTCTCCTCGGTCCGTCCGACGTCAGGTATCCCAGCGTATCTCAGTCTGTGTTGACTCCGTTGAATCGTGCGTGTATTCGTGAGAAATATATTAGACCTATGATTGAGAAACAAATGATTTATTAAAGAAGGACAGACAGTGAACAGAGGAAGTTTATAAAGCCTTGTCAAGAGAACGTGGAAGAAAATTGTATTTGAACTCTAAGTTGAACAGTTAAAGTTGGAGGGGGATTTTTTTCTAGGATGACCCTAAGACTAAGTTTACTTACATATAATAAACCCTTCTTGATTTTGGAAAAATTAACTATAAATCCAAGAAGTTCTAAGTTGACATCTAAATATTCG
This sequence comes from Capra ibex, assembly GCA_006410555.1. Classification (NCBI taxonomy): domain Eukaryota; kingdom Metazoa; phylum Chordata; class Mammalia; order Artiodactyla; family Bovidae; genus Capra; species Capra ibex. The sequence goes on along the minus strand of SJYO01046538.1, from coordinate 61,176,987 downwards.
TAATACCTTTATAAAAGGTAGTTCAATCACTCCTAACAAATGAATTAATTTTTTCGTATAATTTATAAAATTTTATAAAAAAAGTAGGTAACTTTCTTATATACCAAAAAGAGAGATAGATGATTCCCGTATTTAATATGGTTATTTAAAAAGACTATGACCTTTTAGGAATGTAAGGTCCATACGTGAGATTAAAAGTATTATAATTGAAGAAATTATATGTTAATCTTAATTACTTGTTAATAGAATAAATCCTAAAAGTGTAGATCTAAGTATTTACTTCACATAGACACTCAAAAAAGAATATAACAGAGGTGTCGAAACGTATTTCTAATATGATCGAAGGATGTCATTCAACTCTATGTACAGAGTAAGAGGTAAATGAGTCTTTTATATGTATTCTACCTCTAATAAGGAACGTACAAACCATTTTTGGTGTACATTGTAGACTCAGGCCCCATAAAAAAACCATTCTCCTTCAGAATCAAGTAAATGTGACAATATTATTTTAGGGTGTCTGATCCACCGAATTTTTGTTGTCTGTAAATAAAGAGTGTCAAGACCTCCGTCTTTCAGACTCTAGTTCCCCGGTTGTACCAGTCACTCCTGAGAGAAGGTCCAGTGTCGGAAGAGTAACATAGGAGTTGTACCGTCTTGTCAACTCCCCCGAGGTAACTAGAGGAAACATTTCAGTGATTTGGATTTCTGGATTAGGGGAGGGTTTCCGGACGGATGATTATGTAACGGAACCCGTAATCCTAAGATTGGACTTAAAACCCTCCCGTGTTTGTAAGTCTGAAATCGTACACCACAAAAACTTTCCTCCGAGAGTATGATTCGGTCCATAAGATCATCCGGTGAAAGAAAATGTGAAGGAAGACAAAGGTACTAAATTTCACCTGAGAACGACGTACAGTCAACAAGAGTTTAGAGGAATACCGTTCACATGGACAACGTTATTAAGATCAAATAAATCATAATATATTTGGTTACCTTTTTCATAAAAAGTTTTTCCCAAAAGTAAAAATACTTCTTATTTAACTTCGAAATCCTCCTGATCTATCTGTACTCAGTGATTCTACTTACCAAATCTAAATTGCCACGATAGTGTAAGGTAATAAGAATGGACCTCTTAGAGTACCTGTCTCCTCGGACCGTCCGATGACAGGTATACCAGCGATTCTTAGTCTACTGACTTCACTGAATGGTGGTGGTGACACGATTATGTTGATCTTTACTACACACCCCGTTCTTATTGTTTATAGTATAGAAACGACGGGTTCACACCAGGTACCTGGTCATCGCCGTCATAGTGGATCTTCGGGTGATTTTTACGACTTATCGCCCGGGTAAGGGGTCTGGGTGGCAGTAGAAACCGTAAACATGTTCTAGGACCTCTCTACGTGTTTATATAATTTCAGATTCTACGAGACCATAGTCTCTTAAGGTGTTAGTCTAACGTAAATAACAGAATTGTAAAGAAGGAGACATAAAATTTTTAACTTTGACCTTTAACAACTGTGACTTCATGTTCACACCAAATACATTCTTTCTCTTACAGATAAAAGTGAGTCGTCTAAGCAAAAGTTTCTTTTCTGGTACTGGGATGTAATTCTGACCATTCACTTATATACAAAAATACAAAAGTTAATATCATTTTATAAACGTCAAACTGTAAAAAATTACTAAAGAGGGAAATCGTGTGAAAAAGCGAATTAGTTGACTGATGTCCAGACCTGACACTACTTATCAAGTCAAGTCAAGTCAAGTCAACGAGTGAGCACAGGCTGAGAAACGCTGGGGTATTTAGCGTCGTGAAGTCCGGAGGGACAGGTAGTGGTTGAGGGTCTCAAATGAGTTTGAGTACAGGTAGCTCAGTCACTACGGTAGGTCGGTAGAGTAGGAGACAACAGGGGAAGAGGAGGACGGGGGTAGGGAAGGTCGTAGTCTCAGAAAAGGTTACTACCTATTCTCCCTAAGATTATATTAAGTACGAAAGGATCTAATAGTACCGAAAGTAGATCTCAGGGTTTTCACAACCGTATCTCAAAATAAGTTAATATTAGAAAAAGTAGTCACGTCAACACCTTTAAAAGATAAATACACACAGGTCAAAAACGACAAAACCCAAAAAAACAAACAAGACAAAAACAAAAATGAACAAGTCTTACCGGTCTTTCGATAAATTTAATAGAAAATAAAAACTTTCGGACAGAAAATAATAAAAACAAACTGAAATAATAAGACAAAGACAGAGAGGATAAAAGATTACGGACCTAACTTCTGATGTTTAAAAGGAGACTGTTAGTGAAACAGACATAGTGAAGACTTAGGTATCAAATATTTAAATCAAAAATAAAAGAGAAATAAACTTTCAACAAAATTTTAGATTTTTTTTTTTTCTTGACAAAACGGTCAAAAAATATAGTTTCGGATTAAAAAAATAAGAAACATTGAAGAAGTCTTTTACACCGGATATATTAAAGGTGTAGGACCTTAAATAACTCTAAAAGACAAATAAGACGAAATCTTTGTTAAAAACACTTACAAGGTAAGTATAAACTTTTCTTCCATACCAGAGACAGCCATATTTACTTTACCCGGACTCACGTATCTAAATATATGTGTCGATTAGTTCGAACAATTAATCCAATAAAGTTAGAAGATAAAAAAAGGTGTACCGTTTGTGTTAATCGACGAGTACATCGGTAAGGTGAGATGAAGATGAACGGGTGTGTGAGACTAAAACTTCACTCCCCATTATTATGCGGGTCTTATCCTCTACTCAGTTCTAAGTCAGATTCAATCTTAAAGAGTTGTCTTCGAAATAACTGTAGAAACAAGAACGAAACCTACGATCACATTCTTGTATTCTAGAGCTCGTTACCGGTAGCAAAACACGTAAAACACTGGTAAATCGTAAAAATGAGTTATTTGTTTAGGGAAAAGAGTGATGAGGAACATAAGAAGTACAAAGAGGACACAAATAAAAATAAACACGACCATACTCCTTGTTCTCTAATTTGACGGTTGAAGTACCTAGTATCTCTTTCGTTCCTTTTTTTTAAAAAAAATACATAAAGACGAAGTAACTGACGATTTCGGAAATTGACACACCTAGTGTTGTTTGATACCTTTTAAGAATTCCTCTATCTTTATAGTCTAGTGGAATGGACAGAGGACTCTTTGGACATACACCCAGTTCTTCGTTATCAATTTTGTCTGTACCTTGTAGACTGACCAAGTTTTGACCCTTCCCTCAGGATATTCCGACATATAACAGTGGGACGAATAAATTGAATATGTGTCTCATGTAGTACTCTTTATTCGTCGACCTACTTCGTGTTCGACCTTAGTTCTAACGGTCCTCTTTATAGTTGTTGAAGTCTTATGTGTCTACTATCGTAAGATTGCCGTCTTTCACTTCTCCTTGATGATTTGTTGAACTATTCCCAGTTTCTGTTCTCACTTTTTCGACCGAATTTTGAGTTGTAAGTTTTTTACTTCTAGTACCATAGGTTAGGGTAGAGAAGTACCGTTTGTCTTTTTAACCTTTGTCACTGTCTATAAAAGAACCCGAGGTCTTAGTGACGTGTACCACTGACGTCGGTGCTTTAATTTTCTACAAAGGAGGAACCTCCCTTTTGATACTGTTTGGACGACGACGACAATTCAGTGAAGTCAGCACAGGCTGAGACACGCTGGGGTATCTGTCGTCGGGTGGTCCGAGGGGGCAGGGACCCTAAGAGGTCCGTTCTTGTGACCTCACCCAACGGTAAAGGAAGTTGCGTACTTTCACTTTTCACTTTCACTTCAGCACGTCAGCACAGACGGGGAGTCGCTGGCGTCCCTGACATCGGATGGTCCGAGGAGGTAGGTACCCTAAAAGGTCCGTTCTTATGACCTCATCCAACGGTGAAGGAAGAGGCACCGTTTGGATCTGTCACGTAATTTTTCGTTTCTGTAGTGAAGTGGTTGTTTCTAGGTATATCAGTTTCGATATCAAGAAGGTCATCAGTACATACCTACACTTTCAATCTGGTATTTCTTCCGACTCGTGGTTTCTTGACTACGAAAGTTTAACACCAAGACCTTTTCTGAAAACTCTCAGGAAACCTGACGTTCTTCTAGTTTGGTCAGTTAGAATTTCCTTTAGTCAAGACTTATAAGTAACCTTCCTGACTACGACTTCAACTTGGAGGTTATGAAACCGGTGGACTACACTTCTCGACCGAGTAACCTTTTCTGGGACTAAGACCCTTTCTAACTTCCGTTTTCCTCTTCTCCCGTTATCTCCTACTCTATTAATCTATCTAGATGGTTGAGTCGCCTGTGATTAGACTTGTTTGAGACCTTCTATTACTTCCTGTCCCTTCGGACCACACGACGTCAGGTACCCCAGTGTTTCTCAGTCTGTGTTCCGACTTGTTGTTCTTACAAGGAAAAAGTTTCTTAGGGAGTATATAACAAATACCCACAAATAAAGGACTCGGGAACCACGGATTACCACAGATAACAAACGGAAGACAAAGTGTAATACAACTGAAGCCCGTACTCGACGGATTTGGGAGGACGGGAGTATCATAGAATACATAAACAAAACGAAGTCAAAACAAAAAAAGGATCCTAGACTATGACAGACGGGTATAGGCAGAAAGTCTTAATAAGGTTTTGAGAGAATGTACGTGCCGTAAGAAAACAAAGGGACGTAATAATTCCTAGACTAAACCCCGCCCCCCCAACCAGTAAAACACCTTTAACTTCGACTTTACTCCCATCTACACACTCGAGTCAGTCAGTATAAAGTCATAGTTTTAAAACAATGTCTTTTTAGTTATTGAGTTAGAAATCTTTACATATACCTCTAGTCAAGTCAAGTCAAGTCAAGTCAGCGAGTCAACACAGGCTGAGAAACGCTGGGGTACTTAGCGTCGTGCGGTCCGGAGGGACAGGTAGTGGTTGAGGGCCTCAAGTGAGTCTGAGCGTAGGTAGTTCAGTCACTACGGTAGGTAGGTAGAGTAGGAGCCAGCAGGGGAAGAGGAGGACGGGGGTTAGGGAGGGTCGTAGTCCCAGAAAAGGTTACTCAGTTGAGAATACTCCACCGGTTTCATGACCTCAAAGTCGAAATCGTAGTAAGGAAGATTTCTTTAGGGTCGCAACTAGAGGCAGTCTTACCTGACCAACCTCTATTACCAGAGGTTTACTATGATAGACCCGAGTCTCATAACTACCGTCAAGACTTAAAAGAAAAAAAGGAGGGAAAGTCGATACGAAATGTAAGGAACGAGACACCCGAGAGAAAACCATGGTGACTTTCATATACGAAAGAAGATTCGTCTAAGAGTCGGATTTGTTTCCTAATTTTGTGTTTATGTATAGGGTGGACTCTTACCCGGTCGTATTTGTGTCGTTATGTCTAAACGTGTCGACAAGTGACCTGTTGAACAGGGTTAAGGGTCCGTTATAAAAGAAGTTCCTTTTTAAACTAGAGTGTCAATGCAAGATTCGTCGAGAAAAAGTCTCTCGTCCTATAAAACTTTCATTTAATATTTCAGTGACACATCGAGTACCCTGTGTCTGGACAAGGGTCGAGATTCGTCTTTCGGGGTCTGAGATTCCAATCCCAAACCTTCGTCGACTTGATTCGTCCAATCCCCGAGTCTCGGGTGTAGGGACGAGGGACACACTGAGTCTTATGTGACACCTCGGAGTGACCTGGAGTACCGGTATTGTCACTCTACTACCACATCATCAGATGAAGTACCTCGGTGACACTAGTGATTTAACGTGTGTGTCGTGAGTCTCGACACTGACGTTAATGTCGGACAGGACACTGGTCGGAGTTTAAGGTTCGATTTCGGATCTTCGAAGGAGGAAGTCATACACGGTCCTAGTTGTATCAGGAATCCATTTAAATTTAGAATTTATATCGACAGATATCCATGTGTTTTGTTTGTGTGTGTGAGGAGTCTGATGTGTCACCACACACACATATAAGCACAGAATGTACACGCATACGAATATATGTACGTAAACACCGATATACACACGTACGAGTACATCATACATATATACACGAATATATTCACGTAAACACACCTAATTACACATTACACGCATATACAAACATAGAGTGAACATATACACGAATACATACCCATGAACACACACGGGTATCTACACACACATGTACGTATACATTCATACATTTACACATATACCTGTACATACAGACAGGTGTACTAGTACACACACAAATATATACAGACCTCCCTATCCGGTACTGTATCTCGTAGAGAAAGGATGTCGGGTTGGACACAGAGTACTTAAAAATACGAAATGTTCGTAGTGATTTTGAAAAACAGTTCAAGTTGATACGACTACGAGTGAGAGTCACAGGTTTCACTACAGGGACGATAGTAATGTCCCAAACGTAATCTTATTTATAATGTAATCACCCTGACAAATCTGACACGAATACAGAGTTCTCTGAGGAGTCGTGCTAGAACTCTGTGAATTCAGACTGTATACACGAAGGGAAAATTTATTTTATGGTTCTATTGAGGTAATACACTAACTGTCGTTCCTTTATTCTTCGTGTTTAATGGTAAAGTGGATTTTCTTTTTAAAATAAGGATTTTATACATACCTAGTCAAAGGATTTAACGAAATATTAAATATCTTTTTTTAACAGGAAATTCGTAGAAGGTATTATAATTACAGGAAGATTTAGGTATTAGTTGAAAGAAAGGTAGATAAAGTAGTTAAAAGGTTCAACTGTACTCAATCTGAGAGAGACTTCGGGTATCTTTCAGTCTGTCTTCAAACTCATAATCCAAATAGTAGATAAATCACTGTGTTCGAAGGAGTCGTTTTGTCCCCATAAAATTATCGTTCACGTTGGGTCTAGTAGTATGTTTCGTCCGTTCACATACGCTTTATGGTGTCAGAAGAGTCATAAAACTACTTCGACAGATGGAGGACACGTCTATACATTGAATTTCGGACCTCTTTCATGACACAATCAAACAAACCCGACGATATTGTTTAGGAGCGTCTGACCCACGAATAGTTGTCGTCTTTAAGTGAACAGTGTCAAGACCTCCGACCTTCAGACGCTAGTCCGTCTCTCCTCTTCGTGTGAGAGAACGCTGAGAATATTTCCGTCATTAGGGTGTCCTCACGCCCACCTCCAGGTGGGAACACTAGAGTCGATTGGGTTTAATGGAGGGTTATAGTAATGTGACACCTCTTCCTTTACCTTTGGGTGAGATCATAAGAACGGACCTCTTAAGGTACCTGTCTCCTTGGACCACCCGGTGTTAGGTACCCCAGTGTTTCTCAACCTGTACTGACTCTTTGATTATGTGTGTATGTGCAGTAATGTGGGCCCCCCTCCCAAAGTTATACACTTAAACCCACTGTTTGTAAGTCGGGCATTGTCCACCAGAGAGACGTAACGTTTCAAGAGAGTTTGATGGACTCCAACTGTACCTACATGTTGTCTCAGCCACCCTACCGCAGGTCTTCGTACGACGGATTGGATCGGACCGTTCCCTCGACTGTCGGGGAGTTGTCATTCTCCGTCTCGTGTGACGGAGTGGACCTTCGGAGTTGTCTCCGACGGTCCCGGGTCTGTGTGACGTGCATGGTAACAGACGTGAGCGTTCTACCCGTCGTAGGACGGACACTGGGGTCCCTCAGTCACGGTCTGTTCCACTGGAAGTGGTTCCAACGGTGTCTTTTGATTGAGGAAGGGACGACCGGTCGTTTTTACTGTCGGGTGAAGTGAAGACGGAGATTACGACGTTCTCGTGGAGACCTTGGGGTCCACGTACTCTTGATTCATTACATCCACAATTGGAGACTCGGGGACGGAAGACCCCTCCTCTCACCTCCGACTACACCTAGGTAGGATAAGTGGAAACGACTTAAGATTTTCGGTACGTCTCCACGACGGGTTGACCTCTGACGTGGGAGGACACACCTAGGGTCACATTAAAGGTTCTCCCTCACGAGTCAGCTCTCCTAGATCTTGGTCTCACGGACACGTCATCAGTGACCGGTGTACACTGATACACATGGACTTACTCCTACACGAGGTCTACATGTTATGTACAGTCTTGGGTCTCTGAAAACATATTTTGTTTGTTACACTTTTTAGAGTAGTTATTGTAAATGGAACTAATACACGGGCTAAAACAACGACAACAAGTCAGTGACTCAGTACAGGCTAAGAAACGCTAGGGTACCTAACGGGGTGTGTCGGACCATCCGACGTCAGGTACCCCAGAAACTCCCAGTCTGTGCTGACTCGTTGAAGTGAAAGTGAAGAAAAGGGAAAGGAAGTAACCTCTTCCTTTACCGTTGGGTGAGGCCACAAGAATGGACCTCTTAGGGTCCCTGCCCCCTCGGACCACCCGACGGCAGATACCCCAGTGTGTCTCAGTCTGTGATGACTTCGCTGAATCGTCGTCGTCGTCGTCGTCGTCGTCGTCGCCGTCCGAAGGGACGGGAAGTGTTAGAGGGTCTCAAACGAGTTTGAGTACAGGGAACTCAGCCACTACGGTAGGTTGGTAGAGTACTAGACAATAGGGGCAGAGAAGGACGGAAGTTAGAAAGGGTCGTAGTCCCAGAAAAGGTTACTCAGTCGAGAAGTGTAGTCCACCGTTTTCATAACCTCGAAGTCGAAGTCATAATCAGGAAGGTTACTTATAAGTCCCAACTGAAGGAAATTCCAACCGACTAAACGAGAGAAACGACAGGTTTCCTGAGAGTCCTCAGAAGAGGTCGTGGTGTCAAACTTTCGTACTTAAGAAACCACGAGGTCGGAAGAATTACCAGGTTGAGAGTGTAGATATGTACTGATGACCTTTTTCGTATTGAAATTGATATATCTGGAAACAACCGTCTCGCTACAGAGACGAAAAATTATACAACAGATCTAACAGTATCGAAAAGAAGGTTTCTCGTTCCTTGAAAATTAAAGTACCGACGTCAGTGGTAGGTGTCACTAAAACCTCGGGTTCTTTTATTATAGACAATGACAAAGATAAAAAGAGGTGGATAAACGACACTTCACTACCCTGGTCTACGGTACTAGAAACAAATTACTGACATCTCAAAATTCGGTCCAAAAAGTGAGAGGAGAAAGTGGAAGTAGTTCTTTGAGAAATCAAGGAGAAGTGAAAGACGGTAATCCCACCACAGTAAACGTATAGACTCCAATAACCATAAAGAGGACCGTTAGAACTAGACTGAACACTAAGTAGATCGGACCGTAAAGTGTACTAGATGAGACATATATTCAATCTATTCGTCCCACTGTTGTATGTTGGAACTGTATAAAGAAAGGGTTAAAACTTGGTCAGTCAACAAGGTACAGACCAAGACAAAGAAGAACTAGACGTAAGTCCAAAGAGTCCTATGTACCCCGAATTATTTTACATAATAATTTTAGTTAAAGTGTAGTTCCCTACTTACCTACTTCTTTTATATCTTATAGGTCTTTTACCTTATAATTAGGTAGAAATTTTTCTACCTGTAAGACCGTGAACAAGGGGTGAACCTACATGGAACTCCTGTTATACAATCACTTTCTTCAGTCTTCGTCTTCCTATTTATGATATAATAAGACGAATCTACTTCGTTGATTTCATCAGTTTAAGTATCTCTGTCTTCCATCTTATCTCCAATGATCAATTTCTCCTCTACTCACTCCATGTCTCAAAGTCAACCCCTGCTACTTTCTTCAAGATGTTTTCCTACCACAACAACCAACGTTGTCATACTTACATAAATTACGGTGTCTCGATATGTAAAATTTTTTCCTGATTTTACCGTGTAAAATACAATACGAATAAAATAACGTTGTTTTCTTAGTTAAAGTGACCGAAGAAAAAAATGAACATATAAAAAGATAATTTTATAAATGTATAAATTTAACTTAAAATCTATAATAAATGTATATATACTTGTAAAATTATTTAAAAGATCATCTTGTAAATTTTAATGGATCCATCAAATGAAGAAAGGTAACCTGTCGGATCCGGTAGGTCCGACTCTGTGAAGGAATTGGTTTACTGGTTCCAATTGTGGTGGTTATTATTGTGTATCGTTGTAATACATGGGGACTGTACGACGGACCTGTTTCTGTTCTATAGTAGAAAGATAGTTTAGTATCCTTCACTGGTTGTTTAGGTTTGACTTCCTGTAGGATGTTTTATTGACCAACCGTGAAAAGTTTTCACAGTCCTTCACTTTCTGTTCCTTTGTGACTCCTTGACAGTGTCTAACCTCCCTTACTTCCTCTTTCTTGATTCGTGTTATACCCATTTACCCCTCCCGACTTATTTAAGACACCAAATCAAGTGTCCCAACACGGGTAACTGGAATCCTCTTTGACCCATTTCTTATATGTCAGTGAGACCAGATAAAAACGATGTAAAGATATTCAGATTTTAGTATAGTCTAAAATTTTCAATTATGTTTACTTCAGTTAACACAGCATGTCACCATTACATTATATACATATTATATATAATATTATATAATAGATGTTATAGACAGACAGAAAGAGTGTACAAAAACATAGGTAAGTAAGTGACTACCCGTGAATTTAACAAAAGTGTTGAACCGACAAAATTAACGGTATCACTTATACCCACGTATATAGAAAAGTCTAATCGCAAAAGTATGAAAAACCTTTTTATGAGTCTTTTCTCTGTATCTTAGTATCCATCAAAATAAGAATTAAAAAACTCCTTTGAAGTATGAAAAGGCGTCAGTAATGTGGTTAAATATAAGGGTGGTTGTCATAGGCTCCCCTGGGAAGAGAAGGTGTAGGAGTAGTCTTGAACCATAAAGAACCGAAAAACTAATATCGGTAAGATTGTCCAAACTCCACTATAGAGTCGGTTCAAAAGTAAAAAGATTGTTAATCACAACGACCTGTAGAAAGAGTACCCGAAAAAATAGACATGTAGAAGAAACCTTTGTACAGATAAGTAGATAAGACGGGTAAAAAATTAGTTCAACAAATAAACAACAACTCAACATGTTCAAAATATATAAAATCGATGATTGGGGAATAACCTATATAGTAAACGTTTATACGAGAAGGTAAACTATCCAACTGAAAAGTAAGACAAATACCAAAGGAAACGACACGTCTTCGACAAATCAAACTATATCAGGGTAAACAAACAAAAACGAAAACAAAGGGAACGGACTCCTGTGTATAGGACTTTTTATAACAACTCTATTTTCAGTTTCTTACATGACGAATACGAAAGAAGGTTTTAAAAATGTCAAAGTTCAGAATGAAAGTTCGAAAATTACATTTAAAAATCAACTAAAAACACATACCACACTCAATCGTCAGATAAAACTATAAAAATTTGTACCGACAGATTAAAAGGGTTGTAAATAACTGTGACAGAAAAGTGTCTAAATATAACAAGTCAGGAAAAAGGTACATACGTACCAAATAAAGATCCAAGTATCAGACAAGGTAACTAAATACTTAGACATAAAGACGGTTGAGGTACGACAAAACTAATGATCTCAAAACACTATATCAAACTTTAGTCTCTCACACTATGGAAGTCCAAACAATGAAAAAGAGTCCTGACTAAAGTGAGTGATAATACCCGGAAAACACCCAGACAATTGAAAGTCTTAAAAAACAAGATAAAAAGACTTTTTACTAGAACTACAAAAGTACCCATAACATAGAACAGAAATAGACCAAAGGGAGTGACGGAACAAGTATCATACCGGTTCTCCCAGACCTCGATGTTCACCACGAAAACGACGTCCAAAGTGAAGATTGATATCCTAAGAATGTCTTTGGAACACTTTTTGTACGTCTTCTAATCGATTTTGTTTGAGACCTTTACTTCTAGTCTTCCCGTAGAGGAGGTTAACTTTTTGTTTTGTGTGTTACTTATCTAATTTTTCTACACCACAGACATGTGTGTGTGTGTGTGTGTGTGTATGTACATGTGTTACCTGATAATGAGTCGGTATTTTTTCTTGTTTTCTACAGTAAACGGTCTTGTACCTACCTGGATCTCTAATAGTACAATACACTTCAGTCTGTGTCTTTCTGTTTATAGTGTACTATAGTGAATATTCACCTTAGATTTTTTTCTAGGTTTACTTATAAATATTTTGTCTTTATCTGAGTGTCTGTATCTTTTTTTGAATACCAAAGGTTTCACCTACCCCCTTCTCCGTATTTAATCCTTGAACCCTAATTGTATATGTGTAATGATATTTATTCTATCCATTTCTTCCTCCTCGACATCGTGTCACTTGATATGAGTTATAGTATATTATTGGATATTCCCTTTTATTAAACTTTTCTTATATGTGTGTGTATATACTTAATGAAACGATATGTGAACTTTCATTGTGTTGTAATATTTAATTGACATAAAGTTAAATTTTTATAGATATATTTTTATTTTTTATTTACTTTTTCTTTCGTTTTGTTTTACGTGTCTGAAGTCTTATACGTAAAATCACTGTGATTAAACCACCGAGTCTTCAAGAAAAACTTAAGGTTAAAGGAAAATGTATTAATTAAAATAAGGATTCACTTAGACCTACCCATATAGTAAATGATAAAAGAATTCTCAGAATCAAGTAACGGTATAGAAACTTCAAGATTTTAATGAGTATTTTAAATATAATAAAAAAGGTTTCTGGTAAAGACCCGGGGAGATTGTGAAAAGGTCAGTCTAGAGAAACAACGAAAGGTAATTGACAGTCGTCTAGGGTCGATAAAGGGGGTTCCCCGTCAAAACAAAGATATACAAACGAGTAAAAAAATAAAATTTTAATGGTTCACGACTTTTTAGTGGAGTCCTATCCTCCCTTCGTAGTAATATAATTCGTACCAAAATTAAAAGTAAGGACTCAAAAATATATAAAATCAAAAAATTTACTCATAACTAATAAATGTACCGTCTTTTCATTATCTATGTTGCGGCATCAGTGCCGAGACCCCCAGTCGAAAGTAAAACTAAGGACGTGTCGCACTCGTACGTCACAAACGAAAAAAAGTAAAACTAAGGACGTGTCACACTCGTACGTCACAAACGAAAACGTAGTGAGGAGATGTTGAAAGTGTAGAAGCACATAAGGTCTGTGGTCCCTCGAACTTCTTTACTTCGTCCCGAGTAAACTGTTATCCTGTTCAACGAGTCGTCTCAACAAAGAGTCTATCTAGTCCTTCGGTCGTTCGTGACTTAACTCCGGGACGAGACGTACACAGGTGTCCCGGTGTCTGTCTTGACACCCGGTTGTCAGAACTCTTCTATATATGTACGACTGTACGCACTTCCCGTCTCCTCTCCTATGCACGGTTCACGAATACTTTGTTAAGTCGTGAGAACAAGTCCATTGTGTGACTCGGAGAATAGTCCCCGTGGACCTTCAACAGAACGACTCTTTTACGAGAGTGCGACCTTTACCCGAAAGAAGACTATGGAATCCGTACCTCGATTCGATTTCTAGTACCAGAGACAAGGACCGTAATGTGTCCGGTTCTTGAATGGACAACTGAAAGTCAGGGAAGGTAGGAGGACAAGAGGACAGACATCGATTACCCTCATTCAGACGTCTACTGGACAAGACTGTGGTACGGTCGACCGAAGGACTACTTGGTAAACACCCTCTAGTGTTCTTTTCCCCTTCGTTTTCCGGGAAAACAAGACGAGGACTTTTTTTGTAAATAAACCCAACTTCTCACAGGGGAAGTTTTAATTACAGGTCGGTCTTGGACACTTATACGGGAATGAACCGTTATCCCAGAAATCTACATAAGTTCAATTCTGTTCCAGTACGAGTTGATCCCAACCGGGATTTGGGTGATCCTAATCACAGGAATACACTTCTCCGTTTAAAACTGGGTCTTGATGTTCCTCTGTGGTACACTGACACTGCTCTCCTTAATGTCACTACGGTTCCTAACGGTTCCTAACGGTTCCTAACGGTCGTCGTTAGTGTTTGACCTTCTTCGTTCCTTCCTGGAAATAGAAGGGACTCGGAAGTCTCTCATGTACCGGGACGACTGTGGAACTAAAGACTGAGGACCAGAGGTTTTGACGTCCTCTTCTTTACAGATACCAAAATTGAACGGGGTAAATGCTATGAAACAAGACCGGTGGAGTCTTTTGATTGTGTCGTAGAGTGCCGTCGTAAACGTCTTCGTGTTGAGGTCGGCATTGATGTTCGCCGACGTCAGGTGTCGTGACCCCTCGAAAACTACCGTCAATGACCTCGCACCTAGGGACTCGAGGACTCGTCATTATCACCGAAGTTCTGTCGGAGGTCGGGTAGTCACTGGTCGCGTCTTCACAGTACAACCCTTGTGGGAAGGAATACCAACTACTGACTTCAAGTTCGTCGATTCGTCACTCGTTGTCGGGGGTCCATCTTTCTCATCTTCACACTACGCTTCGAGGTTGAGAAAGGTGAAGTGGTGCGAGACTTTTGTGGCTACGTTTAATCCGAGCGAGTGTCATATCTGGGAGTTGTAAATGTAGAGTCTTTGCGTAGTATATCGGTTCTCAAAGTATTCAGGAAAAAGTAAATCAATTAATTGTTAACTACCTCATAAATACTTCACTGTAAAACGATCTATAAGACCCGGTATGTCTACTCAGTAAAGTCAAAGACGAAAACTCTACGAGTACCTACTCAAATCAATCCTTAACGTCCATGATGTGATCCGGGATCTTAGTTTGGTTCATCCTTCCCTACTTTCGGCCAGTAGTCAAAGGAGTAGAGAGTGGGACTCGTGTACGATCCTACCGTGAAGGACTAGGAAGGACTGGAGAGGGACCACTATCGTCGTAACTTCGTCGTCGACAGGGTAGTCGGATTCACCACTCACTGATAGCGTTACTATCCGAGGACAATTGGGTACCACCTATACGCCGTACTCGGTAGACTTCGCCGATTCTTGGAACCCCGATGAACAGTGACATCGTATTTTTCATATAAACTGACGTTGTTCACTCTAGTTAAAGATGAAAAATTTACAAATATCAGACACTTCCTTTTACATGAGGAAATACGTTTCCCTCAGTCATCTACAACGTCAGTGACCGTATCTTCACACGATCTCTTTTACCCTTCCGGAATACCTTACAGTCCTTTAAAGATCTCCTTCAAGATTTGAAGATTTGAGTCACCTTGACTCCTACTCCCTCTGTGTACTTGGTGGTTGACATTATGTACCATTACCCACGGTCTTGGTCTGTCCGTCCCCCGACCCGACGGTGTCTACCTCGCACCGTCAGCTCCCTACTCCTTTTGAGAGGACCCCTGGTCGTGACCTCGACCCAGAGTTATTCGTTCGATTCTCCAGCCCCGTTCCCCCTTTCCTGTGATGTGAACGGAAAATTGACTTTAGAGAGGTGAGACCTCGTACCGTGACATGACATCTTTCTCGAGTGACCGACTAGTGTCCCACTTCACATCCGTTTAACGTTTCTCTTCTGTACACACTTCCCAACCCCGGTTCTTTCCCATACAGACAAGTCCCTTTCCCTGACAAAAGAGACGTCTGGAGAGTTTAAGTCTGGTAACAAATCACACAAGGCCCATGGTGAAGGAGAAACTAGGAGTGAGAGAGAGGTTAGTAACACCCACGAAGTGTCTTTGTTTCATTTATCCCCTAGATGTATACGTAAATGTAGACCTAGATAAAGACATAGCAAATATAGATAGATGTCTATATATACCCCGAAAGGTCCACCGCGATCACCATTTCTTAGGTAGACGGTTGGGTCTGAACTCTGTGTCCATTTTAAGGTCCAGTCCTTTTAGGGGACCTCTTCCTTTACCGTTGGGTGAGGTCATAAGAACGGACCCTTTAGGGTACTTGTCTTCTCAGACCACCCGGTATCAGGTACCTTAGTGTTCTCCTCAGTCTATGTTGAACCGTTGATTTGGTGGTGGTGGTGGTATCTATATATCTCGGTTTGTGTGTGTGTGCGTGTGTGTGTCTATATATATATATATATATATATATATCTCTCTCTCTCTCTCTCTCTCTAAATATATATATACTCGTACACTTCTCTAAATAAAGTTCCTTAATCAAGTGTCCGAACACCCCCGATCATTCTGAAGTTAGACATTCCGTCCGATCTCCGACCTTTGAGTTAGTCCTCTACTCTGACGTTAGTACTTTGTCTTAAAGAATAAGAAACCCTTTAGAGTTAAAAATTCCGGGTAAAGTCACCTAACCTACTCCGGATAGGTGTGATAGTTCCTGTTAGAAGAATTTCGGCTGACTGTCAAATGTAATTAATGTAGATGGGTTATGGAGGTGTCGTCGTGGATCCAATTAACTCATCGACCATGAAATCGGTTGACTGTATCTTTTGATTGATGTGTGGGAGGTCTGGTAAAGAGGACGGAGGACGGATTTTGGGACCGAGGAACCTACAGGTGTAATAGGAAAGGAAGACTTGGTAGGAGAAGAGGAGAAGGTCAGGTGCCGGAGGACAAAGGTCCAAGGTAGGGTGTGGTACTTCCTCTGGTACCTTAGTCTGAGTGAAGAAATATGGACCCGTATATCGACCTATAAAGGGTAACCAACAAGTAGCCACATGAACATATTCGGTGTCCGCCACTCGATTCTATAGGATCCTAGGGATTGAAAGTCGGGGTGTTTGGATTGGTGAGTGTAAAGTCTTTGGTTCGGTTGTCATCTGTGTCAGAGTTATGTTACTGATATAGGAACTGGACGGATTTGTGGTTTTCCCCTTGAGAACGTTATACGAACGTGAATAAGGTAGTACTTTACCTTAGCATTGTTTTATTAATGGAAACCTTTTGATTCGGACCCGTGAACGGAGGTCTCACTCTGAGCCGTCCGACTTGGGACTTAGACGACGTCCCACTTATAAAGGCCGTTTTTTAAGTCTCAACTAAAAGTCCGGAACCTGTAAGCTTCCCGACCCTGTGTTCAGTGATAGATTCTATAGGAGAGAGTAAAATACCCTTGGTTTTATAGATCTATGTCGACGACGACGATGACGACGATTCAGTGAAGTCAGCAAAGGTTGAGACACGTTGGGGCATCCACCGTCGGGTGGTCCGAGGGGACAAGGACCCTAAGAGGTCCGTTCTTGTGACCTCACCCAACGGTAAAGGAAGAGGTTACGCACTTTCACTTTTCACTTTCACTTCGACGAGTCAGTACGGGGTGGGGATCGCTGGGGTACCTGACGTCGGATGGTCCGAGGAGGCGGGTACCCTAAAAGGTCCGTTCTCATGACCTCACCCAACAGTAACGGAAGAGGCTATCTAGATGCATATAAGTGAGTAGGTAGGTAGGTATAAGGTAGGTAGGTAGATACATGTTTGTACAGGAAGTCGAGGTCACGTTAGGATGAATGAACGGTTATTTTTGTTTCAGAAGTTCAAAAGGGAACAACTGTGTGGTGTATTTTTAACAGAAAATGAGTCGTTATGTTTATTTCGGGGTATCAGTATAGTTCGGAATTCCGTCAAGGGTGGGGAGTTTGAGTCTTACCACTCTCCATAGACTTTCGAAAAGACAATGAGAAGGGTCGGGTCTGAACAAAATGGGTTGAGTCCCCTTCTGACCCCGGGATTTAATGAAGATCTTCTAAGACCGACGAATAGCGAGGGTCGAGGTCTCCGGAACCGTCGTAGAGTGACGATAGGGTCTCGGTCGGACCGAAAAGTCTTATGGGTCCTTTCGTCTAAGAACTCAGATCAGTACATAAAGGGGTCTGGTGTCGGTTCACATTTCATCACAAAGTGAGGACGACGTTCGTGCAACTCGTGGACGAGATCTGGTGTGTACACGACCCGTGACCCCTGTAGTATGTCCGGAGGTTTTCAAAGGTCAGATACCTTGGCTTACAGATTGGAAAAGACTCTTCGTTTGGGAAACCCCCAGTTATACTCCCGTGGAGTGGGTCAACCCTTACACTAACTTCTACCCGGGAATTCCGTCTCTTTTACCACGTCTGTTTCCGGACCGTCTTTATCGTCGGCACACTAAAGTCCGGGTTCCCTCCCCGTCTCGTGCCGTCTGGGCTCCCCGTCTTTCCACTCCGACAGCCGTCCCGGCCGGTCCGGTCGGGTCCGATTCCGCAATCTTGGAGTTTCAGAGAGAGACCTCCAGAAGTCAAGATCGTCGTCGTCCAAATCAAACGTAAAATAAAAAGGAAGTTATAACATAATAAAATGTTAAAGTCTCTCTTTTCATCTTTTTAGTATGGGTTTTTGATGTATTCGGATCTAAGTTGTTGTCGAACGTAAACGGACATAGATAAAAGTGCCCGTACTATACTCCCCACACAAACAAATGGTTCAGTAAACGTTCATTCGTTGTCTATAGCACTGGTAAATGAAGACAAAAAAAATTGAGAAAAGAACTTTATATCAACGGAACTCCGTAAGACGTCACGACGACCCCCTACTTTGACCTCCTCTCCTCCGGTCACACCGTCGGGTGTAGGACTTAGTCTCTTCACTAGAACCAGATTCGGTTCCGGCCCGACCTCGTCTCACTACTCCTACATGAGGGACTCCCTGAGCTTCTTCCCTTTCTTATAAACCACTCCTAAGTCACCTCTACCTCTTCAGATCCAAATCCACACCCGTTGAACTACCTATAACACCTGGTGAGTGGTTCGTTCTCTTCCGTTCCACCCCTTCGTCCTACTGGTTTTTCTTCACTACGAGTCCCCGTCTGGGGACACCCCGTAGGTTCCCCGTCCACACTCCTCCTACCTTTGTGCCCGACCGGAGGGTTATTCCCACCTTGACCCCCTAGACGTCCATTTCTCGTCTTACCCCTTCTGTCGTGGCCTTCCTCGGGACTCGTGTCGTACCTTCCTCTCTCAGTCTCCAGGTTCAAACGGGTAAGATCCTTGATCTCCCCTCCCTTGGGCTCTCTCTTCTCTATAGTCTCTTTCACTCTCTTCGTTCGCAGAGTCCATGTGTCAGATTCTGATGGAGGAAAGGTCTGTCTATAAAACTATAGTATGTTGTCCCTATTACTACCTCTTTCATCTTTTACAATTCTGTTTTTCGAATGTTAATCCGTCAGATAAAAAACTTAAACGAAGTAAACAGGGGGTAAAGTAACTCTATATTAATTGTATGTAGTGACATCTTCAAATTCTCTATGTTACCTTACAAAACTGAACGTATACAACCCTTTACCAATGATATTATTTAAATAGATCGGAGGAAGTGGAGTATTTCTATGTTCTTTTTCCTTTTTTTTCAAAACGGGAACACTACTCTTGAGAGTCCTGGCTGAGGAATTGAAGGGACATATAGTATGTCGTTGCAATCGATATAGGTGATACAACATGCAATGTAGGGATTGTGAATGAATAGAATATTGATCTTTGGAGATGGAAGATGGTGGAACGAAGTTAAGGGGGAGGGGGTTGATGGATGGAGACCTTTGGTGTTTAGACTAGAGAAAAGGACTCAAACCAAAAAACCGCAAAAAAATGAAAATCTAAGGTACATATTCACTCTAGTATGTTATAGACAGAAAGAGACAGACTGAATAAAGTGAATCGTATTACGGTGGTTCCAGATAGGTACAACATCGTATCCCGTCCTGAAGGAAAAAATACTGATTATGAGGTGACACAAAATACATGTATATATATGGTATTACAGAAATAGGTGAGTAGGTGGTCACCTATAAATCCTACAAAGTTACAGAACCGAAAACATGTGTTACTAGGATACTTGTCTTCTCACGTCTATAGAATTCAATCACAAAAACAAAGGAAACCTATATAAGAGTCTTCACGTTGACGACCTAGTCCATCATGAAGATAAAAATTAAAAAGTTACTGAGAGACAAAAGGTGTCACCGACGTGGTTAAATGTTTGGGTGGTTGTCACGTGTTCCCAAAGGAAAAGGGGTGCAGGAATGGTTATAAACAAGAGCGAACAGAACGATTTCTACCAACAAGATTATTCGTACTCCACAATAGAGTAACACCAAAACTAAACGTAAAGGGATTACTGAAGACTACAACGTATAAAATGTACATGAACAACAGGTAAACATATATAAGAAACCCTTTTTATAGATAAACCAAGTGAACGGGTTAAAATTTTTTAGTTAGTGTCAGGTGTTTAGTTAAAGTACCGGGTAAGTGCCTAAGGTTAGGTGTAAAACTTTTTTTGGTGACACTATTCAGGAGTCTCGTAGTCATTTCAAACAGGGGTTGGACTTTGAGAGGACACTTGTGGCAGGAAGGTGACCCCATTTAGACTTCTTCGTACGTTCAGGAGACCGACTCAATCCACCCGTGTCCCTCCCCTCTACGTCTCTTACGTCCCGTACGGTCACCCCACCCTACCACTAGACCCCTTCCTACACCCAGGTCCGACTAGGGATCCAGAGTCCTGGGGAAACGTGACAACAAAAGGGACTCTAGTGGTCCAGTAGGATATAGTACAAGTGGTCACAGGGTGCTCACACCCTTTAGGGAAGGGGGCAGTGAGGTTTGTGATCCGTCGTCCCTGAGAGGGAAGGTGATCTCGGACTGAGGGTAGAGACGGAGGTGGACTGAGTGTCGTCCTCCCCGTCGGTAGACGGGTTTGGAGACATATGTTTTACGTTTTTGTCCTCGAATACATGAGGGATTGGGGTCCGGTTCTCCGGAAGAATTGGTATAAAATATCGATGTTCCTTTCGTTTCACCGAGGAAACGGTCTGTTTTCTCCAGGTAGACGGAAAGACCAAACAAACAAACAAAATTTTTTCGAATTACAACTAGATATTCTGTCAAACCCCTTCAATTTCTCGTCGTACCTTAAATCTACGAACTAGCAGTCACTGTTAGTCGTTGAACCCTTGGGTGAAGTCTTTGAGAAGACGATCCGTGTTTTAACGAGTGGTCCGTTCTCTACTTAGTAATTCGAAGTCTTTAATAATGAAATCCTAAAACCCCATACGAAAGAACGTGAGACACTTCCATTTACCCAAGTTTATTCAAAAAAACACTTGCATGAGTACCTCGCAGGTCCTATACAAAGTCATTTTATAGCCCCTAGACGCAAAGGAGAAAAAAGAAAGAAGAAACACGATCCCAAGAAAGTCCTTCCTCGTAAACTAGGTTGATCCCTCCTGAAGGACCTTCTTCCCCGTAAATCCAACCCTAAACCTCTTAGTAGAAGTTTACCTACTTCACTGAGTCTGAACTTCATTTACACCTTTCCGTCCACCCAGGTCCCGAAGAACCCTTTACGACTTCTCAGGTCCCTTCGCTGTTACACGTGACCCTCCTACCGTTACACCCACTTCACCCCTGGGTCTCCCGGACCTGGTGGTCGGAATCTGTCTCCGAGACAAGTCCCTCACTCCTCGTCAATCTGTAAATACGACGATATACTAGGTATACAATATTTTGGTTCACATAACTGTCGAGACGTCACCTCCTGGTCGACCTTCGTGTGATCCACTGTGAATTCTTTGTCAGACCCGTTCTCAGTCCCCGAAGGGAGAGGTGGGAGGTTACTGACCGTATGGGGTACTCGGATCTCTGGGAGTCGTGAGATTCTCGATGTGACTCTGTGGGACATTAGGTATACGATCGAGCACCGTGGACTCATTGTCTCCTTTTTGTCCTCCTCCGTCTTGTGTCCACTCCAGGTAGACCTGGGGTCGTTTTACCCTAACAGTCCCACCGGACCTACCGACGTTGGAGACTTGTATTGACAGTGGATCACAAAGATAAAGGACATAGGTTCATATTTTCATTAGTCGATCTCCTTCCTCGTCTCTACTGTCGTAGAGTGGTGTTTTGGTCCTCCGGATTCCAAGAAAGGAAATAGAACCACCACATCGCGAATGGTCTCTTAGTAGTCGGGACCTCAAAAGTAAGATCATCGAGTGTCATTCGTTGTGTGTGGTGTCCGGATCCTTTACAAGTAAGTTTTCCACTTAAGACAAGGAACCAAATTTATACTCCTGACGTGTATAGTGACAAAGAAATATGAGTCAGTGGTTTCACCTGGGAACGTAGAGGGACAGGGACACTCTCATACGGAGGATCACTACGGACCCTTCGGATGGGGGGAGTACAGACGTCATGGGGGTGTAGATCCGTTCGACAAGTTCTCGACCCGGGTTCGGAATAGTCTGGGTAACCGCAGAAGAAAACACAAGAGTCCTCAGGGCCCACTGGTACATTCTTTCGTCCGTCGCTTGATACCGGGGGTGATTTGGGCGTGAGGGGTAGACAAAAACATTTACTTCAAAATAACATTGTTTGGTTCGGATACATACATACGAGACAGACATCGACGAAGACGATGACTCATGACCACTGTCTTCGGTATACCGGTATTCCGGATTTTATAAATGACGGACTGGAAGTTGTCTTTTAAACGGTTTCGAACTAAATTCTTTAGGTGGATGGATGACCTCTCTGGGATTTCTCCCCGGGACTTCGGTGTTCCTCTTTCTCTCCTGATATACAGGGCCAGAACACTAACCGACTCACTAAACTGGTACTTGAAAATCGTACCCCCAGGGTTCCCTTCGTCGTCCTTCTGGGGCGAGAGGTGAGGAGGGGGCCGACCGGGACCCATTGAGAGTCTTAACCAAATTTTACTACCACCAAAATTCAGTGGTTCAACCTTCGTCCCCGTAACAATGTGTCGTTACCTATTGACCCTAGACGAGGGGAGTAGGGAGGTCTTTAACAACCTGACACTGGAGCACTCCTACCTTGTCTTTCTGTCCCGTGGTGGTTTTAGTCTGTACTTTGGTGCCGACTTAATCAAGGACTTCGACGGGTTATCGTTTGACATGGACTAGCGTGTCGAAAAGACCTCTTTATGTATTGAGTAGTACTTTGGTTGATGGTTTGGTGTCTGAAGACAAAGGAAGTGGAACCTGCAGTGGAGATGAAAGCCGTTGTCAAACTGGCGTAAACTCAAACACCCAAAGACGGAGAATTTACTTAAAATAGTAATGCTTTAGCTGCGTTTGGTCTTACCAGGGGATCCTGACCTTGAGAAATAGGGAGATTACGTGTGACAGGTACACACACAAGAAAATCTACGTCTCGGCGGAACGTGACTTGAAATCAGAGAAAAATTTCTTCGTTCGGACTGCAAAGTTTTATCGAGTCCGAGATTTCTCTACTCTGTACGATACTTGGGTCGGTACCAAAAGTATTAAACGAGTACTTTTTAAGTAGGTAATATAAACATAAAATCCCGTTCACTTTTAGTTTTGTGTAAAACGAACAATGTAAGGGAGTAGACATAGAACTCTCTTTCGAGTCTCGGGAAGGAGGAAGATTGTCTTCGACGTTAAATGTTCTGATTACTGTCCCAGGACCACCCACCACGTCCTTTAAGGGAACGTCTCCGGTATCGGACACCCCGACGGAGGGTCTGGTCGTCTACCTCCTCCCCCTACCCCGCGTCTTCCAAGGGTATCTTCAGACCCTTATACAACGTGACGTACCACTTTCCCTGGGACATCTCCACTGATACCAATATCTAAAATTTTCTCTAGTCTAGTCTCTTCTTTAACAGGACCCAATAGGTCCGTCCGAGTCAGATTAGTGTACACGGGACTTTTCGTCTCTCGAGAGGTAGACCTCCGTTCTTCTCTACACCGACTTCTACCGAAGTCTCTCTACCCTTCGCACCTTCCTGAACCAAACTTCTACGTCCTCGTTGTACTTCTTCGTCCGCTGTTCGGAAGTCCGTGGTTCTATCCGAGGTCGGTCGTCACCTGTTCCTTCTCGACCTGACCCGACCCGGCCCCCGAGGGTCCTCGTCACACGGGGTTCGTTCAAAGCTAATCGAGACGAAGTCCCTTCACTACAGAGTGGTGGGAAAGCAATCCGACCTTGGTTTCGAAGTCGTAAACCTTGTAAGAGGAAAGGAAGGTTCCTTTATGTTGGATAGGGGCACTGACGTTCGTGATGACGAAGGTCAAGAGTTCTTGGACAGAACTTCCTTACTCAATCAAGAAGATTTCCTTTTTTTTCTTACGGTTGGGAGAGAGAACGACGACGTGTGGGTTGGGTGAGTGTAAGTACACGACAGGTTCCACAAAGGAGAAGATCTTCAAAGGCAGAATGTAACTTATATTTTCAGAGACGAAAGTGAGTCGTCCACCAAGGGCTCGGGATCGAACTCCCTTAGTCAGGAAAAGGTACCGGGTCCTCACGATAACGGTACCGTTGGTTCTCCCTGAGATCTTACTGAGTCTAGGATGGACACGAAGAGGTTGGTGTGTCTCCCGTAGGTCGAGAGAAATGAGAAGAGTTGGACAACAGAAACAGAAGAAGGTGAGGGCAGACGGGGTGTGTGGGTCGACGGGGGAGGGACAGTAAGGTTGGGAAACGACCCCGGAGACAGGAGTACTAAGGAGAAGAAGGGAGGGAGGAGGGGTGCCATTGGGGTTCTTGGTCCGTCTCGTCTGTCCTCAACCTCACTTTCGTCGTTTCCAGGGTCCCTCCGTCGGACCTACTCGGACTGGATTGTCGACAAGGGGTCAGAATACAGACGTTTGTAAATGGGTCCGAAAGGGGTCCAGACGTAATTCGAGGTTCAACATCCATGTAACAGATTAGGAATGTCACCGGGTCGTTCTCCAAGGACTCAGGGGATCCTCCTTTGACTCCGTTGTCCCCCACTACTCTCTCTACCTTCCCTGACGTATTCGATAAAAAACCTCGACGTGTCGACTACCTAGGTCAATTGACCCAAAATGACAACATTTTTTACGATAATAAAAAGAATTTTCATGCACGAATAAAAAAATTTTTTAGTTAAGTACGTCATTTCATGACTACTCTTTCTTGTTAATTGATGGATTTTGACATCATAGAGTTTTACGTAGGTTAGTTTCTTTCAGACCATCTGTGTGACGTTTCGATGTATGATCGGTCGCTTGGAACCGAGACGTGGTGGGTGTCGTAGTCCCGTGGATCTTCTGGACCGAGACTAAGAGACCCGATGGGACAAGAAGGGTGACACCCTCCTCGGTCCGTTCTTGGTGGACTACGACATCGTGGGGTTCCCGAACCGTCCCTCCCCGTCGGTCATCCTTGCTCGACTCCGATATTCGGACCCGTGGACCTCCCAGAGGTGGAGGGACTTACTGTGTCCTAACAGACGTCCTCTCGATCCTCTCCTGTCTCGGACCCTAGACGGGTCTGGACTCCCGGAGTCGGTCTGTCCAAACTTCCTACGGTCAGTACACCCCCGTGGGTACGGGTCGACATGGTAGTGATGTGTGGGTCGTTCCGGTCAGAAGCCCGACCTCAGTAGTCCAGACGTTTTCATGTTCGCAGAGGTCGGGGTCCCCGACCGGGTGGTGTCAGGGGGGTGTTTGTGTTCCCCTGTCCTCCGAGGAGACCGTATTCGGGGGTGGTAGATGTCGTCTCTCTTCTCTCTGTCCCTATAGTGTTGACCGGGTCTGTCGACCTCGGCCTCTGCAGGGAAGGGGTGTAACCCACCCAGTCAGTGTAAGGTGTAGTGTGGAAAGTCTTCGAAGTGGTCTCCACGTCTCTTGGGTCTCTCCCACCCAGAGGGTGTGAACCACCCTCCCCTTGGAACGACCAACCCGTTCCTTTGGTTGTCACCCGAGGTTCGGTACACTTAGTTCGTGTTTAAGGAACTACTGAGGTCGGTCCGACATCTCACGTGTTCAAAACCCATCACTTTAAGTCCCTCTTTTCCTGGTTACATCTGACAACAGGAGTGGGAGGTGACGTGTGAGTGGGGTGTACCCCTGGACTTTTCAGAGGTACGGGTCGGGACCGGGGTCTGGTACTGTAGTCTTCGAGATATCGTTCCTGGACCGAAGTCTTAAAATTGTAGAGTGGACCACTAAAGTTCTACAGGGTTTCGACTTCTTGTTGGTTTCTCACTATTCAAAGTTTACGAGACACGGATAGGGAGGGAGCTCTAGAACAATTTACATCAAAAAATTGACTCCCCAGATCCCTGGTAATTCAAAGACGTAAAGAAAGGTCGGGAGTCGGACGACGACCAGACACCTGGTGTGACATTCATCGTCCTTTTATCTTGGTATTAAGAGTCAGAATAGAAAAGGAAAAACAGATTGAGACGTGGAAGTATTTTTAGAGTATAGAAGGAAATTATACTAAATTTTGACCGTGTCCTTTAGTCACGATTTGGGTTTGGTTAAGAGTCATGAACTCCTATTTCGAGACGATACAGAAGTGTAGTGTGGAGACCGGACGGACCCCGCCTCGGGGGTGTGGGTCCTAGACCCCTTTGTCGGACCACGTTTTTGTTGTGTCTCCAGGGTCGTCGACCCGCCGGGTCGAGTGCGGGGGAGCACTCCGGAACAAGGGGTAGTGGTTGACTCTCTCACCCGTCCACTGGAACTTCCCGGAAAGGTTATACTGACCTTTAAAAGTAAAATTTAGTAGAAAAATTAGAAAAGGTAATGTAGCGGTTTCCTAGAAACCGAACGAGATACTGAAGGTCCTTTCTCCGTCCGAAGGTCCCCATGAAACGTGGTCCCTGTGGGGACGGTCCCCTGAAAAGACTGCTCTCGCCCTTGTCCGTATGGCCCAACCTCTGGTACGGTGTCTATGACCTTCCTAATTTCCGGGTCTGGTCCCCAGTCCTTGAGATAATGAACAAAGGGACCACCGAGTCTCCCATCTCACAGACGGACGTTACGCCCTCTGGCCTCAAGCTAGGGACCCCACCCTTCTAGGGACCTCTTCCTTTACCGTTGGGTGAAGTCATGAGAACGGACCTTTTAGGGTACCTGTCTCCTCGGACCATCCGATGTCGGGTACCCCAGCGTTTCTCAGTCTGTGTTGACTCGCTGAAGTGAAAATTCGGAATTCAAGAAGTACTTTCTCGGTACCCGTCTCGGTATCTATTATACATTGTTTATCCAGACCAGCACGAAGTTATTTTGAAATAAGTTTTTGGGTCGTCATCCGTCCTAAACCGAGTGTTCGACATCAAACGACCGGGGAACGGATCTCGTCACAAGGAGTTTGAAAGTACCGACTTCTAGTGGACCCCTCGAACGATTTTAATTCTAAGATTCAGTCGTCTACACGCGTGACACGACAGGTCATCTTCATGGTACCCTCAGTGTACACATTAAATTTTAAAGGACCACTGTTGTACAAAAATTCAATTTTCTTCGTCCACTTTAAGTAGAATTGTCCTATAAAATAAATTGAATCTTACAAAGTTTATAATAAAAAGGGAAGACACCGTACTCGGCGTAAAGTTCACGGGTAATCGGTTCACACTAACCACTGACCCAAGTATCTACCGTCAAATCGAGTTCCGGATTTTTAGATGTAAATACTGTTCGAGGGTTCATTACAACTGAAACCACGGATTCTCGTGATAGGAGATGGACCCGTCGAAACGGTGTGAAAAGACGTCTTCTAAACCGTTTAAAACATGGATAAGAACCCCGAAGGGTCCACCGAGTCACCATTTCTTAGACGGACGGTTCGTCCTCTGCGTTCAAGCTAGGGACCCAACCCTTCTAGGGTACCTCCTCCTTTATAAATATAATTATCCTTGGGTAAGGTCATAAGAACAGTCCACTTAGGGACTCCCTAAGTGTCAGATATCCGTCAGAAGTCCTTCCAATGTCAGATATCCCAGTGGTTTCCACCCTGTACTGACTCGGAGACTCGTACATGGATAAGATTTACGAACTTCAGTATAGAATTCCTTATAGGTCGAGGTTCAAATAACTATGATAGTGACACACAATAAGGTTCGTCGTAAGAGTTTACGACAGGAGACAACCAAAATACGTTTCCGGTTAATTTGTCTCTGGGCCTGAGGAGGTGTAGGATGTCTCCCCTTCTACACAACTATCTCTGACGTCTTGGGTCTAATGCCAGTAGGTACACCTTTCGGGATATAGTCCGGGAAACGTAGTATATAAACAGTCCTAAGACATCTCTTTGTCTTGGGTGCTCTCTTTCTACCATCTATCTATCTATCTATCTGTCCATATCTATCTGTCTGTATACTAAATAATACTCCTTAACCGGGTATACTAATATCTCCGAGTCTTCAGGGGTCAAGACGACAGACGTACGACCTCTGGGTCCTTTCGACCACCACACGAAGATTTTTACCTTCCCGACTCCCAAGTCCAAGGTCACACTTCCGTCCTCTGGCTACAGTTTCGAGTTCGTCGGTCCGTCTCTTTACCCGTGTAAGAGGGAAGGAGGTGTAAAACAAGATAAGTTCGGAAGTTGACTAATCTACTCCGGGTGGTGTGACTCCCCCGAAGGGGTCATCGAGTTTACTATTTCTTAGGTGGACGTTACGTCCTCTGGACCCAAGCTAGGGACCCAGTCCTTATAGGGGATCTCTTCCCGTACCGTTGAGTAAGGTTATAAGAACGGACCTCTTAAGGTAACTGTCTCCTCGGACCGTGAGAGATCAGGTACCCCCAACGTCTCAGTCTGTTCTGACTCACTGATGGTGTGACCCCTACTTTTAGACGAAATGAGGTAGGTGGTTAAGTTTACGATTAGAGTAGACTTTAGTGGGGTGTCTGTGCGGGTCTTAGTACAAATGGTTCATAGACCTGTGAACCGTTGGGTCCCTTTAACTGTTTTAATCGGTAGTGAGTACCAATAGAGATACTTCAAGTGTCGAGACACTTATTGTAAGTTCTAATTCTTCGACTTCGACTGTTGTCCGTTTCGACACGGACCCTAGGTAAAGGGAAAACTCCAGTATGAGTTTCCCACCTCAAGTTTTGTTGAAAATCCATAGTTGTGTGTCTCCAACTATAAAGTTATTAAAGTTGTTATATCGAAGTCGAACCGATAGACGTATTAAAGTCTGAACTCTAAAAAAAAAAATTCAATAAAAAGTTCTTTTGTTTGACACTACATTAGGACACCGTTTTACACATTTTTACTATGAGTCTTCTTTCTTTCTAGGTCCTTTGTCGGTCACTTACAAGGAACCAGTAAAGTCGGAAAACCTCGGAACGAAATTTCTAGTATCATGGGGGTCTCAGTGTAAGTGTACGGTGACTGGTGGCTCTCAGGAAGGACTAAAAGTGAGTCCGTAAAGGTTAAAAGGATAGGGATTCATTTGAGATCCTCGGAGAAGACCAGAGTTGTTAGGTGGATGTAGGATCGGAATTGGGTCAAAGAGTTTGGTTTTCGCCACCGGAAGGGTCGGAAGTGGAAGAAGGAACGTGGGAGTGTAGGTTCAGACAAGAACGACGGAGTCTGTCCTTCGGGGGAAACGGATACGAAGAGTGGGGTCTGTGGGGCGGCGAGGACAGGGGTAGGTCCAAGAGTCTCTGAGGGAATATCTGTCTGTCCTGAATGCAATATATGACGGACGGGGAGCGTATGGAGGGGACATCGAGTTTACCATTTCTTAGACGGACGGTATGTCCTTTGGTCCCAAGCTAGGAACCGAGCCCTTCAAGAAGACCTCTTCCCTTACCGTTAGGCGAGGTCATAGGAACGGACCTCTTAAGGCACCTGTCCCTTCAGACCGCCCAATGTCAGACACCCCAGCGTTTCTCAGACCGTCCTGACTCGTTGATTGTGTGTCAGGAGTGTAGGTTTTATTCCCAAACAGGACACAGGACGAAGGGAGAGACTGTAGTAGATCGGAGTGGGGGTGGTCCCAGTGGAATAAAGGTCGACCGAGGGACCGTAACAGAAACGTGTAGACAGTAGACAGGTAGTCCCTTGGGTATGAACCAAACGACAGGAGGAAGGGAAGAAACCCCTCCTCGGGTTCCCCTGGGGTGACTCGAAACGTGGTGCGGAGGGGGTAGTGACGAAACGAAGACGGGAGATTGGGTAGAACGTCAGGTATTAGTGGATGAATGATTACGTACAGGAGGGATACTGAAGAGGGTGGTCTCCCCTACACCTGGTGCGACACCAGAGTCACAAGTGGGTCGGGTCGGACCTCTCCCGACTCACGAGTCGCTTGTAAACCTCTGTTTAGGTCCATAGTCCTATCCTCATTTGTTTGTTTCTAGGTTTCGGACCTTCGTTGTCACTTCCCGCCTAGGTAGGGTAGGGTTGGTTGAGTATTTCCGGTAATAGGACGAAACTCTTTGATCGTTAGGTAAACCGTTCCAAAATAAGTATCCCTAAGACTGTATGTCTTTTTATGGACTCTCAGAGAAAAAGGTCGGTCTCAAGACGAGGTTCGTTCTCCGGACTCTTTACTAGGACGGGTGGATCATTTATTGGGCACTTAGGGTCCAAGGGACTCGGAGTCTGGATCTCGTGGGGAGTGGTGTCGTGTGTGGAAGGACTCCTTCCGGGTAGGGGGTCCCGGACCAGTCCGAACCGGGCAAGAAGAGGGTGATTTAAGGAGAGTGTGAGTCGGGTCCGGGGTGAGACACAGATGTCCTGGGGTCACAAGTAAGAGTGTGAACTCGGAAAACGTAGGACGGAAGGTACCTGTACGAGCGAGTTTCGAGTGACAAGTTCCGAGACGGACCAAAGGGATTTCCGCTCCTCGTCCCACCGGACTCCAAGGGATCTCCGTCCAGGACTCTACTCGCAAGTAAATTTCTCTCACTACTCCGTCCTGAGGGTTCTCTCTGACCCTACCCTCCCGTCTCATCCCGTATCTGTCTCTTCTTGGTTCGGTCCCCTTTAGACCCGGTCAGGGGTCCCTCACCTCTTCGAAAGTAGGACTGGAAACCCTCTGGGTGTCGTCTTCACCGTGGGGTGTTCGAAGTGACCAGCTCCGGTACCCTGCCCCGTCCCTCCTCCCCGTACATCCCCACCTCTGGAGTTGAGGACCCGGGAAGGTTGTTTTGTCGAGGTCGTCGAGTTCCCGTTAAGTTCTTGTCGAGTTCCCGTTGGGGGATGCCATTCACGACCGGTCCTTATGGTTTCGTGTGTCTTCGGGTTTCGTTCCACATCTTCGTTATTGGGTCGGTTTCCCCGGGACCGATCTCGGGGGTGTCAGTTCTTGGAGGGTCCTGGGTCGACTACCCCCTTGGTCTTCTTCGAGAGGACACGAAATAAAACGGGAACCAGGGACGTGAAACGGTGGTGTGGAGGAGACTGAGTGTGAGTCTAGGATCCTCGACCGTCGAGTAGGTGGAGACACTTATAGAGACACTCCGGGCTGTAGGTTCGGACGTGGTACGAGGGGTCAGGTAGTGGGGAGACTACAGCTACAGTGTTAGGTCTCTTGAACCGAAGAACAGTAATTTGTAGAAATAGAGTCGTCTCCCTAGTTTTGGAAAGGAGGACCGTTTTACTAAGTAACTTTTATAGTCTCAGAACACTGTAGTGGAACCCCCTACTGGTGGACTCTACGTTAGTCACGAGTACCGACCTGACGGGAACGGACCGACAGGAGGGTCTGTCCCCGTCTCGTCTTTCGGTGGGACAAGGTTCCAAGTCCCAGGGTTCACAGGGGGGTTCGACGACCCATGACATGACCCAACTTGGAGGTCCGTGGAAGACGAGACGATCCGTCGGAGAGACAGGGAGGGTAATAACAACTTCAAACAAGTAAAGAAAAAGACGTGAAACCCAGAGAAGGAAGAGATAGACGTCGGTCTGATACCCGGAGTCCAACGGTCACCCTTGGGTCCCGTCCTACTGTCATCCTCATCGACCGTTCTCCCTGTCCGTACCCGGAGGGTGAGTGGAGGGTTGTAGTCGTATGGTTACTGAGACGTCGGACACTTGGGGTCACGAAGTCCGGGTCTGTGACCACCGGAACTCCGTTAGGTTCTGTCTCCACCTACAGTGTGATACCAAAGTCCCCTTCTCCGTTACAACCCGTGTACGTGGTCAAGGGTGGGTCTCCTCCACGGGTCACCCGTTCGACGTCAGATCCCTCGGAGTGCTCCCGACACACGACGTCCGCGACGTTGTGGACTCCCGACTGACTCCCTTACTTGAGTCACAGAGACTCTTTACACCTCCTTTCCACTGTTTACTCACCGAGGGAGACTGACATTGAGTCACTAGATCTTTGAACATGGGCAGGGGGTGACTGGATCTTTTTCGTCTCTATAGTAAAACGTCTGTTTTCAGGTCGATCAGTTCTGATACCAGAAAGGTTATCAGTACGTATCTACACTCTCAACATGGTATTTCTTTCGACTTGTGTCTTTTTAACTAAGACTTAACACCACCATCCTTTCTGCGAACTCTCAGGGAACCTGTCGTTCCTCTAGTTTAATCAGTTAGAATTTCCTTTAGTTGGGACTTATAAGTAACCTCCATGACTACCATTTCGACTTCGACTTCGAGGTTATGAAACCGGTGGACTACGTTTCTCGGTTGAGAAATCTTTTCTGGGACTACGACCCTTTCTAACTCTCGTCCTCTTCCCCCGTTGTCTCCTACTCTACCAACCTACCATAGTAGATGAGTTACCTGTACTCAAACTCGTTTCTGGTCCTCTATTACTTCCTGTCCCTTCGGATCACACGACGTCAGGTACTGAGAAACGTCAGGTTTCTCAGTCTGTACTGAATCGTTGTCTTGTTGTTGTTGTTCCTCTTACAGTGGTCCGTGACCCGACCAGTAGCCCCCGACGTCCCAGGTCGAACCTGTCTGAGGAATTCGAGTCCACCGACGAACTCTTTTTCTGGACGGGATGTATGGACGGGGGAGTCGTTCTTGACCCTTCTGTGTGGGTGTGGATTTTGGGGACAACTTTTTAACGCAAAGAACGGTAGGGATTGACGGCCATTTGTCGAGAGACTCTTTCCTTCTCCCACCCCTTGTTAAACTAAGGACCACAACCGACTAAACGAACCCCATTTAAAGCCGTGGAACCGGCTAGAGTTCGAAGGGGGAGTCTTTTGAAGCTTATAAGGAAGTCGAGGACCGAGAGGACTCGGACTCCTGGTACCGAGACACCAAATCCCTTCTATACGTAGCATCCACAATGACTGAGTAGACGTGGAGAAGAATCCTGTTGGACACAAAGTGTCTGTAAATGACTTACAATTTCTTAAGAAACACCAGCTAAAGGAGTTTATGTCCTTCGACTGAAAAGAGTCGTCACTTGAAGTGAATAGTTGGATGGTCTCTTTTAGTAGAACCGTTTACTCTGCAATTGTAATGGGTAGTGGGACGTGCCGGTCGCTGAGTAAGAGATGAGAATCCGTTTCTCTTCAAAGGAAATGAGAAAGGGTCAATGATTAAGAGTCATTTGTCAGCAAACCGTAGGATCGTCACTTCCTATGTCTAGGTTCTAGTGAGGTACAGAATCTTTGTACGCAGACCTTTCCTGTGACCGTAGCACGAGTGACTGGGTCGGCTGTCGTCTTCACCGGGGCCCAGAGAGACAGGGGAGACTTCCCCTCGTGGGGGAGGAGAACGGTCTCAGGGACACTCTGAATGTGATTGGACTCTCTTTCGATTGCACAATCGGTGTTCCGAGATGTGGTGTATGATAACTAAAAGATAGGAGTCCATCTTTATCTCTCTTCAAGTCTTGACAAACGACTACGACAATCAACGTTTTTAGTTTCTCATTTTTTATGGTTGACGATAACTAGTTCGTCAATGAGATACAACCGTGGTACGGTGTCCGAAATATATATTGCAATGTGTAAATTGGGAGTATTTTGGGGACGTTCTCTTCACAATCTTCAGGTAAATGTCTATGCTGGTGTCGCCGACACCCCCACTGTATAGACTCGACTCCACCGAGTCTGGTCTCGTCGGACGTCGGGGGTCGCATCAAGAATGGACATTCCACGGGTGCGAGGAGAGACTGTCCTCTCTCCTTGGTCCGATTGTAAGAAGAGTAAAGACACGTTATAAAGTAGACGAGATCACAGGTAGGGACCGAAGGGACCATCGAGTCTGTCATTTCTTTTACGGACGTTACGTCCTCTGGACCCAAGTTGAGGACCCAACCCTTCTAGGAGACCTCTTCCCTTACTGTCCTCTTCACAAGAACGGACCTCTTGAGGTACCTGTCTCCTCGGACCACCCGGTGTCAGGTACCTCAACGTTTCTAAGCTTGGGTTGACTCGCCGATTGTGCTTGTACGTATGCCACAAATAGGGTGGTAGAATGGAGGGACGGGGGTTTAGGGGATGGAAGTCCTAAGAGTCTACAATCGGGCCCAATGGGTTCGACTGGGTCTAGGACCTCGACTGAGAACGAATAAGTCAGGAAGGAGGGAACGACAGAAGGATGACGGAGTCTTCTTTATTTACATACTACACTCGTAGAGAGAAGAGTGAACGGGTAGAATGAGAAGACGGATCGGGACACAGAAAGAGATATTCCCACTACTGTCTCCGAAGTGACCGGTGGAAGACCTCAGGTCCGAACGGCAGGTCTCGTCGGACACCGGAAGACAGAGACGAAGATCTTCGACACCAGAACGGTCCCACCCTAAAAGGGAAGACTAATTTAGTGGAGGCTCAGGAAGGCAGTGTCTCTGGACCGTCACGTTTATATAGAACCCGCTGGGGTATTTGGGAGAGTCGGGTATTTTTCCCCTTCCCTGAGTCAGTTACCCGACGCCGACCGCCACCTGTGTCTGAAGGACGTTCGGGAGGGGTGTCGGTCCACGGGGACCTCTCTAGGCAGCCTGTCTCCGGACAGAGACCGTCGGGAGTGTAACACTCTCCGGACTCGACCTCCTGTCAGGTCCGACTTAAGGGTGAACGGAGGGTAGCACACGTCCCTGGTCGTTTCTCTCTTATTCTGTGTCGCACGGTCGTAAGTCTTCCTTCCCGTGTTGGGTCTGAGACTTTGGTGTCGGGACAAGATCCTCGTCCCATCATATAAATCGTTTCGTCCTACAAACACCCATTTAGTTGTGAAACGACATTTATTTTAGGACGTTTGATACCTCAAATTCGACTCCTACCGTCTTTGAATAAAATGGTGTAAAAGGATTTTGTTCGAGTCACTCTGGGAACAAAGTTTCTGTGGGAAGTGTGGCTCCCGAACCCACTGAATCCCTATGACAGTCCTCGAACTTGGTCTCGTACTTCTCGACCCTCTTCGAAGAGGGACCCATCCGGTCCGTTCGACTGGGATAAGGAGAAGTTTGAGAACACCACACAGGGGTGACTGGGTGGACTTGGGGTTGTTGGACCTACTTTAGCAAAAGACGGTCCGACAGTGAGGTTTGTCAAGGTAATTTACCCCGAGTGTTCAAGAACTTTAGTTCTCGAGGGTGTCTACCAACTGGAGTGTGAAACTCCGACCGGTCACTTACCAAATAAAGTTTGGAACAATGTATGTGTTATTTATGTGTAGTGTACATTACACGAAGACACACAGAGGGTTAGACAGAAAGGGGACGAAAACGACTTGACATAACTGAGTAGGGAAGTCAGTTGCTTGTACACACTCGTCCACGGCCCGTGACTCGAACCTCCGTCGGGACGTCTTCTGCCGGGTGGTCGGTCTCGCCTAGGAACCACCTTTCTGCCGATACGACACCAGTGCACATATTCTTCTTTACACCGGTGTGTAAGAGACGACGAAGGTCGTGACTCTCCACCTCAGGTTCAGGGAAGGGGAACCTAGACCTGAGGTTCGAGAATAAGGAGACCAAGTTCGGGACAGAGAAACTCATTGTCCCCATTCCCATCCAAATCCCAATCCCGATTATCTTTACTCTATATGCGCTACACACCTTCAAGATGTGGCCCATTCTTTTTCTAGACTCCGAAGACGCATACAGAGAGACTTGTGAACAAGAGTCTGTGGGAAGGATCTTAGGTCCATGGTGCACCCTCCTTCGGGGTTGGTACTCGTTCCGGTCGACACCCAAGCGGTTAGTTTCGGACCGGACTCGAAGATCTGAGGTCAGTCGTTACACTCCCACGGGAATACCTGTCTGTGGTCTACTTACGTGGGTCGGGTCGGGAAGGGTTTCAGGACTGGACTCCTTAACCCTCCTTTTATTTTACCAACAAAATTCTGTGGGTTAATGAGTGTTTTGGTCAGACTTACTATAAGACTGACCGAAACACGACGTTATTTACTGGTTTCATGATATTTCGTTTATAGTCCCTGTAGAGTGACCCTCCGATTTTCCCCTTTAAGGTCCTTCCGAAGGGTCTTCTTCATCATAGAGTCCACCACTCTACCTTCACAGAAGAACCCTTCTGTATTGTCACGGTCACTTGACAGTCATCCCTACACGTCAGATACCTTCCTCTCCCCTTTCTGGCACTTCTAAATCGTCTCTACTCGAACATGGTCTCTATGACTCAGGGTCGGATACCCAGGTTCAAGGTTAGATTACATGCACCAAAGTTTTCCAGACAATAAGTTCTTAGGTTCTTAAGTCTGGGACACTGACCTCTTCGTGGTGGTACCCACCTCCCGTGTCCCTTCAGATCAAGGTTCTGAACCGGTTGTTTCCACGATTAAACCCCAAATCTTAGACATTCTCGGTGTGACACGTTGAAGTCCTGTCGACAAAGAGTTTGAAATTATTCGTGGTTGAGTGGGTCCCTAGTTTGACTTCACATCTAAGACGTCAGCCTCCGGACTCTACGTCGGACTCTAAGACTCAAGGATTGTTCAAGGATCCACTACAGGTGGGACGACGACCAAAGATCCTCGGTGCGAAACTCGTCGTTCTTAAATCTCCGTAAGAGGGTTCTTCTATCCAAGGGACCACCAAGTATGCCATTTCTTAGACGGACGTTATGTCCTCTGGTCCAAGTCAGGGACACAAACCTTCTAGGGGACCTCTTCCTTTACCGGGGGGTGATGTCATAGGAACGGACTTCTTAGGATACCTATCTCTTCGGACCGTCTAATATCAGGTACGTCAACGTTTCTCAGCCTGTGTTCTGTCCTGACTCGCTGATTGTGAAAGAGAGTTCTTCTATTCAGTATTAAATGAACGCACGATGGTTGTCGAGTCTTTTACATCTGGAATAGGTGTTGGTTTTTTTTTTTCTTTTTCCTAGCGTAAGTAATAAGGTATTTTATCATTATTTTGACCCTTGTACGAATAGTTTACCAAATAATGATACTAACCCAATAGCAATTACACATAAACCCAAGATAATAACGTGTTGTTGATTGGTACTCGAATCGTTGAAGTCTTATGTGGGTAAATACTATAGAGTCGAGACACCCAGTCTTCAGGTCCGTCCGACAATTCGTAGAGTCGAATCGTAGAGAGTTCCCGTTCCCGTACCAGTTCCTAGAACAGACCTCCGAGACTCTCCTTAGTGACGGTCCGAACAGGTAAGGAATATCGACGTCCTCTCTTGTAGGACGAAAGAGATCTTTGGTACGTGTCCAGGAACAGGGGACGATACGGTAGAGTTTCGGGAGTTGTCCCTTGGAGGAAGGACAGTTTAAGAAATTGAGTGGAAGAAGGTGGTGTATGGGTGGGAGGGTGAAAGTCCACTGGTCGGTTTCTTTTAAAAGACGAGAAGGTCAGAGAGCCTAATCAACTCAGGGTGGAACTAGCAGATAAAAGTCCGGTTAACTACTCGTGGGAAATGACATAGACGATCAAGGAAAAACGATACATTTCTTTGTATTGGGGTCCTTACGGTGGTCCCCCGAGTCCAGGACCTTGGTAGGATCTTAAGACATCGTGTTTGTCCTTTATCACAGAGATCGTTTTTGACAGGTTGTCGTTTCGTTTTCGTTTCCTTTCACCCGTTAGAAAGTAGTGTACTAGTCTTTTCTGGGTCTCTGGTTAAAAGGTGAGTTGTTTTTCCTCGGTTGTTTTCCATCCTAGAGTATGAAATCGTTACGTTTGATTTTTCAGGTTTCAGTTAAACGTCCTTGGGATCTTATATGAATGAAGGGACCACCGAGTCTACCATTTCTTATACGGACGTTACGTCCTCTGGGCCCAAACTAGGGACCTAGTCCTTTTAGGAGACCTCTTCCTTTACCGTTGGACTCAGTCATAAGAACGGACCCTTTAGGGTACCTGTCTCCTCGGACCGTCTGATGTCAGGTACCCTAACGTTTCTCAACCTGTATTGACTCGATGGTTGTAAAGTAGAGTCTTATATAATCGTTGATAGGACTCTATGGTTAACTTGGGATTTCTCTACGTATAAAGTAACGACAACAATAAGTAACGAGTTGACACAGAGTGAGAAACACTGGGGTATCTGACGTCGTGGGGTCCGAACGGACAGGAAGTGATAGAGGACCTCAAACGAGTTTGAGTACAGGTAACATAACCACTACGGTAGGTTGATAGAGTAGGAGACACTAGGGGAAGCGGAGTAAGGAAGTTAGAAAGGGTCGTAGTCCCATAAAAGGTTACTCAGAGCCGAGAAAGTGTAGTCCACCGGTTTTATAACCTCGAAGTCGAAATCGTAGTCAGGAAGGTCTAAAGTATGGGAAAATAACCCAGTACGGTAATACTCGTTTAGGTTACCTACTTTTAATTAAGTTTTCTTATCTTCAAAAGAAATGTCCTTTTTTTTTTTTTTGGACAACTTTTGAACATCCTTAATTGGAACCGGATTTGTCACAAGAACGGACCTCTTAGGGTCCCTGCCACCTCGGACCACCCGACGGCAGATACCCCAGCGTGTGTCAGCCTGTACTGACTTCGTTGAATCGTCGTCGTCGTCGTCGTCGTCTTGTGATGAGTCACATCAAGTAAAGACTACCAATTGATTCTGAAAAGGAAGAAAATAACTCCATACTTTAAATGTATAATGTCACTCACTTTACGTGACTAGAGTCCAATGTGAGGTTACTTAGGTACACATGTACCCATGTAAACACATACATTGGTACGACGGTGGTGGGTCGAAAAGGTCCCAAGAACAAGAGGTAAGTTCAGGAACCAGTAGGGGTGGACTCCACCTCATGGAAAAAGTTTTGAACTGATTCCCATACTAAATATAGGTTATTTGACGTGGGAAAATTTCAAATGTCAGATTCCTGAAAACTCTACGTGGGAGAGTCTTAGTTCCAGTGTCAGTCCTCTATCCTGTAAGAGTCGTAGAGGTCCTCTCAGGATCTCGAAGAGACTTCGGGGAGACAAATGGGAACCGAAGTCCGGTGGTGACTAGACTCAAAACAGGGACATCTAATCAAACGTAAAATTTTAAACATATAGTTTCCTTAGTATTTCATATATGTTAGACCGAAACGAGTGAGACGTATTACTCAAACTCTAAGTAAATACAACACAGTTCTCAAGCAATGTAAGATAATGACTTACCAAAGGGTGATCTACGTACATGGAACAAACAAAATGATAAAAAGTTAAGTACCGTGGAGAGTTCTATAACACGAAGAATGTTTAACTTCCAAACACCGTTGGGACGTAGGTCGTTCAGCTAACTGTGGTAAAAAAGTTATCGAAAACGAGAGAAGTACACAGAAATACAACCCCGAAGGGTCCACCAAGTCACGATTTCTAGGCGGGTGGTTGCGTCCTCTGGGTTAGTTGTGTTTAAGTCATTGACCCAGCCCTTCTAGGGGACTCACCTTTGGGTGAGGTCATAAGAACGGACCTTTTAAGGTACCTGTCTCCTAGAACCTCCCGATATCCGGTACCCCAGGGTCTCTCAACCTGTGTTGACTAGTTTTGACGACCATTAAGGACATTATAAAATTTAAAAAGTAATAATGAGATAAACAATACCACTGACACTAGACGCTGGAAACTACAATGATAATATCTACAAAACAAAACATAAAAATTTAAGTCCATACGTATAACACAAGAAGGGACCACCAAACCTACCATTTCGTAGACGGATATTACGCCCTCTGGATCCAAGTTAGGGACCCTCCCTTCTAGAGGATCTCCTCCTTTACCGTTGGGTAAGGTCATAAGAAGGTACCTTTTAGGGAACCTACCTCCTTGGACCATCCAATGTCAGGTACCCCAACGTTTCTCAGTCTGTGTTGACTCGCTGGAGTGGAAGTGAAAGTGTCCGTATAACACGAAACATCGTTACTGTGATGACATACGAATTATCTGAAGTCGTATCATATTTGTGTTGATAATATCGTTATGTGCTTGGTACTTGAAGGTCTACAAGTTCGACCAAAATCTTTTCCGTCTCCTTGGTCTCTAGTTTAAGGGTTGTAGGCGACCTAGTAGTTTTTTCGTTCTCTCAAGGTCTTTTTGTAGATAAAGACGAAATAACTGAACGGTTTCGGAAACTGACACACCTAGTGTTATTTGACACCTTTTAAGACTTTCTCTACCCTTATGGTCTGGTGGACTGGACGGAGAACTCTTTGGAGATACGTCCAGTCCTTCGTTATCAATCTTGACCTGTACCTTGTTGTCTGACCAAGGTTTATCCTTTTCCTCATACAGTTCCGACATATAACAGTGAGACGAATAAATTGAATATACGTCTTATGTAGTACTCTTTGCGACCTGACCTTCTTTGTGTTCGACCTTAGTTCTAACGACCCTTTTTATAGATATTGGAGTCTATACGTCTACTGTGGTGGGAATACCGTCTTTCACTTCTTCTTGATTTCTCGGAGAACTACTTTCACTTTCACCTCTCACTTTTTCAACCGAATTTCGAGTTGTAAGTCTCTGGATTCTAGTACCGTTGACCAGGGTAGTGAAGTACCGTTTATCTACCCCTTTGTGACCGACTGAAATAACAAACCCCGAGGTTTTAGTGACGTCTAGCACTAACGTCGGTACTTTAATTTTATGCAAATGAGGAACCTTCCTTTCAACACTGGTTGGATCTGTCGTATAACTTTTCGTCTCTGTAATGAAACAGTTGTTTACAGACAGATCAGTTCCGATACCAAAAAGGTCATCAGTACATACCTACACTCTCAACCTGATAATTTTTTCGACTCGTGACTTCTTGACTACGAAAACTTGACACCACAACCTCTTCTGAAAACTCTCAGGGAACCTGACGTTTCTCTAGGTTGGTCAGGTAGGATTTCCTCTAGTCAGGACCCACAAGTAACCTTCCTGACTACAACTTCGACTTTGAGGTTATGAAACCGGTGGACTACACTTCTCTACTAAGTAAACTTTTCTAGAACTACGACCCTTTCTAACTCCCGTCCTCCTCTTCCCCTGCTGTCTCCTACTCTACCAACCTACCGTAGTGACGGAGTTACCTGTACCTAAACCCATCTGAGGCCCTCAACCACTACCTGTCCCTCCGGACCGTACGACGTCAAGTACCCAAGCGTTTCTCAACCTGTGCTGACTCACTGACTTGACTTGACTTGAAAATATACGTGATCCTTTGATTTTTTAAGTATACTGAAAGAAATATTAATATTAACGAAATAATTAGACCTTGGTTCGGACGTCATAGAGGTTCCCCGGGACATGACGTTTCACCACTAAGTTCGACGATACCTGTTCGATAACACTTACTTCGATGATCCTTGTAAGTGTATGTCAAGAAACACACCTGTAAGTAGAAGTAAATACAACCTATTTATAGATCTTCACCTTTTTAACCCGGTATACTGTCTATAAAATTCTTTGACAGTCGTTGCAACCGTGGTAAAACGTAAAGATGGTTCTGACCGAATTAAAATCGGCAGGATCACCCACAAATCACCATAGTGGAACATCAAAACAAACGTAAAGGGTCTGAGTTACAACTCGTAGAAAGACACACAAATAGTCAGTAAATATACAGTAAAAACTTTTTCACAAGTTTAGTAAAAGGGTAAATATTAACATTACAAACGAGAAAATGATTACTTTAAATATAAGACAAACGTTTTATACAAATGTTCAGTACATAATCTATATCCGGAACGATTGTAAAAGAGGAAAAGACTTGACCATAGATAGACATAAAAGAATTACTATATAAAGTTTCTTGTTTTCAAATTTAAAACTGTTTGGACCGTATAGTAAAAATTAACATAAAAAACACACACAAGATACTTTTTATAAACGAAAATAACTTAACTCACCCGTAGTAACAATTTTTAATTGACTGGTAGAAACGAACCCAGAGACAATGTAGGTTAACCACCCATACAAACAAGACCGAAATTACGGTATGATGAACGAATGACGTCGAAACATCCTTAAGTATTGAGTTTATGACGGAAAGAAGGTTGAAACTTTTTTTAACGAAACTGGTAAGATCCCGGAGACATAAAAGTTCCTTTAAAATCTTAATCGAAACGACATAGATGTGTTTTGGGACGTCGTTAAAACTGACCTCAGTATAACTTCAACATTTAGTTGAACTCCTCTTAACTACAGAGTCGTAATGACTCTTAAGGTTAGGTACTTGTACCATGTAGAGAGACACTTAAGTCTAGTAAAATTTACAAGGAGAGTCGTTACAAGACAACTAAAGATACTTGTCCTAGACATACAGAAAACAATTTACGTAAAATTCATAAGATAAACTATAATGTTTACTTTAAAAATTTATTTTAGTAAAGGTCAAGGAACGACAATTATATATGTGTCCGTTGATTAAAAAATGTAATTGTACATAGGACGTTGATTATGTTCACCAAAACATCTAAATAACTATAGAGATACATTTGTTAGTACGGTGTAAGTTTATGTCAAAATAAAGAAGGGGTGGTCAAATACGGAAAATGTAGAAGAACAAGATGACGGTATCGATCTAAGAGTCACGTTACAACTGGTGTTTACTACTCTCTTTTGTATGAAGGAATAGAACGAGGACTAGAATCTCTCTTTCATAAGTCATAAAGTTGTCATATCTGTCATAACACAATTGGGATCCAAAGAGTGTCTACGGGACATAGTCTACTTTTCAGGGAAAGAGACGAATCAAAAGACTTCTTTCTTCGTTAGTATCATTCTCTAAATGGTAAGTAAAGAGTCGTTAAATAAAATGAATAAATAAATAAATACCGACACGGCCCAGAAGTAACGAAACGTACCTGAAGGAGACCGACACCACTCACCCCCAATAGGAGGAACCACACACGTCCGAAGAGAGACACTACCGAAGAGAATACCTCGTGTCCGAAGTCGTCGACGGCGTGTACCTGAGTCATCAACGTCACATACCCGAATGAACGAGGTGCCGTACACCCTAGAAGGGTCTAGTCCCTGACTTGAGTACAGAGGACGTAACCGTCCGTCTAGGAATGGGTGACGTGGTGGTCCCTTCAGGAGAACCGTTAAATAACTAGTTAATCTTTTTTTGTAGTCATCTATGTCTCTCCTCGACTTGTAGTAATAAATAAAATTGGATTAAAGATAAATATGTAGTAATCTATCAGAAAAGTTTATGTGTATCTTTTAATGTGTATTACTATTACATTTTAAAGTTTTTTTCATTTTCTAGACTTTTATATACTTCATTTAAGAGAATGATGTTTCATTAATTTAATCTTTAGTTTTTGTTATTCTATTTATTCCTTTGGAGATTATAAATCTTTAATTTGATGGGTGAAGATTTAGCAAGTACAAAGTTTTGTTCTTTAGTCTTTATTAAGTCTTTTATAAAGTTTGACTTACTATCACTTTTTGGTCGTATAATTTTTACATGTGATATGTCGAGTTCGTCACCGATTTCCCTTCAAAGTCGAAATTTATGCATACAATCCTTTGTTCTTTACAGGTGGGGTTCTTTGATTTTTTTCTTCTTCTCGTTTCATTTGGGTTTCATTCACCTTCCTTTCTTCATTATTTCTCGTCTTTAGTTTTTTTATCTTTTATTTGTTACGGTTCTTTAACGTTTCGATTTAGGATCAGAAAATTTTTGTTGTTTTATCTATT
The DNA here is from genome assembly GCA_006410555.1 of Capra ibex. Taxonomy (NCBI): domain Eukaryota; kingdom Metazoa; phylum Chordata; class Mammalia; order Artiodactyla; family Bovidae; genus Capra; species Capra ibex. The sequence continues at coordinate 61,133,262 of SJYO01046538.1, read as the reverse complement.
TGAGTTAATTTTTAAGTATTGTCTTGTAGAGTAGTTATAGTTCTTACTTTCTAACCATTAGTAAAATCTATAAGATCTATAATCTTCCTATTCTTCGGTTAAAAAAAAATTCGAGGTTAAAAGAAATTGTAAATAAATAAACCGACGTAGCCCGGAATCAACGTCATGTGCCCTAGAAAGTAATGTCTCACACAGGAAGAGATCACCGTACGCCCTAGATCAAAGAGACGCCGTGCGCCCTAGAAACAAAGGACTGGTGCCTTTGTTAGGTGTAGGGAACATAACCTTCTGTCTAAGAATTGGTGACTGATAGTTCTACAGAGATTCGGTTAAAACATTTGTTGACAAACGATTCGTGAAACCGTTGACTTATTTTACCCGTTTGAGGAACTTTTGATGTCGAATGGTTTTAAATGTGTTCTACTTCCTCTTTTACCTTTATCGGGATATAAATGTTTTTTTCAACTCAAACAGTAGTGTTTGGAGGGGTGGTTCCTTTGAGGTCTGGGTCTGAGGTTTGTTTTGGGTGGTCCATAGTATTCTCTTTGGACAGTTTATAAGTTTCATAGTTGTAGTTATCACGTGTTTGAGAAAGTCCTTTATCCTCCACCTCCCTTGTGAAGGGCTGTACGAAAGACTCATTTCGTACTGTAGTCGTGATATTGCATTGTTTTTTACTGGAGATTTTTTCCTGGAAAAGATTTCGTAGTTCAATTGTTTGATTGTGAAAGTACTCTTAAAGTTTTAACTTCAGTCGAGGTGACATTGTCTTTACTGATTAAGTTCGGTGATTCTTGGTTGAAGTTGAGGGTAACATTATAATTTGAAGTAAAGTACTACAGAAAATTCTAGAACGTCACAAACCATTATTTACTAACGAAGTTTTCTTTTTTTATTTTACTTGAAACCCGTTTCTTTAGGTCTTTTGGTTTAATGACCAAATCGTCTTTGGGTTTATATCATGAGCTTGGGACCTTTTTGATATACACAAAACTTCCCTTGCAATATCTTTTTAGGTCCTTCGTTTACCCGGATACGAGGATCATTGACCGTACAAGTCGTCTTGAATATTTGGACATTTACACTTAAGAAACTTCTTTCGTAACGTCAAAGATAAAACTGTCTACAAGAACACCAAAAAGTGACACATCGATTTCACTGGAAGGACGAGTCTTCTAGACACTATTACTCTTCACTCTTGAAGAAATCGATCAATAATTCTTGGTCGAACGATGGATCTCCTATTTTGACTCAAGTTTGTCACTGAGACTGGTTCACTTGTACGGGTCCCCAGTAAGTTGTACCGGTTCGTAGGGAGGTGTCTTATTAAAGTAATCCTAAAGGGTCTCTCTCTTTATGTGTGTCGATATCTTTTGGTTGTCACTGATGTAAAGGGTTAACTTTTAAGCCCCAGATGTAAGACTGTTTTCTGAAACACCGACCGTCGGACTGTCATGACCACCAAATATTCTTGTTATATTTCGAACAAGTACTAACTTTATCCTTGTGTCTCTTAGACCCCGCAACCCGACGGTCGTACTAAGGTCACACCAGACGTCGGAACCGGGTAAACGTTCGACGAGTAGAACGAGGTACAGTCCCTGTAACTTTCGTTTCTCACTCACAAATCTTGAAAATATCGTTAGACTTGAGACTGGTGTAGGTTACACACGGGTAAAAAGTGATTAAGTACGAATAACGAAGAATCTTTTTACGATCAGGTTTTCACTAACTCTTGTTGATTTTACTACGTCAGGAAGTGGTTTCTAACACACACTACGTGACAGGATCTTCTCAGAGATCCTTCACACTAAAATGTCGACAGTCAAGACCACCCTTAACGTTAATTAATCGATGACTATTCACCGAAGGTGTCGCCGCGTAACCATTTCTTAGGTGGACGGTTACATCTCCTGCGTTCTCTACGACCAAGTTAGGGACCCAGTTCTTCTAGAGGACCTCTTCCTTTACGGTTGGGTGAGGTCATAAGAACGAACCCTTTAGGGTGAAGTCTCCTCGGTGTCAGGTACCTCAACGTTTCTCCACCTGTGCTAACTCGTGTTCGTAATCGATGACTACTCTCATCAAGACTACTGTGAGTCCCACAGTTTGAAGGGTCTACTACAAATTTTATCTGTACTTACTCCTTAAGGGACCGTTAGGTCACCAATCTGAGGGAACGTAAGTGACGGTTTCTGAGTCCAAGTTAGGGACCAGTCCTTTGATTCTAGGGCGTTAGACACGACGTGTCGGATTTATTTATTTACTTATCTATTCATTTATCTGTACTTACTTACGTTCTAATAGAGACGACTAGATCAGTGTAGGAGGTGGAAGGGGACACGAAGACCTCTCTTTTCACCCCTACCACAGAGCCAGAAACACGGATCTTTATGGTCCAGACTCTGTACGGACCGTCGGACTAGACGTACACTCTAGTAAGGACCTCACTACTGTTTCACCCTCTTCCTAAGACCGGGGTTTGTTCCTCGTCCTTGAAAGGGCGTTGAGGGCCCGACTCTTTAAAGAACGAAGTCTCGTCTTCGGGGCGGGGTATTGGTGAGGACTCACAAACGTCCCGTCTGTCGTCACAGGAGTCGACCTGCGACTGTCGTGTCTCCGAACCCAGCGGAGTGTAGAAGGTTCTCACGACCTTCGAGGAGGCAAAAAGACTCAGTCGGGGTTCGAAGTGGAGTCACACCAATGAAGGTCTACGTTTGACCTTTACTACACCGGGAAAGAACAAGACGTCGGAGGTGTCACTTACACACAGGGCACAGGACCCTAGGGTAGTAGCGACCACTAGGGAAATAAAAGAAAAGAAAATTTTTTAACATAACCTCATATTAACGAAATGTTACAACAATATCAAAGATGACGTGTTGTTTCACTTGGTCGATATACGTATGTATGTAGGGGAGGGAGAACTCGGAGGGAGGGGGCGAGGTAGGGTGGGGAGATCCAGTAGTTTCTTGCGACTCGACTCGAAGGATGCGACATGTCGTCGAAAGTTGATCGATAAGTAAAATGCATACCACCACATATATGCAGTTACGATGGTAGGGCGAAGCAGGTTAGGAGGAGGCAGAGGGTGACACAGGTGTACAGGTAAGAAACAGACGTCGAGGTAAGGACAGAACGTTTATCCAAGTAGACGTAGTAAAAAGATCTAAGGTAAGATACTCACGTACGAGTCAGTACAGACTAAGACACGTTGGAGTACCTGACATCGGGCGGTCCGAGAAGATAGGTACCTTTAAAGCTTCGTTCTTATGACTTCACCTAACGAGAAAGGACGAGCTCCCCTAGAAGGGCTGGGTCACCAGCTTGACGACGTAGAGGACGTCACCGCCCACCTAAGAAATGGTGACACGGTGGACCCTTCGGGATCTAAGACTTATATACGTAATTATAAGTTGTAGACAAAAAGTGAAAGAGTGAAGTGAGACATACTGTCTAAGGAAATTAAAAGGTGCATCGTCTCCAAAATAAAATGTCTCAATTGTCAGACGTTGGACGAATGTGACGAGACTTCCTCCGAGTGGGGTAAATGGGAGTGTAAAATTCCTGTTAGTTTTTTAAGGTCACACTATAAACTAAAGTACTATTTGGGTAGAACACCGAGTAGTTCAAACGGACGTCTTCCACACAAACGGTCCCTTGTTCGGCTCATAAAAAAGACACCAAACCGTCCCTTTTAAAGACTCCACCTATTTAAACCCCTGTGTCCCTTGTCTTGAGTCCGGTACTCTCCCAGGTCGACTTATACTTCCCCGTGACCCCTCCCCAGACCTCGAGTCTCTCCGTTTCGTCTTCGGTCGTCTCTACACCTGTCGTCGACCCCGGACCGACCTCTGAGACTTGTAATGTGTGTACGAAGAGTCGTTCCGGGACCGATGTACCGAGACGAGGCGTTAGGGTAGTCGGAACCCGATTTGTAGGGTGTCTTCCCTCTCGACTCGATAAGTCCCACACTTCACCCATCTCCTTACCTCCGTCGGTGGTTTGTAACCGGACACAGGGACCCCCGGGTGTGGACGATGCACGGGGTGGACTGTGAACCCTAACTGAACAATGACGAAGAAGTGGACCTACCCGGTGAGCCTGGACGGTCGTAAAAATCCCACTAGGTACCGGTGTGGTGTCCGGGTAAAGTCCTCTACTTCCGTTCAAGAACGGTGAGAGGAACCATCTCCCGGTCTGCAGTCCAGTCGGCTATCCCCTGGAACAAATACTGTTGGTCACTCCATGACCCGTTGTCGGGTTCCGAGTGTCAATGGATCCTCGTCAGTCCCTAGAGTACTCTCAACGAACTTTAGTTGTAATAAACACATTAAAATACGTCTATTTCACCCGAAAGGTCCACCGTGATCACCATTTCTTGGGTGAACGGTGACGTCCCTTATGTTCTCTACACTCAAACTAGTGACCCAGTCCTTCTAGGGGACCTCCTCAGGTACCGTTAGGTGAGGTCATAAGAACGGACCTCTTAGGGTACGTGTCTCCTCGGGTCGTCCGATGTCGGGTCCTCCCACGCCTCTCAGCCTGTACTGATTCGTGCGGACGTGTGCACGTGTATTTCACTCGGTAGTTGACCTCCTGCTCTCAGCGACCTTCAGAGGTCCCCCAGAGTCTGGGAAGGCGCGGTTGGCACGGTAGACTCCTGTTGACACTTAAGAAGGTGTGTCCCCGTTGAGACAGGGAGTGGGACTGGGGATCCACCGGCGACCGGGTAAGCAGTGTGTCCACCTCGTTCGAAAGTCGTCACCCACACGTCCGGACCCACCCTTGAAACTTCCGCTGTCTCTGTACCTAAACAAATCTACACCGGGAGTTCCTCGAATCCCTTTAGTTAGTGATGTCTACCAGTGTTTTGTTCCCCTCTCATTCTTCCAGGTTTGATCGTCTACCCGTCGGGCCCGACCCGGAGGTGTCGAACACTTCTAGGTGTACCCGTCAAAAGATACCCAGGTCCCAGCCCAACCACTCAAAATAGGAGGGTCGTAGACAGGTGAACCGGGGAGAAAGGTTAGTAGGGTCGCGGGGGTTCAAGTGACAGGGGGTAATCCGTAAAGAGGAGGTTAGAGAGACCGGGGCCTGAGAAGTGTCGTAGGTGGATTAGAGGGGTTGAGACGTACTAAACCCCCTTTCCAGCTCCATCTGTACCGGGTGGCGAGACGTGACAACACCCGGGACGTAGGGAGTGAGGTCGGAGGGACCGACCATATATCAAGGGGTATTCCTGGGTGTGTGAGAAGTCCCACCAACTGTGACATTCTGATTGGTCACGTCTAGACCGGACCAGTCGTCACCGAGACGAACTGAGTGAGGAACTGAGTGTCCTCACCCGGTACCACTATACGTGACGGGAGAAACAGACCTACGGGGGAGGATGGTGGGAACGGGTCTCTTAGTCATGTACAGGTAGGTTCCCCAAGAAAGGACACCAGTCGACTTGTTCGGGGGTCTTGGTAGGTGAGGATTAGGACCTTGGACACTTCAAGTGGAGTATGCTGTTTTCCCTGAAACGACCACACTAATTCCTAAAACCCCACCCGGGTTATATTAGTGTATCAAGGAATGGGTCCCCCTCTGGCTGTCGTCTTTCCTTCTCCTACACTACCACCGTCTTTTCGGACCTTTCTACGTAGGACTTCTACCTCCTTCCTCGGTTCTCGGTTCCTTGTGTCCACCGAAGATCTTCGAGTTTGTTGGTTGCTTTACGTAAGAAGGGGTCTATGGTGCCGAAGTCGGACCACTTTGAGAAGACCGGAGATCTTCTCTTTTCCCTATCTTGACACGACAAAATTCGGTATGTAACCACTGTTAATCAATGTCGTCGGGTCCTTTGATTGTGTGACGGGTTAGTGATGGAACCTTCCGGAAGGTCGTGTCCGTGGAGCTCTCTTCCCACCCCGGAGCGTGTTGGGGGTACAGTCACCGGGGTGTCGAGGGGTTTCCGGTGTCACTGGTGGCGTCACGACCCGAAACGTCTGTAGACACTTAACAAGGGACTCCTACACCCCTTAACTTGGGGTCGGTGTACCAAGTCGTTGTTACGGTAGATATTCGTACCGGGGTAAGCACTGACTGACCGACCGGACCACTGTTGATGGTGGACGAACCAGTCTCTATTCCTGACCGACTCCTTTTCGGGGACTTCAAGAAGACCCCATAAAGTTGAACCTCGACTCCCACGTCCCGGTCGGAAGTGACTGATCACACTGTCCGTCCGGTCTCTCGGTCCACGTCCGAGTTCCGACCAGGGACATCCGGGAGACCCGTTGGGACTGAGGACCGAACGGGAACGGTCTGGGTCACTCAGGTCTCTACGACCGACACACACAGGTATAAGTTTCGTCACACTCAGACTAATCGGTATGAAGGATGAACCTCGCAGGGAGCCTCTTTCCGTCCTTCTCACCCGGTCGTGGGTCCCCGACCCGAAGTAAGAGAGTGGACATATCTTTTCTCGAGGTCACGGAGCCTGTACAGTAGCCGGGTAGTACGGAACATCGGAGGTCCCGTAGTCCTCCCTTCCTGGTAGACAGAAGAACGTATATACAAGAGGTAGTGTCGGACCCCCACCCCCACCCCTGGCCCCGGTACTTCGTTCAACCCTTGGGGTTGGGTTCTGAGGTGGGTCTCGTCGGTGGAGGACAGAACCCCGGGTGTAGAGTCAAGGGTGAAATAGACCCTATCTAGTATTTAAGGTGTGTTGTCCGAGAATTTTTTTAAACAAATGACTACATTGGATTTATGGATTTTTGTAATACTGTGTGTGTGTATCTATCCCTGAATCACTAGTGAAAAACCTCCTTACTGTCGAGTACTATCTAAACCAAACATTCCTACTCGTGAAGTTTTTATAATGTTAACCTTTGTTACAGTTCCAAGGTTTAAATCTTGAGAAGAAATGGATTTACACGATTAAACCGTTTGATGTCCGAACTCATTTAACACCTAACAGTACAGGCATGTACCCAAAAACAACAACAGCAAACATCTTTTTTCCTAGTCGATATTTTGTCACTTCCGGTTTCTTATATAACTGTGACAAGTCTTGCCATAAACGTGCAACGTGCTCTGTTTACTCTCCGGTAGTGTGTTTATTACTGATGTCTTTACGTTTAATTTTATTCCTGTCGTAAAGAGTTACTAACCCAACCGTCTCGGGTCCCGAGACAGGTGAGGGTACTACTTCACCTTTCTCTCCGGAGGTGGTAGTCCCCCTTACCTTTGGCCGTGTTTAGAACCACTCATTAATTTTAATACATAGGGGTTGGGTCCGGTTCGGAACGTACACACTGTCTCTTTGGAGTCTTGTTGGTGCACGGGTGGTCCTCTCCTCGCCGTCGGGACCTCCTTCCGTCTGGAGGACCCTTTTTTAAGTACTAATAACACTCCCCTTTTATTCTCGTTTGACGTTGGGGTGTACCTCTCACACTACGACAGCGAACACCCTTTTTCACACACACACAGGTGTTCAGACACACACACAGACACGTACACACACTCACAAGTATACGGACATCAACACGTATACACAAACAGCGTACACACACGTACACAGATGAAAAAATTCGTATTCCACGTCAGTCCTTATTACCACTAGTAGTATCAATTAACTAAAAGTGGGACACGGTCCACGACAAGATTCGCGAAGCGTGAATAAGTACGTAACTTAAGAGGATTGTTAGGATGTTCCCCCAATGTTAACAATGGAGACGAAATGTCCGATCCTTTGACTTCATTCCTTATCGGTGTACTGGAGGGATTCCAGGGCACTGGAGCATCCGTCGTTTAGACTTGGGTTCACCGGGCCAAGGTTTTGGGTCTGGTCTTAGTGAAACAAGACGACGTTCGGGTTTTATACTCTCCGTCCCGTCCAATAACTTGTAAAATTCCTGATATCTACAAAAAGTCAAAGGATAACATGAAAATTTAATAAAAATCTAAATTTCAATAAGGAAATTTTTTCCTTTTCTCACTGTGGAAAAGGGAGTGTCATCTTCTCACGACATTCTAAGGAGGAGGAGGAGGAGGAGGACTCTACTACATTCACACGAACTACCTCTTTGTACCCATTATAGTACGTCAATACGTTAGTCCACATGTAAAGTGTACTTAATGTCACGTGGACCTCTGTGACTACTTTAGGACCTACGGATCTCGACAGTTTACGCCAAAAAGTTTTTTTTCCTTATGTGGTCGGGTGTGGGACTGAAGTGTTGGATATTAATTAATCCCTTTCTTTCTCTCTAGACAGACCAAAACACTGAAGTTGAAAGGTGGACTTTATATTTCAAGATTCTTATAGTAAACCGAGACGAGTAACGACGGAAACGAAGACCGAGATTGAAGGTCTGAAAAAATAAAGATAAAAGTCACGACGATGGTTTTACTCTTACGTTTATATAAGACGTATTAAGTATTCGATATGATACTTACAAGTTCACGATGATGAACACAGTGTCGGTGTTTGCATTCGTGTTCATGCAGGTCTGTCGACGAGACAGAGAGTGAGAGCTCGGTCGGTTATCTCGGACCTCAATTTGGGTTCTGAACAGGCGTTAAGGCCAGAGTTTTAAGATACAAATGAATTAATTGATCTTTTCCGATTCGACAAGTAGAGTGCACGATTTATTCACACTTGTTGAAACGACCACCTTTCGTGTCGTTACAAACACGGTCCGACCATGGGGTATGTGACATGGGAAAGGGTAAAGACCATGGTTCATAGAAAGAACAGACGTCAATCCAAATTTTTTTTTCATGTGTAACTAACTTTAAGATCCGTGTTCAGGTAAGTACTTTAGTTACTGACGATAAACACCCAACTGGTCCTGTTATTGAACATAGGGTGGAGGTCTCTAGGACTAGATCATCGGATCCACCCGAGTCCGTACACCTCAAATTTTTGAAGGGTCCTCTAGTGTCATCCCTCAGTTCAAAACTCGAAGGTGTGTTTTCTCGAGGAACTTATTTAGGGTAGGGGTCTTTCTCTTCGTGGTTCCTACACACCAACACAGGTAGTTCGTGTACGACGTATGTGGGGTGTACGTTCGAGGGATCCTGTCTTACCTGTGTTCCCTTGATGGTACCTGTGGTCGACTCCTGGTTTCGCCCAGTGTCTTTACTTTTGTGGCGATACACCCCTTATGACTAGTTATAACCGTGTACGACGAGAAACAGGTTTATATTAGAGTAACTTAAGGACGAGACCGAGTGTCCGAATCTCAGTGAAGGAGAAGGGAACTTTGACCTGACCGGTCAGATAACGAGACTGGTGTCTGACGCCGTCTTTACTGGAAGACTCTAAAAACGTAGGTCAGGAATTCTTCCAAACATGATGAAAGAGGGTTCATTACAGTCGAGTGACACGATGGTCCTCCAGGTCCGACCTGTTTACTCACTGGTTTCCGGGGGTCCTCTCCGGGACCTCTACTCTGTGGTAAACCCTGTAAGGTCGACCATCTCGAGTCAACTTGTGTCGGCGTCCTCTGGTGTCTAGGGTCGACTACAGTTCACCTCTTCTCGACCGGGACGTCTCGGGACAGACTTGTGACTAGGTGTCTTAAGACTCGTTATTTTATATCACACCACGACTCGTGGTTTATACCTCCAAACAATGAACCGTTATTGATTTGGTGTGATTTAGAGGAGACATAATGACTCCGAGACGATTGGATATCACGGGTCCCGTATCTGTGTGTACAGGGAACTCCTCCGAACGTTCCGCCTCCACGAACCAGCTCGGTCTACGACCCTTATATAAGTGACTCACTAGAAAAATACTTTACAGAGGTCACCAGACTCCACTGGACAGGAATGGGTCGGTTCCACTCCCCGGGCATCCCTGGACCCCCTTCTTCGACTGTGAGGTGTGACCTACACGTCGAGAAATGACTAATGGGTCTAGGGTCTGAGTAAAAGACAGGACGAAACACAGGAGTCTCCAACGGGGAACCTTGAGAGTACGGAACACTCTCACTCCACATCCAGTCATTCACGTCCTCTGACCTCCCGCGTAGGAGTCCCGTACGTCCCGAAAGAAACCACGGTGTCAGCCCTCTCCGATCCCGTAGACTCTACGTCACTACGTCGAAGGACGAAGAAAAGGTTCGACACCACATGGTGGGTCTAGGGGAAGTTCTGTCGTTCCAGATAAGGGGACACATCCCTCCAAACGTGTTAAAGTGAGTGGAGTGTACGATCGTTTCATTACAAGTTTTAAGAGGTTCGCTCCGAAATTATCATGCACTTGGTTCTTTAAGGTCTAGAGGTTCGACCCAAATCTTTTCCGTCTCCTTGGTCTCTAGTTTAACGGTTGTTGGCAACCTAGTATCTTTCTCGTTCTCTTAGGGTCTTTTTATAGATGAAGACGAAGTAACTGACGTGATTTCGGAAACTGACACACCTACTGTTGTTTTACACATTTTAGGAATTTCTCTACCCTTATGGTCTGGTGCAATGGACGGAGGACTCTTTGGACATACGTCCAGTTCTTAGTTATCAATCTTGGTTTGTACCTTGTTACCTGACCAATTTTTAACCCTTTCCTCATGTAATTCCGACATATAACAGTGGTACGAATAAATCGAAGATACTTCTCATGTAATACACTTTACACCCGACCTACTTAGTGTTCGACCTTAGTTCTAACGGTCCTCGTTATAGTTATTGGAGTCTATACGTCTACTGTGGTCGGATTACCGTCTCTCACTTCTCTTTGACTTCTCGGAGAAATACTTCCGCTTTCTCCTCTCAAATGTTCGACCGAACTTTTGAGTCGTAAGTCTTTTACTTCTAGTACTGTCGACCAGGGTAGTGAAGCACCGTTTATCTACCCCTTTGTTACCTTTGTCACTGATCTGAAATAAAAGAACCCGAGGTTTTAGTGACGTCTACCACTGACATCGGTAATTCAATTATCAACGAAGAACCTTCTTTTCGATACTGGTTTGTATCTGTCGAATAATTTTTCGTCTCTGTAATAAAACGGTTGTTTCCAGGTATATCAGTTTCAATACCAAAAAGGTTATCAGTACCTACCTACGCTCTCAACTTGGCATTTCTTCCGACTCACTGTTTCATAACTACGAAAAGTTGATACCACAACCTCTTCTTAGAACTCTCAGGGAACCAGACGTTCCTCCAGTTTGGTCAGTTAGGATTTCCTTTAGTCAGGACTTATAAGTAACCACCCTGACTACGACTCCGATTTCAAGGTTTTAAAACCGGTGGATTACGTTTTTTGACTGAGTGACCTTTTTTTAGGACTACGACCCTTTATGACTTCCGTCCTTCTCATCCCGGGTTGTCTCCTACTCTACCAACCTACCGTAGTGGACGAGTTACCTGTACTCAAACTCGTTCGAGGTCCTCTACCACTTCCTGTCCCTTCGGACCGTACGACGTCAGGTACTCCAGTGTTTGTCAGTCTCTTCTGACTCACTGACTTGTTGTCCCTCCAGGGACAGGGTTTTAGTGTAGGGAGGTCCGTCGACTGTAGGTTACTGACCAGTCGTGTCTCACCTTTCGGAACTCGGAGACGGGTTTCAGTCCCTACGAAACTTCCTGTGAGGTTGACCCCCAGTCGACTCCAGTGACAACTGCAATCGAGACAAGTCCGGAGGGAGACAGGGTGTGACGAGGGAAGGTGGTCGGCAGAGGAGGTTCGGGGGGATTAAGTCGAGAGGGGGGTTGAGGAGGGAGGTCCGGGTAGGGGAGGGAGTGGTGGAGACAAGGAGAGAGTCCACGTCTAGGGGACCTAGGTAGACCCACCGTCGGTCGAGGACATGTAATGTCACACAACAGGGACGTCAGACTCCAGTACAATAATAGTGGGGGAAAAGTGTTCCTCTCTTTCTTCCTTCCTTCCCGACCTCCTCCTTTCTTTTTCTTTTCCTTGACCTCTTAGTCTCTCTGTGCTTTGACTGGTTCGGTAGGTGACCATCTACTCCGTCCAAATTGAAGGTAGGTAGACCAAGGTTTTAGGTACACTGACAATCCCCTTCGAGCGACTAACTTTGACGGGTGGGACCGGTCCGTGGTATCATTGGTAAACGTACTCAACAAAATACTGTCCTCTAGGACTATTCCTTATACCTTGATTATTCGGTGGTGGTTGGCCTTCTCAAGTCCTTTCCAGATTTCCTCTGTGGTGCACAGGCAAGTGAAGGGCCTTAGAGAGAACGATCGTAGGTAGAACCGACTCGCTACGCACACGGTGGTCCTTTCTGAGACTTAATCTTACTAACCGGTTTCTGGTGGGCCTTTGATTAGGTTAGTAGTATTTTGGGCTCTGACAGTCGGTACGCCGTCTCGTCAAGAGGACCCAAGCGAATGGGATGACGAGAGGTGGGCCCACGGGAAAGGGTTATTTTAGAGAACGAAACAGTCGTGTACACAGAGGAACCTGTTAAGTAAAGACTCACAATCTGTTCTCGGGTCAAACCCCGGGACCTTACCCAGGGGGAAGGATGTTGTACTGGTTCCATAAATAAACTAACATTTCTCTCACCGGGAAGAATCGGACAGTTGACTCCTTGTCTCAACATTGAGAGACTCCACTTAAAGTAAAGATTTTCATCTCCTTATTCTTTTATTAAAAATTCAAAAGGAAAATTACACACTCTTTATACGGAAGAGAGTGTACTCACCTCCTTCGACATCCTTGGTTCACTTGTCTCCCGGTGGTACTACTACCTCAATAACCCTTTACGTCTTTCTCTCTTTACTTTGGAACCCCTGTTCGAACAGTGGGATGAGGACTGCAGTGGAGGTGTTTCCGAAGAGAACCTAGTTTTGAGAGGAGACGGGGGCTTACTACCTAGTCGAGAGAAGGTTTCATCTTTCTACATACGATTGTTTTGGAAGAAGGGGACTTGGGGTGTGTCAGTTAAAGGTGTCTTCTCGTTGTCGTCTTTTATTTTATGGTGGATGTGAGTTTCATTCTTTCCCCTTTGGTGTGTAATTGAATCTCTATCGGTCAGTCCCGTAGACCCGTGTCACGGGTCGAGACTGAGGAAACGACCATGTGTGTTGTGTGTATGTGTGGGTTACGTATGTTGTGTACGTGTTGTGTTTCGTCTTTGTTGTGTATTTTGTATATGTTGTCTGTTATATGTGTTGGGTATGTCGTGTGTTGTGTGTATGTGGGTAGTGTGTATGTATTGTGTTGTGTATGTGGGGTGACATGTGTTATGTGTGTTGTGTATGTTGTATGTGTGTTGTGTGTATTGGGTGTTTTGTCTCTTTGTGTGGTGTGTTTCGTATATGTTGTCTGTTGTGTTGTGTTTTATATGTGTTGTGTGTGTGTTATTGTCTCTTGTGTGTGTTATGTGTATGTGTGTGAAAACTCGTTAGGTCACCCTTCTTCGTTTCATCTATACGGGACTGGTGGTCTTTGTTCCTCTAGGGTCCACCTCACTACCTCGAAGAGTTCCCCGGTTGAGTCACCGGTCCAAAGGGGGGACCCCTGGGAAACCACCCTCCCTACGACCGTCCACTTCCGGTCGGTGAATCCCTGAAAAGGTTCCTCTTCTACTTCGTTCCCTTTGTGTTGGTCTCGGGACCTACCGGGTCCTCGATTAAGTTCAGTTTGTGGTGTAAGATTCCCAGGGAAACTGGCACCTTCTCAGTGTCGACACAATTTGGAAGTCCCAGGAGACGGGAAAGGAAGAGTCCGACATTTCCCTCAATCTCATGACCCACGTCGGGTCTTTGGGTGACCCCTGGTCGTTCGAGAGTTCTCCCTTCCGGATCAGAGAGGGATTTTACCACGTAAAGAAAAAAAATTTAAAAACAGGTACGAGACGTCATACACCCTAGAATCAAGAGACTGATCACTAGCTTGAGTAAGAGGGACGAAGCCGTCGAGTCTCAGAATTAGTGATCTGGTGGTGTCTTTAGGGGTCACGTGTGAAACCTAAAAAATTGAGTCGAGTCTAAACTTACCCACTTCTGTCTCCTCCAGGGTTGTTGTCTGACAAACACAAAAGATCACGTTGTAACTCCCCGAATACTACTGTAGATGTCTTGTAATCAGTCCCCCCTAGAATTATCGTCGTAAATGACGGTGGTCGTTTTCCTTCAGAGGACCTCCTATGTTCTCCCTTTAACCACTCGGGTCCCGAAGGGGTCACCGGGTTACCATTTCTTAGACGTTCGTTACATCCTCGACGTCCTCGACGTCCTCGACGCACAAGTCAAGAAACCAGACCTTCTAGGGGACCTCCTTCCATACCGTTCAAGTCAAGTCAAGTTAAGTCAGTGAGTCAACCCAGGCTGAGAACCACTGGGGTACCTGACGTCGTGTGGTCCAAAGGGACAGGTAGTGGTTGAGGGCTTCGAAGGAGTTTGAGTACAGGTAGCTCAGCCTCTGCGATGTGTTGGTAGAGTAAAAGACAGTAGGGAAAGAGGAGGGTGGAAGTTAGAAAGGGTCGTAGTCCCAAAAACGGTCACTCAGTCAAGAAGTGTAGTCCACCGGTTTCATAACCTCAAAGTCGAAGTCGTAGTCAGGAAGGTTACTTATAAGTCCTGATTAAAGCAAATCTTAACTGACCACCTAGAGGAACGTCAGGTTCCCTGAGAGTTCTCAGAAGAGGTTGTGGTGTCAAGTTTTTGTAGTTAAGAAGTCGCGAGTCGAAAGAAATATCAGGTTGAGAGTATAGGTATGTACTAATGGCCTTTTCGGTAACGAAACTGATCTACCTGCAAACAACCGTTTCATTACAGAGACGAAAAATTATTCGACAGATCCAAACAGTATCGAAAAGAAGGTTCCTCGTTTGTAGAAAAGTAAAGTACCGATGTCAGTTGTAAACGTCACTAAAACCTCGGGGTTTGTTATTTCAGACAGTGACAAAGGTAACAAAGGGGTAGATAAACGGTACTTCACTACCCTAGTCTACAGTAATAGAATCAAAAGACTTACAACTCAAAATTCGGTTAAAAAAGTGAAAAGAGAAAGTGAAAGTAGTTCTCCGAGACATCAAGAAGAAGTGAAAGACGGTATTCTCACCACAGTAGACGTATAGACTCAAAAAACTATAAAGAGGACCATTAGAACTATGGTGGAACACGAAGTAGGTCGGGTCGTAAAGCGTACTCCATGAGACATATATTTAATTTATTCGTCCCACTGTTATATGTCGGAACTACATACGGAAAGGACTAAACCTTGGTCAGACAACAAGGTACAGGTCAAGATTGACAATGGAGAGCTGGACGTATGTCTAAAGAGTCCTCCGTCCGTTCCACTAGACCATAAGGATAGAGAAAGTCTTAAAAGGTCAAACAACACTAGGTGTGTCAGTTTCCGAAACCGTATCAGTTATTTCGTCCTCATCTACAAAAAGACCTCGAGAGAACTAAAAAGATACTAGGTTGTCACAATCGTTAAACTGGAGATCAAGGAGATGGAAAAGATTTAGGTCGAACTTGTAGACCTTCAAGCACCAAGTGTACGACAACTGCGGACTGAATCTCTTAAAACTTGTAATGAAACGATCGGACACTCTACTCATGTTCACATGTCATAAAACTCGTAAGAAACCGTTACGGAAAGAAATCCTAACCTTACTTTTGACTGGAAAAGATCAGGACACCGGTGATGACTCAAAAGGCTTAAACGACTGTATAACTCACGTCGTAAGTGTCTTAGTAGAAAATACTAAACTTTATCGAGTTGACCTTAAGGTAGTGGAGGTGATCGAAACAAGTATCACTACGAAGGATTCCGGACAGACTGAAGTGTAAGGTTCTACAGACCGAGATCCATTCACTAGTGTGATAACACTAATAGACCCAGTACTTCTAGAAAAAACACATTAAGAAGACACATAAGAATAGTGGAGAAGATTTATAGAAGAAGAGAATCCAGGTATGACAAAGACAGGAAATAACACGGGTAGAAACGTACTTTATAAGGGAACCATAGAGATTAAAAGAACTTCTCCAGAGATCAGAAAGGGTAAGATAACGGAAGGAGATAAAAAAACGTGACTAGTGACTCCTTCGGAAAGAATGGACCCGTACCGTTGGGTGAGGTCATAAGAACGGACCTCTTAGGGTACCTGTCTCCTAGGTCGGGTACCCCAGCGTTTCTCATCCTTTGTTCACCTCACTGAAAAGTGTCGTGTCGTAACACAACACTACTCGTCTTATGACAGGGGGAGTTTCTACAGACACAGGATTCGAGACCTTGGATATTTATGTAATCCGATGTACTGTTTCCTCCTAATCCTATCGTCCACTTTACTTCCTTTAATTTTACTTCCTACGATTCATCGACTGGAATTTTATCCCTCTAAAAGGACCTGTCGACTCACGTAGGTTGTACCAGAGTCCAGGGTCGACACCCACTCCTGTGCTCTCTGGTCTCCACACCCTTTTCTTGAACTAGACGACAACGATGAGACTTCCTCACTCCTGTACTAGGGTCCCTACGTCTACTGGTGGTCGTCGACCTTTCCGAGGGACGTCGGAGGTCTGTCTTAACGGTGTGATTGAGGAACGAGACTCGGGGTCCTCTGGGCACAGTTGGTAGACCTGATGACTTCACACTCTATTGTCTACATACAACAGACTTCAGTGGTCCAAACACTACTAAACAATGTCGGTGTCATCCTTTGATTACACACACACAATCAACGAGTCCACACAGGTTGAGAAACGTTAGGGTACCTGACATTAGACGGTCCGAGCGGACAGATACCTTAAGAAGTCCGTTCTTATGACCTCATCTAACGGTAAGAGAAGAGGTCCCCTAGAAGGGTTGGGTCCCTAGCTTGGACCCCCGTAACGTCCGTTTAAGAAATGGTAGACTCGGTGGTCCCTTCGGGATCTTTTGATTATGTTAACGTCTTTTTAATCCTTTCCATAATATAACGTACTTTTAACTTGGTATAATGTACCTGACTTAACATT
The DNA here is from genome assembly GCA_006410555.1 of Capra ibex. NCBI lineage: Eukaryota > Metazoa > Chordata > Mammalia > Artiodactyla > Bovidae > Capra > Capra ibex. The sequence goes on along the minus strand of SJYO01046538.1, from coordinate 61,116,327 downwards.
GGAAAAAAAAAGTATATTGTCGTGTGTCTTTTACAAGAAGAAACTGTTAGTATATGTGTGAAGATGTTGTGTCAGAGTCATGTACCTCATGTACACGATCTTACACAAAAAAGGTGGGGATAACAATGCCAACAAACAAAGTCTCCAATTGTCAGACACACGTGTAGGAACTAATCATAGAGTCCTGTTTAGGGATCTTGAAGTTGATGAAACGTTTCTTACTCTTGAAAGAAAAATTTACACACCGAAACCTAAAGGTTGTAGTAACGATACTGTGTGGTGGGGAGGAAACCGGGGTCTGGAACGACTGTGTCCCGTAACTGGCATATAGAAGAACTAACAAAGAAGACTCTCCATGAGGGAGGTGGAGGAAAGAAATGGCGGTCTGTGAAAGAGAAACCCTAGTGTAGCGGTCTCCGACACTGACCCACTCGACTTCGGTACCGAGAGACCTGATGTCCATCGTCGGGTTCCCATCCTGTCTACAAGAAGGTTCCAAATTTCTGGTAATTCAAAGTAACTAGACGAGGTGAATTAAAAACTTCATGAAACAGGAAAGATAAGGAGAATTTCGAAACAAAAAGAAAAAAATATATTTTCAATTTAAATAAATAAAATTAAACTCCGATTAATGTTATAACATAACCAAAACAGTATGTAGTTGTACTTAAGAGGTGTTCACATGTGCACAAGGGTTAGGACTTAAGGGGAGGGTGGAGGGAGGGGTATGGTAGGGAGACCCAGTAGGGTCACGTGGTCGGGGTTCGTAAGACATAGGACGTAGCTTGGACCTGACCGCTAAGCAAAGTGTATACTATAATATGTACAAAGTTACGGTAAGAGGGTTTAGTAGGGTGGGAACGGGAGAGGGTGTCTCAGGTTTTCTGACAAGATATGTAGACACAGAGAAAACGACAGAGCGTATGCCCCAATAGTAATGGTAGAAAGATTTAAGGTATATATACATAATCATATGACATAACCACAAAAAGAAAGACCGAATGAACTGAGACATATTAGTCGAGGTCAAAGTAGGTGGAGTAATCTTGCCTAAGTTTACATAAGAAAAATTACCGACTCATTATGAGGTAACACATATACATGGTGTCGAAAGAATAGGTAAGTAGACGACTACCTGTAGATCCAACGAAGGTACAGGACCGATAATATTTGTCACGACACTACTTGTAACGTCATGAGCACAGAGAAAGTCAAGACCAAAGGAGTCACACATACGGGTCGTCACCCTAACGACCCAGTATTCCGTCAAGATAAACATCAAAAAATTCCTTCGAGGTGTAACAAGAGGTATCACCGACATGATCAAAAGTAAGGGTGGTTGTCACATTCTCCCAAGGGAAAAGAGGTGTGGGAGAGGTCGTAAATAATGAACATCTGAAAACCTAGCATCGGTAAGACTGACCGCACTTTACCATGGAGTAACACCAAAACTAAACGTAAAGAGACTATTACTCACTACAACTCGTAGAAATGTACACAAACAATCGGTAGACATACAGAAGAAACCTCTGTACAGACAAATCAAGAAACCGGGTAAACAACTAACCCAGGAAATAAAAAGACCTTAACTCGACGTATTCAACGAACATATAAAAACTCTAATCAACAAACAGTCAACTAAGTAAACGACAATAAAAGAGGGTAAGACTTCCGACAGAAAAGTGGAACGAATATCAAAGAAAACAACACGTCTTCGAAAATTGAAATTAATTCAGGGTAAACAAATAAAAACGAAAATAAAGGTCATAAGACCCTCCACCCAGTATCTCCTAGGACGACACTAAATACAGTCTCTCACAAAACGGACACAAGAGGAGATTCTCAAAATATCGAAGACCAGAATGCAAATCTGGAAATTAGGTAAAACTCAAATGAAAACACATACTACAATCTTTCACAAGATCAAAGTAAGAAAATGTTCACCAACTGGTCGAAAGGGTCGTGGTGAACAATTTCTCTAACAGAAAAGAGGTATCGTATAAGAAAGGAGGAAACAGTTTCTATTCCACAGGTATCCACACACCCAAATAGAGACCCGAAAGATAAAACAAGGTAACTAGATATACAGACAGAAACACGGTCATGGTNACTAGATATAAAGACAGAAACACGGTCATGGTAAGACAGAACTACTGACACCGAAACATCATCTCGGACTTCAGTCCGACCAACTAAGGAGGTCAAGGTAAGAAGAAAGAGTTCTAACGAAACTGATAAGCTCCACAAAACATAAAGGTATGTTTAACACTTTAATAAACAAGATCGAGACACTTTTTATGGTAACCATTGAACTATCCCTAACGTAACTTAGATATCTAACGAAACCCATCATATGAATAAAAGTGATATAACTAAGAAAGTTAGGTACTTGTATCATATAAAGAGGTAGATAATCACAGGATAAACTAAAGAAAGTGGTCACAAAATGTCAAAAGATATATATCCAGAAATCAAAGAAATCTGTCTATGTAAGGATTCATAAAATAAGAAAAGTAACGTTACCACTTACCCTAACAAAGGAATTAAAGAGAAAGATAAAAGAGTAATAATCACATATCCTTACGTTCCCAAAAGACACACAACTAAAATATAGGACGTTGAAATGATATAAGTAACTAATCGAGATCATTAAAAGACCACCTCAGAAATCCCAAAAGATACATCTCCTAGTACAGTAGACGTTTGTCACTCAAAATGAAGAAGAAAAGGTTAAACCTAAGGAAAATAAAGAAAAAGACGAGGCTAACGACACCGGTTTTGAAGGTTTTGATACAACTTATCATCACCACTTTCACCCGTGGGAACAGAACAAGGACTGAAATCCCCTTTACGAAGGTTAAAAAGTGGTGACTTCTATTACAAACGACACCCAAACAGTATATATCAAAAATAATACAACTCCATACAAGGAAGATAAGGACGAAAGACCTCTCAAAAATAGTATTTACCTACAACTTAAAACAGTTTCCGAAAGAGACGTAGATAACTCTATTAGTATACCGAAAATAAAAAGTTAAACAATTACACATAACGTAACTAACTAAACGCATATAACTTCTTAGGAACGTAGGGACCCATTTCGGGTGAACCAGTATCACATACTAGAAAAATTACACAACAACCTAAGACTAACGATCTTAAAACAATTCCTAAAAACGTAGATACAAGTAGTCACTATAACCGGACATCAAAAGAAAAAAACACCGTAGAAACAGTCCAAAACCATAATCCCACTACCACCGGAGTATCTTACTCAAACCTTCAAATGGAAGAAGACATTAAAAGACCTTCTCAAACTCATCCTATCCACAATCAAAAAGAGATTTAAAAACCATCTTAAGTCGACACTTTGGTAGACCTGGACCCGAAAACAAACGACCTTCTAAAGACTAATGTCAAAGTTAAAGGCACGAACACTACCCAGACAATTCTAAAAGATAAAGAAGGACCAAGTCAAAACCTTTCAACATGAAAAGGTTTTTAAACAAGTAAAGAAGGTACAACAGGTAAAATAACCGTATGTTAACGACTATCATCAGAGATTACTAGGAAACATAAGGACAGAACAGACAACACTAGAGAGGTAAAATTAAAGATTAAAATAACTAAAATAAAAATAGGGAAACAAAGAACTACTCAGACCGATTACCAAACAGTTAAAATAAATAGGAAAGTCTTTTGGTCGAAAACCGAAACAACTAAAAACGATACCAGAGAAACAAAGAAAACGTCAATAAAGACGGGATTAAAATTTCTAAAGAAAGGAAGATGATTGAGACCCCAAGAAGTAAAGAAGGAAAATATCAAGAAATCCACATCTCAATCCAATAAATAAACTGAAAAAAGAACAAAGAACTTCATACGGACATAACGATACTTGAAAGGGGAATCGTGACGAAAATGTCACAGGGTGTCCAAAACCCAACAACACAAAAGTAACAGTAAGTAAAGATACGTATAAAACTAAAGTAAAAACTAAAGAAGAAACTAAAGAACCAATAAGTCTTCGCACAACAAGTCGGAGGTATACAACCCTAAATATTATCAAAAAGAGGACATTAACTCTAGATTAGAATGACGTAATACCAGTCTTTTCTACGAACCTTACTAAAGTTAAAAAAACTTAAATGGTTCCGATCCAAATACCAGGTCCTACAATAGATAGGACCTCTTCCAAGGCACACGTGAACTCTTTTTCCACTTTAAGTAACAAAACCCCACTTTACATGATATCTATAGTTAATTCAGATTGACCAGATAACATAGTAAATTTCAAACACAAAGAAACAATTAAAAGACAAATCAACTAGATAGGTATCCACACTCACCCCATAATTTCAGAGGGTGATAATAACACAATAACAATTAAAGGGGAAGTATGAACAATCGTAAACAGAATGTATAACACCACGAGGATACAACCCACGTATATATAAATATTAACAATATAGAAGAAGAACCTAACTAGGAAACTAGTAATACATCACCGGAAGAAACAGAGTAAAGTATCGGAAACAAAATTTCAGATAAAATAGACTATACTCATAACGATGAGGACGAAAGAAAACCAGAGGTAAACGAACCTTATAGAAAAAGTTCGGGAAGTGAAAGTCAGACATACACAGGGAACAAAACTCCACCCAGAGAACATCTGTTGTATATATTCCCAGAACAAAAACATAGATAAGTCGGTCAGAAACAGAAAACCAACCCCGTAAGTTGGGTAAATACAAATTCCATTAATAACTATTCATACTAGGACAACGGTAAATGAAATAACAAAACCCAAACTCAAATATGTGGGGAAAACACAAAGGACAGATCTCTTATAGGAAATGGTAAACGACCTCTCGACCAAACCACCACGACTTAAGTGAGTCGAAAACGAACAGACATTTCGAAAAATAAAGAGGAAGTATAAACTTACTCTAGGAACGACCCATGTCATTAGGCCCGACATCCAATAAAAGAAAGTAGTGAAATTCATACAGGACGGTAAGGGAGGACCGGACTTCTCAAAGATAACTTTCTAGTCGACAATAGAAATACCCTTAGGGGAACACACAATAAACAACAAAAAAGGAACGACGAAAATTATAAACAAGAAACACAAACTAGAAACAATTAAACTAATTATACACAGAACCCCACAAAGTGGAACCCAAATAGGACAAACCCTGAGAGACCCAAAGAACCTGAACCCACTAATAAAGGAAGGGGTAAAATCCTTCCAAAAGTTGATAATAGTGGAGTTCATAAAAAAGTACCAGAAAGAAAAACAGAAGAAGAAGACCCTGAGTCCAGTCAAGTCAAGTCAGCGAGTCAGTACAGGCTGAGAAACGTTGGGGTACTTAACGTCGTTCGGTCCGGAGGGACAGGTAGTGGTTGAGGGCCTCAAGTAAGTCTGAGTGTAGGTAGTTCAGTCACTACGGTAGGTCGGTAGAGTAGGAGAAAACAGGGGAAGAGGAGGACGGGGGTTAGAGGGGGTCGTAGTCTCAGAAAAGGTTACTCAGTTAGGAAGTGTACTCCACCGGTTTCATGACGTCAAAGTCGAAGTCGTAGTAAAGGAGGTTTCTTTAGGCTCCCGACTAGAGGAAGTCTTACCTGACCAACCTAGAGGAACGTCAGGTTCCCTGAGGATACTAAGTTTACAACCTCGCAAATTGTAACAGGACCTACAGAGACTCTAACAGGAGTGAAGAAAATTAAGGAAAAAGAAAAAATGAGAAACTAAGTAAGTAAAGATGGTAAGATAGAAAATGAAGTGATTGGGATAGAAGACGGAGGTAATAAGATGATAAATAACGGAGGTCTCACAAAAACTAGAGTAGATAACGTAATAAGACGTTTCCGAACGTCTCGCGCCGGCTCTCCTCGATGAGGTACAGGCTCCAGTTCCCGTCTTCGGCCCTCCTGGGGTACGGGTTCCCCGCCGTCGGCTCTCCTCGATGGGGTGTAGGCTCCAGTCCCCGCCACCGACCCACCTCGTTGGGGTGCAGGTTCCTCGCCACCGACGCTCCCGTGTCCTCCCGGATCTCCTCGATAAGGTGCAAGTTGCAGCCCTCCCCACCGCCACTCCTCTATGGGGAGTAGGTTCCATTTCTCGTTACCGACGCGAAACGACCTCATCGGCACTTCTCTATGGGGTGCGGGTTCCATTCTCTTTGGGTTCATTCTACCATCCACAACGTTCTCCCGTAGTCTCCCGTCTGTGTGACTTTGGTATTAGTGTCTTTTGATCGGTTAGATTAGTGTGATCCTGGTGTCGGAACAGATTGAGTTACTTCGATTCGGTACGGGACACCCCGGTGGGTTCTACCCGTCCGTACCACCTCTCCGGACTATGTGACAACAAGTGACCTCTTCCCTTACCGTTTGGTGAAGTCATAAGAACGGAACTCTTGGGGTACTTGCCATACTTTTCCGTTTTACTATCCTATGACTTTCTCCTTGAGGGGTCCAGTCATCTTCGGGCTATACGATGACCTCTAGCCACCTCTTTATTGAGGTCTTTCTTACTTCCCTACCTCGGTTTCGTTTTTGTTATACGTCAACACCCACACTTACCACTATCTTCGTTCCAGGCTACGACATTTCTCGTTATAACGTATTCTTAGACCTTACAGTCCAGGTACTTAGTTCCGTTTAACCTTCACCAGTTTGTTCTCTACCGTTCTCACTTGTAGCTGTAAGATCCTTAGTCGCTTGATTTTACTGATCTTACCCACTTAAATTGAGTCTACTGGTAATATAGATAATGACGCCCGTCCTTAGGGAATTTTCTTGACCTCATCGGTAGTACCAGTTGTTTTCTCAGACTTTACGTCATGAATCTACGTTAGAGTTTTTGCTGTCTTACTAGAGACAAGCAAAGGTTCCGTTTGGTAAGTTATAGTGTCATTAGGTTCAGATACGGGGTTGGTCATTGTGACTTCTTCGACTGGAACTTGTCAAGATACTTCTGGATGTTCTGGAAAATCTTGATTGTGGGTTTTTTCTACAGGAAAAGTAATATCCCCTGACCTTACGTTTTCATCCTTCAGTTCTTTGTGGACCTCATTGTCCGTTTAAACCGGAACCTTATACCTTACTTCGTTCCGTTTCTGATTATCTCAAAACGATTCTTTTACGTGACCAGTATCGTTTGTGGGAGAAGGTTGTTATGTTCTCTTCTGGAATGTGTACCTGTAGTGGTCTACCCGTTGTGGTTTTAGTCTAACTAATATAAGAAACGTCGGTTTCTACCTCTTCGAGATATGTCAGTTGTTTTTGTTCTGGTCCTCGACTGACACCGAGTCTAGTACTTGAGGAATAACGGTTTAAGTCTGAGTTTAACTTCTTTTGTCCCTTTTGGTGATCTAGTAAGTCAATACTGGATTTAGTTTAGGGAATACTAATATGTCACCTTCACTCTTTATCTAAATTCCCTGATCTAGACTATCTATCTCACGAACTACTTGATACCTTACTCCAAGTACTGTAACATGTCCTCTGTCCCTAGTTCTGGTAAGGGTACCTTTTCTTTACGTTTTTTCGTTTTACCGACAGACTCCTCCGGAATGTTTATCGATACTTTTCTTCTCTTCACTTTTCGTTTCCTCTTTTCCTTTCTATATTCGTAGACTTACGTCTCAAGGAATCTTGTCGTTCTTTTCTATTCTTTCGGAAGGAGTCACTAGTTACATTTCTTTATTTCCTTTTGTTGTCTTACCCTTTCTGATCTCTAGAGAAGTACTTTTAATCTCTATGGTTCCCTTGTAAAGTATGTTTCTACCCGAGTTATTTCCTGTCTTTATCATATCTGGATTGTCTTCGTCTTCTACAATTCTTCTCCACCGTTCTTATGTGTTTTCTTGACACGTTTTTTCTAGAAATGCTGGGTCTATTGGTGGTACCCCACTAGTGAGTGGATCTCGGTCTGTAGGACCTTACACTCCAGTTCACCCGGAATCTTTCGTAGTGATGCTTGTTTCGATCACCTCCACTATCTTAAGGTCAACTCGATGAAGTTTAGGACTTTCTACTACGACACTTTCACGACGTGAGTTATACGGTCGTTTAAACCTTTTGAGTCGTCACCGGTGTCCTGACCTTTTCCAGGCAAAAGTAAGGTTAGGGTTTTTTTCCGTTACGGTTTCTTACGAGTTTGATGGTGTGTTAACGTCTTGGTCTCTAGTTTAACGGTTATAGGTGACCTAGTACCTTTTTCGTCCTATCAAGGTCTTTTTGTAGATAAAGACGAAATAACTGATACGGTTTCGGAAACTGACACACCTAGTATTATTTGACACCTTTTAAGACTTTCTCTACCCTTCTGGTCTGGTGGACTGGACGGAGAACTCTTTAGACATACGTCCAGTCCTTCGTTATCAATCTTGACCTGTACCTTGTTGTCTGACCAAGGTTTATTCTTTTCCTCAGGTAGTTCCGACATATAACGGTGGGACGAATAAATTGAAGATACGTCTCATGTAGTACTCTTTGCGACCCGACCTTCTTCGTGTTCGACCTTAGTTCTAACGACCCTCTTTATAGTTAGTGGAGTCTATACGTCTACTGTGGTGGGAATACCGTCTTTCACTTCTTCTTGATTTTTCGGAGAAATACTTTCACTTTCACCTCTCCTTTTTCAAACGAATTTCGAGTTGTAAGTCTTTTACTTGTAGTACCGTAGACCAGGGTAGTGAAGTACCCTTTACCTACTCCTTTGTCATCTTTGTCACAGTCTGAAATAAAACCCCCCGAGGTTTTAATGACGTCTACCACTGTCGTCGGTACTTTAATTTTCTGCGAATGAGGAACCTTCTTTTCGATATTGTTGGATCTATCGTATAACTTTTTGTCTCTGTAATGAAACGGTTTTTTCCAGGTAGATCAGTTCCAATACCAAAAAGGTCACCAGTACATACCTACACTGTCGACCTGACACTTCTTCCGACTCACGACTTCTTAACTACGAAAACTTGAAACCACAACCTCTTCTGAGAACTCTCAGGGAACCTGACGTTCCTCTAGGTTAGTCAGGTAAGATTTCCTCTAGTCGGGACCCTAAAGAAACCTCCCTTACTACGATTTCGACTTTGAGGTCATGAAACCGGTGGAGTACGCTTCTCAACTGAGTAACCTTTTCTGAGACTACGACCCTCACTAACTCTCGTCCTCCTCTTCCCCTGTTTTCTCCTACTCTAACTACCTACCGTAGTGACTGAACTACCTACACTCAGACTCACTTGAGGCCTCAACCACTACCTGTCCCTCCGGACCGGACGACGCTAAGTACCCCAACGTTTCTCAGTCTGTACTGACTTGGTAAGTTGACTTGACTAACGTAAAAAGTAATATATAACTGAGAAAAAATAAAGAAGATACACGAACAATTTGGAAAGAACGTAGAAGAGTTAGGAACACAGGTCCGATGAATAGACATTCAGGTAAAAACAAAACAAAACAAAAACGTAAAGGGATTATCGGTCAGTAAAGTACGTAAATTAAAGGTAAACGTATAGGAGAGACCACTCAACAGACAACTTCAGAAAATAAGTAAAGGATCAACCTAACAAACAAAAAGAATCAAAAAATAAAAAAATTCAAATTTTAGAAATTAAGAATGTACGTAAGGGTTTGTACTTGGGGGGAGGGTGGAGGGAGGGGTATTGTAGAGAGACCCAGTAGGGGTACGTGGTCGGGGTTCGTACGACTTAGGACGCAGTCTGTATCTGACCGCTAAGCTGGGACATACGTTCTGTCGTTTTTTCTGTGTCTACACATATTGCCTGAAAACCTGAGTCTCCCCCTTCCTCTCCCACCCTACTAAACCCTCTTACCGTAAGATTGTACATATGATAGTACACTCAGGTAAAACTAAAGTTCTAAAACCTTGTAAAAGTGATAGTAATAAGTCTTAAGAAATAGTCCATCCAAGGGATAGAGAAGGATAAAACAAACCAAACCACCCGTAAATAGGACAAGGAAATGGACGACCCATAAGGAGACAGAGAAGTAGAACAAACATAACGACTCAAACCCCACCGGAAAGACATAAGACCGTCAAACACCTCAAGAGAAATAACACCTCAAAGGAGTGACACCCACCCCAACATGCCCACCCCAACATGTCCACGAACAGTTCCAAAGAACCAATCTCTTCGAACACAACCACAAAACCACCCACCTCGACCTAAAGAAGAGAGACCTCACGTTCCTTCACAGGTTATTACTCAAACTCTACAGTCACTAAAACCTCATTGAAACCCGTCGGATATATAACTTCGAGTCCCGACACAAGGACATAACGACCTCTTAAACGTACTACAGAACGAGACCTTGAACAACCGGGAACCTACCACGAACCAAAGTCACATCCATACCTCCGCAAACTACTCGAGGACAGTTAATTACAAGAGACCTCAGTCCTAAAGAGACCACAAGTTTCCTAAACCTGAATTCGGAGGATGAAGACCAAAAGTCAGAATAAAAATGTCATCAGAGTTCTGAATAGGAAGATATGTCGTGGCAACTATTTTGCAGATCCAATTTCTACTTTTCAAAGAGGTGTCACTCCCTGTGGGTCTCCCCAAGTGTCTCAATGTGCCTCTTCTCTTCTCCCTCCTCCCTCAATCTCCATTGGACTTACTTTCCTCCACCTTAGTTTTCTCCTCTCTCGTTCGATCGGTCATTAGTGAAGGAATACACGTGAGGTGTAAGACCTGTCGAGTCTCTACAAGTTCCTGAATATGTCTCTTCTCTTCTCCCTCCCTGTGTCTCCACCGGTCCTTCTATTTTCCCCCCTTACTTTTCCTCTCTCTGTCTAGGTCGGTCATTAGTCAAGGGATTCACAAAAGGTGACAGACCTTGTGTGTCTCTAAGTGTCTCAACTCATCTCTTCTCTTCCCCCTACCTACTCTGTCTCCCCTGGACCACCACTTTTTCCTCAGGTTTCCCCCTCTCTCGTCAGTTCGGTCATTAGAGCGAGGGTTCATTTTTACCCATGACATCTAACCCAAGAATTTCCATGTTTTAACTATTGTTTATGGTTTTTCATTTCTAATTTTTAGATCTCGTCTTCAACCTAAAAGTTTTTATGTTATAATTTCTTTTCTTCTTTTTTTGTTTCAGTGTTTTTAATAATTTTTTATATATATATATATACTTCAAACGAAATTTTTGATCCCAGAAAAAACCCTTTCATTATCCAATATTTTTACTTTTGATTTCCTCATTATCTCCTGAATTTTAAAAATTTTTCAATTTTTTTTCTTTTTTTTTCTTACTAATATTTCTATCATTTTTATATAGATCCTGAAAGAGACCACAACAACACCCGTCACACCCCAGTCAAGTAAAAACCTATCAAGGAACCAGGCCGAATATAAAGAGTTCTAGATATCCGGGGAAGGATACATCAACCATGATTGATGTCCCAAAATTAGATAACGTGGACAGTGAAGGTTCCGAGGGAGACAAAATCGAAGAAGACACACGACCAGAGAAGTCCCAGACTAAAGGCGGGACTGTGTTCCCCCCACCACCACCTGTGAAAAATTTCCGAGTGAACAAGTCAGCACGACACCCCTCCCTCCCTACGACGTTTGTTTATTGTGACCGCACACGTACGTCACAGAGTCGGTGTGACCCGGACGGGGGTGAGTGCCTCGTACACGGGAGGGACGGGTGTGTCGAGTCCCAGATCCAACGAGGTGACCCTTGGCAGGTTCCGGTCGGGACCCGACGTACGTGGAGGGTCCAGATTCGACGAGTCCAAGTCCTTGAACCCATCAGGAGTCTCCGCGTCTGAGGTAACCCGGACGCAAAACACGGGAAGGGTCCAGACTCGTCGAGTCCACTACTCCACAAACCTTTCACACCAGCGACGCTGAATAGTGGACGGGGCTGGGACGGCGAGTAAAAAGACCCACATGTTGACCGAGTGAAAGAGTCCACCTACAACTGACAGGTCTTTGGGTTCTTCAGAATCAATCGTTTCTTCGGACGAACGTCAAACCATCTATTACACAGAGACCCCGACGCTAACGGGGGAAGACCTAGACCGACGGACAGTGACGTCCCCCTACCAGACGTCGGTCGATCAAGACAAGTCAGGAAACAAGGTACGCAATCTCGAGAAGCGTACCATCGAAAGGGTGTCAGACCAGACGATCGGGTTCAGTCAAGTGACTAACGGGAGTCCCGTAAGTCCGGACCAGGAATGAGATTCGTTACGTCGGACGTGGAGGGACGGGTCGGGGGTGAACGATTACCGTCCACGTCCACAGACGTGACGAAGAGACGATCCCCTCAATGTCAACCCGAGCATTAGACACCCAAAATTAATAAATAAATAAAAAGGAGGGACAATACAACGGGAGACACGAAGGTTCCTAGCGGTGTGTGAGCCGTCACTCTCAAAAGGACCACAAACCTTTGAAGAGAGTTCTGAGGGAAGGGCCCTGTCTCGAGTCAGGGATGGAGAAAACAGAGAAAAAAAAACAAACAAACAAGAAAATATAAAAAAGGATGGAGGAAAGTTTCTGTTACCCGACGAAAAGACCCACGGACTACAGGAGACGGTCGTAAGTCTTCAACAAAACACCTTAAATGAGTCGCAAATTTACAAGAAAACTACTTAAACACCCCCTCTTTTACCAGAGGGGTAGGATAAGGAGACGGTAGAATCCTGGCGGGGTTTTTGAAAAAGAAAGTTCTTTTAAACCCTGGATCTGGTCAGTGACCGTTGGAATGTTTAACGAAACTTTATCAGTTTTAGGAAACTAAGAAGGTACACGAAAATCGACCTTCTTTCCGACAATTCTTAACAGTATGTCACAGGTTTTGTGTGTATATAAGTGGTACCAGAAAGAATCACAGTGAGTGATCTTCGGTCCGCACGTGTCTCGTGGGAAATCACAGGTATCCTTGGACCTCGGAGACCAACCGTTTACTTGACTACGAGGGAAGCTTTTTCAGACACGTATCTCCCCTCCACATGCCCGAAGGTAGGGTCGAGTCGGACCCTTTTACCGATCACCACTCAGATCGACGAGGTTAAGTCTTCCGTGTCCGATTTAATTGAGTACCGATTACTCTAGTAAGGTAGTTTTGTCAAGTGGTTTGTCTTTGACCTACCCTTCTAAGGGTCTCAGAGGTTGTGACAGGTTCTGACTGGTAGTGGACTCGGGAGAGTCTACCGGACTTCCTCGGTCGGACCTCCAAGAATCTCGGGTCGTCGGTAGACCGTGAGCGGGTCGGGTCGGAGTGAGAGAGGTGGGGAAAGTGGTGGTTCGTAGAGGGATCAGATTGAAAAAGAGGAGACTATAGGGTAGAAGAGGTAGGGTCCTTTTTAACGAGTAGTAGAGTCGTCACATCCACACACAAACACCAAACACACCCTCTCCCCTTCCACACCTAACACACGGGTGTACTGGTACCATTTCCGAGTCGTCCCCACACGTCGTGTTAAGAGGTGTTCATCTTCACAGTAAAGGTCGAAGTAAAATTAAGAGTTTAAGTTCGGTCAGGGAAGGTCCTACTTGTTCCCGAGGTGGACGGGAACTGAAGAGATCCAAAATGTGTGGGACAAATCATACCCCCCTTGGAGTAAAGTGTCTGTTGTTATGACATGGTTTGGGGGTGTTCAGACCGCGTTTAACGGGTGGTCCGTTCTATCGTGGTCCATGAAACACTTCTTCCACTCACGAACCGGTAGAGTTTCGGGTCACGACCCCGGTAGTGATGGGTTCAGTGCTGTCCGTAGTCTGGTGGTGGGACCTGGAGTGCCGATGGGGTAGAGGTTCGGTTCACAGAAGTGGCGTGGTTCCCCCGTTGACGAGGGTCGTAGTCCGAAGTACCCTAGACCGACTGGAACTCTATGACGTTAGTCAGGGAGGTCTCCGTGTCTCGACCAGGGTAGGAGTCCGGGGCAAAAGGTCTACCCGTTGGACAGAGGTCGAAGTTCACCCCTCCTCCTGAGTAGTCGAACTCTGAGAGATCTTGTTGTCTACCATTAAACAACTGTGACTCTCTAAATTCCCCTGAGTTAACGTCAGGATGACTTTTTCGAAAGAGATTTTATTCTTTCGTGTGTCTAAGGAGTTGCGTGTCTTTAACGACTGTCGAAACAAAAGTTGGGTCTTCCTCATTTTTCTTCGACTGTTGAATAAAAACGTCCAATCCGAGTAAGTTCAGATAAAAATCTATAAAAAGGATTCATTCACGTGATCTTATCGTAAGTCAAACTTTTTAGTGGTAGACAAGGGTTCGTCATTCGGGACAGACCTCCCAAGACCCCATCCGTACGGGCCGACTAGTCTCGGCCACAGGGACGTCTGATCTTGTTTCCCATAAAACACAGGGGTCTCATCACGCCTCTCTTACGGGGCGTTCTCAGTGACGGCAACATTTACAGGTAGTTTGTTGGGGATTAGATAGAATAAATATTTAACTCGTGGTGTTTTTTACGGGAGCGGAAAATTTTTATTCAAGTTTATAAGGGAACATAAATTTATCTAAAGAATATTTTTCTAGTAAGTTGGAATAGAACCAACAATTCTATTTTTAATTGGATGTCTTTTTCGGTTGCGTCCTATGATATTTTCCGGGGAAGGGGCGGATCTAAAGGCCGAATGCTCTCGGCGAGGGAGGGTGGGATCGGTTCAAGAAAGGGTTTCGGGGTGAGTCCTCACTGAGTGCGAAAAGATACTTTTGCGTCAACCACGTACTTTATTGTAGTGCTGTCACCCTTAGACTGTATACTCATTGTCCGAGACTCGTGGAGGACCTTGATCGCAGCCGTACACCGTGGGCCCCTCCCGGTCCCACTACCGCCCGCCAGGGATCCGGGTGTCCGGACTAGCCCGGTCGACCCGAGACCGATAAAAATCGGAGGTCACCTAAATCAAGGGCGGTGGGAAACCTTATCGGATCGAGATTTACAGTAAAAAGAGGATATTCGGTCTTTTCCGGACGTTCCTTCCGACGTCTAAATCAACCAGTCATGTTCGCACCTTCCAGACTGTTGGTTCTACTCTTCGGGTCAGGTCGCTCGTGTCCCTTCCCGACCAAGTCCCTGGGGTACCGGTGGTGTGTCACGGACAACGACAAAGAGTCGTGTCCCACACACATACACACACACAGAGAAACGTATCTCTGGGGGTTCTGGGGTTCTAGGCGAGTAATAAAAACCGGAGAGACTTGTCAAAGGTTTTATTAATAGTCTTCCTTGAGGACGAACGAGTGTATGTGAGGGAAAGAGAGACAGAGAGAGAGAGAGGAGGAGGAGGAGAGACAGAGAAAGGGGAGAGAGATATATGTGTGTCTCAGGAAGAACCCCTTCAGTGATGATTTTTTAGGATACACGTCATCAATACTGTATCCTAAAACATTGAGCATCACTTCAAGTTGCCTTTGAGTTCGTGTTGTTCGGTGGAGAATAGATTCGGAACAAGGTCCTTCGTCGAGACAAGAACAATGGTGGGAGAGGTCTCGGTAGTCGTGCATCCGTCGTAGCCTGTCGGGTCTTGACGATGGACGTGGAAACGTGGTCGAGACCCTACTGAGGTCTCAGTTACAAATGGGTGGGATCACCGAAAGTTACTTCGGTCTCACACCCTTCAGTGCCCCTGTCCCTGGAGAGGGTTCGAACTACCACCCGTTTACACTGGGGAATCGTCACTTCGATTTTGTTGTCCGAGGGGACGACTTCACCCTGTTTTCCCGGTAGTCCCATCCTGACATCGGACTTAAAGTGTGTCGAGTTCAGGGTAGAGGGGTAATTTTGTAAACGGACGGTGGCGACAGGGAGTTTCGGTTCACGTGTTCCAATAACACGTCAGACGAGAAACTTCTCATCCCCGAACCCCGAAACCTCTTCTCACATATCCGTCTCCCCACTACCGACCTAAGGACGAAGTGGTAGAAAAGGGGAAAGAGTAAAAAGAGTATTCGTGTACGCCGACGGGGCATCCGATTGATTAGAACATAGGAAAGATTCACAGAGTAGTTTGTACGTCCGTAACACATTCTACAAGTCCGTTTTCTTTTGGTTCGTAAGAGAAGAAATCTTCAAAATAAATCCCTCGTCCTGTACGATAAATGAATAAAGAGAGAGAAAGAAAAAGAGAGAGAAAAAATTTCATATCAACTAAATCTCGAAGGGACCACCGAGTTACCATTTCTTGGGCGGACGGTTACGTCCTCTGTATTCTCTACGTCCAAGTCAGGGACCTAGTCCTTCTAGGGGACCTCTTCCTTTACCGTTGCGTGAGGTCATAAGAACGGACTCTTTAGGGTTACCTGTCTATTCGGACCTCCCGATACCAGGTACCTCGGCGCTTCTCAACCTGTGTTAAATCACTGACTCGTATGTATCAACTAAATGTTTGCACAACCGAAGTCTACATTTCACTAAGTCGATATATGTACAGATAAGAAAAATTTTAAGAAAAGGGAATATCCAATAATGTTTTGTAACTCATGTCAAGGGTCACGATATGTCTTATATATCATCACACACAAACAATCCTATACAATAAATCTTTTTCAGGTGTCCACAACGGATCAGTAGAACGTCGTCCTTTGACGTCTTAACGAGGTCTACGTTATTTTTTTGTCCCGTGGACACAAAGACTCACACCTGTAGTAATACAAAACTCTCCGGGATAGACTTTCATTGACCCGTAAATAGTTAGAGAGAATCTTTTACTTATTTTACTGTTTATTGTTTGTACCTAACTCACTACTGAATTATATTTGGTTGAATTCTACTTGGTCGTGAAATAATTTGTGTCGTCGAGAATGTTGTGACCCCTTCGTACACACATGGACACGGTTCGAACGAATGGGGCAATCACGGTTGCACCTAAACATCTGGCAATGTTATTGGTTCACCAAAGGACTCACAAGTTGGTATCACGTTCACGTCTCCACTTGTTCTTTTGGGTAATTATTGACCTCTATATCCGTGTACCCGGACGGGTTACTATGAGGTATACATATAGACGACAGTAATTTTGGTTCACACCACCCCCAGAGGACGTAACATAGGGGTGGAGGTTCTTACCTCAGGATTATTTCCGACAGCTAATGTCGTGGAGCGGGAACAGGGTTCAGAAGGTTTTTATATCTCCATTCTAGTGAGAGGTGAAACCAACTTTCTGTCCTTCTGTGCTGGACCCCTGGTGGTCCCCGTGCAGGAGAAGACACGCATCCCCTCTCCCTCTCTGCTCTTTTCTACCTCTGGTGTTCAGATCAACAGGGTCTTCGACCGACCAGTCTCTTAAGAAAGGGACGGATTAAATCAAGTTCAATCCAAACACAAAGAACGATGGTTTTCTTAAGGAAGTACCCGGAACCACTGAATAGGACTGGTACGGGGGAGGTAGTGAACTGGGGAAAGGGACTGTCACCCAATACATAGAATGGATGGACCGATTAAATCCAGGAGTGACTATCCCGGTGTGTGACCTCGTGTGATCATTGGGGTAGTGGGAGAGGGTTCGGGAGTTATACGATAACCAGATTTCGTTTACGGAAATTCGACTTCAGATTTCTCTCGTCTTAAGGGGTTCGTATTCCGAATCCTCCGTTTCGGGTGTCTAAGGTGGGTTAGGTCCAGGGTCTGGTGAGTAAATTGATCTTAGTGAAATAACCAATAATCTATTACCTGGCGGAGGGGATATAATTTAAATGCTTTTCAGTTTATGTCAAAAATCCCCAGATAATGGGTCGAGTACTTTTGGAGGTCTTGGAAGATTGTTGTGAGTGTTTTCAGTTAGTTACTCCCTATTTTTGGGGGTACTTCTCGAAGAGAGGTTAGTAGGAAGTCCCCCTTTCGTATAGTCGTTCTTGGACCACTCCTCTAATGATTCCCCGAATTAGATGACAGTCCCTTACCCCAGTTTTTACCTGAAGACTCTGGATGATCGGGACAGTACGTAGAGGGGGCTATACCTAAAACACCCCTGTCTTTCGAGTCACACGAAACAGGGGTAAATATTAACTCAAGGGAAGGAGTGACGTATGTCACACGATTCCACTGATTGATCGTACCTCCGGTGTCCGATGGACCCAGACTCCTACACTGGATCTCCATACCCCAATCTCGACCCGTGTCAACGACCGTCCTGGACTCCACCGAGAATCGTTTGTGGACACAAACACCTGTACGAAATTGTATTCAACATCTGTGTTTTTCTCTTTTACGGAAATCCCGTTCAACACCTACCTGTTCCTCCTTTACGAAATTCCACTAAACCCCCGTAGTACCCCTTACCTACTGGTTAACTCAGTTCCAACCGGAAGTCCCCGACGACGCTAAAAAGACCGGTCTTATCGTCGGGAGGGAAGTCAACCTCTCCGGAGGTAGGGGCTGAACCCGGAAGGGACCTCCGAGTCCGCCATTTCTTAGACGGACGTTACGTCCCCTAGGTCCAAACTAGGGACCCAATCCTTCTAGGAGACCTCTTCCTTTATCGTTGGGTGACGTCATAAGAGCGGACCTCTTAAGGTACCTGTCTCCTCGGACCGCCCGATGTCGACTACCCCAGTGTTTCTTAACCTGCACCAACTCGCTGAATTGTGAAAGTGAAAGAAAGTGTAGGGGGTGAATATTACAGGTGACGACACCGGTGTTTCCCCTGTACACTAGATGTTCCGGGTGGTCTCCGGTGAGGACCCTCTAAGACTCAATCTGGACTTACTTCTCTCAGGGGAAAGAAGGGATCACCAGTCCGTCCGTCTCACCTCGACTCTGGTCGGTCTCCTACTTCGGTATACGGTCTCCTGTGTACTGTTCTTCACTTCTCACAGGACTTCGGGACTCTGGGACCAAGGGGACAAGACAGGTTCAAGGTACGACTCTTAGTGCTTTGAGGAAACACGGATTCGGTGACATCAACTAAAGGACTGTAAGTATAGTTTCTCAGGAATAGGGGTTCGTACAGTGTGACATGAGTTACTTCTAAATTTTTAAAAAATTGTTCTACGTTTTAAAATTAAATGATAAATTAGTATACTTTAGTTATTGTTCGTAGTATAATTGATAGACAGTACAACCCCCTATACTCTCCGTATCGAAACACCGGGGTTTTACAACTTATTATCGTTGACATATAAGTGTGATGATATATATTTTACTATTTGTCTTGGATGGCGTATCGTGTCTCTTACCACGAGTTATGAGGTAGGAGACATTATTGGATTTACCCTTTTCTTGAACTCTTTATTATCTATGTTTTTATACACAATGACTTAGTGAAACGACATGTGGACTTTGTGTTGTAACAATTAGTTGATATTATATTTTTTACTTCTTTTTTTTTGATATAAGTCATAACTCGAGCATTCTACCTCGTAACGTTTTATCTAGACTACAAAAAGTATCGTTTAATCTTATGTTTTCCGTTTTAATTTTGTTTTATCTTCTCACAAGTACGTACTTGGTTCGAGTACTTTGGGGGAAGAGACCTGTTTTAAGGGTTTATCCAAAGAGACAAAGTGAGTCATCGAAATTTCGTCAACAATTAGTGTCTGGGTAATTCTTCGGTTTTGTGTAAACCAATGAAGACTTCGTGCACTAAAACCTTGAGACAAACTTAGAAGGTATCACCACACTACTCTCAATACAGTGTTTCAATTAGTAAGGGTCATACGAACATAAGTCCCATTACTTTTTGAACACGTTCGTCGGTACTTAGTCACTCGCCGGGTAACGTATTACCCAAAACTTCGTGCACAGCCCCTAGGTTCGGGTGCAGACGTGTTACGTCCGGTCAAACACGGAGGATAACTGGAAAGGACTTCGTCTTGACCTTGGTACACTACGTAGGAAGGACGGTTGTCAGTGAATAACGGTTATTAATTCAACCTACTATACCACTTTATCTGTAAAACCAAGGAAACCTCAAGATTTTTCTTCTGAGAAACTTCAGCGACCAAAGACCGTGTCTCGACACCGACCGACCCTACGCAATGTGAACCAGTAATGTTTTTGATAGGTAATTTTACTTTTAGTTTATAAAACGAGTTTATCAAGGACCGTAAACACAACCTTTGTTATCTGTATCGGGGTGACATTCTAATAAAATATGTATTCTTTTCATTTTCGAGTTTCTACGATCCTCGGTTTAGTATGCTCATTATGTAGTTTAGAGTTAGGTAGTACAAACTACAAGAACTCGTTATAACAATCGCTCTTTGATAATGAATTAGAACGGTCATAATAGGTTTCTCTTGTGAACGCTTTGTCCTGTTTGTACGACATTAATGATGTACTTATTTCTCAGACACATCGTATTTGACAAAGACATTGTAGTTGTGTCTGAGATCACATCGTGTGGTCATTAATCGGTACAATTGTTACCGGTTATACAAACTCCCCGACACTCTTAATTGTCACGGTCGTCTCCACATTCCTGAGACTTTTTGATGGACAACAAAAGTTGCTGTGACATTGATTTTTTAAGAAGACTTTGAATTGGGTCCCTGTTAGTATGTAAGATCCATGGTTGACCTTATATCGACCAAAGGGTCGTCTATAATCTTTATTAGTTTAGTCACAATAAAAGTAATATGCAAAAGAACATCCTTTTATTGAGAACCTAAGACAGTAATTGTTTGAGAATGACATAAACTTTAGAACGGGTTCTAGATTGTTCAAGTTTAATTATTCGACGAACCAGTAATATCAGAAGTACAAGTTGTTACCTTGTACTTAAATTGGTGTATCTTCTTTTCAAATAGAAAGAGGTTTTTGTATTTTGTGAATATTTACGATCTTAACGTTATTAATTGAGAACTGAAAATAATAAACTTGAGACGTAAATACCTAACTGAACGAAATTAGAAGTCGATAGTCAAATCGGTGACTACCTACTTACTTATGTTTAAGAGTCGTCTGGTTCGGTTGAGTACTATTCCTCACCCGTCCGAGTCGACCTCGTCTTTTATACAAAGGACTCAGGTAGAAGTCTCGTATGTTAATTTTCTGTTGTGTCGTTATTTGGGATAGGAAATGACTGACGTTTATTTGAAATGTAAAACCGACGTTTATAAACCCCGACTTTATTATTGTTGTCATTTATGATATAACCACTATTAATAATTATATAATAATTATAACTATCAATTACTAATTATATAATAAAAATAAGTTGTTTGTAGTCAAATAAGTTATCTGTATTTAAGACTACATGGTCTCCAGTCTGTCGATGAGACTTATGGAGTAAATAGTTATTATAGCGAACTATGTGTGTCAACGTAATCTTAGTCGACCTACTCACTGTAGTCACCCTTACCATGTTACTCTTAGAGGTTTTTAGAGGAGGAGATACCTTCGTTATTAACAATTTTAATTTCAAATGTCTTGAAACCTTAAGTTGGTTTCCGAACGTTGTTAGGTTTCTTGTAAATTAGTACTTTCTACTGACTTAGAGTCACTCTTGTAATTCGAGACACTGAAAAATTTCTAAATAAATAAAAAAAAACCGACACCACCCAGAAGTAACTACGTGTGTCCGAAAGAGATCAACACCACGGACAGCATATATCTCGGAGGAAAGATTTAGGGAACACATAGAACTTTCGGTTGTTGGAGTTTTAGTCGTGTCGATACCGGACTGATGGTGCAGATATCGGAAGGGTGTCGGGAGGAGGATCTTTAAACATAATAGACTGGACAGACCGTCGAGGAACCTTTTAGTTAATCACCCTTTTGGGGTGAGTATAGTTTTCCGAACGAAAATAGACTGGACTGAGTCTCGAGGGAGTGACACTTGTCTAAAAAATCGTCTCATGAACACCTTTTGTTGGTCACTGTTGACAAATCGTAGGTTTATCAGACTCCGTCACTAATGTCAACTGTGTTTGTTCTTTGACTGGTTTTGTGACTTTTACTCTTTTCCCACTTACTCTACAGGTGTTCCCCGATACATTTCGAGACTGTATAAGGATCATTACGTCTTACGTTACCCGTGTACGTCCTGACATATGTGTTAACCCTTACTGAACTCCTCCGGGAGAATGGAGACCAACTGGAACTCCGAGACGTGTTTACCCTTCACTTCTGATTTGGTTTCAACGGTTAACGGACTGGTTCGCAAGTACTGTACGTGGTTGTACGATCATAACAACGGACCCTTTAGGGACCTGTCTCCTCGGACCACCCCATGTCAGGTACCCCAGCGTTTTCGCAGAATCGTTGATTCTCTGAATCGTTGATTTGTTCTTCTCCTATTAAGTTTAGGTACGTTTTTTAATCCACATGACTATTTTGTTTAACAATATGTGTATAATTTTTGTCATCTTTAATAAAAAGTCAAACGTTGAAACAGGAAGGGTGACCTTAAGTCTGTTGACGTATTCAATTAGAAATATTTCGATAAGAATGTCTAAATATTACGTATTTCTAAATTAAATATACCACTATCATCATGTCTCCTTCTCTTCCCATGTTTCGATGTAATCTCGTCTACAAAATACATGATAACCTTAATTCAACCATAATTAGGTTCTATCTAAACATTCAATTCCAACGTTAAAGGGTTTTTTGATAATACTTAATTTTACCATGTGACCATTAATAGACAACTTGTGTTTCTTTCGTCATTAAGTTATTCTCTCCTTGTTTTTCTACACTGTACATCATTTGTTTATCGTTTTACCGTCTACATTTATAGTGGAATAGTTATTAATGTAATTAACATTTACCAATTTGTGAGGAAGTTTTCCTTCTTCCTCGTCTTACTTAATTTGATTGTATTAGGTTGAGACGCGACAGATGTGCTCTGTCCGAAATCTAAGTTTCTGTATTCATCCAACTTTCGTTTTCCTGACCTTTTGATATGGTACATTTAATCTATTTTGTTTGAAATTCTATTTTTGAGACCCTCTATCACTTCCTGTCCCTTCGGAGCGTACGACGCAGGTACCCCAACGTCTCTCAACCTGTACTGACTCACTGACTTGTTTTTATTGTTGTCAACCATATCTATTTTATTTCCTCTTGTGAAGTATTATTATTTTAACAATTAGGTGCTTCTTCTGTATTATTAATATTTATATATACGTATTGTCGTTTCAACTTTTAATTACTTCTTTTTTACTGTCTTGACTTCCCTCTTTATGTGTTAAGTTGTTATTATTAACGTCTGTAGTTAAGGAGGGAAAGATATTACCTGTCTGGTTGATCTGTCTACTAGTTCATCCTTTATTTTCCTGTTTCGTTCTGATGTTTGATTACTCTAAATTATTTTGTGACGCAGGTGATTGCCGTCTTATGTGTAAGAAGAGTATATGTGCACTTTAGAAAAGGTCCTATCTAATACGACGACGATTCAGTGAAGTAAGCACAGGCTGAGACACGCTGGGGTTCCTATCGTCAAGTCCTATCTAATACAATCCGGTATTTTGTTCAGAATAATTTTACGGTTCTTGACTTCAATATGTTGCTACACTGACTTCACCCAAGTGGGTTGTTATACTTTAATTTAAGTTTTAGTCATAATATTCCTTAGACCCTATAAGTGTTCCGACAATTTTAAATCCTTGTGTTAGGATTTTTGGGGTTTCCCAGTTTTCTGTTTATTGTGTTCCGTTTAATATTTTATGTAACTCTACTTACTTTTGTTTTAACGTACAGTCACAGGGTTATGGCAGAAGTCTAAGTCATTAAGTGATCTTCCTCAGTGTCCTAAGTCGTTTATAATTGTCGATACCGTATGATGTATTAGTTTTCCTATAGTTCGTTTTCGTCGTTTACTTTGTTCCGTCCCCGTTTCTAGTCCCCTCTGCCAGTGTACGAAGACTCCCACAAGAGGTTCGCCTCAGTGTGTCCTATTCAAATTGAGGAGATCATTATTTAATATTGTTATACACTTCACACAGGTTGTAGAGTAATCTCTGAGTCTCTGGTCCCAAAAACGACCCCTCATTAGTAGATCCGTATGGGGGTTGACCGTTTATAGGTTTGAGACATTAGTTTTTTCCTTTAGTCCACAAATCGTATTTGGTATAACAAACATGTTTGTCAAATCTATATTAAATAGTCAAGACGTTTACCACCCTTAACATGTAGTAGATTCGAGGGTTGACGTCTGGTTCCTAGTTGGAACTTAGTCATGAAGGGTTCCTGTCGTCAAGTCTGGATAATATGATTGAAGAGGTGTTTGTATAGTTTTAAATACCCTATATTGGTTTCGTAAGAATCTCTATGAAAGTATCAACATTTACGGATTCAATTCTTCTAGAGTTTAGTTTATTGGATTGTAAGATAGTATTCCTTAATCTTTTTACACTCGTTTGATCTGGGTTTGGTTCATCTTCTTTCCTATATTATTTATAATCCCAGTTTTATTTACTTTATCTCTTGTTCTTTTGTTACTTCTTTTTAGTTGTTTTATTTTTAAACGGAGAAATTTTTCGTTGTTTTAACTGTTTGGGTCTGACTGTATTTTTTTTTTCTCTTCTGATTCATAATTTTAGTCATTACTTTTTCCCAGTACATTTCCTTATGATATTTGTTGACACACACTTGTTTAATCTATTGGATTCACTTTGTCTTTTTTAGGTTTTTTCTGTGTTTGATAACTTTACTGTTATATAAAGGGTTGTTTATGAACATGTGGGCACGAGTGTCGTCGTAATAAATATTGTTGGTTTTTCACCTTTGCTAATATTTTTTTAGTAGTAGTCGACTACTTATCTATTTGTTTTACACCATATATGTATGTCATCTTATAAACGTCAGTATTTTTATTCAATTCATAACTATGTACAATGTGGTACTTATGCAGAACTTTTGTAACTCACCTTATTTTAGTCTGTATTTCCTGATATATAACACATTAAGATAAATATACTTCATAAATTTCATCCGTTTAGGTCTCTGTCTTTCATCTAATCACTAATGATCCCCGACCCTCCTCCCCGTTAGTCCTGACTGACTATTACCCATGTCCCGAAGAAAAGTCCCACTACTTTTATAGATCTTAATCTGTCACCAGTAACAACATATTGACACTTGTATGATTTTAGCGTCTGAACATGTGAACTTACCCACTGGAAATACCATACACTTAATGTCAGGTTTCCTTTCAAATGGTTCCACCGAAAATAGAGTTATAGTTAAAATCCCGAGGTTTGTGTCTTAGTTGAGTCTTCAATGCCTCAGCTCTGGGTTTTTGTGTGGAACCACTACGGAAAAAGTCCAAGGTCGTCGAAACCTTTAGGAACAGGAGTCCAACTTACTTGTCTGTTCTCCTTCAGAAAAAAAAAGGGAGTATCCACACCGGAGGTAAGACTTAGACGACTTCTGGAGTCGGTCCATCCGGACCAGGTCCGGTCCAGAACCGACCGAGGAAAGGGACCAGGGAGATTGATGTTATGAGGAGTATAAGTGAAAGGTTCTGTTCGAATACGGACCCCCTTGAATTTTTACGGTCCAGACAGATCAAAAAGTCCTTTAAACTGTATATAAAAGTCTAGATACGTTCGCTTGTAAAAAATTATGGGTATCATTTACTCTCTAGTGTGTGAGATGGACCGTCATCTCATGGTCCTCATGGTCGCAGTACCTACCCGACCCTTTGTGTGGGACAATCAGAAAAATCTTCTCACCAACCTGTTATTGTTCGGTGTATGTGTAGGGGTGTTTCTGGTATCGTTTTTGTCATGGTAAGTATAATCTACTTGTGGAAAAACACAGGCCATTCGTAGACTCAGTGACTATCCATTATACGTATTGCACGCATTAATATGGTTAGTTTGGTAAGGTTATTAATATAAAGAAAGGGGGTTCAGTCTACACCCTACAGTAAAGGACAGAAAATACCGTGTTTTGTGTAAAGAACATAAAAAATTTACGAGTTTTATTCCGGTGAGTACTCGTTCAAGATCCGAAGTATTTTTCAAACAAAGTCTTGTCACAATTATCTGTTGAGTTTTCTTTACAATGAGTTACATCCTCTCCGCCACTCCTCAAACTTGAAAAGAGTCAACGGTTTGACGAGAAGTGAAAGACATTTGACGTGTTTCCTAAGTAAGTCTTTCCAAATCTCCGACTTTCACTTTCACTGAATCTGATGAAAGTTTTTCCAGTTCTTCACGTAAACGGGTAGGGTCACGGAGACTTTGGAACCGGACACTTGTCGTGCTGATTTTCTTGTGTCAAGAAAGCACCCGACAGCGAACTACGGTACCACTAAAAGTGATAAAGAGAATCTTAAGTCCGGGACGAGACACTTTACCCAAGTATTCTCTGACACAAACGTCTTGTAAACTGTTAGTCAGAAACTTTTCCGCAATCCTGACTTAGAGCCGTCACTCTACACCCCTCATCTGTCCGTCGGTTGGGTGGTACGAGGGTGCCAAGTCGCCGGTATCCCTCGTTTAGAGGATCTCAGAGGAGGCCCTGTCCCTCGGGTGGTCCGTCGGTGTACTTTCGGTTGTCCCGCTGCTCTTTTACCTGTTAGGGGGGAGGGGCCGGGAGCTTTGACCATGATATTCGTACCGTAAGTCCGGACTCCTACTTTCGCTTTGACCATCCCCGAGCCAGCACTGACTGTAAAACGCTGGGACGTCTGACATCGGGCGGTCCAAGGAGACAGGTACCTTAAGAAGTCCGTTCTCATGACTTTACCCATCGGTAAGAGAAAAGGTCCCCTAGAAGGGTTGGGTCCCTAGCTTGGGCCCAGAGGACGTAACGTCCGTCTAAGAAATGACAGACTCGGGGTTTCGGATTCCTATGAAAAAGAGTTTTATAATTTTCTTGATGACGATTTAATACCTAATAGGGTTCCCGGTTTCATCAATAATTTATGTCTGGGTGAATCCAGTGACGAGAGCCACGAAGAAATACTGGGTTGAGCGATCACTCGACAGGAACGTCGGCGCATAAAGGGTAGAGAAGTCGGACACAACCCCAACTTCCCCTCGGTAACCTACTGAAGGCCCTGTCTCGACTCAACCTCGTTGACAGGAGACGGGGTTGGGGAACGGGTGAAAGAAGAAGTTGGAGTCACCGTCCCTCGACGAAGGCCCGGGCCCTCATACCTTCGTCGAAGGGGATAACTAGTATCGGAATAGAGACACACACCTATTTGTGTCTTATCTCGTCTTCTCCTCACAACCCCCACCCCTGGACACACCGAAGGAGACCGGGGACCGTCGGAGCTTCCAAGGTCAAAGTGTGACATCAATTTTTGTCAGTGGTCTAAAGGGGTTGGAGCAAAGGAACCACTTGTAGGTCCAAGGACTTGTACTGGGACTTGACCCGCCACCAACACTTTATACGGATGGACAAGGTTGTCCAGAGAAAACTTTGTACTTTTTTTAGTTTGTAGTGGTGGTGAAGACATCTTCTACTGGAATGACTAAGGTGTCGGGAAAACGTCCCTGTGTAGGCTAGACAGAAACGTCCCTAGTGTTTGTTGATGACCTAAGGAAATATCCACTTCTTTGTCCGAGTCTCCCTCCTCTACGAAAATGGTTTCCCGGAGTAGTGACCAAAGTTTTCTCAACTTTGAACACACTTCTTGTGGACACTCTACACCCCTCGTCTGTCCGTCGGTCGGTTGGGTGGTACACGAAAGGTTTTTTCGTGTTTCATTTAGATGTTCGTGGACTTTGACACTGTGACTCTTCACTTATGTTCTGAGCCCCACCGGGACTGATCACATCTCATTCTCATTCTCCGAGTAGTAAGAAGGGGTCTTCGTCGTACCCCACGAGAACTGGGTGTACGCGAAGAAAGACTACACATAAGAATGGTTTGTGCTCAGGAGCTGAGTGACAAGTGTCGACGGTTCTGACCGAGGTATAGGAGGTCCACAGTACTACTCGCAGCCCCCGAGACTTAAGTCTTACGGGCGGTGTCTGTATCGAGACCGAAGTCAAAGAATTTGCTATTTTACTGTTTGGGTAAAGGATTCCAAAAATTCATGACCTACACTGGTCCATCGGTTTCCCGAATCAAATCTCTGTGACTCGTCCGTAGCGAAATTGGTAGTCAGACGAGGACAGAAGACTAGGGAGTTATGCGTGTGAATCACAGAGCGGTTCAGTGTTCTTTTGATCTTGGTGAAACTCGTTTCCAACTGTGTGTAGATAACCGTCAGAAACCAACACGACAAGTCGACAAAAGTCCGAATTTTCATTACTGTTCAGTTGTCAGAGTTCAAGTCAGGGCCTGAGGTGGTGGGCAGTGGTTTGACACAAGCAAAGGACGAGACCTAGGGTCCTTATTGGTCGTGGAGAGGAAGGGACCTACGATACTTCTCATTTGTTGACGTTTACCTGTGTGGACCTCCATAAATCCCGAAGCATTCAACATCAGTACTAGTAGGATTGTTATGGGTCGAGATTAAGAGCAGAGAACGTGTAATTATAGGAGTTACTATAACAGTTTGACAAGGGAACTTAGGTTTGTACATTATGACACAAAAGATATGAAGTTTTACCCTAACTGTGGGACCACCGGTACTCGAGTGAAAAGACCAGGGTCCCTTTCCAGTAGAGTGACATCGTCCCGGTGGAAGGATGAAACTTCGACCACGACGTACCTACTCACAGTGTTTCCGACCGGGACTGGTGAACCCTACACACACAGAAGCTCCCAGGAACCCCGGAAAATAAGAGAGGTAGTCCATTGGTCGAGAGAGTATGATGGGACCCCAAACCAAACTTTTTGTTTGTGACACTTGGTTTGACAAACTACTAATCCTCGGTCGGGAGACTCCCCATCGACTCAAAACCCTACAAGGGTAGACTTTGTCACTCAAAAGTCCCGAACTCTAGGTGTTTATAAAATTCGTCAAAAAGTAGGAGGATGGACGGTTTTATAGGGGTTGGTGTAGAGTGTTAGACATCGGACAAAGTAGTTGTGTCTTCTTACCGAGAAGTAAAATAGTTTTATAATAGCTCATTGAAATACGACAATAAAAAAGAAAACACTACGTACATGTACAGAACAAATTTATACTCTTTTAAAGATAACAGAAGACTATTTTAGGTTATTTACAGCTATATGTGTAATCAATTATAAATTGATCCACTCATCTGTTATTGTCTTCCTAATTTGTAAATTTTGACAAACGGACGGTCCTAAA
Source organism: Capra ibex (assembly GCA_006410555.1). Lineage (NCBI taxonomy): Eukaryota > Metazoa > Chordata > Mammalia > Artiodactyla > Bovidae > Capra > Capra ibex. The sequence continues at coordinate 61,087,213 of SJYO01046538.1, read as the reverse complement.
AACCTGGGGTTTAGTTTTTTTTACATCCCGGAGGGAATTGATCTTCTACCTCACCTCTAGTTCACTCCTTTACCCGGTCGCCCATCGGTCGATACTCAGGTAAGCTTTTTGTTCGTAAAAGACATTAATGCGATAGGTGTTTTACTGTGGGTTAATGAGATCAGGCATAGGTCTCGCGATAAGATACATGACAGTCTTTCTCAGACATACTGTTCGGTTTTTTCGTGTCCTTTCGGTCCACAAAAAATGACTTTTGTTGTGTTAGAACTTTACTGGCAAATTTAGTGTCTTTTGCTTAGTGTCCTTTAGGCTCAGAAGAGATTCGATACTAATATTCAGGAGAGAACTGAGTCTTGGTGACAATTCAACCTATGGAGAAAAGAAAGGTCCATTCAATATTTAATTGGTCGTGATGCAATGGAGTTCCGATCATCTAGAGGACGAGACTCTATTGTGCTTTACAAAAACGGGACTTAACATTTTCACGGACCAATTAGTGGGAGGGAGAGAGAGTCGGCGGAAATTGAAGTAGACTTACATACCGATGTAGGTGACGTAAAGGCCGAATGACGCAGTTGAACTGCACCAAAGTCAAATTCCTGAACTTTTGTGAGATTCAAGACCTCCGTTTGTCTTGTTCAACCCCGAGTGGACACTCTCGTCCACGAGGGAAACCTTTTTCGTCGAGAGGATGGAGAGGGCTGGTGGTCGGTAACCTGGAGTTGGACCTACTTCACAATCCTAGTGAAAGGTCGTTCTGACGAGACGATTTCCCTTTTTGTTCTCTTTACGTTTATAGACATCTGTCGACTCGTCTGTGCACCTTCAATGATGTCCTCCTACAGAAACGAAAGTCTAGATGAGCACTGAATTAGTCTTGAACAATTTACCACAAGTTAGTCGTCGTCTGATGTTTAGGTTCCGTCCTCTCTGTTCAGTGAGTCGTGTGAGTTAAAAGGGGTACTTGGATTAATAAAGGATAAGTCTTTCCTTCACTGGAAACTTATACAGTACCTGTCTCTTTTTACCAGGACTTTATAAATCAAGTCAACGAGTCAGTACAGGCTGAGAAACGTTGGGGTACCTGACGTCGTGTGGTCCGGAGGGACAGGTTGTGGTTGAGGGTCTCAAATGAGTTTGAGTGTTGGTAACTCAGCCATTACGGAAATTTCCTGGTACTCTTGTTCCTGGTCGTGAAATAAACGTTCAATAGGACGTCCTTTACTTCATCCATGTTGAAACAGTCGCTTCACATGTGTGGTCGTCTATGTTAGTGGTTTCGGCTTGTACTTAAAATTATTCGAGGAAAGTATGTTGCGACCAGTCGACTCGGTTGCAGTGTCAGACGTATCACAGTCACCGTTTCCACCGTCCCGTGCCCCGACGGGTATCGTGTTCCCACACTCGACAGTCGTCCGGACGGAGAACCGTCCGACAGGCAGTCGGCTCCCATTTAAGTACGAAGAGAGAGAGTTCCTAAAATCTTAGCTCTGACTCTCAAGTTAAAGAGTTTAATTTTTGATTCAAAGCTACTAAAGTTTTTAAGGTTCAGATACGAAAGGTTCTTGCTTCTTCGACGCCACTCACACCTTTACGTAGTTTGTCCGTCAGTGGGTGCACGACTTGAACTGACGTGATTTTACTTCGTGTCGGCGTCACAAACCCCTGTCACGCCGTGGGGTCTCGACCGTTTCTTGTCCTCACCCACCCAGGGTCTTTTCCGTCCGAAACGGACACGACGACCTGAGTCGGGACCTACGTCGGGGTCTTTCGTCACTTGCCAAACTATTTTACTTATGTTTTATTTCCATCGAGTCTAAGTAAGTCCGTCGCATGACAAGCAGAGGGAAAACAACTTAATGTATCGATTAACGGTGTACAAAGGATAGACGGGGGGTCCGTTCCGGTATATTTGAGTGTACTGGGGTCTCGGGGAGGTAGAGATCCACGAATGGACCTGTCCCAATCTTTGCATACTACCAACAGTCCACCCCCTCTTTCCCAACGGCACGAGTGGAAGAAAGGAATGACTTTAGTCCATGTTTATCGATCCCTCTTCTTCGCTTCTCGTTTGAGGCGAAGTGGGAATTAGGTGCTGGTTCCGTGAAGTTACCCGGTTGGAACCATGTGGTAAAATGAAGACCCAATCCGGTCCCTCGGTCCGGTGACCGATCCTCCCGAAGCTCCAACAAGGTCCGGAGGTCAACCGACGTGTTCCGGGAACCGGGGTCAGAGACTGACCTAATTAAGAGGTGGTAGGTGTGACATAAGAGACTGATGCATTTCTCCAGTGGACTATCTTAGTCGTTATCTGTCCACCTAAGAAGATTTTAGGTTGTACGTTACTGAATAAGTTATATTTTTCTTACCCCATTCTCTTTTTTAAAGGTTCAAAAGAAAAGTGATTAAAATAAGTATAAACCATTAAAAGTGAGTCTTAGGATAGTTGAGGAAAAAGTCATACTACATTCAGACATCCACGTACATATATGTTAGGGAATCTTTGAAATAAACCATATTGAAGTGTAAAAACCACATATCTTTATTTTAAATAAAAGTATGATATCGTGTCCTCTGTATGTTAGTTATAAAAAAGGATCTCACATATTATATATTTAATAAGTGTAATTTTTTAATTCTTGTCTTTCGGAGTATACGTCCTCCATAAATTTTTACATATGGATTAAAACTTAACCACAAAAACTGTCATGTGTGTTGATCGAATGTTTAGACTTACTCATACTACTATGTATAAACTTGTTTCATGCGTCTACCCGGGTGAGGTCTATGAATTAAGTCATGTCTATTGAGCAAGAAGTGAAACCAGTGACGTTGAGGTCCACGACTCCGTATACACCTAGACTTTCCATGAAGGTCCTCATAATAAATAATGTAACCGTAAAATTTCTAAAGACAAGGAAGATAAGAGGAAATATCGCTCCCCAGGAAAAGAGAAATTTTCGTTCTTCTGGAAGTTCAGACAGAAAACAACCTTATCAGATTCTCTTCGTTTTGTCATACAATAGACACGGGTTTTACTTTTTTGTTGATATTTTCAAATTACCCGAAATAGATTCCTTTGATTAATCTTCTGCTAGATTTTACCACTTTAGTAGACTTGTTAAATTTAATGTACTTGTTTAAATAGTAAGATTAAGGTCATACGAAAAAAGAAGGTAAAATAACTTGTATGAAGTTATGTTAATTCTCAAATAAAAAATCTGTTAAAATCCAGATGATTTTTGGATTCGTCTTTCAAGTCTCAGGGTATATGAGGGGAGTTCGGGGAGTGACAAAGGGGATAATAATTGTAGGAAATAATTACACCATATAAACAATACTGATCACTCGGATATGACTGTGTCATAATAATTGGTCAGGTATCATTGTGATCCCTTTAAGATACGCAAAACTGTTTGTGTATTACAGTACATAGGTGGTAATTAATGTCGTAGTGTCTTTTGTTCAAGTGACCGATGTGTAGGGATTACGAAATGGATCAGTAGGGACTGGTGGGAGGGGTGGTGGGGTACAGAAAAGGTCTTACAGTGTATCGACCCTCAGTATGTCATACATGAAAATTCTAAGTTTAAGTAATAAATCGTTATACATAAATTCCAAGGAAGAACAGAAAAGGACCGTCTCATCGAGTAAAGGAAAGTGACAACTCATTATTTGTGGGGTGACTTACCTATTCAATTATGGTGTCGAAAATAAGTAAGTGGATGTCTTCCAGTAGAACCAACAAAGGTTCAAAATGTTTTGAATCCTTATCGTCGAAATATTATTTATGGTGACACATCGAAAACACACCTGTACCCAAAAGTTGAGTAAACCCATCTACGTTTGAACGTACTAGTGAAATCCAGTACGCCATTTTAATACATTCTTTACCGATTTGACACTTTAGGACAAAAATACACGTAAAGAATTGTAGTATACTACACCTGGTATAAATGAATACGAATAGACGGAAGACATATGGATGAAACCACTCCATAGAGAAGTCTGGAATATAGAAGAAAAATTACTCAATAAAAGAATGATAAAGAATGATATTTTCGATATACTCAAAATTTTCAAGAGAAACATAGAACCTATATTCAGGAAATAGTCTATATAAAACGTTTATATAAAAAGGGTCAGATACCGAATAGAAAGGTAAGAGAAGTATCACAGAAAACGTCTCATCATTCAATTAAAATTATTTGTATTTAAGAAAAAGAAAGTACTTAATGTGAAAACCGTAATATATATTTCTCGGTCACGGTTTGAACTCCAGTGGATCTTAAAGATGATACGATTGAAGTTCTTCAAAATATCTAAAAGTAAAATGTAAATTTTTATTCAGATATCCAGTAAAAGTCAAAAATATTTTCCATATTCCAATTAAAAAAGAAAGAAACATCAACTTACAGGTGTACGAAAATCATGATAACTAAAAGTTCTGATGAAAAGAAGTAACTTAACGGAAACGAGAAAACAGTTTCTAGTCGACATACTTAGATAAAGACTTAAGGGATAAGACAAAGTAGTCGGATAAACAGAAATAAAAACGGTCTCGGTGTGAAAGAACTAATGACGTCGAAATGACACTCAGAATTTTCTACTCGTCACAGTAGGGAGGTTGGAACAAGGAATGATCACACCACCGAGTAGATACAGAGACCTGAAATGTATCTTTGAAATCTTGACCAAACGGTCATAATTCTTTTATCGAAAGACCATAAAAATAACCCTAACGTGATGTGCATACTAGTTTAACCCTTCTTCACTATAGAATTTTATAACTCAGAACGATAGGAACTTATACTCGATAGATAAATAAATTTATCACTAAAGAAAGTGGTCTCAAGGAAGAAATCGAACCTAACATAACTAAAGACTCACGACTTGGTCGGAACGTATAGACCCCTTTTTTATAATAAACCAACATCGTATATTAAGGAAAATATCTAACGACTTGAATCAAACGATAATAAAACAACTCCTAAAGATATAGATATAAGTACTCTCTATCACCAATGTCAAAAGGAAAGAACATTATAGAAATCAAAACAATACTCCCATTATGACAGGAACCCGAAGGGTCTACCGTGACTACCATTTCTTGGACGGACGGTTACGTCCTCTACATTGTCTACTTCCAAACTAGGGACCCAAGTCTTCTAGGGGATCTCCTCTCGTTCTGTTGGGTGAGGTCATAAGAACGTACTTCTTAGGGTACCTGTCTCCTCGGACCGTCCGACGTCAGGTGTCCCAACGTTTCTCAGCCTGTGCTGAATTCACGGTCGTGAGTGTGTACGTAACAGGATTACCTTATTCAATCCTTTATGAGGGAGACGAAGATAAAAGACCTTTCTGACATCTATTAACCATATTAAAGAAGTAATTTACAAACCATCTTAAGTGGTCACTTTTGATAGACCCGAACCACGATAAACTCTGCGAATAATTAATAACTAAATTAGACATATTTTTTGTGTCCTGATAAGTCTAATAGACAAAAAGGAACGTACTTAAAACCATATATAACAGAAAGTTCCTTAACCAGATAAAGTAGATCCAATAGTCTAAACACCGGTATGTATCAAGTGTCATAAGAAAATAGGAAAGTCACAGCTGTCCTAGCCCTTATTTTTGGAAAGAACGTAAAGACTATTTGACTAAAGTCTTGAAAGAAAAGATTATATGTGTAAATTACGATATTTAAAGAGAGATTTGTAATAAAAAATACATAAGGGTGTTTAAAACTATTCGACATAAAAGGAAAACTAAATCGAGTTTTATATACAATTAAGGAGAACTTTGAAGGAGAAACTGTGTACAGTAAATCTTCGTGTGACAAGTTAGAATAATTTTTCTAATTTAGAGTGATAATTATCCATTCCAAGGTAGATAGAAAGAAAATGACTCAAAATCAAATTAAGGGAACACCAGACTGTCTGATGAAACATACTAAGGACAAGGAAATGTAAACTATTCCACACCGGTTTATACGAAAATTTTAAAAAGAAGTCTGAGACTCCAACAGGTAAACATTCTCCAAACATTAAATCAAGTAAGTACCGTACACAAGTAGTTACTGTCCACCGTTAAATATATGTGTCTGATGTCAATTGTGAGATCGAGAACGAAGATTAAGTACTAAGACGGTACGAATTTGCCTTCGATTGTGTCAAAGGCTAAGAGTCTTTTGGGTCTTGTTTTGAGAATACGGTGAAATGTACGGGATTTTGTTTTACAATAGAACTTCTTTCCTTCCCTCCTTCCTTCTAAAAAAGGAGATGTTTTTCGGGATAATTAAACACATATTTTTTCTTTTGACATACATTAATAATCACTTGTTTTAAAGTCACCCATCCTCTTTTCCAAGTCTTGTAGTCCTTTTCAGTCACTTAGAGTTTGAGACTACAAGGGATCTCCGTGTACCAGTGTCGACGGAAGGAGGGTAGAGAGACGAGACCTCACTCCCAAGTTTGGTGTGGGTCTTTTGTGTTGTACTCGGTCTCTGTGTAGATGTCTTGTTTACGATGATTGTTAATAAGGTTTCCAAAAGGTTTCGTCCATCTGTCCTCAGTAGTAATTCACTTTGTCTTAGTCAGTGTTCTCGACCACTATTAACTTCTTTTCTTTGTTTGTTAAAGTTGGGTAAACATACTAAAACATTATTCGTACTCATCTTAGACGAGTACTATATATTAAATCAACTGAATATGTCTTCCATTCCCCATAGACGTGACTTAATATCTCTAAAATAGTGTATGGACTCGTATTGTACGAAGAAGATACCGATTAGGACAATGATTTAGTTGGACTATTATTTTTATATTGAGTAAAATCGTTCTTAATGAGAAATTTTTATACCATATAGTTTTATTTAAGTTTAAATTGTTGGAATAAGGTTTTCTTGTCTTAAGAAACTACATTACGTCGTTTAGTCTTTATACTGGTCGTATTCTTTGAATCAAACGGACCCAAGTTTAAGACTGAGATGATATACGCTCGACGCATCGGAACGAATGTGTCCAATGAATTCGAGAAAACGGAGTCTCTCCACGTAGACTTGGTCATCGATTAATATCATAGATGGTTTACCCCAATGACCTTCTAATTTACTGAATTAGATCCACTTCAGAAATATTTCATGTATTCTATATAGATATATAACGGACCGTCGAGTCTGTCGTTTCTTAAACGAACGTTACTTTCTCTGGGTCCAAATTAGGGACCCAGTCTTTATGGAGGACCTCTTCCTTTCTTAAAAATTTTGGGTTAGTTTACGGAAATTTTTAAAAAATTTACATAAATGACGACTTTTTAAGTTGGGACAAAATGACGATACTTCGGGTCCTTTTATATCGTGAAGACCCCGACATTCCTTCTTCATAGAAAAAATTTTAAGTATATTAAATAGGTTCTATGTTGACGATATTACGTTTCGGGTTTCATTTACCCACCGACGTACCTAGGGAACCGGACGAAGAGAGAGGGGACAGGATTCCGGAGGTGAGGAAACCTGACATAGAGGTCTCATTGGGGTCCCGAGGGATGTCCCAAATGTATCCCTTTGGGATACATTCTTCCTCCGTGTACCTCTTCAATTTCTACCAGAGGTACGAATCATCCTCGAAACCTTGTCCTTCGAGAGGAATCTTGTAAAAAAAAAAAAAACCATCATACTATTACCACGACTCTTATGTGTCTTATGAGAAAACAAAACCAAAAGATACTTGATGATCGGTTATTCAGATAATTGAGTTACCGTTTTTATTATTCGTACAATATACGACGTCCCGTGTTCACTTTAATGACTTAAGACACTAATACTATGCCTTAGTTGATGTCGATCTTCGTCTTACTTTAGTGACTACGTCGATTTTTTGTGGAGCTATCGAAAGTCATTAGTGTCGTCATTTCATTTATAAAATCTTATACTTTTTTATTACCAAGTAAATTCAATTAGAGGTGATGGATCAGGTTGTTTTTCGAATCCTGTGAGTGGAGGTAAGGAACTAATTAACGATTAAAACGGTGAGAGTAACGTTGTCCAGGGATTTTAAGTTTGTTTTGTATAAAATTCATAATAAATACGTTTAGTACAACATGTAGAGTCAGTTTAAGTCTTTAAGGGAAACGACCTAGGTATCATATCTTCGTTGTTACCGACATTCTGTTGACTGCCTTTTAAGTAAAATCCTCTAAACGTTCCGGAAACCCGAAGGGATCACCCCTTAGTGGACGCTACATCCTCTACGTCCGAATTAGTGACCCGACCCTTCTAGAAGGTGTCCTTCTTGTGGTTGGATGAGGTCATAAGAACGGACTTTTTAGGGTACCGATGTCGGGTTTGCCAGTGTTTCTCAGCCTGTGTTGACTCGCTGATTCGTGCGTTCGTTCCGAAAATTAATCATTATTTAGTATTAACATTGTTTGATGACGTGGTGGTATACTACGTCTCGGGTGTCGTACGATCTCGTGTCGTATCGTGTGATCTACAAACCTCCAGTCGTCCACCGTACACAGGTCATCTCCCGAAAGGTAACAAGTCGTTTAGAAGGATGTTCAATTCATCCTTTTTCTTTTCCTCCATTCTCACAAACCATGTTAATTGTATGGGTAGTCACCAAACTGTCTTCCAACCCGACATATAACAGTGGGACGAATAAATTGAATATACGTCTCATGTAGTACACTTTACGGTCCGACCTACTTCGTGTTTGACCTTAGTTCTGACGGTCTTCTTTATAGTTGTTGAAGACTATACGTCTACTGTAGTGGGAATACCGTCTTTCACTTCTCTTTGATTTCTCGGAGAACTACTTTCACTTTCTCACTTTCAAATTAGACCAAATTTTGAGTTGTACGTCTTTTGATTCTAGTACCGTAGACTAGGGTAGTGAAGTACCGTTTATCTACCCCTTTGTTACCTTTGTCGTTGTCTGAAATAAAAGAATCCGAGGTTTTAGTGTCGTCTACCACTGACATCGGTACTTTAATTTTCTGTGAACGGAGAACCTTCTTTTGGATACTGGTTTGATCTGTCGCATAACTTTTCGTCTCTGTAATGAAACGGTTGTTTCTAGGCAGATCAGTTTCGAAACCAAAAAGGTCACCAGTACATACCTACACTCTCAACCTGATGTTTCTTTCGACTCGTGTCTTCTTAACTACGAAAACTTTACCACAAACTCTTCTGAGAACTCTCAGGAAACCTGACATTGTTCTAGTTTGGTCAATTGGGATTTCCTTTAGTCAGGACTTATAAGTGACCTTCCTGACTACGACTTCGACTTCGAGGTTATGAAACCAGTGGACTATGTTTCTTGACTGAGTGACCTTTTCTGGGTCCACGACCCTTTCTGACTTCAGTCCTCCTCTTCCCCTACTGTCTCCTACTCTGCCAACCTATCGTAGTGACTGAACTACCTGTACTCAAACTCAGTCGAGGTCCTCAACCACTACCTGTTCCTTCGGACCGTACGACGTCAGGTACCCCAATGTTGTTCAACCTGTACTGATCTCTAACTGCGACTGCCAGAACTAATTGTACCCTTACGTCTATAGTAGACAAAATCCATCACCTAGACATAGTAAGAAGGGACCCATAGTCATTAAGTAGTGTTACTACTACATGATCATTTCTGTACAGGAGGTCCGCCATGAGGGTGTAATGTGTTTTCGACGTTCAGGTTTACTCAGGAAGTTCTACACACTCCCAGTTTTGACTCTCAGGAGACACTCTTCCAAAACAGAATCTTTTGGTGTTAGGAGGTCTACCTTAAATAAGCTAGTGTAAAATTTAAGGACTTTTAACAATACTCACTACTTAATCTTAAGTACATATCAAATTTCGTGGAAAACTTAATTTTACGTTCTCCGAGATTTATTCTCCATGTTGTTTCCTGAGGTTATTCACGTATTTACGTACTATTCACGTACTACCGTACTTTTTACGGAAAAAAAAAAAACGATAGTCAAAATTGGATGGATTTAAGAGAAGGATTTAGTATACAACTTTTTAAAATTCTGGAACGTTAAAAGACTCTTAATGCGTTCATATAATCTATCTTAAGAAAGTTTACATTAAACATACACGATCAAAAGAAAAATTCTTGTTGTTAAGTACTTTTGTGTTTTATTTTGTTTTGTTTGTCTCATGAAAAGAGTTACTCTTAAAATAGGAAAGTGAAAATAGTGGTCGACTGGGTCTGTTTACGACCGGTCTGAAGGTGTACGTGTGTTCAGGGGTCCAGGGAACAATTTTGCCACTATGACTAAGTCCCCAACCCCTACCCGGCACGAGGGTCCCCTACGGACCTGACGATCATGTGTCTGGTGAAACCCGTCGTTCCAAATCCTTTGGCCTCTTTATCCTTTTACTTTTGTGATAATCTATATTGCGAATAAGTTAATCGAAGAGAAAATTTTATACTTTGGTCACAGAGACGATATATATGTTTGGTAAACGGGGGAGTCTATCTTTTTGTCTTCATCTATGTGTGTTTATGTCTTTAGTGCGTCTATAGGATTAACAAATCTTCAAAGGATTAATGAATCTCTGATTAGTAAATCATTGTTCTAGAAATTTTTATTTCTAATAAGGTAGAGTTTAAGACAAAACATTGCACGTATATCAAAGTGTCAATGTGTAAAAGGTTTCAGTAGACTGTAGAGGGAAGTCGACCCCCTTTTTTATTACAATCGTTAATTACAAGAGTCTCCCCACAGGAAGTCTATTTTCCCTGCTACTCCTGTCGGACCAAATGGTGTACCGTCCCACGTCGGTCTACAGTCAAACCTCCACCCCTCCTCCTCCGAGATCCCACCCCACCCGACGCCCGTGACTCTCTCTGTCTTTCTCTTTCTCTCTCACCCGTACACGCGCTCGCTCTATCGTATACTCTCGCGGTCAAGAGTCCTCACTCTATTTCTTACCTTGGTGTCTCCGTGGTTCCCCGATTACTCGGTGGGCGGTGGGACCGTCTCTAGACATTGTCCCTCGACTTGTGAGTGTAGGTTCCTGGTACCCTCCGACACTTTCCGACACTTAGAGTCTTGACCTTAATGCGGGTTTGGAAGGAATTTTTGTGACGAAATAAAATTAACTCTGTACGTGACCAGCAGTTCAAAATTCGATCTCCTTCAACGATTTAGACATACCTCAATTTGATAGTGAAGAGGACTATACACATGTGGAAATTAGAGAGAAATCGATCTACAAACGAATTGTAAAACTTCTTTGTAATTATGATTTCAATGTCACTCTCGAAAAGAATTTCATCACTTTCAGAACATAATCGATAGCTAAGTCTCATGTTACGAGACGCTATGGAGTATGTCCCTTACTTGTATATATTCCCGGGGTGGGACTTTCTCAAATGAATTAACTCTTCCTGACTTTATCGTGGTTGTGATCCGTCACACCGAAATCTTTGGTTGAGTTAACTCTCCGGAGTAGACTGTCGAACGTCCCCTGTCCACACGGTGTCGTCTGGACCCGAGACAGAGTGTCGTTTCTTGAGGTTCCTACGGAGGACTTTGACCTATGTCTTGGGACTTGTTTACACTTCCCACGTACGTAAAAAGATCTCTCTTACTACTCTCAAGGGTTTTCTTGAGTACCGGAGTTTTCTTCAATGTTTATGACAAACGCAATCTCTCCTTCACTAAAACTGAGGTCTTTACCAAGTCAAGTCAAGTCAAGTCAGCGAGTCAGCACAGACTTAGAAACGCTGGGGTACTTAGCGTCGTACGGTCCGGAGGAACAGGTAGTGGTTGAGGGTTTCAAGTGAGTTTGAGTACATGTAGCTCAGTCACTACGGTAGGTCGGTAGAGTAGGACAACAGGGGAAGAGGGGGACGGGGGTTAGGGAGGGTCGTAGTCTCAGAAAAGGTTACTCAGTTGAGAAGCGTACTCCACCGGTTTCATGACCTCAAAGTCGAAATCGTAGTAAGGAAGGTTTCTTGTGGGTCCCGACTAGAGGAGGTCTTACCTGACAAACCTAGAGGAACGTCAGGTTCCCTGAGAGTTCTCAGAAGAGGTTGTGGTGTCAAGTTTTCGTAGTTAAGAAGTCGCGAGTCGGAAGAAGTGTCAAGTTGAGAGTGTAGGTATGTACTGGTGACCTTTTTGGTGTCGGAACTGATCTGCCTGGAAACAACCGTTTCATTACAGAGACGAACCAACGACGACGACGATGACGAATCAGCGAAGTCAGCACAGGCTGAGACACGCTGGGGTATCTACCGTCGGGTGGTCCGAGGGAGCAGGGACCCTAAGAGGTCCGGTTCTTGTGACCCACCCCAACGGTAAAGGAAGAGGTTACGTACTTTCACTTTTCACTTTCACTTCAACGAGTCGGTACAGAGTGAGAATTGCTGGGGTACCTGACTTCGGATGGTCCGAGGAGGTAGGTACACTAAAAGGTCCGTCCTCATGACCTCACCCCACGGTAACGGAAGAGGAGACGAACCAATCCCCTGTTATTTTCAAAATGTTAGGTAACCCTTATTTCTGTTTAGTGATTAACAAATGAATCGTTTTTAGGAAATTAGATACTAAAGGTTTGTTTCCTGATAAACTTTTTATGAAGACTTTCTCACTCTCTTGGTTCTCTGGGAACTTTGTCCAGGGAACTGCGAGACAAATAATTATTATGATGACGAGTGCTCCTAATTCTAGACACTCATTTGCACGTCACTAAGGGTCTAAACTTCACATGAAGACTTCTTCACCTAACACGTGTTTCCTCAATTTTGTTCCGGAGGTAGTGGTACTTTTGTTTGTGTCATTCTATTTGTTTGACCACGATAAATTCGTCCAATAGAGTTCAATTCACTAGAGTTACTTTCGAGTGAACTGTATTACCTGACACCCGAGGAATAAATAAACACAAAGTCAAACCCCTGTTAGGTCGCACTTTCGGGTACACATGTCAAGTCCAGTCCTCCTGATCGACCGTTTGTTGAATTCAACGACCCTTAGAGACAACGTACACTATTTGTGCGTACATTATATAATAGTTACATGTCGATGTCATTCCCGGAACTTAATGGAAGTTTAGAATTAAGACTTCCGAGAATTATAATTAGGTCATATGTTAAAGATCAAAATGTCGATGGACATGTGAAGACATGAACCTTTCGTTCGTTTCCTGTAATATCCATCCATTCTGCTAGTGACCAAAAGAGTTAAACAACATTCCAATATTGTTTCTCGTTTTTTTTCTTTGCATCAATTTATGGACTCCATTTTTGAGAGAACGATCCAGGTTCCGGAAAGACATCCGCCGCAGGGGGAGGACCAAGACAAGATCTTGTACCGACTAGTTCGGGTGACTGAACCGAAGAACCGGTAGTTCGTGTGCGCGTCTCTTCTACTCGAGAAAGCGGTCCCTGTAGGGTTACCGTGCGCCGTCAGCGACGCAAGGGGGATGTCGCACCTACTCTGTCTTTTGCGCACGTCACTGAACTGTGGGAAAGCAAAATTGTAGAGTTCAAAAGTAAAGAAGATGACATTTTTGTTTGGTCCCGGTCTTCAAACATACAATTTTAATTCATTGACCTTTTACTCAAGTTTTAAATTAGAGTAAAGAAGTAATGAAATATTTTAATAATTTTGAATTTTAGTGAATTCTTAGAACATAGTGATAATTCACTAAGACTGTGACAGGTAGTGACCGTTGTATCAACCGTACAAGGACTTAGGTTAGGTATTAGTAATGATACAGTCCTTGGTTTTCTACGTGTCATCACCTCCCCCGACCCCCGTCGGAGGAAAGGGAATCGAGTAAGTGATTCTCCTTACTGTCCAGGTGGTTCGAACCGTAAAGAGGAAGTCAAATCTATTTTGTAGTTTAAGACTCTTTAGGTTGAGTACATGAAAATTTCTGAATAAATGCCATTTACTTGACATTTGATTAAAATTAAATTACTTTTATTTTTGTCTATTAACGAGTACTTTTGTCCGAAACAGGGTGTCAAAATAAAAAAATTCCGTTCACGATTAGTAGGAGACAACGTCACAAGATAATCTAGGTACGAGTAAGGTCATAGAAATTCATTCCTCTGACGTTAAAGTAATTTATCTTTCGATTTGTGTTCGTCCAGTATAAGAATAACCATCGAAATTAAAGATGGTTGTCCTTCTACTTTTATCGACGTTTAAAATTTAGAATAGGGATTCAGAATAGGAGCTTCGTCGTCGACCCGACTGGTCCTCGCCTCCTTTCCGACTGACACTTCCAAGGCCCCTCTTTTTCTTTTGACAACCAGTGTGTAGACTCGCTCGAGTGACACACAGAGAAACGGGTACTTCAAATAAGACGTAATCAACAGTTGTAAATGTTTGACTCACCCACTAAAGTATATTTTTAATCAAAATTGGACCTTCAATTGACGTCGACGTGGAAAATCTATGTTACGTGAGTTCGACGGTGTCGGAGGTGGTGAAGGATACTGAGGTTATGCATCTGACTCTCCAAAACTAAAAGAAATTTGCTAAAATTTTCCTTCCATTTTAGTAAAGAATAGGTGTAGAGTTAGTTTTCAACCCCCACCCCACCCCTACTCTCCGTTCAAAGTTCTTTTGTATATTAGAGAAGTTATTAATTCATATAAGGATACACAAATCGTTTGTTTCGCGAGACCATAACCTTCGAATACTACGATAATAATTTGTTGATACAACTCTTGGTACTGGTACAAAACTTTTATATCCACTAAATAATTTTTTTCTTTATTTTTGTTTCGAGTTTTTCTGACTGTAAAAGATATTCCTAACAAAAACTTGTATTTACTCAAATCCGAAGGGACCACCGAATTCAACCATTTCTTAGACGGACGTTACGTCCTCTGGACCCAAACTAGTGCCCGACCCTTCCAGGGGACTTTCTGCCGTGTCGTTGGGTGAGGTCATAAGAAAGGACCTCTTAGGGGTACCTGTCTCTTCGGACCGCCCGATTTTAGATACCCCAACGTCTCAGCCTGTACTGACTCGCTGATTCATGTCGTATCGTGTCTCATGACGAAGATATTTGACGTCGATGAATAACGAATGTGAGGGGTTCGTCAATCTCTACCATTCAAATTTCCATAAAATACGCTGTACCGTTTTTTACACACACTTTTTACTTCGTGACTGTTTAAATTTAGGTTGACATTTGTTAGTACAACGAGTCACATCCAGACTCTTGAATGACGTATTTGAAGTACCTTTTTCTGTTCAACAAATACCATAAAGATTACCGTCGACTAGTCTTGTCTCTCTACGTTCATTATGTTGGGTCTATCAATATAAATGAGTACCTTGACTCCTCCTAAAAGTTCTCTGATTTCTTGCATGTCGATATCATAAGTATTATTCGTGTTGTAATGTCTTACTGAGAAACAACACAAGATACTTTTCAAATTGTACACAAGATACTTTTCAAATTGTTTTAATTGTACAATGGGAGTTACCAGTAACAATCGCAAGTGAAGAATAAGTTACCTTTGTCATAAAACGTTCAGGTTTTTCGAATTCGTGTAAGTAGTGTAATAAGACATTGTTAAATTGTTTCCTTGTCGTATTTTGATTGGAGTACTTTGTCGACTTACCGTGTCTTGAGATTTGAGAGTTGAAACGATCTACTTTAAAAACGTCTGAATTAACAGACGACCTCCTTTACTACACTCCGACTCTGTGGACCATGACTTCTCTGGAAAGACAGACGGCTTTTGTCGCGTAGTATCCTCGATTCCTTTTAATTGGTTGAACCGAGTAGTTGTTGATTGTGACGTAGGTTCTGAACCGAAAAACCAACTGTAGTGTTCTATAGATGCAATCCTTGGAGGACATTCACGTCAGTATGTCATAAACAGGAAAACACCGACCGAATAAAGTGAATCGTTTTACAGAAGTTCCAAGTAACTATGACATCGTACACAATCTTAAAGTAAGGAAATGTTACGACTTATACAAAACAAATAAATAAGACGACTTGTACAAAATAAATAATTAAGTAATCAACTCCTTGTATACCGAACGAAGGTGGAAAACCGATAATCTTTATTATAACCATACTTATACACACATGGTTTTGTAGAGAAGTTCTGGGACGAAAGTTAAGCAAACTCATCTGCAGGTATTCACCTTGACGACCTTTTATGTCATTCAGACACAAATTAAAAACTACTTGTCGGTATGAAAAAGTTTTGTTGAAGTGGTAAAAGATAAGGGTGGTTGGACCGTTTTCACAAGGTTAAAGAGGTGTAAAGAATGGTTGTGAAACAATAAAACGAAAAACTATCGTCAGTAGAATTACCCATATTTGACTATAGAGAACCCGAAAACTAAACGTAAAAGGATTGTTGATCATTGAACTCGTAGAAAAATACACGAATAACTGGTAAACATATAGAAGAACCTCTTTTCAGATAAATCCAGGAAACGGGTAAAAATTGACCCAACAAGACAGTAACAACTCAAGTTTCTCAGGAAATATTTGAGACCTATAATTAGGGAATAGTCTGTGTACTAAACGTTTATAAAAGAGGGTTAAGTAACCAACGAAAAAGTGACGACTATCGTAGGAAACTCCGTCCGTTTTAAAAATTAAAACACCTTTAAGTTAAAAAAAAAAAGAAAACAACAGAAACGAAGACTACAGTACCGGTTCTTCATTAACGGTTTAGGTTACAGTTTTCAAAAAGGTGACAAAAGAAGATTCTCACGACACGAAAGTTATGAATGTAATTCCATAGACTAAGTAAAACTCCATTAATGACATATACCACATTTACAGGTTGAGGTAAGAAAACGTCCATCCTTAGGTCAAAGGGATTGTGATTCACAGTTTTGCCCGTACGAATTTATCAATGTGTTTTATACACTAAACTGAAGAAGTACGAGTGGTTTTGAATTAGAAGTCCTTTGGACAAACCATTCTTTAGTAGACCAGGTACGAGTATACGACGTTAGGTCAATCGTCTTTAGTTTCTGACTATTAAACTTGGTATAAAAATAGAATACCTTAATTTCCATTGACTGGGAAATGATAGGAGTTCATATATTTTAAACACTAAAGTTGGAAATATTTCTACTATACTGGACAAACAAACAGAGACAGTTGATTATGACTATCGTACTCGTTTCTCGACATGTTTATCTTCACTGACTTGACGTCAGGTTATGGTGTATCTTTCGATTTGTACTAACTACACCTTAAAGTCTAAAGATGTTTATAGAGTCCTTATCAATGAGGTTTGTCTTTTAGACACTACGGTTGTAAGATCAGGTTAAACCTTCATGAAGACAAATCCGATAAAAGATAATACTTTATTTCGTTAATTGAGTAACCTTTTCGTTCCGAGTCACGTAGTGACGTAGGACGTTGGACTCTCTCTCTTACACGGTGACTATACGTCACACCTTCTTTACCGTGGTCTCAATTCAAGGTTTATGTCTTACCTCATGGTCTCTCTTAATAAAGTTGAGTGGAAAGTAATTAAGACTTATAATTTGAGGTTATAATCGAGTCTCCATTTCGCTTCTATTCACACAATATAAAAAGACGGTCAACTAAAAGAATATAACCCGAATGAAGTCGTCTAGTGTGTTGGACGACTCAAGGCTATCCCTAAACTCAAGTTCTACTGTTTCACGGTAGAGATCTATCAGAATTGCTGACCACTTTAATTAGTCTTGATTTTTATCCCAGTAGGGGTCACCTTAATTCTATCAAGGTAAGACTGACGACGGGATTGTATAAGCTTTAGTTTGTCCAGACTCTGACTAAGTCTGAATGTGATGACAGGTAGGGTTCTCGAAGGTCGTAACTGGGGACTGAGGAAACCCGGGACGAGACTCTGAGTGTTCTCAAAACCATTGAACGGGTCTCAGTGTCTCAATCCAACGTCTTTGTCTTAGGTTTGGATGGAGACGGACTAAGAATAGATGATACACCGTTTTTTCATTTTTCGTTGAATACTTTATTTAAGTACCGAACTGAAATAAAATATTTTATTTTCCATACGTACCCCATATATATTCATCGACGTATTATAATTCGTCCGTGTATGTATAAATTTTACATAGGTCTTTCGACAGAGACACCCTAGTCGAGTATTACTAGTAAAAAAATAAGTAAGACGAACAGACATAAAGTTTTTATAAGACGTTGTATATCCATTGTCCTTATTTTCACGATGTAGTAAAAAGTTCTCGTGTCATGTCCTTCTGTTTTCTCGACCGGTGATCCATTTTCGGAGAGTTCGGTGAAAGACGGACACAAGGACCCTTCGAGAGGTCCGTCGCCCTTCGGAGTCCAGAGGACCCAACGTTACAATTATGATACTTTAGTACCATTCTCCAACCGGTAAGTACACTGTAAGAACGTTCATAGGGTGTCTTGATGGTTTATCCTTCTCTATATACTTGTACTCGAAAACTCTTGGGTACGTTGTCGAGTGTTCTTAGGACGATTTTATGTTCATTAAATTGGTAAGGGTTCCCATCATTTGAATCTCGTACAAAATGAAGGTGTTTTTTGTTGATAAGAATTCAGTGAAGTAGTGGTTGGTCTTTTTCGCGAAACAACACAAGGTGCTTAGACGTACTTCCCGGTAGTCTCATTATTCGTCTTTATCGTATGGTTTCGGTGTGACGATACAGTACTTCTTCTCCCTCGTAACACCTGTCACTGGGAGGGGAAAGATAACATCCGTACGAGTCTTTTACGGTCAACAAAAGATTCCGAAAAAACAAAACAGAGACAGTTGTTCCTCTGAAACTAAGTCACCCTAGACAACTAGGTCACGACATTTTGTTCTCCGTCCTCTACTGAGTGAAAATTGTCCTCTGTATTAAATGTATTCGTTTCCTCACGCGCGATGAAATGTTGTCCGTGGAGTTTACGACATATGAACAATGAACCCTGGTAAAACCTTAAAGAGAAGACCTTGAGTAAAGGTTTTAATGTGTAAACAAGTGAGTAACTTCATGAATGAGGTCGAAGGATCAGATCCGTCCCTCGATGTCGACACTTGACTTGTTTAGGGACCCCACGTGTCAAATCTGTCTTACCGGTTCCTCCACTGTGATCCCGTTTTTGTCTTCCTTAGTTCCCGTAGTTCCCCACGTCTCGTGTGTCTAGGACATCCCCGACGTAGACTGAGAGTCTCGGCGTGTCCTTCTGGTCTTGCCGCCCTCGTGTCACGCTCCCCTCGTGCGGGTCCGGGGTACCCGGGGAACCTGGACGTGCCTTGATGTCGAATGACACACCCACTGTCTTTCGGTTTCTCGTAGACTCTCGTAGAAGACTTTTATCACCACATCCTTGTAATTAGTGATCACTTCTAAACCCAGACTCCTGTTCGATACCAGTAATACTCAGTTCTTCTACCTCCTTCATCCGTTTACAAGTATACTGAACACCGTACCGAGGTTGTCCGAGTCTCTCTTTAAAGTCTTGTTGAAGGGTTTACGAAGTTTGCAGACAGTGCAAAACCGACGGGTTGTAGGTGACAAGGGTAATTTTAGGGCTAGAACGACAACCTCTTATGGGGAGTCAGGGGCGGGGAGCGGGGGTCGGGGACGGGGTCAACATATGTCCGATCCTGTCATCTCTTTAGGAGGTTACCTCCGGTTCTTTTGGTCTGGGAAGAAGAGAGACGGGACCGTATCGTTTCGTCCGTAGGTTCTGTCCAGTCAGTGACCTACAATGAAGAGTCCTGATCCTCAGGACTTACCTACTATTTATTTTTATTTAAAAGGAAAAGTATATGCCGTCGGCTTCAGTCAAAGATAATACACGAAAGGTTGTAGTGCTTACTATGTTACTGTGTCATCCTGAAAACAAAAAGAGAGAGGAAGTTTTTACCAATCTACCTCGACTTACCCCCAAATAAACAAGATGAAAAGCGTTTATTTTAGGTAAACAAGTTAGAGAATTAAATAACCAGTTCACTAGTTTATACACGATCTACGACAGGGTCCACGACTTGTTTACCGTCACTTACTCTGTTCGGTAGGGTCTACAATGTTTCGAATGTAGAATCTCTTGTTTTCCTTTCTTTTCCCGTTAAGTAAACTTAGTCAAGACTACTCTACCTACTTTGACCTCGGTTAATATGTCTCACTTCATTCGCTCTTTCTTTTTGTGGTTATGTCATATGATTGTGTATATATACCTTAAATCCTTCTACCGTTACTGCTGGGACATACGTTCTGTCCTTTTTTCTGTGTCTACACATATTGCCTGAAAACCTGAGTCTCCCTCTCCCTCTCCCACCCTACTAAACCCTCTTACCCTTAAGATTGTACATATGACAGTACATTCTTAACTTAACGGTCAGGTACAGACTGCATCCCACGTCGTACGAACCCCGACCACGTACCCCTACTGGGTCTCTCTACAACACCCCTCCCTCCACCCTCCCCCCCAAGTACAAACCCTTGCGTACATTCTTAATTTCTAAAATTTTAATTTTTTTTTTATTTTTTTTATTTTTTATATATATATTTTTTATTTAATTTTTTTTTATTTCAATAAGAAAGAGGGAATTTTTTTTTTTCCCGTTAATTTGTTCCTGTTCTCTCTTGACTCCAACACTACTCACAATGTTTCTCTTAAATTCCGCCCTTTTTTGACTCTATTTGTAAGTCAAGTTAAGTCAGTGAATCAGCACAGGCTGAGAAACGTTGGGGTGTCTGACGTCGTGCGGTCCGAAGGGACAGGTAGTGATTGAGGGCCTCGAACGAGTTTGAGTACAGGTAGCTCAGTGACTACGGTAGGTTGGTAGAGTAGGAGATAACAGGTGAAAAGGAGGACGGAAGTTAGATTTTTTGACTACTTCTTGACTGCGTTAGTTCACCGGTTTCAGTAATCTACTGATTGAATCAAACCCACCAACCCTTCCTGGACAAACTATTTCTACTCCGGGTACAGACTTACGATTGTCCCTTCGATGTACTTCTAGTCTGTCTTGTGGTCACTACTCTAGTCGGTACATTTCTTAGATACCCCCTCGGTTCGAATCGTACAAACTCCTTCTCTTCCTCCGGTGACATCGATACCACTCCCTTCACCGTCTTCACTTAAATCTGTCCGTCCCAAGTGTAATATATCTATATCATCTCCAAATGTAGAATAAGATACACACTACATTCATTCTGTGACCTCCCAAGACTCACCTTCACTGTATTAAGTTAAACGTAAAATTTTCGAGGAAACGTTCGAACCATCTCTTGTCTAATATCCCCATTCTAGTTTCACCCCACAGGTCCACCTCTGGTGACGACAGGAGGTTCACTCTGTGTTACCGTCGAACCTGACTATGTCCCGTCGTGTCCTTCCCTACCCCCTCCCTAAACCCCACTCACAGGGTTGAACGATCATTTTACCACATCCCCTTTCCCTTTAGTTAGATTACGAATCTATAGACCGATCTCACGTTAATCTTACTTTACACAAATGACTGTGACCCTTTTTCCCCCACGTCAGTTCCTTTTTCCCCCACGTGAGACCGGTACAATACCTCGTCAGTTCGTACACTAATCTATACGTCAGTTTACAAATAATTATTAGTGATAGTATGTCTACCGTAAGTTCCAGTCCCCGGACCTATACTAGTGGATCCCTCTGACAAATCTATCTTCCCTCGACTCCTCCTCACTCGTTTTGGGACTCTTCACGGGTGACTTTACTCACTTATCGTCTTTACGTCCTCCTTCCACTACGAGTCGACCTGTGGGTGGGGGTGGTGACGGGATCGGAAGAAGGGTACCTTCAGTTCAAACGTCCCCAGAAGATCCTTTCAGAAAGAAGAGACTTTATTTCTGTGGGTCCTTATTTGTCCGGAAGAGCCTCCTACGCAGGTACAGCTGTACACTGTGGACCTCGTCACTGTCGGTGGAACGTTGGCACTACCTTCGGTCGTTCCCGTCTTAGAAGTTTGATTTCTGACGTGTCGGCTCTCTCCAGTGATCCGACGACTTGAATCGTTAGGACTCTGAAGGGATAACACTGAAGAATACTAAAAGGGGTCATAAAAGAATAACAAATTCGAAGGACTGTACATCCAAGAACAATAAACATGGTTTTGACAGACATTGACACCTACTTAATTCCTTTCTTTGGACTTTTACGTAAAATCTGTCGTCTTTCGTTTGTGTGATCCTTTCATTACCGTGCTGAAGAACCGTTTTAATTGATGTATAAACTCTAAACACCAACACTCTACCAATCGTACCAAAGAAGATCATTGGGGATCGGTAAACCCCCGTTTTTACCTCGTCCATCTATTCGATCTTGAAGTGATCTGTTTACAATTCTTCTCTGCTCCACGATCCGTTATCGTTACCAACTGTACATAACTCGTCTGAGACGTTATTATGGTACAGTTGATAGGATTCGTGAAGTGTGTATAAATTAATCGAATAAATTAAGAATGTCAAGGAGACACTCCAACCACGTTTCCGTCAATTCCAGTAAACATTCAACAGTATAGTGTTTCCTGGTACTTTGGATTCAACCCATTTCTCTCCTTCCTGAACCGACTGTCACTTTGACGGGTATCTGAACTACTAAGTTACTCCAGGGATAGACTTTCCAATCCTATAGTGTCTCACTCTACGTCCTTCAGATCTAAGTCTTACCTCACTAATGACTACTACGACCGGGTAGTAAATAGTAACGTGGTGGACCCTTCAGGAACCTAGTGTTATTTGACACCTTTTAAGACTTTCTCTACCCTTATGGTCTGGTGGACTGGACGGAGAACTCTTTAGACATACGTCCAGTCCTTCGTTGTCAATCTTGACCTGTACCTTGTTGTCTGACCAAGGTTTATCCTTTTCCTCATGCAGTTCCGACATATAACATTGGGACGAATAAATTGAAGATACGTCTCATGTAGTACTCTTTGCGACCTGACCTCCTTTGTGTTCGACCTTAGTTCTAACGGCCCTCTTTATAGTTATTGGAGTCTATACGTCTACTGTGGTGGGAATACCGTCTTTCACTTCTCCTCGATTTTTCGGAGAACTACTTTCACTTTCTCCTCCCGCTTTTTCAACCGAATTTCGAGTTGTAAGTCTTTTGCTTCTAGTACCGGAGGCCAGGGTAGTGAAGTACCCTTTATCTACCCCTTTGTCATCTTTGTCACAGTCTGAAATAAAAACCCCGAGGTTTTAGTGACGTCTACCACTGACGTCGGTACTTTAATTTTCTGCGAATGAGGAACCTTCTTGTCAATACTGGTTGGATCTATCATATAAGTTTTCGTCTCTGTAATGAAACGGTCGATTCCAGGCAGATCAGTTCCGATATCAAAAAGGACACCAGTACATACCTACACTCTCAACCTGACACTTCTTCCGACTCACGGCTTCTTAACTACGAAAACTTGACACCACAACCTCTTCTGAGAACTCTCAGGGAACCTGACGTTCCTCTAGATTAGTCAGGTAAGACTTCCTCTAGTTGGGACCTTAAAGAAACCTTCCTTACTACGATTTCGACTTTGAGGTCATGAAACCGGTGGAGTACGCTTCTCAACTGAGTGACCTTTTCTGAGACTACGACCCTCCCTAACCCCCGTCGTCCTCTTCCCCTGCTGGGTCCTACTCTACCGACCTACCGTAGTGTCTGAACTACCTGCACAGACTCACTTGAGGCCCTCTACCACTACTTACTTGTCCCTCCGGACCGCACGACGCTAAGTACCCCAACATTCCTCAGCCTGTGTTGAATCGCTGACTTGACTTGACTTGACTTGTATATAAATTTATTAAATTTCACTCGAAAAATAAACTATAAAGTATTAATTAATATTACATTATACATCGGTCCTCAACCACTATCTGTCCCTTCAGACCACACAACGTCAGGTACCCCAACGTTTCTCTGTGCTGACTCGTTGACTTGACTTGACTTGACCACCTTTATTGACTTATATTAAGTACCAAAACATAATATTTAATACAGAATCGTTATACTTATTCCATCTTTTAAAGTTCAAAAAGACAAAAACAAAGTGATTTTATATTTGGAAAATCACAAATATAAAGGGACAGAATGCTAAAGTACTTCTTTCTTCAGTACGATTATTTCCCGTAACAACTTTATACAATTCAATTTTCAATAGATCTACGACGCAATTCCCGTAAAACAACTATATTAATCTTCACTGACGACTGATAATTCTTCATTCACAGTGGAAAACTAATAAAGATTTAGGGGAGAGTATTTGTCTTTCGAGGTGAATTCCAAGATAAAAGGAACTTAACATTTCCTTTGTAACGTTATTTTACAATTGTAACCCCCAAGGGACCGCCGAGTCACCATTTCTTATGTGGACGGTTATACGTCTTCTGTGTCTAAACTAGGAACTAGGTCCTCCTAGAGTGTAGGACACCTCGTTGAATCGGATACACGGTGTCGATGACTCGAACACGAGATCTTGAACCCTCGACGTTAATGACTCGGGTGCACGACCTTGATATCTTCGGGTGTGTAGGATCTCGGACACGAAACGTTGTTCTCTTCGGTGTCGTTACTCTTCGGGTACGTGACTTTGATCTCTCATCGGAGGTGAACGGTGTTGATCTCTTTTCAGATGTGTCTTTGCTTCTAGGTCGTGTCGTTTTTTTTTATTTTAATAAAAAATTTTTTTACAATTGAAACCTAATTTTACAGACAACGTTGACTAATGACACTTTGAGACAGTCTCCCGAAATCCGTTCTCAAAAGAATTGTTTAGAACCGATCTACAAATGTTTTGTCTGAAGGAGAGTGAAGATGTTACCTTCTCTTCACAAAATACACTTGATTGTACTGTACAAATGACCAGAGTATTATCTAGTACAGTGTTAGTATGTTTTTCGTATTTTTGTTGATAAAAAGTTAAACACTGGTTACAAATCTCACAACATTATGAAGTATAAAGGACCCTAAAAAATGAAAAAAAAATCGTACAAAACTTTGTTACTCTTTTGTATTCTGTTTGGTTGTCTGTGTGTGTGTGTGTGTGTGTGTGTGTGTGTGTGTGTGAATGTATATCCTTGTTTATTCTGTCCTTATGTACACTTCCTTTTGGACTGTCAGACCGATTTAGGGTCGTCTTTGATAGATTTTATATAGTCAAACTCGAGACGAACCGAATATGATTTCCTCATGAATCCTGTTTGAAATTTTGCAAGACTCTGGACCCCGTGTCTTTCTTTTTGACCTGTAGTTTGTAAAAAGAAGTTCTCGTTTAATTCGAAGGACCGTTGTTTAGTTTTGGAAACACTATTCCGGAAGTAATTATAATATCTTTCAAAAGAACTGATTATAGGTTATAAGACAATCTCTCTGTCCAATTCTTGTTTTGATATGAAAATTCACAAACGTTTGTGAAAAGGGTTGTTTATAGATTTCGTATTGACATAGTAAAAAAATTGAAGACTTCTTATATTGACGATATATGACGTACTTTGTTTCGACCACAAGTCACCGAGTCAACTCAGACTGAGAAACGCTTCGGTACCTGACGTCGTACGGTCCAAGGGGACAGGAAATGGTAAAGGGTCTCGAATTGAGTTTGAGTACAGGCAACTCAGTCACTACGACAGGTTGGTAGAGTAGGAGACAGCAGGGAAAGAAGAGGACGACGACGATGACGATTCGGCGAAGTCAGCACAGGCTGAGACACGCTGGGGTATCTGGTATCTGTCGTCGGGTGGTCCGAGGCAGTAGGGACCCTAAGAGGTCCGTTCTCGTCGCCTCACCCAACGGCAAAGGAAGAGGTTCCGTACTTTCATTTTCACTTCAGCGAGTCAGTACAGGCTGAGAATCGCTGGGGTACCTGACGTCGGATGGTCCGAGGAGACAGGTACCTTAAATGATCCGTTCTCATGACCTCACCCCACGGTGACGGAAGAGGACGGAAGGTACTTCGTTTCACAGAATGAAAAATTTTACTAAACAGGTAAAACTCGGTGGGGTACAGGTGGTGGTCGTGTTGTACGAGGAGATGGTGAGAAACATCGACACGCCCGAGACTTGAATCCAAGGGACCGTCGTGATTCACCAATGACCTCAGAAGGAAGCACCTATGGAGAGAGGGTGGGGTCGTGTCGATTGCCCATCCGTTTACTGAATTTAGTCTGGTTAGTTTGATAGAGAACGTTAGAGTATGTACCCCAGTGTTTCACAACCTGTGTTCAATCGTTGACTTGTTGTTGTATACGTATATACATATGTACTGTCGGAATCTCTTTTAATAACTAATCAAAAGAAATTATGTCACTATAAATGATTTTTATGTTACAAAGTGCAGATGGAGTGACCCATTTAGTACATTATACTTTATTTATTTTAAATCGTCGAACTATAAAAAATTTTGTGACTTTTGTTTGGTTAACACGTCAATTGTAAGGGATTGGGTTTACCCACCACTTATGTCATTTCGTATTTGGTCCATCAGGCGTAAATTCTTTTTTGTTCAAAATGGTAAAGATTACTAATTTATTCCTGACATAGCCAACAAAGAACACGTGACGTTTAGTAGAGTTTTGAGTCACCGAACTTTATTGTCTATATATAAGGTCCTGACCGAGACCCATGGAGACTCCGGTGTCAGGAGACGAAGGTCCGAGTGAGTGTATCAACAACCCTCTAAGGGAACCAGGGGAGATGTACTCAGTGAGGTGTCCCGACAAAGAAGTGTTCCGTCCACTGAGAACTCATTAAGTTCTCTCTCTTACGTGTTCTACCTTCGGTGTCTACAGATTATTGGATAGGTTCTCCACTAAAGGGTAGAGAAGACGGTATAAGATAATCTGTCTTGTCTCAAATATCGGGGTCCGAAGTGCTTGTCTCTTTGACGTGTGTCGTACTTGTAAATCTCCGACGAATGGTGTTCCAGATTCTGACTAATTCGTTGTGTACGACATTTCCAGTAGAAAAGAAGAGGGGTAGAAAGGAAATTGATTTTTGTTCAAAATGGTCTCGTGTAAGACTGACAAAGGGTTTTGAAATTTTGGTGGAAAGTAAATAAAGTTTTAATTCCTCCTGTACTTGTCTTGTACAATTGGTAATAGAACTTTTTTCATTATCTCCCCCCTTTTCATCCCTTTCATGTTTTACTTTCTACAAGGAAACCTTTCGAGTAGGGTAATGTTTATGTCAGAAACGGTTTATGTTCGTCGTCTCTTTTACTGTGGGTGTATAGATCGGAAAGATATCTCACGTGACTAAATTGACTAGTCGTTTTTCGAACCTGTGAGACTAATATATAGTATTTTTGACCTGGGATTATAAAAGTAATTTACCCTCTCCCCTAGATTCTTTACCAAATTCTAAGAGTTACAAAGTTTACTAAAGAGAGACCTAATATGTTTTGAAGGTTTGTTCATGTTAACTAATTTCTTTGTTATACATATTTATAAACTGATTTACTGATTTGTTACCTCACTTGTACTTCTAGACTTATAAAAATTAAAAAGAATAGTTTTCGTCCAGTGTACTATTTATAAACTTTTAAGACCGTTTCGACGTAGTAATAAGTATTAAATGATGTATAATACGTTAAATTGTTTAATGAAAAATACAAAAAACGTTCTTAGGACTCCGGTGATGATAATGATAGGAATAAACCTTTTACTCCTTTACTCTCCGAGTCTCTTCATTTCACTGGTCGAGTACGGGTGATCCATGTGGTCACCGACACTCACTTAATCCATACAGACTAAGACGTCGGGTGAACTAAAGGATTACCGTTCGATGAAGGGGGATCTTTTCTGGTCTACGTGTCGAGGAGTTTATCAATAAGAAGTAATCCCGTTCCGGGACCATCCTCAATAATACCACTCCATTTGTATTAACGTCAAAGTCTGGTACTTAAAATTTAGTACTATTTCACTTCAGCGAGTCAACACAGGTTGAGAAACGCTGGGGTACCTGACATCGGATGGTCCCAGGAGACAGGTACCTTAAAAGGTCCGTAAAGGTCCTTAAACGGTAAAGGAAAAGGTCTATTTAGTACTATTGATCCGAGTTTATATAGGAATAATTAGTTTTATCCTTAGTAATGTTAGTTGTGTAAAAACGGTTACTCTTTATTCAAATAAGGGTATCGTTTTTTAAGTACGAAGTCCTAGACTGCTTGAGAACCTTTCACAAAAGACGGAGAACGACCAACGTCCTTGTCAAACGGACGTTTTTCAATAACTCTACGAACTTCTTCACCATCAGTTCAATCGCTCTTCAGTTCACTTACACCGTCTACTTATTCTAAAGGGTTTGAAGTTTTGAAGTATCGGGTTAAACAAGTTGAAAACTTCGTAACCAACACGCTGTATACCAACCTGAGACAGTACCTCTTCTTAACTCGGGAAGGACAACTGGTTACGACCAACGTCCTCAACGTCAAAAGCCACGTAAAGTAGCTAAACGACTCATATGAAGAGTATACATTGCTAAAGTGGTCCTCAGTCTTTCGACATCTCTTCGTCTACCTGTCGTCTGGTGGTTTGACACTGGAACTGGAAATAAACCATGTTCAATCCGAAACCTCTCACAAAACCTCGAAGAAGAACCAGGTTGGTGACTCGACCAGAAGTGACCAACAACATTTTTTAAGTGAAAAGTATCGTACAGTGTTAGGCTAGCTCTTTACCAAGCAACGATAACATATCTTATTCCCTACTATTGTGAAGTTTTACTGTCGAAAAAATTTTAAACGCCAGTCAAGTGTTCCGCAGGTGGATAGCTCCAAAAAGTACAAAGGTTAAACTAAGTTTACATCTTACTGGCTGCAACTCGAGAATCAATTGAAGAATTCATCAATATTCTCCTAGTCGAAGTTACTACCAGAGTCAACCAACAACAGTTGAAGACTGCCGACCGCTGATACGAGGAGTAGAAGTTCCCAGAACGAAAGAGACGTTTTGAAGAACTTGATTGTGACGTGACATACAAGTAATCGTCAAGGACCCGGTTTACACAACAACTACACTACTCAACAGAGACGATGAAATGTCGACTAAAACTTAAGTTTATTCTTTTGACGAACTTAAACGAAAAAACAAATTATAGTAAAAGAATATACACACACAAATGTGCGTGTTTACGTGTGATTTAGTGAAGTCAGCACAGACTGAGAAACGTTGCGATACCTGACATCAGACGGTCCAAGGAAACAGGTACCCTAAGAGGTCCGTCCTTATGACCTCACCCGAAGGTACAGGAGGAGATCCCCTAGAAGGACTGGATCCCTAGCTTCCCCAACCCCCCACCCCACCCCATCCACCAATTATAATTTCTTTTACCAGTCTTCGTATTTTCTACACCTTGACTGGCGTTCCGTGTTTGGGACTCTACTTCCACGGACCCGGTAACCCCGGGACGGAGGAGTGGGTCTGGAGGACACAGCTTATCGGGTGAATTTTTTAAAAAAATTGACACTTGTCTTTTTGTGGTATTATTCGTTTTATTTAATTTTTTTTTACTATAAAGTTCATCCGTTTTGATATTTCTACTCGATTAATCATAATCAAGAGTATCCCTCTTGGTGTTTTGTAAAACACATTACTCATCTTCTAAAATAATAAAGAAAAAAGAAAAAGAAAGGTGAAATAAAAAGTGAAATGTTATGACCTAACCAAAACGGTATGTAACTGTACTTAGACGGTGTCCACATGTACTCAAGGGTTAGGACTTGGGGGGAGAGTGGAGGGAGGAGTATAGTAGAGAGACCCAGTAGGGTCACGTGGTCGAGGTTCGTAGGACATAGCTTGGATCTGACCACTAAGCAAAGAATATACTATAATATGTACAAAGTTACGGTAAGAGGGTTTAGTAGGATGGGAGAGGGTGTCTCAGGTTTTCAGGTAAGATATGTAGACACAGAGAAAACGACAGAGCGTATATCGCTCTATCATTTATCATTTAAGGTATATGTACGCAATCATATGACATAACCACAAAAAGAAAGACCGAGTGAAGTGAGACATATTAGTCGAGGTCAAAGTAGGTGGAGTAATCTTGACTAAGTTTACGTAAGAAAAATTACCGACTCATTATGAGGTAACACATATACATGGTGTCGAAAGAATAGGTAAACAGACGACTACCTGTAGATCCAACGAAGGTACAGGACCGATAACATTTGTCACGACGCTACTTACAACCCCGTGTATACAGAGAAAACTAAGACCAAAGGAGCCACACATACGGGTCGTCACCCTAATGACCCAGTATTCCGTCAAGTTAAACATCAGAAAATTCCTTAGAGGTGTAACAAGAGGTATCACCGACATGATCAAACGTAAGGGTGGTTGTCACATTCTCCCAAGGGAAAAGAGGTGTGGGAGGGGTCGTAAATAACGAACATCTGAAAACCTAACGTCGGTAAGACTGACCACACTTTACCATGGAGTGACACCAAACCTAAACGTAAGAGACTATTACTCACTACAACTCGTAGAAAAGTACACAAATAATTGGTAAACATACAGAAGAAACCTCTGTACAGACAAATCAAGAAACCGGGTAAAAAACTAACCCAGTAAATAAAAAGACCTTAACTCGACGTATTCACCGAACATATAAAAACTCTAATCAACAAACAGTCAACAAAAGAGGATAAGGCCTCCGACAGAAAAGTGGAACGAATATCAAAGGAAACAACACGTCTTCGAAAATTAAAATTAATCTAGGGTAAACAAATAAAAACGAAAATAAAGGTCATAAGACCCTCCACCTAGTATCTCCTAGGACGACACTAAATACAGCCTCTCACAAAACACTAAAATAATAAATCTCTTGATCAGTCGTTGACAAAGTATAATTCTTTCGTCCTATTTGGTAAGTAATAAGTCTCGTATAGGTTCGTTCTACTTCGTTGAGATTGAATGACCTTTGTTTAATAAAAATATTTTATGTAGGTTGTAGATCAGTCAAAAAGTATTGAGAATTCAGTACAGTGTTTCTTTTGTCTTTCGGACATGTTTTTATTAGAAGACGGATATGGGATTTGTTTTATTTTGTTAGTATACGATATTTTGTTGATTTTAGAGAGAGACTTTACCCCTCTATTTGATGGGGGTTGTATGTTACCGGTGGACATCTGAAGAACCAATGAGTAAGACGAGCATCAATGTGTCGCAAAAGTATTTACTTGTCTTTGGAGTCGACGTCAAAATTATTTGTACAAAAAATATATAACAAAGTATAAAATTTGATGTAATTCAGCGATAACCTACATTTTATATATACTTAAAATGAAAAGATTTCAGACTGAGAGGAAGGGAGAATGGGTGTAAAATGTTGGTTGTACGTGCGAACTCATATACTCGTTTACTGGTCCTACTCTGTCCGACCAACGACGGGAAGTGAGGAAGACGGTACAGGACTAATGTGTGGGTGTGTACCCTCCAAGGTCTCCGTTGGGGACGGGAGAGGGACAAGGTCCTCTTGTAAACTTCCTTGAAAGTGTGTTTTATCCCTAATTGACTGCGGAAGAGTCGTTCTTGTTACTTTCAAGACAGTGCTGGTGGGCTATTATACAGAATAAGTTGTTACCTGACTGCTACCGTTAGGACACTTTTTGATTCAAACTCTATGTTTACAATTTTAATTCGGTATGACAGTCATAAAATTTACTTTTTGGAGATATGTGTGACCTTTGTATTTTCCGTAACTCCTTTTTAATTACATGTGACGTCTAAAAGGATCCCTTCTATAAACCGATCGCATCTCGATTAAGGAGATGAGAGAAATTTTTCGTTATTTTTAATCAACTTTTGAATTACTCCCTCCCTTACTCTTCTCCCCTTCCTTTCTCGTTGCTCTCTCTTCACCGTGTCAGCACCTTTTCGTCTCCGGTCCAGTACGTGTGTTGCCTAAAGTTCATACCGGTGTCGTGTCACCCTGAAACTTGTTTATTGTGTCTTCGGTACATCTCATTTCTACCATTTACCTGTTTTGAAACACAGTTATGATGTGTTTGGGAAAGGACAAACCTTTTTTTTGACGATACTTCCGTGGGTGTTCTTTTTTTAAATTTTGAGACTCTCTGTCCCGGGGAAAAAAGTAATCCAACAGGATGTTTTACCTCTCCAACGGTAAGACCAAAAATAGACTATTCTTTTGACCTCTTTCTTCCGTCTTTAATAGTACGAGTAAAGTGGTGACTAATGGAAGTTGTCATTCCTAAATTATTTTTCGTTCCGTTTTCATTTTTATTTCTTTTCTTCTAGTGTCTCTAGTCCTATTGGCTCGTCCCTTTTCGTGTGGTCATTCGGTTGGTACTCGATAGCTCACGTCGAAATGGTTGAGAGACCTTCACCCCACAAGGAAGCTCTGGAAGACGTCGGTTTTACCGAAGTATTTCGTTTCTTCACCAATGGAAGCCTGTGTAGAACGATTGTCTGTGTATTTTAGTTAGCTCGAGTTCGTGTCTGTCTATGAGTGTCTGTGTCAAGTTTCGAGATCGTCGAACTACACCTCCACGACTCCCACTGACGACCCCTTCCTCGAACCGCCACGGTGACGACGGGGTGTGCCTCCGTAACGGAGACATTACGGATGACGTTTCGTTTGGGAGTTGTGATCAGGATCAAAAACAGAGAAAAAGTATTTTCACATTTGAGGGAAGTCTAAGGAAAACCAATCATTTTTGTCCATGATTACATCCAGAAAGGAATTTTTCACTGTATTTACCCTGAAAGTTTTTCTCCCTATACGGACATGAACATATGGTTACGTTCTCCAAATTCTATACCCAAGCTAGGGACTAACCCTTCTATAGAGGGTTTCATCCTTTACTGTTGGGCGAGGTCATAAGAACGGACCTTTTAAGGTACTTGTCTCCTCGGACCGCCCGCTGTCAGGTACCCCAGTATTTCTCAGTCTGTACTGACCTGTTGACTCGTGTATAGACATAGACGACTCTCATCGTTTACGACCACAATCCCTGAATGTTCATAGTGGAGTAAGTTTGGAAGGTCGGAGGAATACTTCATCCTGATAGTAATAGGAGATGATCTTTCCTGTGGTCTCCGGGGTGCAGTCCAGACCATTCCGTCCTCAGTCGTACGTTTGGACCGTCAACGAGGTGGATGTTGCGAGAGTGAGGTACGGTAGAGTCCTCAGTGGGACCCGGGGTCGGTGCGAGGGGTTAGTATGGGTACACGGTACACACCAGAGGGGTAGGAAAGATAGAGTTGGACCTTTGTCTTATGTGTGTCCCAGACCACCCTCCCCTACCCCTGTTCTCGTCTCGGGTGCGTGTGGTCCCTGGACGACAGGATTATAAGGTTCCGGGGTTGGGATCCCTTGTCTCCCACACAGAGTACCCTGTACCGGGACCACCTCTCTCGGACCCTTTCCTGAGAATATTGCGACGTAATTATCTGACGGAGGTCGGGACCACCCACTGCGGACAGAGGGGAGTAGGAGAGGAGAGTAAGAGACTCTTCTGTCCTTTTTGTTCGGTGTGAATCGGGACTTGGGCGTCAAGTGAGTGACACATTGTCTTGTTGTTAGGACTATCTCTGCTAATTTTTTTTTTTTCACTATTTCTTTTTCATACACCTACATAAGTATTAACATAAAAATAGACATATAAAAACCCATTTAAGTTTTAAGAAAGATTTATTATAAATCTTGTGATTTTTGTTTTGGTTTTTTTTTTTTTTTTTTGTGTACCACTACTCTTTCTGTACCGTAAGATTGTTGTCTTTTTATGTGGTCGTAGGAGTGCCGAGTTTCGTCTCGTTTGTTCCGTGGAAGTCTTCTGTTGTTTTCGTATGTTGTCCGATTACTGTGTTAGAAATTCCTTCGAGTCGCGTTCCTGACTCCCGTTCAAATCTATTAAATCTCTTCTGTACTTTAGTTACGTATTCTGTTTTGACTACTATTTAATTCTTTGACCGTTACTTTTCACTCCAACGTCTCAAATCTTTTTGTGACCCCTTGTTTTAATTGTAATTATGTCTTGATTGTTTACTTAACCTTTATCGTGGTATTTTCTTCTTTCTGATCTTCGATTTCCGTTTTATGAACGTTTTTTTCCATCATATACGTGTTCTTCAATCTTCGATTCATTTATTTGTGTCCTGGGATAAATTGTTTCTTTTTGTGACAAGGATTGTCTTATGTTCTGTTGTTCCGATACCTAGTTTTCGGTCTACTAGTCTTACAGTTTTGTCTTTCGAGCTTTTTCACACCCTTGGAATTTCACCAGGTATTCATCGACTTGGTACGACGGTTGGCGGAAGGCGTCTGAAAAATGTATTTCTGTGAGTTCAGGAGTGAATTTGGTCCTAGAGTCAGAGGATTTAGGAGGAGACGGGAGGGGTTAAGAGGTCGGAGGAGTGTGACGAGAAGGGAAGAGACGTCGGATGGATGGGAAGGGTGACGGTCTTGGGAAGCCTGTGTAAGAAAAGTCCTAGGAATTGGAGTGCAGAAGAGGAATTAGAACGGTAACGGAATGAGAAAGTAACGTGGTTTGACCGTCGACCGTTGGTACCCGATTCGGTGGGAAAATGGAAGAACCCTAAGACGACGACCTGTCACGTTGTGAGACGTTCTTCAGTACTCCTGGGTACCTCACCGTGGACCTCAAGTCGGGGTCACGGTCCCTCGTTGGGACCAGTTCTCTTCGGGACCGTCCGTCGGTTTCGAGAACAAGGGTATGTCTACCCGGGTGTTCGATCGTGAGGGAATGGGGTGGAGTCGTGTCCTTTCACAGAGAGTAGAAGAGAGACCAGTGTGCGTACGAGGCTTCCTAGAGGAGAGGGAGAACCAATGTGTGTGTGTGTGTATGTGTGTGTGTGTGTGTGTACGTTATGGAGTGGGGGATTGAAGAGGTAAAGGACGGGGAAGGAGTAGGTGACTGTAGTGACCAGAATCTTCCTTCTTCATAAGGAAGAGGTCAGATTTTCTTAGGGAGATAAAGGAAGTCTAGTCTCTGTCCCTCAGTGATATGGTAATAGTAAGAGAGACATAATGACTGGGGGAGGACGGATGGCACAGAAGAAGGAGACTGGCATTCGTGTGAGGGACACAAAGGTGTCTATTTTATAAGTGATTTTGTGTCAGAAAGTCAATATTCTTTGGACTGTTTGTGAATTTTGTTACCGTGTTTGGTAATAAAGTTCCTACTAAGAACGACCATTACTAAAAGAAGTTCTTACTAATACTATCATTAGTGTCTAAAAGGAAATTCATTGGATTGAATGATTTTTGATTTAAGTACATAAAATAAAAAAACTAAAAATTATTTGATAACAGTACTAGCCTCTTTCGTTACCGTGGGGTGAGGTCATGAGAACGGACCTTTTAGGGTACCCGCCTCCTCGGACCATCCGACGTCAGGTACCCCAGCGATCCTCAGTCTGTGCTGACTCGCTGAAGTGAAAGTGAAAAGTGAAAATACGTAACCTCTCCCTTTACTGTTGGGTGAGGTCACAAGAACGGACCTCTTAGGGTCCCTGTCCCCTCGGACCACCCGACGACAGAGACCCCAACGTGTCTCAGTCTGTGCTGACTTCGCTGAATCGTCGTCGTCGTCGTCCTCGTTGTCGTGACAGTACTATTGATCTGTATTCTCTATGGAGTCCAAATTTTTTTCGTGGACAAAGTCGGTTTCCTTTTACGACCGATTTTTTTCGACCAAAAATTTTTTTAATTCAAGAAGACTTTCCAAGAGGAAGTTTTATTTCTTCATGTGTTAATGAAAACCTAATTTTGGTTCTTACCATTTTGTTTGTTTGTTTTTTGTTTCTTACTACATTTTCTTTACAAACTATTCGCCACAGGTTCTTTTTCTTCATTTCATTTTCTTGAAACCGACGACAGAACTCCAAGACTTAAGTTTACCGTGTGGAAGGGGTGGATGGGGCAACCGGTGGGTGGGGTCGGTCCCCGTCAGGGTACTGGATGTTAACCGGTCACCACGTCTTTCGTCCCCGAAGTAAGTGGTCGTGGACGTCCAGAGGTGGATGTGAGTCTTGTACGACCTTGGTCAGTCGGACACCTCCTGTCTTCTACTTCCTACCTCCCCTTTCTGAATCAGTGGGATCAATTGGGTCCCCCAGAGAGGACCTGGTTTATTAACCCGGTCGATGGTCCGGACACCCTCCGGGGACGTCCTCGTCTGGACGGGTTCCGTGGATCGGATTTAGTGAGTGTGTACCCGTGTCCTGGATTTATTTACCAATAACAAAGCTCGGTGAATGAAAGGCTAACAATGTGTCGTAGTAACACCGTTTCTGTCGACCGTGTGTCTGTTTTAGAGAACCCCCTTTTTAGTGATTTGTATTTCTCTCCGTGTTGACATAAATTAAAGAGACTTTGCACCTGACTCTTATCTCACTTAGGTGTCAATTCGTTCCCTTCAAAACTAAGTAGGATAGTCTTGTGTTATCTACTTCTTCTGTTTTGTGACCAATCTGTGTCTCCGGTCTAGACATGGCGACAGACGAGACTTGTGATTCAGAATGACCCTGTGTCGGTGGTACTCGTCGGTCCTGTCTCTGGTATTTCGGACGTTCCGGACTACTGAAATGGTAGACCAAGAAATATCTTTTTCAGAGGGGTGGAGGGGTTATATGTACTAACCTATTTTATGTTTATTGTTCAAAGTGGATTTCTTGAGACATGGGATAAACAATGAAAGGTTGTACATTCGTTGTACATACTTTTATTCGATATACGATCCAGTGTCTCATTTAGAATTGTGTACGTTTCATTAAGTGTGATCTATCAGACACAAAAAACGTATGTTTCATTGTTTCT
Organism: Capra ibex; assembly: GCA_006410555.1. NCBI lineage: Eukaryota > Metazoa > Chordata > Mammalia > Artiodactyla > Bovidae > Capra > Capra ibex. The sequence continues at coordinate 61,050,447 of SJYO01046538.1, read as the reverse complement.
AGTCTATAGTTTGTTTTTATTAGAGGTTTCATAGATGTAAAGTTGTAATTTTTGTATTTCTATATGTATGATTTACTGTCCATTCGTATTATTTGTTCTATCAATGTTTTTGGTATATTTTGAAGACTTGTTGACTGAATACGTATTCTTTCATACCATTGTACGAAGATTTTAATTACAAATTTTTTAAATTTTTTATACATTGTTCAACTGATGTCGAGATTCTTGATCCGATAAACCTAGTCTGCTAACAAGGGAGACATTTGTTTCTACGTCTTTCAATCCAAAGTTCAATTTTTTTTTTTTTTTCTGTCTATCGTGATCTGTAGGGTTTCTTGTCGTTACTGGAAGGTCCGGTAAAATCCCTACTTTTACCCTTAGTTTTAGTGTCTTCACTCATCTTGTGTCCGTGGGGATGTCAAGTCCAAGAACAAAGTTCCGAGATCCCGGTGTCCCTATGTCTTCCCTTCAGTCCCGAGTCTCGTACTTGTTCCTCCGGCCTCCTCTGGGTGGGTTACGCGTCCACCCTGAAGTCTCCCCCGAGAATTCCCCTTCCATTTGGTCTAGAGGTAGGAGTATTCGTATTTTCCGACGAAACCACGACTTGTCTCGTTCTCTCCCTCCCCCTTTTCTCTCTCTTTGAGGGACGGTGGCACCTCAAGGCATAGTGTCTTGGACCGATGAAACACCTGGGACTTACACTAGATTCCCTAGGTTGACAGTGACGAGACCCTGTTTACCGTCTTGTCTACGTTTAGAGACCCCACCCCCCTCCCCCACTCTCTGTGTGTCAGTTGGGGGTGATCTCCGGGATACTCATTAAAAAGTACCCCTTACCGGTCGTTCGTCGGTTTTTATAAGTCTGTGTATGTGTGTTTCTATTCTTCTTCTTGGATGTCTCTGTTCCCTCACTTTTCTGGGTGCGTGTGAAGTCTTTGACTTACTGGTCGATGTATAAAATCTCGTTGATGTAAATGGTATACGTTTGTTTACTGTTTGAACTTATATAAGAGTCCCTTGTCTTTTGATCTCTTTCACTGTATCGTCTAAATTTTCACTTGGTTTGTCTTAAAGATCTCTCCCTTTTGAATCATTGGTTTTACCTTTTGAACTGTATATAAACCGTCGTCTGACTGACTTGTATCGTTTTTGTTTCATATTTGTTTGACCTTTTACTTAGACTTCTTAATAGGTTTTATGTTGTGTGTCTCTTCCTTTTTTGTCACTAATCCAGATTGTATTTAGACTAGTCTCGTATTCTTCTTTCCTTTCTTCCTTGTCCGTCTCTGTTATAAAGTTCTCTATGCCGACCCATGAAGGTTTTATGACTCCTATACTTAAGTATATAATTCTCACGGTCACTTAATCCTTGTTCTGTTTATTTTCTTTTTAAATGGAATTACTTATTTTACCTCAAGGTCCTTCGGTCTGTTCCTTTTTTTTTTTTAACAATTTTGTTGGTCCGGTTTTTTTTTTTTTCTGTCTAATAGAAGTTTCCTTGTTTTCGATCTGATCTCGGTTCAAGAAGCCATGCTGTTTTCGGTCCTCTCACCCTATAGAAGTGTCCCGACTTCCTTTTGTTTGCGGTTGGATCTTTGGATGTAGGGTGCTTGAATGAGAAGTTTTTACTTCCGTTTTTGTACTCTTTTTTCTCTTTCAACGTAAATAAAGAGAGTTATACACAGTCCAATTTAAGGTTTGTCTAACTCTAGATTTTCATTTTTTACTTCGGTAGATTCCCGAATTTTTTTTTTTTTTTTTTGATCTCACTTAATAATTATTAAACCCCTGATATAGAATTTTAGATATCCATTATTTTTTTGGTAATTCCGTAATTTTTTTCTTGACGTAATTTTTTCTTTTTAAGGTTCCTTTTAATTTTCTATATATTTTATCCTTTTTTTAAACGTTAACCTTTTTATAGTGTCGATTTCTTACTTAAGAATTATACATTGTTATGATTTTTAACTCTGACTATTAAATTATTCTCTTTTTCCGTTCTCAATCTGTCAATTTTTAAGTTGACTGGACTTCCTCCGGTCTTATACGATGTTATTTTATAGAGAAATTTTATTCCTAATGAAACTCGACTTCCAATTGACTCCTTGTCGTCTGTATTCTTTTCTGGATTTTCATTTCAAAAAGAAAATGTTTCCTTTGTATATAAATATTTCCTTTAAAGGTAAACATTTCTACAGAGGGTGAGGTCATGGTCCTTTTCCTTCTGTTGAAAATTGTTGAGAATATCCACCGTTGGGTGAGGTCATGAGAACGGACCTTTTAAGGTACCTGTCTCCTCTGATCATCCGATGTCAGGTACCCCAGCGTTTCTCAGTCTGTGCCGACTCGCTGAAGTGAAAGAAAGAAAAGAAAAGATATCCACTTCTCGCGTGTCTGAAGAGACGTAATACCCTGAAAGAACGTCAGATCGCCGATTCTTGGGTGGACGGTCACGTCCCCTGCACCCAAAGTGGAGACCAGCGTCTACGGTCCCCCGTTGATTCGGGTACGTGGTATTGATGACTGACACACGAGACATCGGGTACGCTTTGGTGGTGATTTCGGGTCCTCGAGATCTCGGACACGAGACGTTGTTCTCTTCGGTAACGTTACTCTTCGAACGTATGGCGTTGATGTCTCGTCGGGGGTAGTGGCGATGTCTCTTTCAGGTACACGTAGTTACTTTCGGGTCATGTCGGGTTTTAATTAATGAATTTTTTTTTTTAGACACACGATTTAGAATGCTTTGTTGGAGACAAATGGCACATAAAGGATCAGGACAAGGTATTGGGTGGGATGAGGGGTGGTCTTGGGGTTCGGGGAAAAGGAAAAAAATCGGATTCTGTCATGCGTACAAGAGTTTAAGATTGACGCAGGGACTCGATGAGTATTGACTCAGAGAGGTGTACATACACACGACGTGTACGATTGTTTGACAAGGAGAGACTGAGTAGACAGAAAACAATTAAGGATCGTGGGGGTTGTCTCTTGGATCTCCCGTCTTCTTTTCACAAAAAGGAGGAGTGTCCGGGAATTTTGTACAGTTTTGATGGTTGAGACGAATATTTCTCTTTACGTTCAACATATCGAAGTTTTATGGGAAGGAGTAGACGAACGAACCGTTTATAGGGTTTCTAGCTGTTAAGACAATCCCTCCGACGACCGGACGTTTGACAATGTGGGGGCAGTGTCCTTTCAAACGGTGGATACTCATCGATGGGGATCGGGGTCGGTGATGGAGTAAAGGTCCTAAAATGAGTTTCTGTCAGATCATTTTTGCACTTTACCGTACGTACTGTCTGTGTACACCAAAAAGTGACACTGTAATATCCATGAATGTTTTCTTGTTTTTGTTCGGTTTACAAATAGTATTCTGTCAGACTCACCTAATGTCATCGTGTGTTACCCCCCCCCCCCGCCGTCCTTCTGTAGATAAAAATTATTATTGACGAAATATATCGTACACATACACACACATTTGAATCAAAAAATTCTTTTACGGGGACAAAAGATTTAGTCAACATGGTGAAATGTAAGGATACACACCACATAGTTTCAAGGTCTATAAGATGTAGGAACAGTTGTGAACCATATCAGTCTAAAAAAATTAAAAATCGATAAGATGATCCGTAATTACCACAACACCCAAATTAAACGTGAAAGGAATACTGAAACTTGTGGGGAAATACATAAATAAACAATATGTGTGTAGAAACCACTTCTCGAAAGAGTTTATTGAACTGATACTAAATTAATCTCACAAAGCAAAAGAGTGAGAACTCAAAAGTCTCAAGAAATGTATAAAATCTATGTCCAGGAAATACTCTGCATTCTAAATGTACATAAAAGAGGGTCAAGCTCTGAATTTGGTAGATAAGATAGTTGTCACAGAAGACTGTTAACTATGAGAAGTAAAACTAGTTCAGATCATAAAGGAAAAAAAAGAGTACACCTAATACGAAAAGCATAGAATGAATTCTTTAGTATTAAAGATTGGATTCTCGTATTCCGAACAAAAGGATTCAAGCGAGGAACGCAAAATATTAAAGTCAAAAGTATAAAACCGGATACTATGTAAAACTCAAGTAAAAATATATACGGTTCTTCATACCTAACTACGAGTAACAGACGTACTTTCACTTTCAGCGAGTCAGCATAGACTAAGAAACGCTGGGGAACCTGATATATACCAGGTACCTTAAGAGGTCCGGTCTTATGACCTCACCCATCGGAAAGGGAAGAGGTCCCCTAGAAGGGTTCGGTCCCTGACTTGGGTCCAGAGGTTTTAACGTCGACTCGGTGTTCCCTTCGGGTTCTTATGATCTCACCCAAGTCAAGTCAAGTCAAGTCAAGTCAAGTCAAGTCAACGAGTCATCACAGACTGAGAAACACTGGGGTACTTAACGTCGTGCGGTCCGGAGGGACAGGTAGTGGTTGAGGGCCTCAAATGGGTCTGAGTACAGGTAGCTCAGTCACTACGGTAGGTCGGTAGAGTAGGCGACAGTAGGGGAATAGGAGGACGGGGGTCAGGGAGGGTCATAGTCTCAGAAAAGGTTACTCAGTTGAGAAACGTACTCCACCGGTTTCCTAACCTCAAAGTCGAAATCGTAGTCAGGAAGGTTTCTTGTGGGTACCGACTAGAGGAAATTTTACCTGACCGACCTAGAGGAACATCAGGTTCCCTGAGAGTTCTCAGAAGAGGTTGTGGTGTCAAGTTTTCGTAGTTAAGAAGCCGCGAGTCGAAAGAAATGTCAGGTTGAGAGTGTAGGTATTGATATGGTTTCAGAAACTGACACACCTAGTGTTATTTGACACCTTTTAAGACTTTTTCTACCCTTATGGTCTGGTGGACTGGACGGAGAACTCTTTGGAGATACGTCCAGTCCTTCGTTGTCAATCTTGACCTGTACCTTGTAGTCTGAGCAAGGTTTATCCTTTTCCTCATGCAGTTACGACATATAACAGTGGGACGAATAAATTGAAAATACGTCTCATGTAGTACTCTTTGCGACCCGACCTTCTTCGTGTTCGACCTTAGCTCTCTCGGCCCTCTTTATAGTTATTGGAGTCTATACGTCTACTGTGGTGGGAATGCCGTCTTTCACTTCTCCTCGATTTCTCGGAGAACTACTTTCATTTTCTCCTCTCACTTTTTCAACCGAATTTCGAGTTGTAAGTCTTTTGCTTCTAGTGCCGTAGACCAGGGTAGTGAAGTACCCTTTATCTACCCCTTTGTCACCTTTATCATCGACTGAAATAAACCCCCCCGAGATTTTAGTGACGTCTACCACTGACGTCGGTACTTTAATTTTCTGCGAATGAGCAACCTTCCTTTCAATACTGGTTGGATCTGTCGTATAATTTTTCGTCTCTGACCTCACCCACGGGTTGGGTCCTTAGCTTAGCCCCAGAGAACGCAACGTCTGTCTAAGAAATGGTTGACTCGATAGTCCCTTCGGGGTCATACTTGTTGGTTATCAACTTTTTGGTAATAAAGGGGGTACTTGATGAAAATACGGTTCGAAATAAAAATTTCCAAATTCAAATATAACAAATAATAAAAACAGAGATTTCCTAGATGACTCTTACGGAGTTTTATTTTATATGTGGAGAAGAGATTTTTACACCTCACATCACTATATGAAGATATCATTATCTTCTTTCTTTTTGGTCTTCGTATTTAAGAATTGTTACAACCCGAAAACTGTTGCCTGTGGGATCACTTTTCGACATTATGTTTCCTGTGGACACCCTGGACCCTTACCGAGGTCTCCATCACCTGTGTATCGGGTTGTGTGACAGTACTGATACCCAATTCTGTGTCCTCAAAATTCTCGACGGACCACTCGGAATGTAAGAATGGCGAAGTGTGAAGGTGTTGTGATCGATAACAGAAGTGACGAAGTGTCATTCACATGTGGGTAATCGATGTGTGAACATGAGTGTACAGTATTAGTCATCCGATCGTACCGTCCATAAAAACGAGCACCAGTTATTACATTGTTTCGAGAAACAGACATCACCTCTCGAGGTACATTTACTGCGTTCTTTCTTTGTGTCTTTATTCCGTTCTTACGTTATGAAGACTTGTGTCAGGATCTCAAGACGTTCTCGAGAGGACCGAGACCCTTTTGATTTCGGTGTCACCGAGACACTGCGTTGATTCCTTTGTCATAGAGTGTTTGGTAGTACAGTTAGGGGGAAAAGGACAATGGAGTGGGGACGCCGACAAGAAAATCGACTAATGTGTTTTCAACAAACAAGTCATCTAAAAAAAAAGGGGGTATCGTCATTGTATTTTAGTCGTCACATTATATATGAATTACGAGTTTATAATATATAGAAAAACGAGTACTAATACTTACACTGTCTATTTTATATGAATTACTGGTACAAATTTTATGTGAATAGTTGGTGACGAAAAGAAGTAAAATTCATTCTTTCAATAAATTCAAATTCTTTAAGGACCCACGGAACCTTCGACATCAGAGGTGATTGTAGAAGAAAATTTTTTACTCCCTTATTTTGATGACAGAGGGACTCTTCCAACCGTCATGTACCGGTGGGGTGGTGCATCACTATGTCCCATCGGAAGTTTTCAGTCGGAGGAGTAACATGGGGGTGGTAGGAGTCCTAACCAGATGGGGTCGGACAGAACCACACGTCGAAAAGAGTGCGGAGACATTTTGACAAAGTTATAGTGTTAGTATAATTGGGTAAGGTGTTTCTCTGTATTTCTGATGACATAGGGAATCGTTTGTATTCAAAATTTCAAATAGAAGACGGTCCAGACGACATTCCTAGTTTTTGTTGTCCTCTTGAAAGAGGAGGGATAAAGGTGTGTGTCTACCGTCAACACAGGGGTCTGTTTTGAGGGGTGGTAGGGGGGACCGGAGAAAGGGGGGACTCAACGGCCTACGGACTGGGTTCATACACAAAGATTTAGTGATTGATTTTTAGATTTTCTTTCTTCAACGTATAATATGAAAAAAGAGAGGCCTTTTGTCAAAGACATTGAATTTAGAGTAATTTATCCTATTTCAAAGTTCAAAGGTTATAGTTTACTTAGTGACTAAAAGAGGAGTTTCCACCTCACTGTCAAAGAGAATTCTGTTCGGATAGTCTTACACCTGACTGACACCTAACTCTGCACGACTGCACGTTGGGTTCTCGAGAACCGAAGACTGTTGAGTTTTTCCCTATGTCTAAAGTCAGGACCTCCTGAGGATTTTCATACGTAGTTACACGGGGAGACCCATTTTTCGTACGACACAGATTGTTTTTCTTCTTTGGTGATCATTTGTTTGACTAAGAAGGAGTCATGGACCTCTTCACTCACTCGGGTAGTTGTCCAGACGAGACTGGATTCTCTTTCCCGTGACAGGGCCCAAACCCATGGCCCCCAAGGTGTCAGGGGTCTCCCTACTGTAAAATGAAATCACTTAAGATCAAAGGAGTAGATAATCCCCTCCTTCTACTTACTCGAACGACGAGATTCATGAACGTTCTTTAGTTTGTATAGTCGAGGACCGAGCATGGTGATACATGTCATCGTCCCCACAAGGTTGCGGGGTGTCGTTGTCTTTCCCAGAGTCTTTCAAACCTCACGTGGTTTGTGTACAGATTCACAACCTGAGAGTCGACTCTGTACTTTTGCTCAAGAAGAGAGGCTTGAGGTAGAGGTCATGTCTTGAAAGAGGAGGAGAGCATCCAAGAAGATATTACGTCTACGACGGTTCCACAGTAAGAGAAACCTCGCATTAATGAGTATCTAAATGAGTACAACCTAGAAATGATGAATGTTTCATCGACCCAAAGACTCTCCTCAGTGAACTCTTACCTTTTATGTTCAGACAGTGACCGACTAGCACATAAGTGATATTTTCAGTCTTCGACACCAAAGGTGACTATATTCGAGGGTTAGTCGGACATTTTCTTTTTACTTCTCCCTCGGTTTACAGCTGACGTCCGGTCCTCTCTCGGTTGGAAGGGACACGAGGACGAGCAGGAGTTGGTGGATGAAATTGGGGACTATTAAGATGTCGGGCGTATGTAAAGTAAATCGTTTAGAAAACTATTTAAGAATATGACGAGTTCGTTTCTTAAGTAAGTATGACGGGGTGATTCACGGTTCTAATACACTGACATTGACCATTCCCCAATATATGTAACAGTGATAAGATCAAGAAAGTTTCAGGAGAGGTGAGAATGTGTCAAGAGACTCAGATCGGCTCGGTGTTTGTGACGACTTCTTTAGTTAGTCAGATGATTAGAAAAAGAAAAAAGGGGAAAAAGAGATGAACCACCCTCGCCCGCCCCCCCTACCTCACCCAGTAATTTTTTTAAAAATGTATACTAGTTCGTTGTCTATGTATGTACCGTTATTATTACGGAACCCTTTTTTTTCGTGTTTTGTCGTTCGTAAATAGATCACGAATAATACACGGTCCAGGAAAGATTCATGAAATATTTGACTAAGTTGAGGGTCCGGTTGAGAACCTCTCATCACGAAATTGGGGACGAAGTCCGGAGTCTCCGTTAGTACTCGTCTCGTCACACAGAGACCCTGTCCCCGTAGACAGAGACACTCCGAGTGTTTCTGACCCGTCGTCAGGAGTAACTTAAGATCGAGACTGACATCCTCTCGTGTTTTCTCTCCCCTGTGGACCCAATGGTTCCTCTAGTGTATGACCTTTATTTTTCGTTTTCTTGTGAACTTCAGTTGTGATAATTCTCATTCTATGGTGACCTACACCTACATTATGTACAAAACTGATTTGACCTTGTTTCCATAGTATTTTGGAATTTCCGTTTCTTTATTTCGGTCATTTTACCTGGAATTGTACCTCGACCGTTTTGTTAGAAAATTAAAAATGTAAACATGATGTCCTACTTTGAGATTAGTGTATGCCACATCTACTTATAAATTATTCTTGTCTGAAACAAAGATTTGTTCAACAATAATGATCACCGAAATTTTTTTTAGAAAGGGAAATTTAGATGACATACTAAATATTAAAAATTTTCATGTGATCCCTTATAATGAGAAATCTTTTATTAAGTCGTATATTTGAGGAAAAGTAACAAACTTTAATACTTCAAATGTTTCTGATGTTATCTGGAAGTTTTTATGTCTTACTTTTCGTTCGGACATGACTTACCTGTAAAGTTGGAGTCTGATATACGTTCACTAAAGAAGAGGTTCCGTTTAGACCTTTTTACTTAACCGTCCGTGGTAAGAGTATAAGGTATCTTACGTGTACAGTCCGGAGAGGTGTTCCGTATTACACTTCATTTTTTTGACGTTGAGAGTTCGACATAGTCTATTAGACTACAACCTATAAATATGAATATGTATTTAGTACTGAATGTAGAGGATTTTTGATTCAGACATTAATTATAGAAGAAGACATAACAATTCAAATATTTCTGTAAGGTGTCTTGTGGACAGTTTCGTCTTTTATTTAATACCCCCATTTTACGTTGTCTTTAGACTCTCTAATAATTAACCTACCTCCACCGGGACGTACTGAGGAGTGGGTCTTGTCCGGAGAGAGACGAAGTCGACTTGGTCTAAGAACAGTTCATACCACTCCTCAACTGAAAGTACCGAAACATCGAGAAGACACTAGGATTTAGAACCACGATCTCTCGGTTCCTTCTGACTCCGTCGTCCGTCGAAACCTTCGACGAATGATTTCACTAAAGGAGTAGGGGTACGTCCGACGTACACTTAATTGTAAGTCTTGGAGAAAGACTGGTCGGTTAGTCTTATTTTGAAACCCCTATTTTGATAATCCAAAATTTTGATTCTCCATATTTAGTTCACGATCCAGTCCCTTGTCCCTTTTAGAAAGTTCTCCTTCCCCGTTTCCCCGTCACGACTCTACCGCTCGTTTCTCCCTCCAGTAGGTGGACGTCGAGTTGAGTTTCAGGTGAGTTGTTGTCCACTCCAAATGTACCCAGTGTCTCTACTTTACCCTTCCCGCTTTGACTCTTCGTTTTAAGTTCAAGGTGCGGTCCTACTCAAGTACGAAGGAAACTAATTCGTTATACTCCATCCATGACTTTCAAAACCTTAGTTTAATTGGACAATTTGTAGCATACCTGTATTTGTATAGTTCTCTGATTAATGTTTTATGACCTAATCGAGTCCACCGTCCAGTACCTTTAGACTTAGTTGTCTCACCGTCGTCTTTGTTTTTACTTAATTTTCTACCGATTAGATTTTGTCGTTCAACAAGTTCTTAGAGAAGTCAATTATGTTTTCATTTCTGGACAGATATAACCATTTGTTACGTTATACAAATGTGACGTTTCTAATAAAGGACTTGTACGTCGTGAAGAGAATTGATTGTTGTTAGGATTTACCACCTCATTCCAGTAGTTATGTAGATGATCTATATTATAGGAATTAATCAATACATTGGGACTTCTTCCAGGATTCTAAGTCAAAGGTATAGATACTATGTCCTTATTAAATGGAGAACTCGAACTACCACGTTATACTCTGTTACCCTATTACGGATAGGGTGGACACCTACGGTGTTTGCTTGGACCTTAGATCATATTTGAGTTTCCAGTTGATTTAGACTACAAGTGTCGGACGTTTGACTTTACAAAGTTTGACAGTGTGTTTTCAACGTCACTCTAAAATATAAGGTTTTCAGGGATAAACCCGGTGTCCAAACCTTAAATCTGAAGACTGTCAGAATTTAAGTGATTTACATATGTGATTATACCTTCGTTAAGAGTCATAGTCTCGTTTGATTAATTTACAACCGTACGATAATTGGGAGTCTTAATCATTTATGTCAGTTTCGGTACATTCGACGTACCGACTTTTGTGGATTCCCACTATTTTGTTTTAGTACTCATATAGCAAACATACTAAAGACTTTTAGAATCATAGAAGTTAAATTAACAGGGTTTTCCCATCGAAAAGGTGCTTCCATACTTAATATAACTGTAATACATAAAGTAGATCAAGACGTCAAATGAACGGAAATTAAACGACGGGTTTACACATTACACACTTACTACCGTCGTGATGTTTTCTTACATTAAAAATTTTCTTTTTCGAAACGTGTCGACGAACATTATTTTATTGTTTTGGATTGTCGTTCCCGACTAATCTATTTATATCATTGTGTACGTATTCAGACTTTATCTAGACTCCTTTTGACAATGTCTCCTGTAAAGGAACTGATAGGACTGTTCGTTAAAATTACTAATTTACACGGATACGTACATATACATGTGTAAATTTGTGATTTTCAATAAATTTTATGAGGGAATTTTCTCAGTTTCAAATTAAAGAATAAAATTTGATAGTTTACGATTGAACCATGTGTCACTTCGATAGTAAATATCTTTATTGAAAATAATAAATTTCAGTTTTCGTATTACACTTAATCGAATCTTTTACCGAAAAGTTTTTAAAGGTTTTTGTTAGATTGACGAGTACTTAATTTCGTGACATTGAATACGTCGAGATAAATCTTTTATTTACTTTCTGTTCAAAATTCAAGACCGTAAATTAGACGATAAAATGTCTTTGATTTATATTAATTTAAATTCATTACAGTATGTTTGTAAAACGAAGTAAAAGTAGATAAAATCTTTGTTATTCCCGACTAGTGACCATTATATACCTTCATAAACTTTAACGAAAACCGATCAGATAATTTAGTCAATCACTCCGAATTTGACATTTTGTTTATGTGTAGATGGGTCTAACGTCGTTAATTCAAATACCAAATGAATCACCGTATTTTATTGTAAAGTATTTTAGACAGGATTTTATTGTAAACGATTATTTTGACTGGTTCTAATAAGACTTTAAGATATGAAGAATATTACTCTACTGTTTACCCTGAGAATGACGACGGGGAGGGGTGAAGACAAGGGGTTGGTACATACACATTCAGATAATTACCTTAAAAGATAAGACATACAGACAAGAGGGTGTTCATAGTACGACAGAACTAAAAAAAATATCATACAGAACTTTAGTCCTTCATACTAAGTCAGTTGAAACGAGAAACGGAGAGGTATTTATAAAAATTTAGTGGAACGGTAAAATATAATTTTTTTATTTCGACGATCCTAATACCGATTCTAGATATTAGATATCTAGTGAAACCCCTCTTACTATATTATCGTTATAACGTAAAAGACTGTGTACTTACAGAATACAGAAAAGTAAATGAAGTCAGAAGAAAGTAAAGAGAGATGGTACAAACTATCAAAGCTTACATGTCTAAAATGTGTATAAAACAATTTACATAAGGATTTATAAAGTACAAGAAACTACGATGATATTTACCCTCAAAAAATATTTAAAGTGAAAAGTTAAAAAGTTACATCGTAATATCATGTTAACTACAAATATGTAACTGGAACATAAGTCTCTGAGACTACTTAATTTAGTGATTAAGATTATTGCAAAACCTATTTGATAAATCCTAAGAGAGACTTGTACTAGTATACCGTGAACACTCATTTCTCAAGAAGTGTTAGCAAAGAAGAAGAACGGAATGACATGACCGATCTGGGATGTCCATCTTACAACCTCTGCACCACTCTCACCTGCAAGAACGGAACAAAGGTAATAAACACCCTTCCCCAAGTTCAAAAGTAGTGACTTTTAGATATTCGTAAAATGTTTCCGGAAAACGGTCTAACTCCTTCGTGGGACAATAAGATTAAACGATTCTCAAAAATTTAGTACATAGTTATGACTTTAGATAGTTTACGAAAAAGACGTTTGTGACTCTACTGGTGTCTTAAAAAGAAAATAAGACAATTATACTTAATATATGAAGATATTTTGTCTAATTCGGGGTGAATCAATGTAATGGAAAAATTTACTTTTTTTAAAATTACAAACAACTGATGACTGACTAAGTACATCTTGTCAGACAGAGAATTAAATTATTTTACAATACGTTAAATTAGCCCCACCTATTCACTAGCGTTATAAGTTCGAGGAAATCCTAAATAATGTAGTCAAGTCAGTGAGTCAGCACAGACTGAGAAACGTTGGGGTACTTGGAGTCGTGCGGTCCGGAGGTACAGGTAGTGGTTGAGGCCCTCAGGTGGGTTTGGGTACAGGTAGCTCAACCACTACGGTAGGTTGGTTGAGTAGGAGACAGCCGGGAAAGAGGAGGACGGTGGTTACGGAGGGTCATAGTCTCAGAAAAGGTTCCTCAGTTGAGAAGCGTACTCCACCGGTTTCATGACCTCAAAGTCGAAATCGTAGTCAGGAAGGTTTCTTGTGGGCCCTGACTAGAGGAAATCTTACCTGACCAACCTAGAGGAACGTCAGGTTCCCTGAGAGTTCTCAGAAGCGGTTGTGGTGTCAAGTTTTCGTAGTTAAGAAGTTGTGAGTCGAAAGAAATATCAGGTTTAAAGTGTAGGTATGTACTGGTGACCTTTTTGCATCGAAACTGTTCTACCTGGAAACAACCGTTTCATTACAGAGACGAAAAATTATACGACAGATCCAACCAATATTGAAAGGAAGGTTGCTCATTCGCAGAAAATTAAAGTACCGACGTTAGTGGTAGACGTCACTAAAACCTCGGGGTTTTTTATTTCAGTCGGTGACAAAGGACTAGATAAAGGGTACTTCACTACCCTGGCCTCCGGTACTAGAAGCAAAAGACTTTACAACTCGAAATTCGGTTGAAAAAGTGAGAGGAGAAAGTGAAAGTATTTCTCCGAGAAATCGAGGAGAAGTGAAAGACGGTATTCCCACCACAGTAGACGTATAGACTCCAATAACTATAAAGAGGGCCGAGAGAGCTAAGGTCGAACACGAAGAAGGTCGGGTCGCAATGAGTACTACATAAGACGTATATTCAATTTATTCGTCCCACTGTTATATCTCGGAACTACATGAGGAAAAGGATAAATCTTGGTCAGACAACAAGGTGCAGGTCAAGATTGACAACGAAGGACTGGACGTATATCCAAAGAGTTCTCCGTCCAGTCTACCAGACCATTAGGGTAGAGAAAGTCTTAAAAGGTGTCAAATAACACTAGGTGTGTCAGTTTCCGAAACCATATCAGTTATTTCGTCTTTATCTACAAAAAGACTTTGAGAGAACGAAAAAGCTACTAGCAACGTCAGGTTCCCTGAGAGTTCTCAGAAGAGGTTGTCAAGTTTACGTAGTTAAGAAGCCGCGAGTCGAAAGAAGTGTCAGGTTAAGAGTGTAGGTATGTGCTGGTGACCTTTTTGGTATCGGAACTGATCTGTCTGGAAACAATCGTTTCATTACAGAGACGAAAAGTTATACGATAGATCCAACCAGTATTGAGTATACTGGGTCGTTAAGATGAGGTCCCGTATGTGGACCTCTTTTAGTATTAAGTTTTTCTATGTAAGTAGAGGTACAAGTGACGTCGTGATAAATGTCATCGGTCCTGTACCTTCCTTGGATTTACAGGTAGTTGTCTTCTTATTTCCTCTACGTCATGTATATATGTTACCTTATAGTGAATCGGTATTTTTCCCTGTTTTGACACGGTAAATGTCTCTACACCTACCTGGTCTCTGACACTATGTCTTACTTCATTCAGTCTTTCTCTTTTTGTTTATAACATACTACGAATATACACGTTAGATCTGTTTACTATGTCTATTTTAATAAACGTTTCGTCTTTATCACTATGTTTGTATCTCTTGTGTGTACCTATAGTTCATCACTTTCACCACACCCTACTTGACCGTCTGACCCTAACTGTATGTATGTGATGATATATACTTTATACATTGATTACTCGTGGATGACATATCGTGTCCCTTGAGATGAGTCACAAGACACCGTTGGATTTATTCTTCCTTTAGGTTTTTTCCCCTTATATACATATGTATATTGACTAAGTGACAATATGTCGTCTTTAATTGTGTTGTTACATTTCGTTTATATAAGGTTATTTCTAATTAGAGTTTTTCTTAAAAATACAGACAAAAATACTCTCTATGACCAGACATTTAAAGAAAGAAAAGGAAACAAACCAAGCCATCCTTTCTTTACTCCCTCCCGGAGTATTTTACTCAACCGTGGACAAGAGAGGAAGAGACAAAAGACTTTCTTGAATCCATCCTGACCAGTGTTAAGAAGGTATTTACCGGTTATTTAAAATGGTCACTTCGTTCGGTAGTACGAGTCTCAAAAGGTAGGCCTTTTTTTAAAATTAATGTTTAAGTTAAAGAAAAAAATTTTTTTCAGCTCCATAAGTCTAAGATGAAGAATATCGAAATTAAAAGCACTATAGGACCATATTTCAAAAAATACTATCAGAGAATATTAAGAAATTGTCGACATCCTAAACATCACTGTTGACTAGAAAATTAGGACTATAACCATTAAACACAGAAACAAAGAACTAATAGTTCAATCGACTGTCACGATTACCGAAAACCAAAATGACTAAAAAAGAGATTAAAAGACAAACATGTTTCAGAAAAAGTGATTGAAATAGAAATAATGTTCATCACCAAGTCAAGTGACTAAGATCTAGAAAGGAAAACGAAAGATTATAGTTGAAAACTTTGAGATTAAGGAGAGATTTCTCGTGACGAAATCGATGTATTGTGTTTTAAATTACAACAAAAGTAAAATTCTAGTCTTATAAAAGATTAAAAGAGAACACTAAAGAAGAAACTGGGTACCTAAATGAATTATAAGTAAATTAAAGATTTATAGATCTCTGAAAGTAAGTAAAAGTCAATGACTAAAAATTAAATTGAGACGACTCCAGTCTTTTATGTCAGACGTAATAAAGTTGGGAAATTTCAAATAATTTTAAATAAAATAGCACAAGTAGAAAGATAAAATTATTATAAGGTACATGTTAAAAAGATATTTGAGTGACTAAAAGAAAGGTAAACGAGGTCATTACTACTTTAGAAGTCGTTTTTATCACCTAAAGAACACCGAGTCGACCATTTCAGGCCGACGTTACACCCTCTGAACCCAAACTAGGGACCCAACCCTTCTAGGGGACCTCTTCCCTTTCTGATGGATGAGGTTACAAAACCGGACCTTTAAAGGTACCTGACATATCAGGTATCCCATCGTTTCTCAACCTGTGCTGGCTCGTTGAAAGTGAAAAGGAGAGGAAAAGTAAAAGTGACATAGACGAAGGTAATAAAACTTCAAGACAATGAAATTTTATAGGGAGTAACAATGATCATTCTAAAGAATAAGACGTTAGATCAAAAGACTATCATTATATCGATAAGGTCGAAAGAATATATAGCAATCATACATATAGAAGAAGCTAAGAAAATCAAAATTGGATAGACATAGAAATATCAATTTCGTACTGAGAATATTTGTCGTATATTAACTTAGAATAAAAAAATAGGTAGACAGAAATTACTGTAATATTTCTTTTAAAATGTAAATTATACTAATAGTTATACCAATCCAAATTTAAATGGTAGAACTCTCAGTGATAAAAAGAGTAGACCGGAAATAATGGGTAAGAAACCTAAAGGGACCTCCGAGTCTGCCATTTCTCAGACGGACGTTACGTACCCTGGACCCAAGGTTGGGACCCAGTCCTTCTTGGGACCTCTTCCTTTACCGTTGGGTGAGGTCATAAGAATGGACCTTTTAGGGTACCTACCTCCTCGGACCGCCCGATGTCAGGTATGCCAACGTCTCAGCCTGCCCTGATTCACTGATTGTGGTGGATAAGAAAATAATAGAAGTTCTAAAATCGTAAAAATTATAAGATCAGATAGAAGTTATGATCAAATAATTGTAAAAAAAATTACTCACCATCGGAAAGAGTTCATCCCAAAACCCTCTCTTGTTTCGATTCTCCTTCACTGTACTCATTCACAAAAATTTACAGGGTTACTGTCATGGGCTGAGGACCTACTTGTTCTGTCTTCAATTAATTGATACAGTTATGTGAGAAGAGATAGAAAGGTGTTGAGTGGGACCCAGTCGATACGATACGAAAAAGAAATTACTATAGTTGACATTAGTAAGTATAGAGTTTCAGTTATCGTTAGTTTGGAAGAAATTGTGTCTAATCACGATTTTCAACTTTTAGTTGTTGGTCGTAGATGTAATACGGTCTGGTTCTCCACTCGATTTTAATGTAAAGTAAGAAACATTCAGACTAGTGAGATTCTTAATACTTTTTTTATATATATATCAAGATTTTAATTTATCTGGGTAAAAAGAGTGACTTTTCATACCGGACAGGTGGTGTATCCAGTGTTCTCCTCAAAAGGGAACCCAAAGATTGAAAAAAGAAAGACCCTTCAAACCCTCCCCCACACTGTTTCCGATAGAGGTTCGACAGTGAGGAACGAAAGGGGTACTCAAAATATGAGGAGGGAGGTTAAACCTTACCAATGATAGTCCTGGACAAAATAACGATAATAAGGACCTAAACATAACTACGGGTTAATCCAACTAAGTAGATAAAGGGTTTCCGGTTCAATAAAGAATTATTCCCATGAACCCTTTGTTTAAAAGATCGGAAATATGACTTATCTGTTATTTCATATTCCTTTACTTTACAGAAATAATCCTGTCACTTTTACAGAAGTAAGACGACAATATTGACTTACAGTCAAACAGTCCATATCTCAAAACCCAATACACACAAACGGAAACCTGAATCAACCGTTATGAATTTCATAGGTCACAATTCTGATTATTTTGTGACTACACTCAACCTTTGAAGAAGTATGAACCTATTAAAAAGAAGGAGAGACTTTTAAAAATATTAGGACAGAATAGGAACTTTGTGACTTTAAAGTGTTTATATGTGGGTACCTACTGAACAAAAGTAATTGGCACGACCGAGAGTTAGCCAGTAAAATTACATTCCTGTACACAGAAAAGACGGAGACCCTTAATGGAACGGAAAGAAAAAACTATGAAAGGTGGGGAGAAAAAAAGAAAAGAGAGTGAAGATTATTCAGTTTTTAGTTTGTAGTATCTAAGTAAAGGATTCGTGGAGAAAACGTAAAAAGAAAAACCCCAGAAACAGTTGAAAGAATCTAAAAGTATAGTCGTTAGGAAATTTTTTATGTATTTAGATTTTCGTAAAGAACATTATAGTAACGAAGACGTCATCGTCAAAAGAATTCCGGGGGAAAAAAAAAAGGAAAGTACGACAGTTAAGCAGAATATTTAAGTCACTGGGGAGACCGACAAACAAGTAAATTCTACCTTTATGTTCTTCTATCTTGACGAGAGGAAAAGAGACAATCAACCAGAAAAAAAAAAAAGGTCTTTCCGAAGAAAAAATTAACCTTTAATATTGAGATACAAATTAGTCCTATCCGTCCGAAATGAACTACACTTGTCCTTAGTTGGACTGACGACTCGTCCTTTCGAGGGGGGTTTATTCCTCCCAAAATTTCACTATGGTTTTAGGAATAGTCTTCAGAATTAAAAGATTTAAATCAATAATTATGTATATACTTCGTCTTAGTCAAAAACGGATAAAACGGATTATCATGTATGGTCGAACGGAGACAAAATTTATACACACGTGTATACACTTATACACTCGTACACGTGACACATAACCCTCTCACCCCGTCCCTCTGACTAGACATAGTAAATTGTTTGCGAAGTTAATATAGGACAAAAAGTTTTGGAGTATAGATTTAATATTGGAGACTTTGTCGACGACTGAGACTCGGGGAGGTTCTAAGGGAATCTTTCTGACGGAAGGTAAAGAAGACTCCGGGGGTCCGTCATATAGATCCAAGTCAAGTCAAGTCAAGTAAACGAGTCAGTACAGGTTGAGAAACGCTGGAGTACTTGACGTCGTGTGGTCCGGAGGGACAGGTAGTGGTTGAAGTCCTCAAGTGAGTTTGAGTGCAGGTAGCTCAACCACTACGGTAGGTCGGTAGAGTAGGAGACAGCCGCGGAAGAGGAGGACGGGAGTTAGGGAGGGTCGTAGTCAGAAAAGGTTACTCAGTTGAGAAGCGTACTCCACCGGTTTCATGTCCTCGAAGTCGAAATCGTAGTAAGGAAGGTTTCTTTAGGGTCCCGACTAGAGGAGGTCTTATCTGACCGACCTAGAGGAACGTCAGGTTCTCTGAGAGTTCTCAGAAGAGGTTGTGGTGTCAAGTTTTCGTTGTTAAGAAGTCGCGAGTCGAAAGAAGTGTCAGGTTGAGAGTGTAGGTATGCACTGGTGTCCTTTTTGGTATCGTAACTGATCTGCTTGGAAACAACCGTTTCATTACAGAGACGAAAACTTATACGATAGACCCAACCAGTATTGAAAAGAAGGTTCCTCATTCGTAGAAAATTAAAGTACCGACGTTAGTGGTAGACGTCACTAAACCCCCGGGGTCTTTTATTTCAGACTGTCAAAGGTGACAAAGGGGTGGATAAACGGTACTTCACTACTCTGGTCTACGGTACTAGAAGCAAAAGACTTACAACTCGAAACTCGGTTGTAAAAGTGAGAGGAGAAAGTGAAAGTAGTTCTCCGAGAAATCAAGGAGAAGTGAAAGACGGTATTCCCACCACAGTAGACGTATAGACTCCAATAACAATAAAGAGGGTTGTTAGAACTAAGGTCGAACACGAAAAAGGTCAGGTCGTAAAGAGTACTACATGAGACGTATATTCAATTTATTTATCCCATTGTTATATGTCGGAACTGCATGAGGAAAAGGATAAACCTTGGTCAGACAGCAAGGTACAGATCAAGATTGACAACGAAGGACTGGACGTATGTCCAAATTGTTCTCCGTCCAGTCCACCAGACCGTAAGGGTAGAGAAAGTCTTAAAAGGTGTCAAATAACACTAGGTGTGTCAGTTTCCGAAACCGTGTCAGTTATTTCGTCTTTATCTACAAAAAGACCTTGAGGGAACGAAAAAGGTACTAGGTCGCCTACAACCGTTAGACTAGAGACCAAGGAGACGGAAAAGTATTTTGGTCGAACTTGTAGACGTTCAAGAGTCACGCACATAACGACTTCGGACCGAACTTCTTAAAACTCGTAATGAAATGATCGCACACTCTACTTACGTTAACATACCATCAAACTCGTAAGAAACCGTAACGCAAAGAAACCCTAACCTTACTTTTACCTGGAAAAGGTCAGGACACCGGTGACGACTCAAAAGGTTTAAACGACCGTATAACTCACATCGTGACAGTTTCGTAGTAGAAAGTCCTAAACTTTATCGAGTTGACCTTAAGTTAGTGGAGGTGATCGAAACAAGCATGACTACGAAAGATTCCGTACAAATTATATTTATGAAATATCCGATTTGACGTTTGAAATGTATTTTGACATTTTATTTGACTCTAAAATCTCTTTGATACTCGTGTAGTGTTCGACGAACCCTCGGGACTCACGTACACAAGGGAAGTCCAGACGAAATCACCCTTTAAAATCTTCGTGTTTCGATCAGTCCTCATTTTGGTCGAGAGGGCGTGGTACTACGTCTAAAGAAATCATAGTCAAGTCTCTCGTCTTTTTCTTCACAGGGGGATTGGACGACGACATAAAGATTCTCGGTCTCGATCGTTACGTACACGATCTTTCCATGGGGTTGAAGGGTTACATTTTAAGGTACCTTGTTGATCGTAAATGTACCGTGAAACGTCGTAAGTTTCGTCAAAAATTCTTCTATTGTTTAGATTATTTAGAATGTTGTCGAAACATCATCTCTAAATCGTAATGAGAGTAAAGTGTTCCTTTCTTTTCGAGTCTCTGGATTGGACGGTTTTAATCATTGGACGCCGTATTAATCATTTACTGAATTTGAGTCGGAGAAATTGAGGTTTCGAAGCGTTACATCTTATTTTGGACACACAGGGAATTGACAAGTGGACGAGGAAAAAACACGAAAGACCAAGAACAAATTACCAACATTATCGGTTTATCTTTTTGGGTTCCCAAAGTCTACATACAAAAGTCAACGGACGTAAAAAATAAGGGAACCGGGAGTAGATGAACGGGATATTCACATTTCGTCTACACTTCGATGACGACCCTCGTACGTGGGAGGAAGGAACCAACACAGAAGTTGACTCAACTAATGACCGAAGTTGACGGTACAGGGAAAGGACGAGAGGCCCCAAGTTCCCTCGAACTTAGAGTGTACCCATTATAAACCAGTGGAGAAGAGACGACATCGCCCATGAGGTCCGTCCGTCCAATCTATTCACTACTTTCTTTAGTAGAGGTGGAAGGATCAAGGAAAAAGGGATGAGACACTTCCGAAAGGAAGGGATTCCGATGATGGTGGAAAAGGTATGATCAAGAATCTTCTGTCTATTTTCACGTCAAATCGACCAAGATCGTGGGGGTAGATAATTATGGTGTAAGGACGGGTCTTGAGGATAAGAACCTGACTGTGCAGACAGGGTGATTGAGATTCGAAATGGGTACTTTCGAGACCAGCGGTTTGTAGTTGAGGTCTCGTGAGACTCCTACGGGAAGTCCTTCCATTTTACTTCTGACATTTAGGTGCCTCAGTTTAGAGGAGACCTGTTGTAATGGTAATTTTCAAATCAGTGTATAATGATAAAAGAAATGTGAGTTTGTATGGTTCATAAAGTAGGTTTGAGACATGATTTAATGCCAACTCATGATAGGGTACCCGGAGGAGTAGGATCCATTGTAAAGATACTGTTCTTGTAGGAGACCCAATTTAAGTAATATTGTATTAAGTGAGGACACAGTCCTTCCCGTCTTTTAAATTTCACGAACGTTTTGGATACTTAAACTTTTCTTGTGTGTACATGTGAATGTAACTCTTTTTATACTGGGAGGTACATGTATAAAAAATTTTGGGGTTCGAAGATAAAAAATACGACTATATGGTCAACGTTGATAAAGTGTCAGCAGAAAACTTTCGACCTATGGAAAGGTCGTATTCGTGACGATGTAGACCCAGAAGACTCCATTTAGGTATATAGGAGTCAACACTACTCAGATATAAGTTTCGGTGACATGTATTGTGTAGATTCGTGTCTCTTCTTGTCGTATATGAATTATTTGTCGTAATTCTACGACCGGACTGATGGGATAGTGGTCCAAATAGGATGTGGTTCCTCTGTACTAAGTCTATTAATTGGGAAAGGCTTACAACCTTTTCAAGGGATTCTCTACCTAATCGATATCTTTACGAATGGACAGGTCTTCCGGTTTACGTTTTCCTACATTGTCAGTCTCTCACTAGATTATGTTTTTGGTACATTACTGTCTAGAGTTATATTTACGAGTTAAAAAGTAAAGTGATGAAGACTTTACTTTTCAAAGTCTTTTTATTTTTAAAAAGTCTTTTTAAAGACTTTAAAGTAAAGTAAGGTTTTTACTTTTTACTGACTTTTTTAAATTAAAGAAAAGTCATATATTAAGATCATTACAAAATTAAAAATATTTTTCTCTATAGAAGTTACTATTTTCATATAAAGTAAGATATACTTAAAAATTTACGAAGTTTAAATCAGTAGAAGATTGAGATTTTGACAGGGAAACTTTAATCTTCTGTCTTTTACTTCATGAATAAATGAAGTGAATAGAAAAGTTTTTTGGGTGTGATATATTTTTAAGTTACTTCGTTGTAAAATAAAGTCGACGGAAAGTGTGTTGCAGGTCATTGATTAATTAACCGAAATTTGTGATCCCGTGGACCCATCGTAAAAATTTATGTTAAGTCGTTTTTCTTTTTGTGACGGTTTATGGAAATATTTCGGACGATAGGTCTACCCATGTTTGAGACAGATGTTTGTGATTGGTTTTTCTCTGTTTTTCAGTTCCAGATATTCGGTTCAAACGTCTGATAGAGACTCGGTACCTCGACCTTTCACGGTGGTTGACATATTGTACTCGACCGTACTGTACAAATGATTTTAATTTTATGGTGAAATCTGAACCATAGAGACACTGAGAGACCTGACATCCGAGGAGACAGGTACCTTAAGAGGTCCGTTCTTATGACCTCACCCAACGGTAAGGGAGGAGGACCCCTAGAAGGAGAGAGTCCCTAACTTGGATACAAAGTCCAGAGGACGTAACCGTCCGCCCAAGAAATGACGATCACGGTGGACCCTTCGAAAATCTGAACTTTTCCTATACGAAAAAAATCGGTTAATTTTAAGACCACTTCCACTATTCGTTGATTTTAAGTAAGACGAATCATATTCCCTTTACTCTAAAGACCTACCTAGAGTTCCTTCCGAGACTTTCTATTGTCCGTGTGTGGAGTTCAGGTAGATTTTTACGGTGTCAGTCCGAGTACGACACCCTCGAGGTGGTGGGGGACATCCCAGGGGACCCTCTCGTGGGTGGGACCCCCTCGAGTTCCAATGTACGGGTTCCCTGTCCTCCCCCGTGAGACCAAGGGAGGAATCACCCTTGTTCGATCCACTAGAGGAGCACCTTTGACCTCACAAAAGTCTTTCCTCTTACCTGTGATCCTTTGGTTTTTGGTTGTTTACGGATGCCGTCTGGTAGTTATCAGACAGTTATAATTATAAAGAGTCATATTAAACTACTTCAGTTCAGTATAAATGTACCAATACCGAGAGTCTCCTAAGGTTGATAAATTTGTAGGGATATATCCCGTTATATTAGTACTGGTTCTATTAGTGCTACCACACTAGTGAGTGGATCTCGGTCTGTAGAACCTTACACTTCAGTTCACCCGGAGTCTTTCGTAGTGATACTTGTTTCGATCACCTCCACTACCTTAAGGTCACCTCGATAAAGTTTAGGACTTTCTACTACGAAACTGTCACGACGTGAGTTATACGGTCGTTTAAACCTTTTGAGTCGTCTCGGTGTCCTGACCTTTTCCAGTAAAAAGTAAGGTTAGGGTTTCTTTGCGTTACGGTTTCTTACGAATTTGATGGTGTGTTAACGTGAGTAGAGTGTACGATCATTTCATTACGAGTTTTAAGAGGTTCGGTCCGAAGTCGTTATGTACTTGTCACTTGAAGGTCTACAAGTTCGACCCAAATCTTTTCCGTCTCCTTGGTCTCTAGTTTAACGGTTGTAGACGATCTAGTACCTTTTTCGTTCTCTCAAGGTCTTTGTGTAGATAAAGACGAAATAACTGATACGGTTTCGGAAACTGACACACCTAGTGTTATTTGACACCTTTTAAGACTTTCTCTCTCCTAATGGTCTGGTGGACTGGACGGAGAACTCTTTAAACATACGTCCAGTCCTTCGTTGTCAATCTTGATCTGTACCTTGTTGTCTGACCAAGGTTTATCCTTTTCCTCATACAGTTCCGGCATATAACAGTGGGACGAATAAATTGAATATACGTCTCATGTAGTACTCTTTGCGACCTGACCTCCTTCGTGTTCGACCTTAGTTCTAACGGGCCTCCTTATATTTATTGAAGTCTATACGTCTACTGTGGTGGGAATACCGTCTTTCACTTCTCCTTGATTTTTCGGAGAACCACTTTTACTTTCTCCTCTCACTTTTTCAACCAAGTTTCGAGTTGTAAGTCTTTTGCTTCTAGTACCGTAGACCAGAGTAGTGAAGCACCCTTTATCTGCCCCTTTGTCATCTTTGTCACAGTCTGAAATAAAAAAACCCAAGGTTTTAGTGACGTCTACCACTAATATCGGTACTTTAATTTTCTACGAATGAGGAACCTTCTTTTCAATACTGGTTGGATCTGTCGTATAAGTTTTCGTCTCTGTAATGAAACGGTTGTTTCCAGGTAGATCAGTTCCGATACTAAAAAGGTCACCAGTACATACCTACACTCTTAACCTGACTCTTCTTTCGACTCATGGTTTCTTAACAACGAAAACTTGACACCACAACCTCTTCTGAGAACTCTCAGGGAACCTGACGTTCCTCTAGGTTGGTCAGGTAAGATTTCCTCTAGTCAGGACCGACAAGTAACCTTCCTGACTACGATTTCGACTTTGAGGTTATGAAACCGGTGGAGTACTCTTCTCAACTGACTAACCTTTTCTGAGACTACGACCCTCCCTGACCCCCGTCCTCCTCTTCCCCTTCTGGCTCCTACTCTACTGACCTACCGTAGCGGTTGAGCTACCTGCACTCAAACTCATTTGAGACTCTCAACCAAAACCAGTCCCTCCGGACCGTACGACCCTAAGTACCCCAGCGTTTCTCAGCCTGCGTTGACTTGACTTGACTATGTTCCGTTATTTTCTTATTTGTGGAAGAGAAACCCGAGGTGTATCTTAAAAACAAGTTAAGTCTAACACTACTTGTATTTGTTTCTTAGTTATACACTGTCCGAGACCACAACGGTATACACCATGGACAGTTTAGTTTGTGACATCAATAAGTCGGTCCTTTTATGTGAAATTAAAGGTTTATTTAAACGTTTCATTATAAGAAATGAAATTTGTCTATTATCCAAACGGAATTGTGAAAAGTTTTCTGGATTTGAAATGCTTCTACTTTATAATCATAAATATCTTTTAAGGTGACTTCCAACGATGGAAAGTTCATTTTTCCCATTTTATATCTCATTTTCATTTGTGGTATTATTCTAGTTTGATGACTTGACTTGACTTGGCATTGTTTTTGATAATTCCACATTCAATCTAAAATATATAGATCTTTTTTAATTTATAATTATCAAGTTTTTCCCATCTATGTGTTTGGAAATAATTTTTTACAAAGTTTTATGAAATTTTTATAAATATTTTGTTATTGTTATTTATTATAAATATACGAGAGGAGTTTTATGAGTCATTATACTTTAAACTTTTATAGTGAATGTATCTCATGAATCTTAAATTGACTTTCCTGACAAACAAACTACCTTTAATACGTTTTTTATTTAGCCTTCAATATCGTCGTAAGTAGGTTTGGGTTAGTATTTTATCAAATGTTGTTTAATTTATGTTTTTTCGTACGAAGGTTTGCCACCGACGCCATACGCGTAAACGAGTCTCTGTTAATTGCGTACGTCGACCACGATTGGAAGTCATTCAAAGTTAGTTTCGAACTGTCGGTGGTCAATATGAAGTGTGTGTCCCATTAATATCGTTTACCGTAAATCCGAATTACAAGACGGTAAAGAAAAAGAAAGACCTTACATTAGTTGTTCTATAATTCTAACGAAGACGAATCGAAAAGAAATTAGAAGTGTGACTGTTTTTATTTATAAGTTAGTATTCCGTAAATTACACTTCATATCCACCCCCCTTTTCTGGACTCCAAGTCATCTTAAAAGGGATACTGTTAATAAAGTTGTTTACTATATAAATATCTGAAAGATGTATTATTTTATTAAATCGGAAAAGTATCTCTTTATGTTATAGAAGTGATACGAAGAGTAAAAGATGTTGCGGGTATAAAGAGATGTATGTAACATGAGTGTATGTTCGTAGTCACACTTTACGAAAACGTACGAGTGATTCCTTTTTGATGTCGTCGAGGGGTCCTCCAATACGACAAGACTTTGGACACGAAGATGTACAAGAAACACACACCATCCTGTTGATTTTTCCTACTACTCGTATACCAGATCTAAATTATTTCGTCCACGAAAGTAAAAATACATTTCATAAAGTTTACGATTGAGTGTACACTTACATGAAAAATTTGATATAAGATGTTTTTAACGTGTATATGTATATATATGTGTGTGTGTTTGTATACATTGTGGAGTAATGTACATATGAACGACTTTACTTAAATCCGACTAGAAATTTTTCAGACGGATAGTCGATAGATACATAGACGGTAGTGAGAGGACCTGGTTAGTCGTGTAGAACTCTTAGTTTCACCAGGTTTTCGATACTCACAAGATCCACTCGGAACGAGGGAAGACCCTAAGGTTTGACGAAGTGATCTTTAGCGGAAACCCATGGTCGTCAGGGAATAGTGACAACCATTCTGCTCGTCATGTAGAGTAAGATTACCGGAAAACCAGTGACAACCATTTTGCTCGTCATGTAGAGTAAGATTACCGGAAAACCAATTCTGAGGAAAAGAAGAGAGAATTAAAAGTAGTAATGGTGTAAATAGTGATAGATTGTTTTGATACAACAAATAACAAGTCAGCGAATCAGCACAGGTTGAGAAACGTTAGGGTACCTGTTGTCGTACGGTCCGAAGGGACAAGAAACGGTAGAGGGCCTCAGACGAGCTTAAGTACTGGTAACTCAACCACTATGTTAGGTTGGTAGAGTAGGAGACGACGGGGGAAAAGAAGGACGGGAATTAGAAAGGGTCGTAGTCCCAGAAAAGATTACTCAGTAGAGAAACGTAATCCACCGGTTTCATAACCTCGAAGTCGAAATCGTAGTCAGGAAGGTTACTTATAAGTCCCAACTAAAGGAAATTGTAACTGACCAACCTCGCGGAACGACAGGTTCCCTGAGAGTTTTCAGAAGAGGTCGTGGTTTTAAACTTTTGTAGTTAAGAAGTCCCGAGTCGAAATACCAGGTTGAGAGTGTTGATATATTTGACCGATATCCAGACAGTATCGAAAAAAAGGTTCCTCGTTCGCAAAATTTAAAATACCAGGATTAGTGGTAGACGTCACTACAGACCTCGGGATCTTTTATTTTAGATAGTGACAAAGGTGAAAAAGGAATAAACGGTACTTCACTACTGTGACCTACGACACTAGAATTCAAAAAACTTACAACTCAAAATTCGGTCCAAAAAGTGAAAGGAGAAAGTGGGAGTAGTTCTCCAAGAAATCAAGGAGAACTGAAAGGCGGTAATGTCACCATAGTAGACGTATAGATTCCAACGACTGTAAAGAGAGATCGTTAGAACAAAGTAGGTCGGACCGTAAAGTGTAGTACATGAGATGTATATTCAATTTATTCGTCCCACTGTTATTCGGAACTGTTTGAGGAAAGGGTTAAAACTTGGTCAGACAACAAAGTACAAACCAAGATTGACAACGAAGAACTGGACGTATGTCCAAAGAGTTCTCTGTCCATTCCACTAGACCATAAGAGTAGAGAAGTTCTTAAAATGTCAAACAACACTAGGTGTGTCAGTCTCAGAAATCTTCATCCAGAAAAAAAACATTAAGAGAACGAAAAAAGGATACTAGATTGTCTACGACCGTTAAACTAGAGACTAAGGAGACGGAAAAGATTTAGGAACATTTAGACCTTCAAGGACCAAGTACATGAAGACTTCGGATCGAACTTCCTAAAACTCGTAATGGAACGATCGACACTTTACTCGCGTTAATATTCCATCAGACCTGTAAGCGACCGTGACGGAAAGAAAACCTAACCTTAATTATGACTGGAAAAGGTCAGGACACCGGTGACGAGTCAAAAGGTTTAAACAACTGTACAACTCACGTCGTGAAATTGTCGTAGTAGGAAATCCTAAACTTTATCAAGTCGTCCTCAAAGTAGTGGAGATGATCGAAACAAGCATCACTACGAAGGATTCCGGGTGAACTGAAGGGTGAGGTCCTACAGACCAAGATCCACTCACTGGTGTAACAGTACCAATAGACCCAGTAATTCTGGAAAAAACATGTTAAGAAGACACATAAGAACGGTGGACAAGAATTAAAGAAGACGAAAACAATCCAGGAACGGTAAAGACAGGAAATAATAGAAACGTACTTTACAAGGGAACCATAGAGGTTAAAAGAACTTCTTGAGAGATCAGAAAGGGTACGATGACAAAAGGAGATAAAGAAGCGTGACAATTCTTCCGATATAAAATAAAAAAGTTTTTAGACGGAGGATTTTGCACTTGAAGTACTTACTCTCCAAACGAGAGAAAATACATTCAATCGTATCGAAGACCTAGTGAAACTAAGAGTTCTACACGACTGCCAAGGTCCTGGTACGACCGTCTACGTGTCCTTCGGCTATCCGTCCTAAAAGTTTCTAGTCGGATTTAAGTAAAGTCGTAAAAAAGTCAGCGATGTTTGAGAACCATGTATTATTCGTGAGTTGTTTTATGGTTTGTCTATTTACTTATGTAGAGTGTCTAGATATTTGGTCTTTATTATGAAATGACCCTTTTAGTCCAGTCTGTATGATCCGTGTCTTATATAAGATTTTTTTTTTCTTTTGTTTTAAGACTCATATGTTGTAAACGTGGACTGGTAGTTGATATAGAGTAACTATACCTTCACCTATCTATCTTATTAGACATAATCAGTCTGAAGAACGACGACGACGATGCAGTGAAGTCAGTACAGGTTGAGACACACTGGGGTATCTGCCGTCGGGTGGTCCAAGGGGGCAGAGACCCTGAGAGGTCCGTTCTTGTGACCTCACCCAACGGTAAAGGAAGAGGTTACGCACTTTCACTTTTCACTTTCAGTTCATCGAGTTAGCACAGGCTGAAAAGCACTGGGGAACCTGACGTCGGATGGTCCGAGGAGACTTGTACCCTAAAAGATCCATTCTCATGACCTCACCCAACTGTAACGGAAGAGGTGTGAAGAATCGACAACCGTTACATTTAATTGAAACCGACTATACGTGTGTTGTCTTAAATGACATCCAAAAGACCTGGTGAGGTTCTTAACGGTACTTACGATTTCTCGATACAAATTATCTGTCTTGGTACTCAGTGGTACTCGGTCCTACCGTCGAAGTCAGGTGAGGTCTCTCCAATCCTGTCATTCCTGTGATAGAGGGTCCTAAACCTGTTTCGAGAGTGGTGACGGTTTTCCTGGGAAGTGACAGAGATGGACATTTCCAGTTCGAAGTTTAAGTTTTTGGATCCGTCTTTGAAAACGAT
This sequence comes from Capra ibex, assembly GCA_006410555.1. Lineage (NCBI taxonomy): Eukaryota > Metazoa > Chordata > Mammalia > Artiodactyla > Bovidae > Capra > Capra ibex. The sequence goes on along the minus strand of SJYO01046538.1, from coordinate 61,020,736 downwards.
CGTCCATGGGTGTCTGAATCTTTCTCCCCAAGTATCCCACCCTTCCGGTCTTTTTTACTTTTAATTTTTTTTTTTGTCTATTTTTCCATGTAATGTTATCACCACATTTTGTTTCGAGTGAACCATAATTATATTTATTGTTTCCTCTTACAAGAAGGGACATTAGTACATTGAGGATTATAGACGTAATGTTTCTTAAGATGATATGAACTGAACTCACTTTATTAATAACTCCACCGACAAGTAATTGTGGCACTCTTATCTATTTTGAAGTGCATAAACTTTTTAAGTCTAAAGACGTTATAGTGGATCATAATCTTTACGATATGAATAAATTTCAACGTGTTTTGTTTCCGTAGTTTTACTTCATAAAATTTAGGAGATGAAGAAACTTTACCAAAATTCCGTAGATTTTATTGTTCGTACACACATGTAAGTACTTCGTTTAGTCGTTTTTTATTAACGTCTCACTGGGTTTATTATCCCAAACCCTCCCCGACTGACGAGGTCAATGTCTCGTTGGTGACTGAGTACTTTTAAGTCAACAAACGTAAAAATTTTCCCGGACTCGAGAAACTCCTTGTCATCCCACAAAAAAACAAAAAACCCCCCCGTCGAAATAAAACACATCAGTGTGTGTGTGTGTGTGTTTGGTGTACTTAAAATTAGATGAAAGAAAAAAGAGAAGAATCTCCACACTTTCCCGGCCAGTCCATTCGAACTCAAAATCTTCTGTTAGATAGGGAAAGAAGAAGTCGGAGGAGATCGAGTTTACTACCCGGAATCTTTGGAGACAGTTCTAGACGATAAATGTCGTCCTTTTTGTCAAAAATGTTCGAGGGACCTTAGGCTTCTTAAACAGGGGTTTCCCGTAACTTTGTACGGATCAATTGTTGTTTGATGTTATTTCTTTCATTGTCTTCGTCTTTTGTTTACATGACTTGTGTGGCAATTGGTTTTCGTGAGTAGCTTTTATGAATGTTTGTTTTAAAGATCCATATAACGGATTTTTAGGATCTTTACTTTGTAAAAATTTTTCGGTTGAAGAAAGTAAGTTCCTTATAAATGATTTGTGGATAGTAAAGTTTTGTCACGTGATGTTTCTACAACGACTGTGTTCAGTTGTTTTAGCTGGTCAAGGAAGGGAACATCGTGAGTCACGACTCCTACGTACGACTCCGTTCTTGTCTAGCGGGGTCCGATCCGTAAATGTTGACCGGAGGACAAATGTAAAGAACCCCGCTTGTTTTCTACCCGAGGTCCGGCTTGTGAATTTTGATCGGAGAACAAAGGTAAAGGACTTTGTCCCCTATCCACCCGAGGTCTAATCTATAAATATTTGTCGGAGGACAAACGACCGATATTTTATGATTTAAGTCCCCTATTTAGAACAAACCCGTTTCCCAGTCCTCCAGTATATAAAGGGTAGGAACCACGTTCCCTCTGTAAAGTGTACACGTCTTTCCGAGGAACCTCCAGTTTTCCTCCCTCGTGGTGAGGTATTATACACTACGATTCTCGCGGGGTATCCGGAGACCCGACCTTAGGTGGAACCTTTTTCGACACGTGCGTACAGTCCCTCCTAGGATCCCGTCCCGTCCACACCTTTTTCTTTAGTCTGTTTTTCTTGACAGGATATATTTACTAACTTGGTGGAGAAATGACTCGAGGAGGAAGGATCCCCCTTGCGGGTGTGGGAAAGAGGGGTCCACACGTAGAGACGGAACGAAGTCACAATTGGCAAAGAGACACACAAGAGGGTAAACCACGTCACGATATATAGATTATTTGAAACATAAACGTAAATAGTAAAGAAACGGAGTCACTCTTTACGTAAAAAGTGACCCCCGTTTCTAGGTTCCTTTTTATCGAAACTCAGAGATCGGGACCGACCAGACCACCGATCCTAAGGACCAAAAGTAGGTCCGATGGGTCCAAGTTAAGGACCCGTCCCTGACTTCTAGAGCGAAGTCCGGTACCGAGTGACGACGGAGTGACTCTAGTGTACCTCTTGTATTACTTTACCCGTTCTCTATATTTAATAATTAATTTTGTTCCTCCGGTAATCTGATTCCCTGAAATTTACGGAACCGTCGGATACATTCGTTTGGTTTTAGATTCAGGCATTTACGGAGCTTCAATGTTTTAGTTTTGTGATTCTCATTGGTTAGTGTTTGTAGTTCTGAGACGATATCGGTTAGTTATTAAAGGAAGGAAACGAAGCTGAAAAAGAGGTATTCAGAGAGGGTTTGGTGGACGACCACCTCACGAGGATTGGTGAAGGTCAAAGTCAAATCAACGAGTCAACACATATCAGTGAAAACGTTGATATGTCAGGTACCTTAAAAGGTCCGGTCTTATGACCTCACCCATCGGCAAAGGAAGAGGTCCCCTAGAAGGGTTTGGTCCCTAGTTTGGGTTCAGAGGGTGTGACGTCTGCCTAAGAAATGGTCGACTCGGTGGTCCCTTCGGGTTCTTATGACCTCACCCATCGTATTGGTAAGAGGTCGTCTAGAAGGGCTGAGTCCTTATCTTGACCCCAGAGGACGTAACGTCCGCCTAAGAAATGGTCGACTCGATGGTCCCTTCGCGTTCTGGTTGATTAGTGTTTGTATGTCTGAAAGATGATGTCGGTTAGTTATTAAAGAAAGGAAACGAAAGGGAAAAAGAGATATTTTCAGAGAGGGTTTGGTAGACAACCACCTCACGAGGATTGGTGAAGGTCAAAGTCAAGTCAGCGAGTCGGTACAGACTGAGAAACGTTGGGTCAGTGACGTCGTGTACGGTCCGAAGGGACAGGTAGTGGTTGATGGCCTCGAACGAGTTTGTGTACGGGTAGTTCAGCCACTACGGTCAAACCACGACGGGTTAAGTTAAGTTTAAATAAAAACGAGTTTATTTGAAAATTATAAAATCATACGGAGTCAAGTAGAAAATTTTTAATGTTTGATCTTCTCCTGTTCTATAATATTTCAAGAATAAAGTTATGGATTACTACACTAGTATTATATCCAATATATTTTTGTAAGTTTAGGAAAGTCTAAAACATTGAATAAAGAGTGACTTAAGAGTTTCAACAGTTTAATTACGTACTTTTTAATTGTTTTGGAAATATTCACGTTTCAGTGCACATACTTTTGTCGCTCTTAATTCATTTATAGTTTTACCGTTGAAGAATACAAAGACTTTTCATAAATTTAAGATAATTTATTTAGATACATTTAATTGTTATTCTACTTTCATCTGGAATTTATTACGATTCTTCTTTTTGTAAATGATTTGTTTATTAATTTGACTGTGTGTCTTTTATAGGATTCAGGTGTTTGAAGGAATGTTCGAAACAGGAAATTAAGATGTCAAACCTTTTCGAGGTCAAGATGACCTTATGTAAAGGACTCGTCCACTTTACTACGATAAAGATTCTGAACGAGAGAACCGTCTTAACTCACTTCGTATATGGGGAGGAATTCACCGTGGGGTGAGGTCATGAGGACGGACCTTTTAGTGTACCTGTCTCCTCGGACCTTCCGACGTCAGGTACCACAGCGACTCCCAGTCTGTGCTGACTCGCTGAAGTGAAAGTGACAAGTGAAAGTACGCAACCTCTTCCTTTACTGTTGGGTGAGGTCACAAGAACGGACCTCTTAGGGTTCCTGCCCCCTCGGATCACCCGACGACAGATACCCCAACGTGTCTCAGCCTGTACTGACTTCACTGAACCGTGACCGTTGGTCTACCTTACTATTATATAATCCGTTCCTTCCCCGTCCTCATCGTTTTCTTTCCTGTGAATTTTTATGTTTGTGTAATTTTCCTATAACTACTACTACTTGTATGACGTACGAGTAATAGATGGTCTTTTGAAAATTATGTACAGGTAAATAAGGAAAGTGGGGGTGTTACGGTAATATTTAATGAGTATTACTAATATTGAGAAATATATAATCCTTTCGTACCTCTTCGTTCGGTATTTGAGTGAGGTCTCAGGTGTGAGTTACTCCAAAGGAGTTAGAGAAAAACTCTGTGACTTGACTATGTGTTTACGAAAGTTTCATCGAGTAAAATTTATAGTCCGTAAAGTCCTGGATGTCTATTAATTAAAATTTCGTCAGGATATCAATGAGGAATAAAAGGTTCATGAACGTTACCGTATCCCTTGGGGGAACTGACGTAAATTTCAACCGGTTTCATTCACTTTCACACTTTCACTTCAGTGAGTCAGCACAGGTTGAGAAACGCTGGGGCACCTGCCATCGGGTGGTCCGAGGAGGCAGGTACCCTAAGAGGTCCGTTCTTATGACCTCACCCAACGGTAAAGGAAGAGGTCCCCTAGAAGGACTGGGTCCCTTGCTTGGGTCCAGAGACTGTAACGTCCGTCTGCGGTTTCATTTTGTCTTAAGTTTTATGTATATAATCTTGACTTGGTCGTTTAGGATGGTACGTGGTCCGATTTCAAATGAATTGTTTATCGAGGAACAAAAAGTATTCCATAGTTGATGAGGTTGTTCGGTTTAGAAGTTCGACTTGTCTTTAGGGTATTACATAGTAGATTGTCCCACTGATACTGGTAAGAGTCTGTGAAGGAGACGGAGACTTTACGACTACTGGTTCACATTGATAATTGTCCAGTTCTTTACTTAATTAAGACCCCGTGACCTTTAATACAAGTACTTTACTTTTCACCAGAACGACTGTAACGTAGTAATAAAGATCTGTCGCGTGAACTTGTAGTTTGTTTGGACTGTAGTGCCTCTGGACGGTTTTCGGTCACTGGATCAAAGTAATCCCACCCTTTCCTTATCGTTAGACAGGAAACTCTGATCATGTTTTTATTGAAGAAATTTCTTGTTGAAGTGTGAAAAATCGTCGAAATTTATTAGAAAAGTACGTTCCCGTTTATCTTGTCGGTCTCGGTTGTCGTTTATCCTTAAAACAAATACATGGGGGTATTCAATTCTACTTGAGTAATACAATAGTTATAAAGGTTTCGAACCTTTTTTAATACCTATACATTTTAATTTATTCTTTAACAAAAGTTGTAGATCATTAAGAGAATATAGTTCACTAATAATCTGATCCGTTAATACTCTGTTAGCACCCGAAGGGTCCACTACGGTCGTCATTTCTTGTACGGAACGGTTTCGTCCTCTTAGTTCTCTGAGTCCAAACTATGGACCCAAGCCTTTTAGGGGACCTCCTCCTTAACCGTTGGGTAAGGTCATAAGAACGGACCTTTTGAGGTACCTGTCTCCTCGGATTATCCGATGTCCCGTATCCCAGTGTTTCTTATCCTGTACTGACTCGTGTGTGTGTGTGTGTGTGTGTGTGTGTCGGATTATGTCCGTTAGTATGGTGTGGTCGTCTGATTCTAGTAAAAACTCTTTGAACTATTTTTATTAACCTACTGAAACGGTTACGGTGTCAGTTTCTTTTTATATTCATTATTTTGTGTTGTGAAATTTTCTTCATAGAAATATAATGTACACATATCTTTATATTTCTTTATGACTTGGATACGTGTCATGGTGTCTTTGTAATAGACTGTGTTATTTGTGATCGTTTTTAATTTTTGTTAATGAAATGCTTGTCGACTCGGTTTTTGTTCAGATTTCCTACGACCCAGATACTTTGGATAAATGATACCCTAAAAGAAGGACTTTATTTCTTACTCTCTTTGTCCTATTTTAATGGAGAATCTTCTTAATGAACATATCGCAGATGTTTGACATATTGCATGTGTTCTCAGTGTGAAATTGTCTTCCTTGAGTTTCCATATCTCATTTTCCGACCCATTCTGTGTATTCCGTTTACTGCGAGTTTACTTAATCCCTAAGTGTCGTAGTGTTTGTCCATTTTGTCTTAAGTTGTATTTTCGTAAATTACCCTTTTATCCCTATACAACATGACTATTTCACCATATTTGGTAGCACTTCTATGTATTCTGAAGAAATCTGTGGTCTTTTGTACCTTAACTTTATATACATATGTTGACTAGGGTTTTGTTGTGTCCAAATTTGACACACCCAGGTGAATTTACTTTTAACAAAAAAGTCCTTATGATGTCATAATATGTTAGACACCAACGAACTTAGACACTTATACTTTGACCTATACCTCCCGGTTGATATTTTAATATACGTCTAAAGACTGACGCACTCCCGACCATGTGGTTTTGGAGACTAATCAAGTTCCCAGTTCACATATTCTTTTACATACTGTGTACTTTATGTCTTTTCGATCTTTTCTTACATTAATTATTTTATATCAGATATTTTGATACAGATTTGGGATGTTTGTTTTGTCTACGAATGAAAAGTCTTCGGTTCCTTATAAATATAAGAGTATTTTCTTTCCGTTACGTTTCTTACGAGTTTGATGGCGTGTTGACATGAGTAGAGTGTGCGATCGTTTCATTACGAGTTTTAAGAGGTTCGGTCCGAAGTCGTTATGTACTTAGCACTTGAAGGTCTACAAGTTCAACCAAAATCTTTTCCGTCTCCTTGGTCTCTAGTTTAACGGTTGTAGGCGACCTAGCAGTTTTTTCGTTCTCTCAAAGTCTTTTTGTAGATAAAGACGAAATAACTGATACGGTTTCTGAAACTGACACACCTAGTGTTATTTGACACCTTTTAAGACTTTCTCTACCCTTATGGTCTGGTGGACTAAACGGAGGACTCTTCAGACATAGGTCCAGTCCTTCGTTGTCAATCTTGACCTGTACCTTGTTGTCTGACCAAGGTTTATCCTTTTCCTCATACAGTTCTGATATATAACAGGGGGATAAATAAATTGAATATACGTCTCATGTAATACTCTTTGGGACCCGACCTCCTTCGTGTTCGACCTTAGTTCTAACAACCCTCTTTATAGTTATTGGAGTCTATACGTCTACTGTGGTGGGGATACCGTCTTTCCCTTCTTCTTGATTTCTCTAAGACCTACTTTCACTTTTTCCTCTCACTTTTCAACCGAATTTCGAGTTGTAAGTCTTTTGCTTCGAGTACCGTAGATCAGGGTAGTGAAGTACCCTTTATCTACCCCTTTGTCACCTTTATCACAGTCTGAAATAAAAAGACCCGAGGTTTTAGTGACGTCTACCACTGACGTCGGTACTTTGATTTTCTGCGAATGAGGAACCTTCCTTTCAATACTGGTTGGATCTGTCGCATAATTTTTTGTCTCTGTAATGAAACGGTTGTTTCTAGGCAGATCAGTTCCGATACCAAAAAGGTCATCAGTACATACCTATACTCTCAATCTGACATTTCTTTCGACTCGTGGCTTCTTAACTACGAAAACTTGACACCTCAACCCCTTCTGAGAACTCTCACGGAACCTGACGCTCCTCTAAGTTGGTCAGATAGGATTTCGTCTAGTCAGGACCCACAAGTAACCTTCCTGACTACAACTTCGACTTTGAGGTTGTGAAACCGGTGGACTACGCTTCTCGACTGAGTAAACTTTTCTGGGACTACGACCTTTCTAACTCCCGTCCTCCTCTTCGCCTGCTGTCTGCTACTCTGTCAACCTACCGTAGTGGCTGAGTTACCTGTACCCAAACCCATCTGAGACCCTTAACCACTACCTGTCCCTCCGGACCCCACGACACCAAGTACACTAACGTTTCTCACCCTGTCCTGACTCGTTGACTTGATTTGAGTCGACTTACCAGTTACATTGGCAATGTGTTTTACTTTGGAGTTAGTGAAAGATTTTCATCACGATGTCTTTTATAATATATTTATACAATTTCACTTTGATCTTTAATAGTTATCCCTTGTGGTTTTTATTGAACCTTTGATTTTTATTGTTTTTGTTCGATTTTTTTTTTTGTGGATTTTGAGAAGAAAACCCAATGACAATCTATTCTTATTTTGAGTTTAGACCTTTTATTACAAACGATGTACTTTTTATTTACGATTTGTCGATTATAATCGAAATTTTATGTTTGTAAAAGTAGTGTTTCTTATCGCTAATTTGGTTGATTATAAATTGAAAAATTCAATTTATTACTTTCGTGTTTCTGTCTCTTTTCTATATTAATAGTATTTTCATCTTTCAATATTTAATCTTTTCTTTTTTTATCGTTTTGTCGCCATTTTTTGGTTAATTGGATTTCTCGACCAAGACACCCTTTAATTTATTCCTCGTTGTCTTCTCTTATTTTTATGTTTAATTACTTACTTATTCCCGTTTGTGGGTTTATACTTTCCTTTAATTTTCTTAATATCTTATGTATTATATGTACAGATACACTCGTATAAACTTTTAGACCCATTGTCATAAATGGTTCTTGATAGTTAAGAATTTTCTTTTCAAATTTTACAGTTTTATATATTCTTATATTTTGATTTTAATTATATTTTTAAAGTTCCCACTATAAATTAAGGTCCTAATGAAGTTTATATACTCTTTCGTCTATTAGTCATTCTTAAGGTTTATTAAAAATTCTACAATTATAAATTAAGATGGTTTTAGAGTGTTCTATTGTATATTTTGTTTTGAAGTTTTATTAGAAAAGATATTTTTACTTACCCTTTTCCTAGTAAAGTTATACACACACACACACGGGTCAGAGTAGACTGAGAAACGTTAGGGTACTTGATATCGGGTGGTCCGAGGAGACAGGTACCTTAAAAGGACGGTTCTTAAAACCTCATCCAGCGGTGAAGGAGGAGGGCCCCTAGAAGGTCTGCTCCCTACCTTGGACGGAGTGGAGAACGCAGAGGACATAATCCTCCGTCTAAGAAAGGTTACACGTTAGACCCTTCGTGGTAAAGTTATATCCGTATGTCTTAAGTATTTTTAGTAATTCGGACTTTCTCATTATGTGGTAATGGTCTCGTCAAGTAAAGTTCTTTCGATTAGAGAGTTATTATCTTTTAGATAGATTCATTAAAGTCTTAGTTTTTTAGGTTGTGATAGTCATACAGTTTTATAAAGGAAGTATCCTATTACTTATGTATAGAGTCTCAATTTCGGTCCTCTTACGTAATGCCACTTTGTGGTCTTTAAAAAGATGATCTCGATATTTATTCTTCCTTCCTGTCAATAGATTTTGTACAGTAATTTAGTTTTTGTCGTTCAGTGTCTCGTTTTACATATATATACCATTATAAATATCCCCTTTTTTTGGATGTATCTAGACATAATTGTGTGACCATCTACGTGAAATTTGGACTTTATTGTACATGTTTGGTAATTGTTATTAGTGAATAACCCTAATTGTAAAAGGGAATAATAAAAATAGTTTTAATACTCTGTACCCTGTTACACTTTTACAATCTGTGAGTCTATACAGGTTGAGAAACGTTGAGGTACCTGACATCGGGTAGTCCGAGGGGACAGGTATATTTAAAGATCCGTTCTTATGACCTCACGGATCGGTAAGAAAGGGGTCCCCTAGAAGGACTAGGTCCCTGACTTGGGTCCAGAGGACGTAACACCCCTCTGACAAATGGAAGACTCGGTGGTATTCGTTAATCACAATTCCTTAAAGTCATGTCAAATCAGTGAGTCAGCACAGATTGAGAAACGTTGGGGTACCTGACGTCGTGTCGTCCTAAGGGACAGGTAGTGGTTGATGGTCTCGAACGAGTTTGAGTACAGGTATCTCAGCCATTATGATAGGTTGGTGGAGTAGGAGACAGCAGGGGAAGAGGAGGACGGGAGTTAGAAGGGGCCGTAGACCCAGAAAAGTTTACTCAGTCAAGAAACGTAGTCCACCAATTTCATAACTTCGAAGTCGAAGTCGTAGTCAGGAAGGTTACTTATAAGTCCTGACTAAAGGAAATCCTATCTGACCCACCTAGAGGAACGTCAGGTTCCCTGAGAGTTATCAGAAGAGGTTGTTTTGTCAAGTTTTCGTAGTTAAAAAGCCGTGAGTCGGGAGAAGTGTCAGGTTGAGAGTATAGATATGTACTGATGACCTGTTGGTGTCTTAACTGATGTACCTGGAAACAACCGTTTCATTACAGAGACGAAAAATTATCCGACAGATCCAACCAGTGTCGAAAAGACAGTTCCTCTTCGTAGAAAATTACCGACGTCAGTGGTAGACGTCACTAAGAGCTCGGGGTTTTCTATTTCAGTCGGTGACCAAGGTGACAAAGGGGTAGATAAACGGTACTGCAATATCCTGGCCTACGGTACTAGAATCAAAAGACTTACGACTCAAAATTCGGTTGAAAAAGTGCAAGGAGAAAGTGAAAGCAGTTCTCCGAGAAAACAAGAAACGAAAGACGACATTCGTAGCACAGTAGACGTATAGACTCCAATAACTATAAAGAGGGTCGTTAGAACTAAGATCCAACACAAAATAGGTAGGTCGTAAAGAGTACTACATGAGACGTATATTCAATTTATTCGTCCCACTGTTATGTGTCGGAACTATGTGAGGAAAGCGCTAAACCTTGATGAGACAACAAGGTACAGACCAAGATTACCAACGAAGAACTGAAGGTATGTCTAAAGAGTCCTCCGTCCATTCCACCAGACGATAAGAGTAGAGAAATTCTTAAAGGGTGTCAAACAACACTACCTGTGTCAGTTTCCTAAACCGTAACAGTTATTTCGTCTTTATCTACAAAAAAGACCTTAAGAGAACGAAAGTGCTACTAGGTTGCCTACAACCGTTAATCTAGGGACCAAGGAGACAGAAAAGATGTAGGTCGAACTTGTAGACCTTCAAGTACCAAGTACATAACGACTTCGGACCGAACCTCTTAAAACTCGTAATGAAACGATCGTACACTCTACTCACGTTAACACACCATCAAACTTGTAAGAAACCGTAACGGAAGGAAACTCTAACCTTACTTTTTACTGGAAAAGGTCAGGACACCGAGACGACTCAAAAGGTTTCAACGACCGTATGACTCACGTCGTGAAAGTGTCACAGTAGAAAATCCTAAGTTTTATCGAGTCGACCTTAAGGTAGTGGAGGTGATCAAAGCAAACATCACTATGCAGGATTCCGGGTAAACTGAAGCGTAAGGTCCTACAGACCGAGATCCACTCACTAGTGTAGTAGTACCAAAAGATCCAGAACTTCTAGAAAAAAGATATCAAAAAGACACATAAGAACGGTGGAGAAGAATCATAGAAGACGAGGAGAATCCAGGTATGGTAAAGAGAGGAAATGACACGGGTAGAAACGTACTTTACAAGGGAACCATAGAGAGTAAAAGAATCTACAGATCAGAAAGGTAAGATAACAAAAGGAGATAAAGAAACGTAACTAGTGACTCTTTCGGGAAAGAATAGATAGGAACGATAAGAGACCTTGAGACGTAAGTTTACCCATATAGAAAGGAAAAGAGGAAACGGAAAACGAAGAGAAGAAAAGAGTCGATAAACATTCCGGAGGAGTCTGTTAGTAAAACGAAAAAACGTAAAGAAAAAGAACCCCTACCAGAACAAGTGACGGAGGACATGTCACAGTACTTGGAGACAGGTCAAGAAGTCCGTGAGACAGAATAGTCTAGATTAGGGGACTTAGATAAACAGTGAATGTAACATATTAGTATTCCCTAAACTAAATCCAGTATGGACCTACCAGATCATCAAAAGGGATGAAAGAAGTTACATTCAGGCGTAAAACGTTATTCCTCAAGTAATCGACTCGGTGTCAGTCGAGGCCGTAACAAAACCGACTGACATATCTTGAATAGGTAGAAACCGACGTTTCTTATATTAGTTAGACTAAAGTCATAACTGCTAGACCATTACAGGTACACATCTCAGAAGAGTTCAACAACCTTTCCAACAAACGATACTGGTCACGTAAGAGAACCGTTTTCAGACAATCGGAAACGGGACGAAGTAAGACATAAGGTTTCGGTTTTAACGGACAATAAGGTCCATAGAGAACTGAAGGATGAAAACGTAAGGTCAGGGATATTACTTTTCCTGTAGAAAAACCCCACAATCAAGATCTTCCAGAACATCTAGAAATATCTTGGTAAGTTGAAGTCCAAGAAGTCATAATGACCGACCTTGTATCTGAACCTAATGACACTACAATTTACCAAACGGTACCTTTTCTTGTCTCTAGTAAGACGGTAAAAATTCTTTAAACAGTTGAAGATTTGCTGATTAATTTAAGAGTTTCATATCCACTAAAAGATTACCACTCCATAGTCCTTTCTCTGTACTCTACGGTCTTCTGTTCCCCACTTTCATATCCTTTTCTTGTTTGGACCGAAGACCTTTGACCGATTGTACGTTGTCTTAGTTCTTTCCCCGACGATGATTTCCAACAACATTGATCGCTAGTGTTCACACTTTTTTCATATAAGTATTCTACGGTGATATTTTACATTTTTTATTTTCGTTTTTCACTCTGTAATGATATTTTTGTGTACGATCAAATCGTCACATTAAGATATGTGTTTTTCGAATAAAGTATTGTCGGTTAAAACGTATGTTTCTATTCTTTAGACTTACAATTGACCTGTAAAAGTCGAGTTGGTGTTAGTATTGTCCACCACTATAGATACTCATTGTTCCTTTGTAACCGCTTAGACAAAGTTTAATATCCACCTGGAAAGTTTATGGCTACGGTTTGTAGAAAATTCTGACCATGAGAATTCAAACTGAAGTGAAGACTCCCATTTTCTAGGACCTTCATCAAACCCCTCTAAAGTCACTTACCATTAGATCGTTGGTAGTCGGACCCACGTATCTAGAAAAGAGTGTTACGAAAGTCATTAAACTACTTTTATTACGTTGACTCAAGATCAAATTCTACTGTTGGTCCTCCGAAGACTTAAATAGAGAAAGTATTCTGTGTAGTTTAGATGTCGATCCCTTCCTTGTTGCAGGAGACCTCCTTTGGGGTTTTGATGGTCTCTCTAGGGAGTGTAACCCGTTTAATCCTCCTTTTTTTTTTTGGGTGTGCCTTTGTGTCCTCTCCGACTCTGTGCTAGAGTAGTAATTGAGGTGTGGGTTGTGTCACTGTGTGTTAGACCTCCGTTCAGTTTTTAGGTTTGAAGAAGGTCTCCTAGTTTCGTAAACTTAGGTTGTAGTTCACGAGGTTGAAAATTCGGGACCTGGACTCTCTACTTCGGGGTTTTATAGATTCACACTTTCAGTTCTCCAAGCAGAGTTACTCTTACTGTCGATACTATTTGATTCATCAAGACCCAAACTGTCTGAGTGGACCGATGGAGTGTTTGGGTCTTATCTTCGTCGACAAACTTTTCCCGGTAGAAAGACTCTTTCTCCGGTTAAACGAAAATTTCGAAGTCAGGTTCTTTGTTCGTAAGTTAAGTTATGGATGGATCTCCGGATAACTTTATGATAGATTCTGTCGTCTCTGTTCACCTATGGTACAAAAGTGAGAGGACGGAGTGAGGTCAGTGGTCTTAGATGATTTTTACTCGAAAATATGTGTGTAGACCGTGAGACTAAAAAGGGTGGAACCTTTATGGGAGGAACTAGTGGTCCGAGACCTCCGGTTGTCTCGAATATAAGTATCAATATGTGGACTACCGTGTTATCTCTTCATCGACTTATTTTCCAGATCATAAAAACACTTTCTCCGGTTAATCGAATGGAAGTATTGATCCGATCTCCCCGTCAAAGATTAATTTGTATGTAGTTTCCCGGATGATGTTAGAAGAGATCTCTGTTTCTCGACCCTCCACGGTAGAAGGATTGGAGGTAGACGGGACAAGTTCAGCTACAACGGAGACTCTTTTTAGGAACATGTGTGTATACAATGGGATCAAAAATGTCGACGGTGGATCACTTAACAGGGAACTATCGGTTTTAGACAACTGGCCGACCGGGACACAAATACCATGTTTTCCTGTTGTTTGTTGATTCTTTGTCAAGAAGTGACCGATAGTGGTTTCCCGGTCACATCTCGCTCGTTTGTCTTTCTGGGAGAGGATCGGAAAGGGACTTTCTTAATACCAACGTCCGGAATTTTCAACGAGGACTTCCAGACCGAAGATTAACTGAACTTGGGTCTACGACTCGAGGAGGGGAGACTCTGTGACTGTCCAGGATCGTGTGGGAGTTAATGGCTCTCGGTGATTTTTATTTCGTTCTACGAACCTGTTTTGACTTTAAAATTATCTGTTATTTCTCGATCCCGTCCCGACTTGTCATTCATAGTAGAGGTTCTGACCCTCTCCACCGACAAAGTAGATTACATATTTTTTATTGTACCTTTCGGTTCCTTTTATTTCTTTGTGTCCTTATATATAAAGGTTTATTTACTTACTCTATTTTTAGAGTCTTTTTCTGTAATTGTTTCCGTTCACTAAATGGACTTTTTCTCGAGTTTTATGGTCAGTATTTTTACAAGTAATTCCTGTCCTTTTTTTTTACGTACTTGTTTTTCCTTAAAGTATTTCTCTGTTTTTTAAATTCTACGTTTGTCTTCACTGTTTTAATTTCTGATGTTATGGACTTGACTCTTTCTCTTCTTAATTATTATCCGATCTACTTCATCTTTTTTCCTATTCCCTTGAGTTTTCTGTTTCGTCACCTTGAGTAGATTAGTTTCGTTGTTTTTTCTTACCTTTCCTTACTTCGAATTCTCTGAATACCCTGTTGTAATTCGTATGGTTTTAAGGGTTACATTCCCAGGGTCTTTCTCTTATCTTACTTGTTTCCCGTCCTTTGAATAAACTGTTACTGATTTTTATAGCGATTGGACCACCGAGTCACCATTTCTTAGACGAACGGTTACGTCCTCTGTGTTCTTTGGACCCAAGTTGGGGACCCAGCCCTTCTTGGGGTTCTTTCTTTACCGTTGGGTGAGGTCATAAAAACGGACCCTTTAGGGTACCTGTCTCACTCTCTCAGTTAAGGCTCCATCCAACTATTTTTCAGGTCCCAGGGACTCGTCCTCTCTCCTCAGACCTCAAGAGTTTCACTTTACTTCAGCGAGTCAACTTAGGTTGAGAAACGCTGGGGTACCTGACATCGGATGGTCCAAGGAGACAGGTACTCTAAAAGGTCCGTTCTTATGACCTCACCCAACGGTAAAGGAAGAGGTCCTTTAGAAGGGTTTGGTTCCTGACTTTGGACCAGAGGGCGTAACATCCGTCTGTGAAATGGTAGACTCGGTGGTCCCTTCAGGTTCCTCCTCTTTTCCTGTTTGAAAAAAAAAGATGTAAGGAATCAGAAGGAGTGTATTTTGAAAAAAAGAAATTCGGACCTCGATTACTAATGTGTTCTTTTGTTGAGTCGAATTTGAGATTCCTAATATATTGTTGTTGCGTGGGGCGAATTCCTGTACAAAGAGGAAGAACTCTTGGAAGACTGATTAGGACGATATAATTTTACATATGATACCCTTACCTAGACCATTCTAGAAAGATAACAATCGAGATTAGGGTAATAGAATTTTACATATAACACCCTCACCCAGATAATTCGGGAAATGTTAGAACTCTGTAAGAAAACTAAATAACATTACTGGTTAAATTTTTCATATATCGAGGGAACGATTCTGATCTCTCCCCCCGTGAGAGACAGGGAGAAGACTACAGATACAGTCTTCGAAAGAGACAGGGAAAAAGTGAAATTATTTTGAGACGATGTGTTTTCGAGGACTCACTAGTTCGGACCAGGGACCGATTTAGACGAAGAAGACTCTAGTGTTTATACTGTAGTAAGTGGTCATTCGATAGTTCTCCTCGGAGCGTCCGATGTATGTCAAGTACTCCTGTGTTTTCTCAACCTGTACTGAACCACTGATTTGTTGTCTATTTTTCAGTAGTTTTAGGTCCTCCGGGTGTCTTAAGTTGATCTAACCGGTACTTTTTTATCACAATTTGAAGAAATTCAACTTTGTTTTACCGTGATGAATCATCGTTCTTTTGTATACTTTCATATTTAGAATTTACTGAGTAATTCGACTACACTTTCGATTTTCTATTTGTATGAATATTGAGGTTATTTAACTATTAGTGTGTGTTCGATTTTTACACTGTATTTTTATATTTAACACACCATATTCTTATTTTTACATCTCTAAATCTCACATAAATTCTATAATTATGTATGTCCGAACAATTCAACAAAATACATTTTAAGTCCCGTTGTTTCGTTTTTAGTTCTCATCAATGTATTTTCTCTTCCTCTATTCGTATATTCGAATAGTCATTGTTGTTGTTTTAGAGGTTTAGGGTTCCTCTGGTTTTTTTCTTCTTTTCTTCTTTCCTTTAGAGGTTACTTTTCTGTGATTTACCGACTCACGCAAATTTTTTGTTGTTTCTAAATAAATGTCCGATTGAAATCTATTTTCTGAAATCTGTGTTCATATGTGTCTCTCTCTTTCAGTCAAGTCAAGCCGATGAGTCAGCACAAGGTTGGGGTACCTGACGTCGTGCGGTCCGAAGGGACAGGTAGTCGTTGAGGACCTCGAATGAGTTTGAGTACAGGTCTCTCAGCCACTACGGTAGGTTGGTGGAATAGGAGACAGTAGGGGAAGAGGAGTACGGAAGTTAGAAAGGGTCGTAGTCCCAGAAAAGGTTACTCAGGTAAGAAGCGTAGTCCACCGGTTTCATAACCCCAAAGTCGAAGTCGGAGTCAGAAAGGTTACTTATAAGCCCTGACTAAAGGAAATCCTATCTGACTAACCTAAAGGAACGTCAGGTTCCTTGAGAGTTCTCAAAAGAGGTTGTGGTGTCATGTTTTCGTAGTTAAGAAAGCGTAAGTCGAAAGAAATATCAGGTTGAGAGTGTAGATATGTACTGATGATCTTTTTGATGTCGAAACTGGTCTACCTGGAAACAACCGTTTCATTGCAGAGACGAAAAATTATACGATAGATCCAACCAGTATCGAAAAGAAGGTTTCTTAGAACGAAAAAGTTGCTAGATTGCCTACAACCGTTAAACTAAAGACCAAGGAGACAGTGGGACGAATAAATTGAATATACGGCTCATGTAGTACTCTTTACGACTGATCTATTTCGTGTTCGACCTTAGTTCTAACGGTTCTCTTTATAGTTATTGGAGTCTATACGTCTACTATGGTGGGAATACCGTCTTTCGTTTCTCCTTGATTTCTACCGTAGGTCAGGGTAGTCAAGTAAGGTCCAAACTAGGGACCCAGTCCTTCAAGGGGACCTCTTCCTTTGCAGTTGGGTGAGGTCATAAGAACGAACCCTTTAGGGTACCTGTCTTCTCCATCCGACGTCGGGTTTACCAGTGTTTCTCAACCTACGCTGACTCGTTCACTCGTGACATGATTTCCCTCTGTATCTATCGTTGTCATCACTCTCTAAAATTATGGGATAAAAGTAGTTACTTATCTAGTAACTCTGTATTTTAGTTAGTCCTTTGTGACCAGAATTTACTGTACAATGTAGTCTACCTTGATTGTCTAGAAGGTAAATTTTCGTCGTCTTATGTGAAAGAAGAGTTCGTGTATTTTTTGTAAGAGGATTTAGTATACAATCTGATGTTTTGTTTAGTTGTCTGCATTCTTCTGGTTTTAGTATGGTTCGTAGATAAAGTTTGTGGTTTTAGTTGTTCTTATTTTGATTTTTGTATACTAATTTGTTGTACGAGGGTCTTGTTGGTTACCCAGTTTCTTCTTTATTTTTATACAGGACTCTGTTTCCTTTTACCTTTATGTGTATAATTTTGAACATTCCTACGTTCTTTTAATCAATGTTATCCTTTCAAAAATCGTTATTTACACATGGAATTCTTTGTTACGTCTAGAGTTTACTTGTTAATAGTTTCTTGATGTTTCTTTGAAGATTAGGTTTCAATTGTCTTTTTTCCTTTTTACTTTCCAGTCTCGTCTTTAATTTTTTCTATTTGGAAAGAACTCTGAGAAGTTTTTTTCTCTTTTCTAAGTTTGTTTATTTTATTTTTGTTTTCTCTTCGACAGTGTTTTGTATGGTGTTTTATGTTACCTAGTATTCTTTTACTCTTTTTAATTTGTGGTTGTTTAACTCTTTCTTTTCTTTTTTTAAGGATCTTTGTATATTGGATGGTTCTGATTTAGTACTTCTTTGTCTTTTAGACTTGTCTGTGTTATGTTTATTCCTGACTTAGACATTAGTTTTTGGATGGTTACTTTTCCTGGTGGTTACTGTAAAAAGTGTCTTTATCATGTTTATTAGGATTTTATACATATCTTGGTGTCTGAGGTTCCGCTAAGGGACCACCGAGTCTGTCATTTGGTAGACGGACGTTACGTCCTCTGTGCTCAAGTTAGGGACCCAGTCCTTCTAGGGGACGTCTTCCTTTATCGTTGGGTGAGGTCATGAGAACGGACCTTTTAAGGTACCTACCTCCTCGCACCACTCGATGTCAAGTACCCCAGCGTTTCTCAGTCTGTGTTGATTCGCTGAAGTGAAGTGAAGTGAAGTGTCTGAGGTTTATCAGTTTCTTTAAAACTCTTTCTTGTTTCGACCTCTTACTACGAAGGACTGAAGTTTAATATTATGTTTCTATGTCATTAGTTTTGTTATATTATGACCGTATTACTATATGTATATCTGCTTACCTTGTCTTGTCTCCTGGGTCTTTATTTGGACACGGATATATCAGTTAAGTGAATACTATTTCCTATGTTCTGATACCCGAAGAGGTTATCGAGTGAGTAGAGGTGAACGTTACTTCCTCTACGTCCTCTATGACCAAGTTTAGGATTCCACCCTTCGAGGGAACCTCCTTCTTTACCGTCGGGTGATTTCATAAGAACGACCCTTTTAAGGTATCTGTCTCATCGGACTACCCGATGTCAAGTGTCTCAACGTTTCTCAGTCGGTGTGGACTCGTTTACGTGTAGTGTGTGTATGTTCTGATGTGTTTTCTCTTTCCGGTCAGAGAAGTTTTGCACCGTGACTCTTCTTACCTCTCGGTATACGTTTCCTTAGTTTAACCTGGTAATAGAATGGGGTGTATGGTTTTAGTTAAGTTTTACTAATCCCGTAAGGGACCACCAGGTCACCAATTTTGAGATACGAGGATTACGTCACTCGTGTCCAAACTAGAGACCAGTCCTTTAATCCTAGGTCGTACCGGTTTTTTTTTTTTTGCCTAATTTCTGAAAGTACATTCTGGACTTTTGTATTTTAAAGATCTTTTTTCGTCATTCCAGGGATTGTAGTCACAACTACTAAAAAACCTAGACTGTGGTTTTCATTTTCTTTGTTTTCATTTTAATCCATTCACCCTCGACAACAAATCAACGATGCAACGTAGACTGAGATGACACTGAGGTACCTGACGTTGGTCGGTCCGAGGAGACAAGTATCCCAAAGGGTATGTCCTTATGACCTCACCCAACGGTAAAGGTAGAGGTCTCCAAGAAGCACTGGGTCCCTACCTTTGACGTAAAAGACGAACCGTCCGTCTAAGAAATGGTGACTCGGTGAACCCTTCGGGTTCACCCTCATATAGTGTGATTTTTCAGCGACGTGTCTTTTCCTTCGATAGTTGTTTTATCCATAAAGTCTTACCTTTTTCTTTCAGTTTTTATTTACTATATAGACTATTTCCTAACGATAGGTTTTATTTATTTATTGAGTATGTTGTGTTATTGTTTTTTGGATTTTTTAAGGGTGACGAATTTTTTTTTTTTTACCCGTCTCTTAGACTTATCTGAAAAAAGGTTGTTCTTGTGTGTCAGTTGTCCATATACTTTTTTAAGAGTGTAGCGATTAGTAGTCCCTTTACGTTTTATTTGGGTGTTATTCTATATTTGAGTGTGGGTAATCTTATCGATAATGACTTTTTATTTATCGTCGAACACTCCTATATCTCTTTTCCCTTGGAGACACGTCAACCACCCTTACATTTAACCACGTCGACGATGTCTTTTGTCATACCTTCCGGGAGTTTTATAGTCTCTTTATTGTATACTATGTCGTTAAGGTGAAGACCCATAAATAGACATCCTTTCCTTTTGTGATTGAGTCATTCTATGTACGTGGAAGTATATTAGAGATCAAGTGACGTGATAATAAGTGTTACTGGTTCTGTTACCTTCGGTTGTACAGGTAGTTGCCTACTACTTACCTATTTCTTTTACACCACACATATGTTTGTTACCTTCTGATAAGTCAGTATTCTTCTTCTTTTAGGGTGGTACGATATCGTACCTACCTGAAACTTTCGTAATACAATTCACTTACTAGAGTGAATGGACACCTTAGAAAGTTTGTTGTTGTTGTTTGAGTGTCTAAGTCTCGGACTACTGACACTCTCAGCGTCCCACCCCCAACCCACTTTACCGACTTCTACCAGTTTTCAATGTTTGAAGGTTGATATTCTATTCATTAATGTAATGTAGAACCCCTACATTACATGTTATACCACTATGTCAATTATGACGTAACATATGAACTTTCAACGATACTCTTATTTAGTATTTTCAAGGATAACCTTCTTTTTTATCAGGCACACCACTGTCTGCAATCAATCTGAACACTAGTAAAGTGTTGTATATGTCTTAGTAATACAACGTATGGACTTTGATTAAATTACAATATACAGTCAACATAGATTTATTTATTTTTTTCGTTTGTTGACTTTCTACCTACGTGTTCATAAGTAAATTCTTTAATATCATGGAGGAAATGTTGGTTCTATTTCAACGTTTCTCACCTGAATGAAAGACGGACGTTGTCGGTTTTGGAAAAGTATTATGATCTGTACTCTGTTGTTTCTTGTCACTTCTGCCTTCTACCCTTTGTTCGTTCCACTCGAGGCACAGACGGGTTTGAATAATAGGTTTTTGTCAAAGGTCTTGTGTCGTGTCTCTCCGTCTTCGTTCAGTTAGGTTACGTTGAAAAGTGAACTTCTGTCCGACATTAGGGTTCTCTGAGTTCATTGATCTCTCACGTCGTGTCTCTATTCTGAGATCTTTAGACTTAGTTCCTCGAGAGTGAATCGTTTCATGACTGGTAATACGTACACTCTTTTGAGACTCAGGTCCCTTTCTTGATGGACTTTCCTACTCTCTAAGTTCTTCAAGTGATTGACGGTTCGTTTTCCTGATATTTCTTTTGATGTGGTTTCGTGTAGTATTAAATTTGACGAGAGTTAGTCACTATTTCACTATTTATTTTGACATTTCGTCGATTTTTTTTTTTTTTCTTCTCTTCTTACTGTCGTCTCAGGAACGGTCTTTTCTTTCCGTCGATACTTTTGACACTTCGTGTAAGACTTCTATGACTTTCTATCATTTACGGTTGGATCTTAAGATATGGGTCTTTTTTATAAGGGTTTATGTCTCAATTTTATTTCTGGAAGAGTTTATAAGTTTTCGACTTTCTGAATTCGTCGTCGTCTGTCGTGATGTCGTTTCAATTTTCTTCAGGAGGACCTCTTCTCTTACTATAGTCTACCTTCTTCTCTTACTGTTATGTTTCTTTATTTTCTTAATCGTTCTTGGTATCTACACTCGTGTCTTCTACAGAAGGATTAATGAATTTAGAGAAATTCCTTATTGACTAATAAATTATTCTTATTAATTGGTACGACACACCCAAATATCCGATACGATTTTCATTTCATATATTGTTGTAGTCTTGTTCCCAGTCCCCTTTTGTTGTTTACGTGAAATTATCATTCAGTTATTTCCACTATTTTGTCTTAGTATGTTTTATAAGTTGATTAGGTCTGTTTTTACTTTTCTTTTTCCCCTTGTTTTTGTCTTGTATATCTTTTGTTTATTATTTCGTTCTCTAAATATACATAGTTATAGTTAGTGTGACTTGTATTTATCGGAGTCAACACTGTATCCCATTTTTTCGTTCTAGGTTGATATACGACGGATGATGTTTGTATAAAATTTATTTTTCTGTGTTTGTCCAAGTCTTCTTTTCTTCACGTTTCTGATGTGGTTCGATTGTGGTCATTTTTTTTTTTTTTTTGTTTTGTTTTGTTTTTTGGATTTCTCGATGTGTTTATCGTCAGTTCTCTTAATGTATCGTTTCTGTAATGTTCCTAACTTTTTCTAGTAAAATTCTACTATCCCCAAGTTAAGTAGTAGTCTGTACTGTTTTCATTCATAGATTCGTGAAGTTATTGTCTCGGAACTTTATGTACTTCGTTTATGGTCATCTTGACTTTTCTCTTTGTCTTTTTAAGTGTCAGTGTCGACCTCCAAATTTAAGAGAGTTGTCAACTATCTTATTCGTCTCTTTTTTTAGTTATTTCTGTATCTTCTTATTGTAATAACCGGTTGACTTAAATTAAATGTATATGTCTTATAATTTTTTAATATCTCTGTTTTCTGGATTGTTTTATACAATCCAGAATCGTCTGGATTGTGTCCTATACGACACAAGTGCCCAGATGTCTCAGTTATTACGGTTTAATAGTTTAAAGGTGTTTAACTAAAAGTCTAACTTTCATTAGATTTAGTTTTAGTGTCGTCGTATATAAATATCTTTAACTGTACTGAGTATACCTTTACGTTTCGTAGATGTAATCTGTGTTGTTGAAACCGTTCTCCGGATTGTGTGATGAACTAAAGTTCTAAATGAAATTACAAGGTCATTACTTTTACCATGTCATAATCATAGTTCTGTCTGTTAATTACTCTATCTTTACTCAGGTCTATATTTCGATGTGTGTATATACCTGTAGAGTAAAAACTCTTACTAGGTTTCCGTTTATTTTCCCGTTAGAAAAGTTGTTTACCGTGACATTGTTGTTTACAGATATACCTTTTCGTCGTAGTTGAATATGGGAGTGTGGTATATGTTTTTGACTAAGTTTTACCTGGTGTCTGGATTTACAAACGGTTTTTGATATATTCAAGATCTTCGTGTCGTTGGGTGAGGTCATGAGAACGGACCTTTTGGAGTACCTGCCTCTTCGGAACATCCGACGTCAGGTACCCCAACGTGTCTCGGCCTGTGTTGACTCGTTGAAGTGAAAGTGAAAAGTGAAAATACGTAACCTCTTCCTTTGCCGTTGGGTGAGGTCACAAGAACGGACCTCTTAGGTCCTTGTCGCCTCGGACCACCCGACAGCAGATATCCCAACGTGTCTCAACCTGTCCTGACTTCGCTGAATCGTCGTCGTCGTCTTCGTGTCGTCTTTTTGTAAATACAGAAGCCAAATCCGTTTCTAAAGAATCTACGTTGTAATTTTAGTACTTTCTTGTTTTACTATGTAGTTTAAAGTAGTTTTAATTTTGGAAGACGAGAAACTTTCTTGACGATTCTGTTTCTGTCAGTTCAGTCTAGTTTCCTTTTGTAAACGTCTCGTATTAAGATTTTTGCCCTAAATGTAGACATTATGAGTTATGATCATTCTTGTGAGACCTCTTCCGTTACCGTGGGGTGAGGTCATGAGAACGGACCTTTTAGGGTACCTACCTCCTCGGTCCATCCGACGTCAGGTACCCCAGCGCTTCTCAGCCTGTGCTGACTCGCTGAAGTGAAACTGAACAGTGAAAGTACGTAACCTCTTCCTTTACCGTTGGGCGAGGTCACAAGAACGGACCTCTTAGGGTCGCTTCCCCCTCAGACCACCCGACAGCAGATACCCCAGCGTGTCTCAACCTGTGATGACTTCGCTGAATCGTCGTCGTCATTCTTGTGAATACTTGTTGAGCTTTAAGTCATTATTTTGTTGCGTCAATTTTTACCCACTTTTCAGACTTATCTATCTAGTAGTTTCTTCCTTACGTTTACAATTCGTCTACTTTTCTACAAGTCATATTAATCTGTAATCTCATTCCCTTTAATGTTGGTGTTGTTCTATGGTATACAGGACCTCTTCAAGACTTGAGTATGATTCGCGACCACTCGAATGGTCTGTAGTCAATACTACGTTTTCTTTGACCTTAAGAGTAATGACGACCACCCTTTAGATTGTCTGTAGATCAGGTTGGTTGAACCTTCGGTGAAACCGTCTAATTTTACATTTGTATGTAAAATAGTATATTTCAATAGGTCAGGATCCGTAAATGGGTTTAATTGACTTTCGTATATAGGTATGTTTCCGAATATATGTTTACAAGTGTCGTCAAATTGATCTTTATTTGGTCCACAGATGGGTGTACACTGATCTATTAGTTTGACACCATATAGGTATGTTACATTATGGTTTGTCGCTAATTTTTTTTTTTAATCCATGACTTTGAGTATGTACTTACTTATGGTTTTCTTTATGCGACTCATTTTCTTCGGTCCGTTTTTCTAATGTACTATATCCATACTAAATACATTTTAAGATCTTTTACTTTGTATGGAGACACACACACACACACAGTTTTTGTACGATTTTTATGTACGTCGAATGACACGTAGTTGACATGGAATTATGTCGACATTTTCTATGAAATTTTTCTTCTTTTTAATGTCGTTTGGTGGTGAGTTATTGTTTTGTTTATAGACAGGACTGTTACACGGTCCATTATAATATTCGTGTGTATGATAGGAACGGTTAAGAGTGTTGTCGGGGCACACATCTGTAATAAAAGTAAAATGTTTTCTTCTTTCACTTTATATTTCACGTCTTTATTGAACGGATTATTTCTGACGAATCACTCCCTTCATCTTAAGTTTGGGACTCTGTGAGTCGGGTCTCGAGGAGGGTACTTGGTCCTGAAGTGGATGTCCATCTCTACCGACGAGTAGTCGGTACGTTAGTGTTTACGGTGTCAACTCACTCATTCTTACAAGTTAAACATATTTATGTTTCTTACGTTAAAATGGTCGAAAGGTTTGTTCGAAAGAACAATAGTAATCTGATCTTGTTCATAAAAATATTGTATTTTACGAGTCCCAGTGTATGACTCCTATTCAGACTTACCAAGTGTGGGATAAAACGTACGATATCCGTAGTCTCTCAGTTTTTGGTCAATGGTTTTGGTCACTAAATACTTTTCTTTTAAGTTAAAATAACAGTTTTTTACCCTCTTTACATGATGGTAAGAAGGATTAAATGTGTATATCATAATTAGACGGAAATACTTAAAAAATGTATAAATTAACGAGTCGTAGACGAAAGATATGAGGAAGTTCATTAAGAATTTTGACAATAAATTGAACTATGTATTTGTGATATCTTATAGGTTTACGTTTATTCCGATATAACTAATATCGACCCTTTTCCTTTCATTCTACGACGAGTCATTTACTTATTAGACTAAAGAATTTTATGGTTCAATAATCAATAATTTTTTTTTTTCTTTCGTTGTCTGTATTTAGACTCCAGTCGGTTTTACCGACTAATTAAGTTGGAGTAATAATATATTAAACTTATATATTTCGTTATTCCACTTAAAATTATTTCTTTTCGTACGTCATTTTCATTTGTTTTATAAATACTAATCATTTAGAGGTTAAACGAAGTACGTTAGTCAGAAACTTCAATTAAAGGAAGACAGAGGAGGTCCTCGTCATTTTAATCGGGAGGGTTAGGTACCTAAGTAGGTTGGAAGAGGTTGGTTCCTATAAGTCCCCTTTTTTTTTTTTTAATGTCTTTCAAGGGTTTTCGTTTGACCGTTGATATTAACCGTTGATGTCAGTAGGGAACCATACGCTCCCCATAACCAAGGTCCTGGGGAGTGTATATGTTTTAGACGACTACTAGATCTCAGAATGTATTTTACCTCATTATGTTGCTTATGTTAACGGGGAGATATGGGTACCTAAAGTGTAGGGATGTAAGTTGGTTGAAGTCCACCTTTAAAGCTATGTGTCAACTTAGGTACCTATGTTTTGGGTACTTATTTCACTTTCACTTTCACTTCAGCGAGTCAGCACAGGCTGAGAAACGTTGGGGTACCTGACACCGGATGGTCCGAGGAGGGAGGTACCCTAAGAGGCCCGTTCTCATGACCTCACCCAACGGTAAAGGAAAAGGTCCCCTAGAAGGGCTGGGTCCCTAGTTTGGGACCAGAGGACGTAAGGTCCGTCTGTGAAATTGGAGACTCGGTGGTCCCTTCAGGTTAACATATAAATGACTTTTTATAGACGTATATATTCACCTAGGTACGTTAAGTCCAGGTACAATAAGTTTCCGGTTGACAGAAATGGATCGTAATATATGTTTAACATATGTGACGTATGTTAATGTGACCTAAATATTGATGGATGTATCGTAAACATAATATATCCATGATATTCATTCGATCACAATCACGATCAGATTGTGATTACCTTATGAGTCTACTAATGGTCTGGACATCACAGTTTGACGTCCTTACTTTCTCTACCAGAGACCGAAATACATCGAAGTTTCTTAAAATAACAAAATATAAATGTAAATTTAAATACTAAGACTCAAGTAAAACATGTGTAACACCCTAAATCCAGCTTCACAAAGAAAAGAAAACGTATACCTACAGGTTAAAAAATAGTGGTATGAAAGAGGTGACTGAACGAATACACTTGATAGTTAATAGTAGGTCGGTATAGACGTGTCCAGATAAAGATCTAAGACAACACAAGGTGTCTAGTTACACAGAGAAAGGGGGTTTAGGTGTGACCCAGAAGTCTGGTATTTAAGAGAATCAAAAGGAATGAGACTCTTATAAGAGTAAAGTAGAAGTAAGGATTTCCTGTAAAAAAGATCTAAAGATCCAACTGTCAAAAGAGGAAAATCGTGATATCTTTAGGTGAATAAAGACCCGAGGTGACGAAGACTACTTCTTAGGTCAGTGAGTTTAGTAACAAAGGGATAGTTATTACACGTTGAAAGGAAGTTAAAATTTCTACTACTACTAGACCAGAAATCGAAATTCGCAAACTAATACTACACAGACCAGGACCTGAAGAAACCCGAATAGACCGAAGCCAAGTGAGTGGAAAAATTTAGGAATCAAATACGGAAAGTGGTTTAAACACTTTAGAAGTTGATAAAAAAGAAGTTTTTATAAAAAGACCTGGGGTGAGAAAGAGGAAAGGAAGATTCTGAGGACACTGTGTCTACAATTTGTAAAGTCATGGTAGGAGATCCAGGGACTTCAGGTCAAGTAAATAAGTCCAAAAAACCAAAAGAAGAGACTATGACTCGTTGAGGGTGACCAATTAGTACTTCAAATGAGTGAAAGAAGACAATAGAGATAAGATTTTGAAAGATATGAAGGTAAACAAGGACACCCATTTCAGGTTTTGATTCCGGGTTATAGTACACGACGGATTGGGACTCCCTTTGGTTCACTTGGTGTTTACTGGACTGGTGTGCCAGAGAATGGTTAGGACAAGGTTTCCTAATAAGTCAGTGGATCTGTTTGGTGGGAGGAGTAGTGCTTCTGATCCGTCGCAAGGATGAATAGGGACCTCTCCTGCAAGGTCCAAGGATGGTCTAACACTCTGTTGAGTTTGTTTTGTTTAGTGTAGGAGGGTTTCCTTGGTCCCCCGTGTAGTGGAAGAGTAGTGATGTTTCGGACGGAGGGTGTGAAAAGAAGCTACAAGGGCTCGTGTTGGAGGCATACTAGGACACATGGTACACCACCGAAGGGAACCCGACACTCATGTAGGTTGATTCTTTGGCGATAGTTAGTGTGGACAGATCACGCAAACCGGTAGAGGTCTTTGGATCCTTTCCTCAGAGAGGAATTGGTTGTTTCACTTCTCCTCCGTTGACTTTGTCAAGTGGGAATGAAGAATTTCGTCATTGACGAAATTTTAGAATCTATTAAGGTTGTGGACAGTAAGACCTACTGTAGACAAACTAGTAGCGAGTACATTTGACTCTGCAAGTCCACAAGTGTACAACTCATTAAGACCGGACCTGTAAAAACAAAGTCGTAAGTTAGTTGAACCGACATGAGCCCGACGTGTAAGGTCGGCCGGAAGACACTTGACACCAAAGTCACAATCAATACAAACGTTCCGGAAACCGGTCAGAGTCTAGACCCGTCACCGAGTAGTGAACCAAGTTTATCACAGATCAAACGACGAATCGCATTCTCTGTGTACGCGTCGACTCCTTACTCAGGTCCTCGGGTGATTGTGTAGACACCCCAGGGTAAGGACTCAAGGAGTGAGAAATGATAAAGGGACCATGAAAGACCCAGGATCTCCCGCGGGGAAAAAACCAGGAGGTCGGTCTTGTAAACTTGATGTCGTTGTCCGAGGATCATCCTTACCCAAAGACGGAGATTGCACCGGGATAAGTAAAGATAGGAACCATCTCGTTGGTCCGTTTAGAAACTTCCGGATTCTAGTGTAATGCACGACGCACGATTCAGTGATCAACACAGGGTAAGAAACACTGGGGTAGTTGACATCGGGTGGTCCGAGAAGGGTACCCTAAGAGGTCCGTTCTTGTAACCTCTCCCAACTGTAAAGAAAGAGGTCCCTTAGAGGGTTGGGTCCCTGACTTGGACGCAGAGGACGAAACCGTCCGTCTGAGAAATGGTGACTCGGTGGACCCTTCGGGATTCTAACGTGACATTGAGACGATTATTGGACACACCCAGAGAGAGTGAGTCCCATTGTCGATGGAGATACGAGACTGAAGAGACTATGAGCAGTCTGTCGTAGAGGCTGGTGAGAGGAGGGTAGAGAATACCAACGTCACCACCCCACTTACAAGGTCCGTACAAGGGTAGAATCGGGAAATAGGATATACGGGGAGACAGACTTTACGAGAAAAAAGGATAGACATACTGCTAAAGGAGTTAAGGATAGTCAGAATTGGGGTTACAATGGAAGAGTTATTCCGAAGGAGACTTGGGATAAAATTTCACGTTCGAGAGTAGGGAGGAGTCTAGGGAAGGGGATAAAGAAAAAGATATCGTAAAATATGAAGACGGTATTAAGTGTTGAAGGATAAACGGTACAGATGACGGACACAGGACCTTACAGTCGACGTTCCGTGGTCACTAGAAAGGTACAAACAAGTACCGATATATGGGTCACAGATGTGGTCTACCGAGTTGTTTATAAACGCTTAACTCACTTATTTGTATGGGCCTTGGATCACACACTCGTTTCCCTCGTCGTCGTCCTCTCTTCCAAATCTCTTCACGACCCCTGGGTGTTATGTCCAGAATATTTGACCCAAATACTGACTGTCTTAGGTGTGACAAAAGAGTTTGAGTGTTAAGGTTCAAAGTTGACGGAATAAGGACAAACTCAGGTTGTTGAAACATTCTCTCGTCAATACTACGGACATGTGCAAATTAGAGAAGATGGTCTAAAGTCTACCCGTGAAGTTCCCTTGTGACGACTCAGTAGATATAAATATGCACATAGACATAGATAGACAAAGGAGATGTTGTTGATTGGTATACTGAATGGTTGGTTATTGAAGACTTTGTGGCATTTGTCTGTCTTTTCTCATTTCACCAGTAACTTGTCTAAAATTTCATGTTTCTTCACTCTGACGTGTCACATACTTCACACAAGTACTTACGTGATCTGAAGTCTCTCGGTTTGTTCGTGACCGGAAATCTCCAGTGATCGTTAGTCAGGTGACTAGGTCGTCGCGACAGGTGACGTGTATTGTGACCATTTACAAACTATAGTATGTTCGGAGAATTCTTTTCGTCAGAATAAAAACAACAATACGAAAAGAAGAAGGAGTTTATCATACTGGAATAATTAGTCTAAACCGTGTCTTTCCAGGATACGATAAAAACTTTTAGTTTAAGTGGGAGTGTCCTAGTTCTACTCAGTGACAACTTCTATAAGTTTTCTTATTCCAGTCTATGACTACATTTAAGATTCTAAAGTTGTTTCCAATATTTGTTTTGAAAGGTTTTACTGATGACACAAGTCTTGTTGTGTGTGTGACCTAAATTTTTAGACAGTAATGAAGTATCTGTGTGGAATTTTATCTCAAGGACCTGTGGTACGGTTCTCTGCGGATTAACGATTTGTGTCGGATGTCACCCTGTCCGTCACTATAAAGTTTGGGGAGTAGGACCCCTCCTCTTTCTCTGTTTTGACCCCGGAGAACGAGACCAGGACACTTTAGACTTACGAGAGTGAAGGAAGGAAGAAAAACCAAAAATTGTCTTTTATTTTATTTTTGAGTAAAAAGAAAGAAGGAAAGAAAAAAATTAAACCCTTCGTCAGTTATGGTTCTTATTAATTTCTAAGAAAAGGACATTTGGAAGGTTCTCCTCCTATGACCTTCACATGCGTGTCAATTCAGTGGTGGAATTGGTTCACTAGTTTCAATGACAGTGGGTTTCACCCTGTTAGATTGAGAATTCACGGTTGTGTAATCTTCTTTTCCTTTATATCTTGTACCGGATGAATGATAAGAGACGTTTTTAAAAAATAGTATTTGGATTTATACTCCTTTATTGAGTCAGTTTAGGTCTTACACATTTGAAGTTCTTCTATTAAACAGACCGAAAAAAATCTTTCTAATGACAAGATTTTTTGTTTTTCTCTACCTTTTGAAAATTTTTTGTTTGTTTTCACATTGGACACTGTAAATTTATTTAGGACTTAATCTTTTCGTTTTGTTTGGTTTTTTTTGTGATATTTGTTGGAAAACTTGGACCCTATTAGACTTATAATTATAATTAAAATTATGACAATCCACAATGTTATCCCAACACCAATCTCAGGAAAGAATAAGAATACTTTTCGTGTAACTTTATAAATTTCTAAGTGGAGAATCAAACTTTACCAAGTCGTTTTTTTTTTTTTTCGCCCCCGCCACCCCCCGCCCTATACGTATACTCTGTCTCTGTTTCTCACCTTCCCAGAGAGAGTACTCCTCTCTGGAACCACTTTCCATATTTCTCCAAGTAAAGTGACGGAAAGTATAAAGGATTTCAAACTTATAAAGTTTTTTTTTTCCGATCTCTCTTACTTTCAGTTGGTGTCTCGTTACCTTTATGATCTGTAGAACAGGTGTCACCACGTATAGGTTCGTTTTTCGTTTCTTGTCAAAAGAATCGATATTATTTCAAAGGACTGTATATGGGGTTTAGGAGATCATCTTCGACAATTTGTCTCTGTCCCTTATTTTCTGTGACGGTGATAAAAGACACGTGTAAATTGTCTTTAAAAGATTTGACAGTTTATTGTCTTAGGATTCGGGGACTTGAACAAAATAACACCAAAATATTTGTACAAATTCCCGTCATAACAAACCCCTCGATAAAGGTTTTCTATTAAAATAAAATATCATGACCTCGTAAGAGGGTCAATCCCTCTTCTGTCCTTCAAATCGACGAAAGAATTTCCACTTTTATGACCTCTTGTCTATCCCGATAAATCATATATTTGTATGGTTTATATTAAATTTTATAGTATCCTTCTAAGGTCCCGTTGTTATAATTACTGAAAATTTGAAATGTAGTAATTTAAAATAAAACATAAAAAATATAAAATATTATAGACAGATATATTTATATATATATTGTTTATTTCCATGACCATGTGAGGTAAAAATAGACTGTTTGATGTCGAACTTCTTCAAGTTAAACGCAAATCAGACAAAGATGGAAAGAAATGTAGAATGAAAAAAAATTTGATACATTAAAATTATCAGTTCATTTTTGACTTTAAATCTTGTGATTTGGATTTTGAATATCACTACCAGGTGAGTAATCTTTATCATGTTAGTGAAATTTTGTTAGTAAAATATTAAATTGAACAACGTAATATTCTTTTTAATATTTTATATGGTATTTTTATTAGTACAACAATAAGTCTGAGTTCAAGTTCATCTTTGTTTTTGGGTTTTCATTTATCGTCCAAAACTAGCAAAGAATCATTTGGCAATAGTATTTTCCAATCTTCACTATTATTATACGTTTGATTCTCGTAGTCCAATTGAGAACGTCGACTAGTTTGTATGTCATTTATGCTTACCCCTCCATATCAAAGTGAACCTAATTGAAAGTTTACGACCGGTCATACTTTGGTACTTGAACGTCATTGAATCTTCTCGTAATAAAGAGTCTCAATGTCTGTATCTAGAAGATCTGACTTGCCTTAGGTATGTAAAATTGGTTTTTATAAATAAGGTAGGTATCCTAATTTTTCCTTTCTTTTCAGAATAAAAAAAAGGGGTGTTATGAGAACGACATAAACTTAAGAAGGATCAATAGAAGATAGGTAGAAGATAGGTGTCGGTGGCAACAGACTTTGTCTACCTTCCGACCCTGGAGACTGTGACTTCTGTCCGAGTGACTATTCCCAGTCCTCGTGGACCGACGAGTTACTCGTAGATGTAGTGCTTCGTTCAAGCCATGGTGTTCCTTCCCTCTTTTTTTAAGTCACATCGGACGATGCAGATAATATCATTATTCGAGAAGTATTGTCGTCGTTACAAGTGTCAGGTTTTTTTTCCGTTCCCTTGTGGGGTCTCTAGTAAAATCAGTATCTTTTAGGTGGTTAAATTTTTGTCAAAATTCTTTTTTATTGTGTCCCCTGAAGGGAGGTTACGTCCCCCACGTCCAAGTTAGGGACCGATACCTCGCTTCTAGGGTCCACTGGACACCGGTTTTTTGGTTTTGTATTTTGTCTTCGTTGTGACATTGTTTAAGTCGTGTCTGTAAAAAAATTTTCAGGTGTAATTTTTTTTATATAAATTTTCGTCTTCTTTTTTATTCGTCATAAAAGTATCTTCCTAGTAGATTCTCTTTCCCTTCCTCTTTTTACTTTTACCTCTTTTATAAACACCTAATTTTTTTTAAATATACGTATTCTGTCTTCTCCTAAAAGAGGTATTTTAAAAGTCTTTATTGGGGAAATCTATATGAAATATTTTTACGAACGAATTCGATAAGACGACAATAATTTTGTTTGTTTTTGTCTGAAATGAAACCCTATGAAATTATTGGTATTATGATTATGTTGTCACTTCGTTTTTGAAGACGTACGGGGAGAATAATAGATTTACACTTATACACCGAAATATGTTTTAATCTGAAAGTTATTCAAGTTATAATGTATTAATGTACGTGATACTTGAACTTTCGAAATAATATAATTTCCTTGTTGACTGTATATAATGAAGTCTAAGTGAATCTTTATTTCCCTTCTTTTTTTTCTGTCTTTTGATAGGAAATATTTAGATACCTTTTACAATTTTATAAGGTTTAAATATTGTTTATTTAAGTTATTTTTAAAAAATTTATTGTCATAAATACTCTTAGGTTTGAGTTAGTATAATGTTTTGTATCCAAGACTAATTACCTAGGTGATAACGTCTTCTGGGGTTTTTGACTTCATGTGACCTTTCTTTTCCGATTAAAGATCTGGATTATGCTGTGTCCGTCGAGGGTTGTCTTCTGTCTTCCTCGATTTCGAAATATTTAGGAAAGCCGAAAAAGTGTTCAGTGTCATTTTTTCTGATCGTACCATTTTGTCCATCTGCCATTTACGAAAATGAAAGTTCTTATAGTGAAAAACGTGTAATGGTTTCATCTTTTGAATCACTTAGTATATGTAACTAGACCCATCAGAAATTAAAGTGACTTAATACAAAATTAAAGATAGATGTGTGGGATTAGTTTATTTATCAGAATATTATTCCAATTTGTCTATTAAAATTGAGTCCATGTTTTCTTCACAAGTTTGTGACGAGATTTAAAAATTAATAATAAAGTAAGTATTTGATCATTCAATAGTTCCTCATGTCGGAGTCTACTTCGGATGAAAAACTTTCTTTTCTGAAGTTGTCTTACCATTACAGAGGTTTAAGAGACGTCGTCTGTTTTCTTGTTTTAAAAGTCTAAATGGAACACTACTTTCTAAAGTAATAGTTGCGACCTTTTCATGAAATAATTAGACGGTTTTCGTCGTCGAGTTGTTAGAAAAAACATCATTGTCTCTTCTTTATTGTGGAGAAGTCTAGGTTTAAGTCGGATGGTTTGTTGGGGTTGGAAACAGGTCGACGTGTCTTTGTGTTCGTTCGACCGTTCTTCGGACCCTTGGAGACGGGGGAGGAGGTGACCCCAGACACACAAATTCCGCGACTCCTGTGTGTGTAAATGTATGAGTGTAACTTCAAAGTTTTATGTTCACATTAGGAAGTTCTTAGTACACTGCTCACATTATTAAAATTTCAATTCTTTAGTATGTCTTTTCGTGTCCTGTTCGTGTTTTTCTCCCGTTCTGTCGTTGTCCGTTGCGCAGACGTTAGAGGTGTGGATGTCTTTGGTTTTTTACGGAAAACTTATTCCTGAGACAATGTTCGTTTGTTCTAGCGTAATCAGAGAGATGGGTTTTACAAACAACGGAAAAGTTGATTGTGGAAAAAAGGAATACGAGACAAAGGTCCCTGTCTAGTTCTACCCGTACTTGTTAAGTATGGAGGTGGTCCTTATTAACGGTTGAAACAGAGTTGGTCCGGGTAAAAACGTCTCCTACGACTTTTCCTTTCTTCTTTTAATTCATTGTAGGTATAGTAGTTTAAGTTTATACTACTGAACTTTTTCAATCATTTTATTCGATCTTTATAACAAATGATTAATTTAAACACAGTATTTAGAATTTAGTAAGGTCTTTCATAAGTCAATACCTTTATTCATTTGTAAGATTTACTATATATAATTCTCTAAGTGTGTTGAAAAAGACTATTTTTAACGAACCGTCGTTTAATTAAAAACTACATCTTTCTGGTCCCCACAATTGATGTATTAAACTGGACTATGACGGTTCAGTACAAACTTCCGTATCTAGAGTAAGTAATAAGTCCTAGTCCTCCCTCTGACACAGACTGTTCATTCTTAAGAAATCGACGGACTTGTCAGGAGGTCTAGTTTATCGAATTATATAGTATAGTCTATACCGTTGAGAAGTTCTGGTTTAGAGATCAATGAAAACTGTTTACCAAAATGACAAGACTGTCGACCTATCCCAAGGAGAAAGGTACAAACAAAAGTGTCGATGAAATTTTGTAGAATTAATAAAGAAATAAACGTATAGGTTTACACGAATCTGATTCAGGATAGAGGATTAGGGGTCTTGAACGTAAGAAAGTCTTTACCTGACGTATATTGAACTGAAAAGTCAAATTTTGGGTTTCTAGACCGTTCTTTTATCTTTAGATTTTATTTGACTTTTCCCTTTCATGTGTCTTTAACCATTGACGTTTAAGGTTCTCGGTCAATGGTATTTTAATAATTTTTGTATTAATAGTACTAAGATGTAAATTATCCGTCGAGGTAGTCTTCTCTGTCACCCTTGGTCCCTTTCTTATCACTGTTTATAAACGACGGACGACGGGAGTCAGGAACCAGACTCTCCGGGAGAAAGAGCGGGACTACTCCCTGTTACTATGTCTGTCGTGACACTAGTATGTCTTGTATCACAGCTCCTATCGTCCCCGTCGTACGTCATGGGACCTTCTTATTGTTCTTCACTCTCGACACTGAACTCTGACGGACCCAAGTTTAGGGTCGAACCAGTGACTAAACGCCAAACAAAGAAGTGGACAGAGTCGGGATCGAAGGACTTCGTGGTTTTCGCATAGATAGAGTGTCCCGATAATCCGTCTAATTCACTCGGATTCATATACGGTTCATAATCCATTCGTAGCCCAGTTATGAGTCGTGTACCAATCGTGACTAACAAAGGAAATAATAAAAGTATTAGTGGAATAGGTTAAGAGTCTTTTGAAACGTCCTTGTTTTACTTGGAGTTTCTGTAATTCAGGAATAATGGCATCGGGATTATTATTGATTTACCAACCTGATCCGTGTACGGCCTCTACTTTAGTAAATTAGAAATGTTGTCTTTGGAAGTAGAGGGGGTGACATCTCCTCCTTTCACTAGATTTTTACTGTCTTGGATTCTAGGTTTAAGTCAAGGCAGACTGGGTTAAGGACAAGAGGAAATGAGGACGATTCTGACTTTGTCTATGATATTTTCTGACAAAGGAATTGACCCTTAAAATTTATGAAGTAATTCGAGTTGTCCACTGAAAAAAATGTACAAAATAAGTTGTTATACACCCTTTTTTATAAATCTTAATAGACTTCCATTTCTTAGGTGGACGGTTACGTCCTATACGTCCTCTGTGTCCAAGATAAGGACTAAGTCCCTATCTAGGTTCCCTAGAACCTTCCCCTTTACCGTCGGGAGAGGTCATAAGAACGGACCTTTTAGGGTGCCTGTCTCCTCGAACCGTCCGGTGTCAGATCACCCAGTGTTTCTCAACCTGTGTTGACTCGTGTGTGTTATTGATGTTTAGAGTAAAAAATTTTCAATACAAAAAATAAAAAATTTAATACTTTCATATTTTTGTAGATGTCTTCTGAACCTTTTATCTCTTGTTTCAATGTATATCAAGGTGATATATACTGTTAATAAAATTCATCTATTTTAATTCTAAAAATCAACCTCAAAGTTATGGTTTAAGAGTTTTTAATTATCTTTTTTCAATTCAAAATTATCCTGATTAAGAGTGGACGATGAGAATATAGTGTGCGATTTCGGTCAAGTTCAGGTGGTGGATTTCGTTCAGGTAGTTAACGACGTTACCAACCGTGACCTTCTAATCGACTTTGTCTTTCTTTCTGAAGTACGAAGAAGTCATTTCCATAAGATACGTTAATAAAATGTAAAAAATTACAGTTATATTAAAATTTACCTTATAATAGATATCTTAAAACATAACGAAAATGAAAATTGATTTGTAAATGTAAAATCTTTTACATTACTAGTATATCACAAGATGGTCTATTTTATACGTCATTATAGAAAGTTAGAATAGTGTGATAACTTTATGAAAGTATTTATGAAAGACAACTTAATTGTCTTAGTGTCAAGACTGAAACATTAGAAACTTGGATTTCAGAAAATACTCTACAAACCAAGTATATTTAAAGTTCAACTTTACTGAATCCATATTACCTATTAAGTACTGGGAAAATGTCCAATAGAACCAAGAATCTTACTATCTTGGGGTAAGTCTCTTCATTATTATTAATGGGTTTGTTCTGTCTTCGTCAGAGTCACCAACGGTTCCGTAGTTGGGTCATCAAGATGGTAAACCATTCTTATGTTACTTGTGTGTATGTGTATGTGTGTGCTACTTATTAAGGATCTTTTATGGTGTATGAAGTCTGCCTTCTCTGTGAGCTTGGACGGACATTCATACTGACCCTTCCCTAATCGGTTAGTGTTTGAGTTTTAGTCTGAAAGAAATCAAGTCTTTGTCTAATGATAAAATGACTTTGAAAATATTTAATATTATATACAAAAAATATTTACCAAGTTTTTGACCAATTAATAATATATTTCGTCTTAGGAAAGATAATTAGGATAAAAACTGGTACCCTTACACTTCAAATCCGACTTGTTGGAATTGTATACTTATCTTACCCCTATAATTTTTCCATGGTAGAGAATTACATAAGAGTGGTGTTTTTTCTTTATTATAACACACTTACTACCTTCACAGTCGATTACCATGTCTCCATTAGTATAGTGTTATACATTTATATAGTTTAGTTGTGTAAGTGGAATTTGAATGTGTTCAATGTACAGTTAATACATAGTTAAATTTCATTTATTTTATTTTTACTTATTTTTATGTTATAAATTTTCTATGGTAGTGATCTTCAGATAGAAGGTATCCATAAGACTATACACTTTAAGGAGTCTGTCTCTACAAATAAGTTTACACAACTTAACATGACTCAAAATAAGTATGCACTTCTTTAAATAGTTTAAATAAGATTCTCTTTGTCAGACTTTTCCGACCCTATCTCGTGTATATCTACGACGGTAGACTCCGTTTTCGTGATGACCAACTCATCCTTACTTACTCAGAAACGTTGTCCCGTATAAAGTGACAAACATGGACAGACTCGCAAAACCCCCCTCCATCCTCGAACTTTTATGTCCCGTTTAAGTTTCCACGAGGTATGTTGCACGAAATGTCGTGTGGACTACTTTTTTACTTGTCTGTCGCTACAGTCACAAATGTCAGTCCTTTACTTACGTTACTTTTTTATTTTAAAATAAAATAGACTGTTTTTTCATTTTAACTGCTACATTATATTACCGTTTAATTAGACTCACCAAGGGTGTTAGTGGAGTTCGGTGCTGTTCATTTTACCTTAATCACAATGTGTCCAAGGTTTGGGGGAAGGAAAGATGTTTCGATCGATATCTTTAATAGGATAAAGATCTGAGGAAGTTAGACGATGGAGGGGTTACAGGGGTCAGAGTTCAGAGAGAGTAGTTTTAGAAAGGACTTCATCCGGAGGGACACCGGAACCGAGTAGAAGGAGATTCTATTCGAAGACCTCCCTTTTCTTATTTGAAGGTGAGTGGAGGTGGAGTGTCAAGATCAGGGTGTCTCTCTGACAAAAACGAAGTGAAGGGTCACTGTGACACTATGACAGGGTATCGGTCACCCGTGATAGGTCAGGGATAATTTGAATGACGGAGACTTCTAGTCTCTGAAATTAGGACCTGTGAGGAGGAAAATCTTAAGGAGAGAAGGAAACGGACGACCCAGGGACGGGAGTAGAGAGGACGGAAAGAAAGACGGAGACCAATATCTTGAGTCAGAAGAAGGGGATAGTTATCTTCGAGAAGGGTCCTCCAGACAAAGGAAAGTGGTAGATATTATGGTTACTATAGGTTTAGTGGTGGACTTTAGGTTTGAAGAGAGATTTGACATAGAGATATCAATGGACGGACAACCTGTAGAGATGAATCTAGGAAATAGTACAAGTTTAGTTGAAGGACAGTCAGGAAGCTCTAAGATAAAGTGAATCGTAGAAGTAAGTGGTTCGATGAGTTTTGTCTGTGTGTCTTCAGTAGAGTTTACAGGAGAAAAGGTCCTTAGAATGTAGATTTACAAAAGATTCAGGGTAGATTGTCGAGTGTTTAACCGTTTAAGGGGAGGGAGACGATGTCAATCTCAATACCCGGGGAGTAAAGAATGTTCGTCCTTCGGAGATTGTCTGAAGGAAGTGGAAGTGTCATTTCCTGACTTAATCAGTTAGAATTTTCTTTTAGTTAGGATTTATGAGCAACCTTCCTGACTACGACTTCGACTTCAAGGTTATGAAACCGGTGGATTGAGTTTCTCGACTGAGTAACCTTTTCTAGGACTACGACCCTTTCTAACTCGCGTCCTTCTCTTCTCCTGTCTCCTACTCTACCAACCTACCGTAGCTGAGTTACTACTCAGTCTGTACTCAGACTACGAGTCTGTACGTAGATTCGTTTGAGGTCCTCTACCACTTACTGTCCCTCCGGATCGTGTGACGTCAGGTGCCCTAGTGTCTCAGCCTGTACTAACTCGTTGACTTGTTGTTAGGAGTTACACAGGGATAGTATGGAAGATATAAAGAACATCCTATTAAAAGATTTTACGTTTGTGTAAGTACTTTGAGGAGATAAATTTTATCATGTTACTAAATAAGGTGTAAGTTCTATTTTTGTCACTTTTTAAGTCGTACCGTGTCCTTTGCCGACGGGTGGATGGGTTGGAGTGGTGTATGAGTACAAGGTCCGGGTTTGATGAATTCCGTGGAAGTCTTAGTAAATGTAGGTTTGGACACATGTTCGACGGGGGACGGATCTTACGATCGATCGGGGATTAATAGGAATCTCCATTAATAGAAATACGAAGGAACCATGAAATATGGACCAAAAAGTTGTGTCGTAAGTGTGGTGGAATAGCGGGTAAGTCTTTGTTTCTAAATTGTAGTGTATTTCGATCAGTTATTATAGGAAGAATGGTGAGACGTTGTTAGGAGTTCTAAAAAGTAACAGAGAAGATAGAGGTAATGAGGACTATAACAGAGAGAAAAAGAGATAACAGGATATAACAGAGAAAATAATTGAAGAAAGTAAAATATGAATTTACCTTGTTATACTTATATACGTCGGGATACTTTCACTTTCACTTCAGCGAGTCAGCACAGACTGAGAAGCGGTGGGGCACCTGACACCGGATGGTCCGAAAAGGTAGGTACCATAAGAGGTCCGTTCTTATGACCTTACCCAACGGTAAAGAAAGAGGTCCCCTAGAAGGGTTGGGTTCCTAGTTTGGGTCCGGAGGGTATAACCTCCGTCTTCTGCGAAATTGGTGACTCGGTGGTCCCTTCGGACACAAATTTACCTTGTTATACTTATATACGTCGGGATATCTCGATGTCTTTTGTTTTTTTTGACGTCTCCAGGAGTCGACCTCTCTCGTTATCCTTGCCCCCTCACAAAAGAGGAGTGACACCTTTTGCGACCAGTTGTCATTAACGGAAGTCCTGAGTGATTTAGACGACCTTCGACTGAGTAGTCTTTTACTTAATTGTCTTCACTCAAATTTCCCGAAAATTTTGTAGTTTGGACCGAAGGGGACACTGAATCACCATTTCTTAGACGGGTGATTACGACTTCTACGCCCAAGTTAGGGACCCACCCTTCTAGGGGACCTCTTTCTTTACCGTTGAATAAGGTCATAAGAACGGACCCTTTAGGATTCCTGTCTCCCCGGGCCACCCGATACAGGTGCCCCAACGTTCCTCAGCCTGTCCTGGATTCTCTGATTTTATGTGTGTTTGTATGTTTGGTTTGGGTCCGAACTTTATACACATGATGGTTCAAAGTCAAAGACTTTTAAAGTTGAGTACCATTTATCGCTAATAAAGTTCAAGGAATCTAAAGAAAATTTACCCTCGTTTGACTACACTACTTATATCGTTCTCCTTAAAAAGAAGTGTAGTTTGACCCGTGACTTTTACATCTGATTTGTCTTCACATTTTCCTTATTTAATTGACATTTAATGTTTTCTTAATGAACTATTGGAGCATTAGGGATTTCGTATTACCTCTCTTATGTTCTTTTCCTGTTAAGAACCAGTAGATATTATAAGAATTGTGACTTTGTGTTTCTGTACTAACAGAGTTTTTCTCAACTGTTCCGAAACGAGATGTAAAAATAATCAATTATAAGAGTTTGTTTATAATGTGAATTTTTAGTGTGAATCGATTATCTTTCAATTTTTCATAGTAAAAAACCATTCATATTTTATAGTAATTTTCTTCTTTTTATTTTTACTTTTACTTTAAGTACTTATACGGGAAAGGGAAGTGACACTCTTCAGATATTTGTTTATCAAACAAATCAAGTTAACGATTCAGAACAGACTGAGAAACGTTGGGGTACTTGACGTCGTGTGGTCCGAGGAGACAGAAGATGAGAGACAGTCTCAAACGAGTTTAAGTACAGGTGACTCAGTTACTGCGATAGATTGTTAGAGTAGGAAACGGTGGGGGAAGAGGAAAACGGAAGTTAGAGAGGGTCGTAGTCGTAGGAAAGATTACTTGGACGAGAAGCGTAGTCTACCGGTTTCGTGACCTCGAAATCGAAGTCGTACTCAGGAAGGTTTCTTAAAAGTCCCAACTAAAGGAAATCCTAACTGACCAAACTAGAGAAACGTCAAAGAACTTACAACGTAAAATTCAGTCGAAAAAATGGGAGGAGAAAGTGGTAATAGTCCTCCGAGAAATCAAGGAGAATTGAAACAGTAATCTCACCATAGAAGACGTATACACTCCAACAACTATAAACAGGGTCGTTAGAACTAAGGTCGAACACTAAGTAGGTCGGGACGTAAAACGTACTAAATAAGACGTGTCTTTAATCTATTCGTCCCATTGTTATATGTCAGAAGGACATGAGGAAAGTGTTAAAACTTGGTCAGGCAACAAGGTACATTCTAAGATTGACAACGAAGAACTGGGTGTATATCCAAAAAGTCCTCTGTCCATTCCACCAGACCATGAGGGCAGAGAAATTTTCTCAAAAGGTGTCAAACAACACTAGGTATATCAGTTTCTAAAAGCACATCAAGTACTTCGTCTTCATCTATAAAAAGACTTTGAGGGAACGAAAGAGGTACTACGTTACTCATGACCGTTAGACTGGAGACCAAGAGACAGAGAAGTTTTGGGTCGAACATGTAGACCTTCAAGAACCAAGGGCTTGACGACTTCGGATCGAACTTCCTAAAACTCTTATTGGAACAATCGTACACTTTACTCGTGTCAATATTTGGTCATACTTGTAAGTAACCGTGACGGGAAAAATCCCTGACCTTACTTTTGACTGTTTATGATGTGATAATTTTATTTTACTACCCCCTTCCCTATACAAGTTGTCTGTCCAAAGTTCAAGGTGTCCTCCACTTCATACTCCCACGTCAAATATGTTACGTCACCGTTCTTTTCTCTTTCTTTAATTGTTTACCTTTGAACGATTGGACTCTCTACTTTCGTGAGTGACCTTCCTTCCCAAATTTTACTTAGTCGAGTACGATTTCCGAAAGAATTAAGACTTCAATCTCTTATATTGTGAAAAGACACTATGTGAAATTGAAAAATCTTCATTACTTTTAATAAAAATTTACACTCTTCTTAAATTCTATAAATGAGTCAATTTTCAAAAATTGTAATGTACAAATTGTAATGTTGAAGATATTTTTATATTTCATTTTTGTTGTTCTTTACACCTCAGGAATTGTATTTTTTTCTTGTGTCTTTTGTTCTCATAATTATTCATGATAGTACAGTAATTTATCCGTTTGATGAACCATGAAAACTTATAATTATATTTAATCGTAAGGCATGTCTGAAGGGACCGTCGGGTTACCAATTCTTAGGTGGAAGGTTACATCCCGTGTGTCCAAGTTCGGAACCAACCCCTTGATCCTAGGGGTCGACGACACCTCGTTAGTTTGTACGGGTGGTGTTGTTTTCTACGGCGTTACTTCTACGGCACCCGGTGTTGATTCTGGGTTGTATCGGGGTTTATTCATAAAAAAATTTTTTAATCGTAAGATATTTCGACTGATATTTTAAAAAGGATGATTTCTTAATTCGTCTTGTTAAATTAGTCATAAGTTACTAGTTAATTTAAAGTTAGTAAAATATCGGGACTTCAAAATGTATTGGGATTTAAAAGGGACTTCCTACAAAAAGAACATTTGAAAAAAGTCCTTTTGTACTCAGTAGAGTTTCATCTACGATCAAAGTATCAATGGATTATACGAACAAAAATGTGTGTCATAAATAAGATGAACCCTCGTGAATTATTGGAATCTCTTTTGAGTTATTTTACGTGTAAATTCTTCGTCTAATAGTCAAAGTTTCGTAACTCTTTATAGTTTAGCCGTCAACGTCTCACGCTGCCTCACTTTGCCCTTGACGGTACTCGTCACAGATAAGGGTTATCGTTATCCTTCTTTACTACTGAGTTACACAATACGTTGGTTGTCCTAGTCTAAGATAAAACTCAAATCATGGTCCTTTACTCGGTCCATACTGTTTCTTCTATTATTAGCAAACTTACAAGGATTTTTATATTAATTTCGTTTGCTAGTCTCAAAACGATAAAATTTTCTTTTATTTACTCGACGTTCACCTCCGGGACAGATAGACTCAGACGTCCTGTAGAAGACACTCATATTGATCTTAGTCTCCGGTACTTGCATCCCCCTTTCCGTTCACTCCCAGAGGAAAGTCGAGACTCTATTTATATTATGTATTACATCCAAAAGTCTACAAAGATCTTTTTTTATTTGTTACACTAATAATTCCCTTATACGATTACATTCAATACTCAGAATTTAAACCAAAACGAACTTCTTGTCACAAGAGTGTCTTTTAATTGATAAAGGGGTTTTTTACGGGTATATTATTATGGTCTTCAGACTGAAATAACTTTAGTAAGTTCTTCTCTCTTTTTATAGACTGGATTTGTCTGTCTAAAAAGATTGTCTTTTTACATATTCTTGTCCTCTAAAAAGTTAGTGTACTTCTTTACGATTAGTCTTAAACTTTTGAAAGTTTTAATAAAGGAATGTTTTAAAATTCTTGTTTTTTTTCTACAAACAATTTATCTACTTAAAACACTAGATAGGAAAATTGTATTAATGTACATAAAGTTACGTTTAAGTCGGGACATAAATGTTTCGGTTTGATTTCGAAAACGTTAAAATGAATTAGCCTTTTTTTTTTCCGTTTCCGTTGATCTTTACTGACCGTAAAATTTCATAAGCAGACCTTCTCGTAAATGTTTTTATAGGTGTAGTGTATTCTAAAATGATAAATTTTAAGACCACTTTTGGATAAAATTTATAAAGAAATAGTAATCTATCTTTAAGGAAGTCCAGAGTTGCAATTCTCTTGACCCGGACGTGGGAGTCAAAAATGAAGTTTCCCTTGACATTTTTACAAAAGATCGAGAAGTACTTCATGGAAGATTAATCTGTTTCTGACCAGTATTCATCGATTTGTGGAGACGAGAGGTTGACATGTAAGATGACTATATACCGATTAGACGGGTTACCTCCCGGGTCATCACTCCGTCGGTGTGGTACCTCGACCTCGTCCCCCCACAATTCAAGTCCTTATTCCCGTCAATAATCTAACTCTAGTAGTATACAAACACGTAGGTACGACTGGACGACTACGGATTATTATCAATTGACGAAAGTTGGATGTATAGGGTGTGGGCTTCACTCGTCACCCCTGAACATTATTACTGATTAGAAAATCTTTAGACTTTTTAAGAAATCTTATTTTGCAGAGTTTCTCTCGACATTTCAACATAAAAAAGGGGGAAACTTTTCTCCTTTTCTGGAC
Source organism: Capra ibex (assembly GCA_006410555.1). Lineage (NCBI taxonomy): Eukaryota > Metazoa > Chordata > Mammalia > Artiodactyla > Bovidae > Capra > Capra ibex. Next base: position 60,976,251 of record SJYO01046538.1, on the reverse strand, counting down.
AAAACAAGTTCTAAAACCTCAAAAATTTTTCTCCGAAAGATTCTTCGATCCTTGTCATTTCATTCCTTAAATCACTGAGTTTTATATTTAGAAGAAAGACTAGAGATGAAATTATCTTGTCGAAAGTTTACTTAGATCATGTAAAACCAAAGAATATCTAAGAGAAAGTAATTTTTTTTCGTCTCGTGTCTTCAGTAGTAAATCTGGTGTTTCTATGAGATCAACACCTTTTACTTTCATGTTACCCCGTTTTCCCCTTTCGTCATAGTTTGTTCATCCCATATAAGATTAGACATGATGATGACTATGACGACATTACTGGCTAAAGTTCTATATGTACCGATAATTTTTGGTCGAGTGTTTTAAGGACTTTGAAATTGTTAGGGACTCAGGTATGATATTGTCTCGCGTCACTCGCCATTGGAAATCGGTAACCACACGGATTGAGGTGTAAGACAATGGTCCCTTCCCCAGGACAAGTCGATAACCAGTCGTGTAGTCACCCGGGGTGGTTTTCATTGGTTAATAGTTACTCGTTGGTAATCATGACGAGTCGATGGCCGACCGTAGTGTCACCCGGGGTGGGTGCCCGTTGGTTAACGGTTACTCACTGATAAACACCAGGACGAGTCGGTAACCTGTCGCGTCATCACCCGGGACGGGTGTTCGTTGGTTGACAATTCCTCTCTGTCACTTACCTTAAGTCGGTTCCCAGTCAACGTACCATCAGTATTCCATTTCGTCTCTTCCGTTACCGTGGGGTGAGGTCATGAGACCGGACCTTTTAGGGTACCCACCTCCTCGGACCACCCGACGTCAGGTACCCCAGCGATTCTCAGGCTGTGCTGACTCACTGAAGTGAAACTGAAAAGTGAAAGTACGTGACCTCTTCCTTTACCGTTGGGTGAGGTCACAAGAACGGACCTCTTAGGGTCCCTGTCTCCTCGGACCACCCGACGGCAGATACCCCAGCATGTCTCAGCCTGTGCTGACTTTGCTGAATCGTCGTCGTCGTATTCCATTTCTCACTCCTTTACAACGTTCAGACACACCGGTTGCGTGTCACTCCGGGTAGTTATGATTTTGTAAACTCAAACCTTCTCTCTTTCCAAATAATGTCTAAGTGTGTTTCTCTACCCACCGAGTACCTCCCGGGACCCGTGAGGTCGAATGGGCGTCCGACTTCCGACCCACTCGACCTCCCGGAGGTCCTCTTCCGGACTTAGACGGAGAATGGAGTGAGAGGTGGACTACTGATGGTGTGGTGGTTGGTTGGGAACCGAGTTAGAGAAGGGATTGTCAGCGAGTGACTTTCAACCAACGAACACCCATCCCAGGTGACTCCGTGGCTGGTTACCGGCTCGTTCTGGACAACGGATCCTTGTCCTACACCTCATTACTCCGTGTCGTTGCCGATGGACGATTCCGGACACGAGTAGGACGGGATAATGTCTTTCTCCCCCTGGGGTGGGAAGAGGGTCTCCGGGAGGTCGAGTGAACTGGAACCCGGTCGTCCACTAGACCACCCGGGTCTGTTGTTCGACCCCATACACAGGACGTTCCCGTAGTCTAAGGAGTGGTTCTGGTGGGTTGTCGCAACCGGGCCCGGAACTCTCTTGTTACTTGGAGAGGGGGTAAGGACAGAGACGTTAGATTATCCTCGCCGTCTGACAGACCCAACGTCAGACACCCTGGACCGGGGGTGGAGCATACCTGTCAGACTCCCGGTCGACCCAACCTGTGGACCGAGGAAGTCCCTACCGTCGACCCGTCTCAACCCCTGAAACGGGAAAGAACAGTCTTGTCTCACATTGTAAGTAAAATGTCCTTATATCAATGGACCGGTACTGGATTGAAGTTCTTGTTTCCGAAACTGAGGTTCATCATACGTTGTTCATTGGTACGGGGAGGGAGTGGAAAGGATAAATTTTGTCGAAACGTCTTTCGAAAGTCATTGAAACCCCAAGAATCCCGTATTCGATACGTACCGGGACATTATTTGGAAAGGGACAAGGTTTGAGGTTACAAGATCATAACAAACTGGAGTGACACGTAGTCCGTATACCTGAACGTAAAACCCATTGTTATACTTGTCCACGGTCTTGTGCACATATACTTTGTCAGGGTTCTTATATTACGAACCCTGAAGGGACCACCAGGTTACCAAGTCTTAGATGGAACGTTACGTTCCCTACGTTCAAGTTTAGGACCAACCCCTTGATTCTAGGGTGTACGACGTTGATGACCCGGGTACACGAGGTTTCGGTACCTCGTGGGTCTCTCGAACCCACGATGTTGATCTCTTCGGACGGTCGAGACCCGACCTCGGCCGCACGGTGTTGATTACTCGGACACTCGGTGTTGACCTCTCAGTCACTCGGTCTCCGTTTCTAGGGTACGCTGTGTTACTTCTAGGACGTACGGCGTTATGTTACTTCTAGAAGTTTTGTTTCTGGGTTACGTCGGTTTATTTATTTACTAAAAATCTTTAGTTAACATAATTTTTTTTTTCCCTCTATAATGGTACGACTTAGGAAGAGGTGGTAGTAGGTAATTGTAGGTGGTCTGTTCGGTAAAGAAGGGTACCCTTTTTGTCGAGATCCTTTAGGAAGAGGTGTCTCTTACTTAATACACTCCTCTTGTAATCCTACTCCTGGTTCTTCTTGTGACCACCGGATACACGTTTAGACCAGGTATTTGGTTAAAACAAACTGTAGGTTGCCCATAGAAGAGTTATTTTTGGAAGTTTGACCTCACCCATGTACGATTCAACGAAGTCAACACAGGTTAAGAAACGTTGGGATTCCTCGTTTCGGACAGTCCGAGGAGACGGGTACACCTAAGAGGCCCATCCTTATGGTCTCACCTGACGATACGGCAGGGAGATGTCCTAGAAAGGCTGTGTCCCTAGCTTGGACGTGGAGAATAAAGAAGACGTAACCGTTCACCCAAGAAATGGTGGTCGTGATGACCCCTTCGGGAGTTTGACCTCTATGAAAGATTTTTAGACCATAAGACCGAAGAGAACTTTTATTCTTTTTCCTTATAGTCGTTTTTACGTCTTTTAACAAGTTCTTTAGTGTATTCTTTACAAACGTCTTGAGTTCGAGATACTTCGATGATTTTTGTAACTAGATTAAACTGTTTATATCTCTTATATTACTTCGTATTATTATTGTTTGATGGCATTTTAGTGGTTTGGTTCTTTGTCCTGGATTATTGGATAGGGGGTAAGAAAGTGGACGGAAGAATTTGGGTTTCCATTAGTGGTTTCAGACAAATGGTAAAATCATAAAAAGGGACATATGTATACACATACACTAAAGTAATGTAAATATGTGTAGAGATTTGGTATGCGAGAAGACGTAGAAAATCAAAATATTTTTTAATACAACAAAATTAAGTTATAAAATTTCTGAACAAAGCATAAATTCAAATAAACAAACGTTATGACAGGTGTACGTTGACATGTTTATATGGTTTTGTAGATAGGTAGATAACTTTAAACCAACAAAAGTCGAACAATAATACTTGTTATAGTGATGATATCAGAAAAAGAATATTCAGAGGGGTCTTGTGTGTACAGGTTTTACGGATGTCTATTCGTATCAAAGTCTGAGGTTCATCGTTGAGTAAGTAAATTTTTCGGTTTTAGTCTTCAGAATTTTTACTTTATCCTATCATAGTTTACGTTACGTGTTTCTTTCCATTAATAAAGTACTATGAAACTATGAGTAGGTGGAGATACACAAATTACCCGGTTTAACATTTATATAAACAATGATGTTCAGATCATTTTTATCAGAATTTCTATGGGAAGATCCATTTATGGGGTATTTTTACACTTGATAAGTCAGAAAACTCTACACCTACGGGTTGAGATTCTGTTGTTGTTTGAAAAGAATTGATAATATGGTTAAATATGAGAGTAACCTTCATATATTTTGAAACGTCATTCAAGGGACGATAGAAACCGTTACAGTCCTATTCTTAAAACCGGTTGGACCATTTGTATTTTGTCGTACGATGACACCATAATTAAACGTAAAGACACTGATGTATACTCTAACTAGTAGAAAGGTATACGAATGAGGGGTAAAGAGAAAGGAGAACATATCTTTTTAAAGACAGAATGACTAAAGGGTCGACGTATATACATACGTACGTAACTGGGTGCACACGTACATATATATATGTGTTTTTAGGAAACCGTCACAAAGTTCAGAAGAGAGGGTCAAACACAAAATAGAAAGATGAAAGAAATGTTGTAGAAAATTACTTGTCTACAAGAATTCAAATTAAAGTATCCTGAATAGTTGGAAAGGAAAACGAAAGATAAGATACAAATTCTTTAAAAATTAAGACAGTTCTAGTACGTTCAAACAAAATGAAGTATTTACGTCACTTCAGACGGTAGAAGGTCACTGGAGTTACTGGAGAGCCAAAACCCAGGATATAAGGTGAGGTGGCCAGTTAGCAGATAGGGTTTCGGTTATTGTAATATAATAATTAAAAATTAAAAATTTTATCCAGAAGTCATGATTATTGTATTCCTGGAAGAAATTTTTATGACCGAGAAAACTCCGGAGAGATACGAGTAGTTCAAGGAGTATTATCATTACACAAAAATTCAATTTAGACATGTAGTCTAGTAAACACTCTTAGTAAAGAATCTATGACTTAGAAGGATAAGTTCTTCTATCATGTAGCCATAAATTAAAAGATTTACGGAAAGGTTTTTCAAAGTATTAAAAAGGTATGTCGAACTTATATAAAAATCTAAGTAAAAAAAAAGGATGACAGTTATTATATAAAAAAACTGTATACAAAACAGACTGAAGATAGTAAACCTGAGATTTCCGCCGGTTCGGGTCTTCTCAACTACGAAAACTTTTCACCACGACCTCTTCTGAGAAGTCTCAGGTGACCTGACGTTCCTCTAATTTGTTCAGTTAGGGTTTTCTTTAGTTGGGACTTATAAGTGACCTTCCTGACGACGACTTCGACTTTGAGGTTATGAAACTCACGGACTACGTTTCTCGACTGAGTGACTTTTTCTGGGACTCCGACGCTTTCTGACTTCCATTTTTCACTTCCCCCACCGTCTCCTACTCTACCAATCTATCGTAGTGGTTAAGTTACCTGTACTTAAACTCGTTTGAGGTCCTCTATCTCCTGTCTCCTCGGACCGCAAGACGTCATTCTCAATCTGTGCTGAATACTGACTCCTTGTAGGAAACAGACAAGTACCATCCTTCTTTCTGTTAACTAATAAAAAAATATACTTAGGATATAAGTCGATAGAACGTTTCAGATAATAAAGATTATTAAACATCTAGGCAAATCAAGCTACCTCTGTTATTGGTGAACTCTTTCACAATGTAAAGAAAAAAAAGTCAGTAATAAAATAAAGATAAAGGACGAAAATGTATAGTCCTTTTCTTTTACAGTTCTAAAAGTCTTGTTGCGACTTCTCTCCACTGACCTCCGGAGAACAACAAAAGGACTAAAATCCTCTAGAGAAAATGTAAAATGATTGTTAACAGTCAGATTCTTTCGAAGGAAGATTAAGGTCAAACGGAAGTCGAAATGGATTCTATCTAAACTGTAGATTAAGAAAAATAGTTGGACAACTCTTTTTGTACTAAAATTACACGACACAGACAGACTAAAACCATAGTCCCACTATGACCGAAGTGTCTTCCTCAAACCTTCGCAAAGAAGGAAGCGTTTATAAAACCTTATCAAGTGTTTCCTGTCCACAATCGAGAAAAGATTTACAAACCATCTTAAGTGGACACTTCAGTAGATCGGGACCTCATTAGACAACCCTCATTAAAATAATACCTAAATTAAAGTAATGACCATTGATTAGACGACTATCAAAGATGAAGAAGGACCAAGTTGCAACTCTCTGACCTGTAAACATCCTTAAAAAGGTAGAGAAATTCCAACAGGTAAAATAACCACTCATTACTAGAAAACACAAAAGACACCAGAGTCAATATTGAAGAGTAAAGACTAACATGACTGAACCGGGGAGAGAACAAAGAGAACTACTCAAACCGATTTCCAAATAGTTAGAAAAAAAAGGGAAAAGTTTCTTTGTCGAAAAATTAAAGAAATTTGAAAAGAAAAAAATCCATTACTCTCCCATTGTCCGTCCTTCCGACCCCAGAGGTTTGTCTCCTTTGTCCGACGTTCCCAGTCAGTAAAAAACAGAGAGAGAATTCGCCGTCCTCCTTTGTTTAATGTTCACAAAAAAAGGGTAAACGCAACGGTACTACTGTGGACCAAGGTGGTCTTGAATTGAAAAGAGTTTGGAACTCGATTGGTTACATAAAAAGAACACCTTTACAAACAGAATTCGATACAATTACTGGATACATAAATGGGATCTGAGACAGAAGTTCAGTCTAAGGAGATTTTGAGTTTTGAAACTGTTTGGTCATACTAAACGAGTATGTTAGCAAGAGGATTAGATACAATTACTTAGATATATAAATGAACCTTTAGACGGAAAGAAGTTCTAAGTACAGTTAGTAAAATACCGGACCCTGTCGAGTGGAACATGGTTCAAGTCAAGTCAAGTCAGCGAGTGAACACAGGGTGACAAATGATGGGTACTTAGCGTCGTGCGGTCCGGAGGGACAGGTAGTGGTTGAGGGGTTCAAGTGAGTCTGGGTGCAGGTAGTTCAGTCACTACAGTAGGTCGGTAGAGTAGGCGACACCCGGGGAAGAGGAGGACGGGGGTTAGGGAGGGTCGTAGTCTCAGAAAATGTTACTCAGTTGAGAAGTGTACTCCACCGGTTTCATGACCTCAAAGTCGAAATCGTAGTAAGGAAGGTTTCTTTAGGGTCCCGACTAGAGGAAGTCTTACCTGACCAACCTAGAGGAACGTCAGGTTCCCTGAGAGTTCTCGGAAGAGGTCGTGGTGTCAAGTTTTCGTAGTTAAGAAGTCGCGAGTCGGAAGAAGTGTCAGGTTGAGAGTGTAGGTATGTACTGGTGTCCTTTTTGGTATCGCAACTGATCTGCCTGGAATCAGTCGTTCCATGACAGAGACGAAAACTTATACGATAGATCCAACCAGTAGTGAAAAGAAGTTTCCTCAATTCTCAGAAAATTAAAGTACCGCCGTCAGTGGTAGACGTGACTAAATCCTCGGGTTTTTTTATTTCAGACTGTGACAGGGATGACAAAGGGGTAGATAAAGGGTACTTCACTACCCTGGTCTACGGTACTAGAAGTAAAAGACTTACAACTCGAAATTCGGTTGAAAAAGTGAGAGGAGAAAATGAAAGCAGTTCTCCGAAAAATAAAGGAGAAGTGAAAGACGGTATTCCCACCACAGTAGACGTATAGATTCCAATAACTATAAAGAGGGCCGTTAAAACTAAGGTCGAACAGAAAGAAGGTCAGGTCGCAAGGAGTACTACATGAGACGCATATTCACTTTATTTGTCTCACTGTTATATGTCGGAACTGTTGAGGAAAAGGATAGACCTTGGTCAGACAACAAGGTACAGGTCAAGATTGACAACGAAGGACTGGACGTATTTTTAAAGAGTTCTCCGTCCAATCCACCAGACCATAAGGGTAGAGAAAGTCTTAAAAGGTGTCAAATAACACTAGGTGTGTCAGTTTCCGAAACCGTATCAGTTATTTCGTCTTTATCTACACAAAGACCTTGAGAGAACGAAAAAGGTACTAGGTCGCCTACAACCGTTAAACTAGAGACTGAGGAGACGGAACAGATTTTGGTCGAACTTGTAGTCCTTCAAGTGTCAAGTGCATAACGACTTCGGACCGAACCTCTTAAAACTCGTAATGAAATAATCGTACACTCTACTCGCGTTAACACGCCATCAAACTCGTAAGAAACCGTAACGGAAACCTTAACCTTACTTTTGACTAGAAAAGGTCAGGACACCGGTGACGACTCAAAAGGTTTAAACGACCGTATAACTCCCGTCGTGAAAGTGTCGTAGTAGAAAGTCCTAAACTTTGTCGAGTTAACCTTAAGGTAGTGGAGGTAATCGAAACAAGCACCACTACGAAAGATTCCGGGTGAACTGAAGTGTAAGGTTCTACAGACCGAGATCTAATCACTAGTGTANGTAGTCCTTCAAGTGTCAAGTGCATAACGACTTTGGACCGAACCTCTTAAAACTCGTAATGAAATAATCGTACACTCTACTCGCGTTAACACGCCATCAAACTCGTAAGAAACCGTAACGGAAACCTTAACCTTACTTTTGACTAGAAAAGGTCAGGACACCGGTGACGAGTCAAAAGGTTTAAACGACCGTATAACTCCCGTCGTGAAAGTGTCGTAGTAGAAAGTCCTAAACTTTGTCGAGTTAACCTTAAGGTAGTGGAGGTAATCGAAACAAGCACCACTACGAAAGATTCCGGGTGAACTGAAGTGTAAGGTTCTACAGACCGAGATCTAATCACTAGTGTAGTAGTACTAATAGACCCAGCACTTCTAGAAAAAACATGTCAAGAAGACACATAAGAACGGTGGAGAAGAATTATAGAAGACGAAGACAATCCAGGTATGGTAAAGACAGGAAATAGCTCGGGTAGAAACGTACTTTACAAGGGAACCATAGAGATTAAAAGAACTTCTCTAGAGATCAGAAAGGGTAAGACAACAAAAGGAGATAAAGAAACGTAACTAGCGACTTCTTCCGAAAGAATAGAGAAGAACGATAAGAAACCTTGAGACGTAAGTCTACGAATATAGAAAGGAAAAGAGGAAACGAAAAGTGGAGAGAAGAAAAGTGTCGATAAACATTCCGGAGGGGTCTGTCTGTAAAACGAAAAAACGTAAAGAAAAGGTACCCCTACCAGAACTAGGGACAGAGGACGTGTTTCAGTTCTTGGAGTAAGGTATCAAGTAGTCCGTGAGATAGATAGTCTAGATCCGGGAATTTAGATAAAGAGTGGAGGTGACATATTAGTATTTCCTAAACTAAATCCAGTATGGACTTACCAGATCGCCAAAAGGGATGAAAGAAGTTAAACTCAGACTTAAACCCTTATTTCTCAAGTACTAGACTCGGTGTCAGTCGAGGACCAGAACAAAAACAACTGACATATCTCGATGAGGTAGAAACCGACGTTTCTTATATTAGTTAGACTAAAGACACAACTGGTAGACCACTACAGTACACATCTCAGAAGAGAACATAACAACCTTCTGCCACAAACGATACTGGTCACGTAAAAGAACCGTTTTAAGATAATCAGAAACGGGACGAAGTAAGACGTAAGGTTCCGGTTTAAACGGACAATGAGGTCCACAAAGAATTGAAGGATGAAAACGTAAGGGTAGGGGATATTACTTTTCCTATAGAAAAAACCGATAATCAAGATTTTCCAGAACATCCAGAAGTATTTTGACAAGTTGAAGTCGAGAAGTCGTAATGACCAACCCCGTATCTGAACCTATTGACACTATAACTTACCAAACGGAACCTCTACTTGTCTCTAATAAGACAGCAAAAACTCTAACGTAGGTTCATGACGTAAAACCTGAGAAAACAACTGGTACTACCGATGAGGTAAAGAAGACTCCTTAAGGACGGACGTCATCATCTAAATTACCAGTAGACTCAATTTAAGTGGGTAAGGTCAGGTAAAATCAAGCGACTAAGGATCTTACAGCTACAAGTGGGAACGGTAGAGAACAATCTGGTGAAGGTTAAACGGAACTAAGTACCTGGACTGCAAGGTCCAAGGATACGTTATAACGAGAAATGTCGTAGCCTAGAACGAAGATGGTGGTCGGTGTAGGTGTTGACCCATGACAAAAACGAAACCGAGGTAGGGAAGTAAGAAAGACCTCAATGAAGAGGTGACTAGAGGTCATCGTATAACCCGTGGATTACTGGACCCCTCAAGGAGAAAACCATAGGATAGTAAAACGGAAAAGTATGACAAGTACCCCAAGAGTTCCGTTCTTATGACTTCACCGAACGGTAAGGGAAGAGGACACCTGGTGTAAGACAGTCTGGAGAGGTGGTTCTGGGTGGGCAGAACCCAACGGGACGTCCGTACCGAACCAAAGTAACTCAATCTGTTCCGACACGAGGATCACAGTAATCTAACTGATCAAAAGACACTCATACCAAAGTCACACAGACGGGAGACTACGGGAGAACGTTGTGGATGGTAGAATGAACCTAAAGAGAATGGAACCAGTAACCCATAGAGAAGTGTCGACGGTTACAGTAGAGTTTTACGTACAACACACACTCCCCGGACCACGGTCAGAGACTCCAAACTCTGTAAGGGAAAGTTATTGGAGTCTATATGTCTACTGTGGTGGGAAACCGTCTTTCACTTCTCCTTGATTTTTCGGAGAACTACTTTCACTTTCTCTCACTTTTTCAACCGAATTTCGAGTTGTAAGTCTTTTACTTCTAGTACCGTAGACCAGGGTAGTGAAGTACCCTTTATCTACCCCTTGGTCACCTTTGTCACAAGCTGAAATAAAGAACCCCGAGGTTTTAGTAACGTCTACCACTGACGTCGGTACTTTGATTTTCTGTGAATGCGGAACCTTCTTTTCACTACTGGTTGGATCTATCGTATAAGTTTTCATCTCTGTAATGTAACGGTTGATTCCAGGTAGATCAGTTCCCATACCAAGAACGACACCAGTACATACCTACACTCTCAACCTGACACTTCTTCCGATTCACGACTTCTTAACTACGAAAACTTGACACCATGACCTCTTCTGAGAACTCTCAGGGAACCTGACGTTCCTCTAAGTTGGTCAGGTAAGATTTCCTCTAGTCGGGACCCTAAAGAAACCTTCCTTACTACGATTTCGACTTTGAGGTCATGAAACCGGTGGAATACACTTCTCAACCGAGTAACCTTTTCTGAGACTACGACCCTCCATAACCCCCGTCCTCTTCTTCCCCTGCTGTCTCCTACTCTACGGACCTACCGTAGTGACTGAGTTACCTGCACTTAGACTCACTTGAGGATTTCAACCACTACCTGTCCCTCCGGACCGTACGACGTAAAGTACGCCAGCGTTTCTCAGCCTGTGTTGACTCGCTGACTTGACTGACTTGACTGAAAGAGTTTAATCGTCAGTCGATCATCGATCGAAGGGACCACCGAGTCTCCAATTTCGCAGACGGAGGTTACGCCCTCTGGGCCCAAACTAGGGACCCAGCCCTTCTAGGGGACCTCTTCCTTTACCGTTGGGTGAGGTCATAAGAACGGACCTCTTAGGGTACCTGACTCCTCGGACCACCCGACGTCAGGTGCCCAAGTGTTTCTCAGTCTGTGCTGACTCACTGAAATGAATGAATGAATGAATTTCTGATTGTCCCCCTGTGAGAAAGACGGTCAAAGACTACATATACAGTCTTCAAAAGAGATAGAGAAAATATGAAATTATCTTGAAATGATTTTATGTTTTCGAGACTCGCTAGTTCGGAGCAGTGACCGGGGTCGAACTTAAGAAGAGAGGTCTCCGGTTCTTAGGACCGTAGAAAGTGTCGAGCCGTTGTTGGAAAGTCATAGAGGAAATAAAGACGAGACTAGAAATATTAAAGAAAGGAAAATGATTGAAACCCACCCAAAATCGGAGGTACACAAACCCTAAACCCAAAAAAACCCAAAAAAACTCCCAAATTATTATGTTCATTTATCATTAAAATAACAAAACATCGAGTACGGATAGAGTGTCACAACACCAACGTTTTGTACGAACTATTCTAGAGTTTAAAAACATTGAAATGACCCCGATCAAAACACCGAGTCGTACACTGGATAGGACTTCTTACAAGGTGTACATGGATTTTCCTTACACATGAGACGAGAAATCTCGTGTCCAGATTACACAGCTAACTCCGGTTATAAAGGAATAAGTAAAAGACAGACCTAATAGACAAGTCACTACATTCACCCCACAATTTTGGGGGATGATAATGACACAATGATGGTTAAGGGGGGAAAGTACACAGATCCACACGGATGCGACCGACGTGTGAGGTGCCTAGGGTGCCAGTAATACACTGCAGGAAGAGACAGAGGACACTATCAGAAACAACATTCTTAGATGAGACAGACTATATTGATAGGACTGTAAGAAAAGTAAAGGTGAACGTATCTTATTGAAAAAGGTGGGAGAATGAAAGTCAGACACACACATAGGTGCGACACGAACATAGGTAAGTCGTTGATATGGAAACTAATCTCGAAAGTCAGTTAAATGTATATGTCATTAATGATTATCACTTTCAGTGAGTCAGGACTGAGGAACGATGGGGTACCTGATATGTATATTTGTCAGGTACCTTAAGAGGTCCGGTCTTATGACCTCACCCATCTGCAAGGGAAGAGACGCCTAGAAGGGTTGGGTTCCTAGTTTGGGTCCAGACGGCATAGCGTCCGTCTAAGAAATGGTGGACTCGGTGTTCCCTTCGGGTTCTTATGACCTCACCCATTGGATAGGGAAAAGGTCGCCTGAAAGGGTTGAGTCCTTAGTTTGGTCGTAGAGGACGTAACGTCCGTCTAATAAATGGTTGCCTCGATAGTCCCTTCAGGTTAATGACTATCATTAATGACTTAATAACAATAAAACTTTTAACACAAACCCGAAAAACACTTCAACAAAAAACAAGAAGAAAACGAGATAAGGGAACACTAAACTAATAGTAGAATTCACAATGTAAACCTAAGGAAAGAACAAAACACGCACATAGATAATATAATGATGTAAAAACCAAATGTCAATGGTACGTCAAATTTATATGGTTATACATACAAAACTCATTAATAAAATTCGACTACTAGGGAATTCAAATTTACATAAAATTGTTGAGACGTAAAGGTGGACGGGGTTATACAGTGACAAAAACTGTAGTATAAAATATAATAAAATACATAGGGAAATGATGAATAACTTCTATGTCCACTAAAATGATGAAAGTAAAGAATTGAAAGTATGATGAAAATATACACCAACTAAATGATGGAAATGATATATAAACGGAAATGGTTATTATAAAAAAGAAAGTATTAAAAGTATAAAGATCAACATCGGAAAAATAAAAAAAAAAAAAAACTCCACACAAATAATGTGAACCCTATTCATTCACCTGATAGGTTGACTGACTCTAAGTTCCTCCCCACTAGTCTCGACTGAATTCTCCTCCTGTCTCTCAGTATATACCTTTAAATTGTTCCTAGATTCCTCCGAGGGACCTCATTGTTACAAGTACCTAGTCACTTATATGTCCGGAGGACTCAACCAGACAAAAATTTTTCTTTTAAACGATATAATAATCCATTTAAGTTTTTAGTTGATTATGACAGAGGTCCTAACTCCCCTATAATCTTAGGGTGTCTTACGATTTAGTCGTTGGGGAAAGGGAGTGATTAGATGGACTTTTTTTTTTCTGTCAGACTTGTTTTGGGAGAAAGTAAAAAGGGTAAAAAAAAGATCCTACTTGGGACTGTCTATTAACTTGTTAACGGGAAACCTATCACCGACGTCTCTTAACTCGTTTCCCGGACCCTTAAGACTTTATGTCTAGTCTACTGTAAGAATTTTGAATTAGAACTCAAGAGATTGTAAGAAAATGACCAGTTATAATGATTTTAACATAGTACGGACTTTACAAATGATGATGTCACTTTTAGTAAGGTCCAACGTTAAAAAGGGGAAGAGTTTATATAGTGATAAAGAGGTCTAAATAAAAAGAATTAGAGTAGTAGGTAGTACTATTTTTGAACCGGAAAAGAAAAAGAGAAACTTTTTGGGGAGGTGATGAGACACATTTCAACCAAACGATCACGATATTCGAAAAGAACAGACATTTTCAAAATTAGGGATGTAGTTTAGACTTACTTTCGGACACCCATCTCATATAATCCAACATCCAAAAAGGGAACGTAGTTAAATTCACATAGTTCGGTGTTGGAAGACGAGACGTCCCAAAGACGATTTTTCAGTCGACTATTGGAATTCTCTCAAGGGAAAATCCATTGAACAATGAGAAGGAACGACGAAAATTATCAGAGAGAAATACCAATCAAAAACGGTAAAATTAATATGTTACATAGAACCACACTAGAAGAATCCCAACTAGAACAACCCCCGAGAGACAAGAAGGACCAGGAAAGGGTCCAGTCCCTTCAACAATCGATAATACAGAAGTTTATGTAAGGTAAGGGGAAAGAGAGAAGAAGACCCTGAGGATTTTGCGTTTACAAGTCTACGAACCACGGGATGTTCGGAGAATTTGACAGGAGTAAAGAAGAATAAGAAAAAGACAAGGCAAAGTAACTAAAGGTGATGAGGTAAAAAGGTCGATTGAACAAGGAGAGATACTAGATTAGATGACAACTAGAGAAGATCGTATAAAAAAAAAAAGTCAATGACGTAAGAATTCGAGACAAACCAGTAAAGTATAAAATCTTGAGAAACAATTTTTGAAGATATAAGAGTTAGATATGTAGGTTAGAAAAGGACTAAAGAAACTTGTAAAAATCCTAGTTAATGGAACTTGAAGAATAGACCATTTAACGAATAGAGATGAAGTAAATCAGGAATACCTCAAAATAGAACAATGAAGTAAATCTTGTACATGGAGACACCGGAGAAAGACTGATTAAACAGTAAAGATAACGATACATAAACCATCAAACCAATGTAAGGGGTTGGAACCTCTTGCCGAGAAATCATCCTCTGTAGGATACACAAGGTCGTTGTGTGAGGTTGTCACACAACCTCACTGTATGTGGGTGGCCTTGACATACGAGTTCCATACGGGGAGTACCCCCGACGTACCCGGGACGACAATGTCGTTCGACTGATGACACTTGTCAGACCGTCCGTATCGACCGAGGTTCAGTCGACAAACGGTCCAGGAATGACGACGACCAACTACGATCCGTCCCTACCCAGTGTTCCACCAACCGACCGACACCTAGGGATCCCCCAGGGTTCCGAACATTACCTAGTGACCACCCGTCTCGGTCCAACACCCCGCCCATTGACGTCTCGACCCCAAGGACCTAGATTACAACTAGCCGACCATCCGTCTCGGTCAAGAACTGTATCGACCGATGTCCCGGGTCCCATAGGGTTTCGACAACAACAGGACAACCACACATGCCGACATAGGACCCATCCGGACGACTCCCCAGGTTTTACAGAATCTCGATCACAACCGAACGTAGTCCCGTCCAGGACACTTGTTCGACCATTTCGAACAGACTCCAATTATAGTCAGGGACCCACCCGTTTCGGTCTAGGATCTCAGAAACCGGGACCTCCAGGACCTCACATAGTTGTGCGATCACCCGTCCCGACCCCGGCTTCCACTGCACTTCGACCACGGACGGGTTACCAACGACTCCGACCAGATTCCGATCACGGTCGGTTGACTGTCCGTCTCAGTCCTGGAATTCAGAGACTGACGTCTCGGGAATCCGCCCGTAGATAGCGGTCGAATGATCACACACACACAGGAGACCTCCTGTCCCGGTCCATGGTCTCATCAACACCCGAGTTCTTCAGAACTTCGTCGACCGTACCCCAGTGTTTTCTCAACGTGTGTTGATCGCTGAAGCTTCGACCACCCACTCCGACATAGGGTCGGATCAACCAACGAGACGGACTTCATGGGATCATGATCGATACTGTCCGACCACCCACTATTCGACCTCACACGACAAAACACGATTCAACGAAGTCTACACAGGCTGAGAAACGCTGAGACGCCTGACATACATCGGACGGTCCGAGGAAACAGGTATCCTAAGAGGTCCGTTCTTATGACCTCATCCAACGGTATTGAAGGAGATCCCCTAGAAGGACTGGGTCCCTAACTTGAGGGTAGAGAATGCAAAGTAACCGTTCGTCCAAGAAATGGTACTCGTAGTGGACCCTTCGGGAGTGTCATATGGTAGTTTCTATTTCGGTTCTCTTATTCTGTTAGGTGTCTGACCCTGTTTCATAAACGTTTACTGTATAGACTATTTCCTTACAATAGATTTTATATACTTTTTAAGTTTCGAGTTGTTATTCTTTTCGTTAAGTTAGTTTTTGACTCGGTTTTCGGAATTGTTTGTGGAGTGGTTTCTTCCCTCTTCCGTTACCGTGGGGTGAGGTCATGCGACCGGACCTTTTAGGGTACTTACCTCCTCGGATCATCCGACGTCAGGTACCCCAGCGATTCTCAGCCTGTGTTGATTCGCTGAAGTGAAAATGAAAAGTGAAAGTACGTCACCGCTTCCTTTATCGTTGGGTGAGGTCACAAGGACGGACCTCTTAGGGTCCCTGCCCCCTCGGACCACCCGACGGCAGATACCCAGCGTGTCTCAACCTGTGCTGATTTTGTTGAATCGTAGTCGTCGTCGTCGTGGTTTCTTCTGTATTTCTATCATTTGTTCGGATACTTTTCTGTGTAGTATCCAGTAGTACCTTTACGTTTAATTTTGTTATTTCTCTATGGTGATGTGTGGATAGTCTTATCGGTGTTGGACCTCATGACTGTTTACGACCGTACCTATATTTCGTTGTCTTTGAGTAAGTGACGGTCACCCTTCTGTTTTACCATGTCGGTGAAACCTTCTGTCAAACCATTTAAGAATTGATTTGTCTGAGAATTGGTGTGTTAGATCGCTAGTACAAGGAACCATCAATGTGTTTCCTTGACTTTTGTGTCAATTAGTTTTTAGACGTGTGTCTACACATGTCGTAGAAATAAGTATTGACGGTTGTGGACCTTCGTTGGTTCTACACGAAGTCATCCATATACCTATTTGTTTGACGCTATGTAGAAATGTGACCTTATAATAAGTCGTTATTTTTCTTTTCTCGAGCGTTCCGTACTTTGTTGGACCTCTTTTACAGTTACGCATAATGAATCACTTTTCTTCGGTTAGACTTTTTCGATGTATAATATACTAAGGTTTATAGACTATGAGACCTTTACGTTTTGGTACTTCTGTCATTTTGCACCAACGGTCTGTGTCGTCTTCCCTACCTGTCTTGTTCGTGTCTTCCAAAAATCCCGTCACTTTTGTGAGACGTATTGTGATATTACTACTTATGTACAGTAAAATGTAAACAAGTTTGGGTACCTTACATTTTGTGATTATTACTTGGGATTACATTTGTATACCTGAACCTATTAATACTATATAGTTACAGCCAAGTAGTCAATATTGGTTACACGGTGAGACCACACTTTATAATTGTTACCCCTTTTCCAATACGTATGACTCCCGACTCCTATATACTCTTTAGAGAAATGGGTGGGAGGTAAAACTGTACTTGGATTTTGACGAGGACTTTTTATCAGAAATTTTCTTTTTTTTTAACTCAACGACGTTGTACCCGGTATTGTCGGGGTGTTTCGGATTTTATAGACAGTCAGGAAAATTCTTTTTCAAACGATCGGACACCAAATTTGTTTCTCTAAACTAGTTCTGTCAAAAATGAACGGGGAGTTTTAGAGTCATTCAGGGGTTTTTATCTGCAGAATTTTCTAAATACGGGTAACATTATAGTATCACTTTTCATAGAGAGGGTTCAATCCCTTGGGTACCTTCCCTTTGCTCATATGACCTAGTCCTAGGTCTTGTCTTTACGATGGTGATGTTGGTGACTTTTCTTTTGTGGTGATGATTTTTTCCTTATCAAGAAGTACATTCTTCAGGGTCTTTTAAGGTTAAAGTCTAAGTTATTTTATCTTTCTCCGACTCTTCTTTGTAGTTCCATTACAAATGTTGACTTGGTCAGAATTGTTAAGCAGGATCGTATATATATATATGTCAATGCCTGTCGTATTTGAAAATGAAGGTTCTAGTTCAAGAGACTGGTGTCACCTTTTGTTTAGGTGCGAGACGGAGTCTTCTGTAGATAGACTGGTACATCAGCACACCTTTCTCTTCGTCTCCTCTCGGAGATTATTTTGACTGTTCCCTATTTGTTTTCCATCCTTCTACTGTTCTTGATAAAATCTTTAGTTTTGTATATATAAAATTTTGAATCGAGATTTTTGTTTTCCATTGGTTGTTATTGTTTTGGGGTTTCTACAGTGTACCAGTTTAAGATGATGAGAAAGTTCATTGTCTTCTAAAGGGACCTATCGTGTCTTTTTCTACTTTTTGAAGAGTGAAATTGTGTTTTGTGTATTAATCTTCTAGGGTAGAGTAAATACGAATATAGTTTTGTATATTTTAATTTAGGTCACCATATATAATTTTTGGTGGTATTGGTGATTGGTGTTACTGGTCCGTCATAAATAAGACCATTGTGTTCCGGTCACATCGTAGTCATTACGATCATTATGTTAATTCATATTAGTTTCGACTCTGTTTAAGATTATCTATGGTAGAACTGTGTATGGTTTTTCCGTCGACTGTTTAAAATTGGGAATAAGAACTGTTCTTCTCATTATTTGAGGTTTTTTTCGACTTTATATTCTTTTGAGGGACTTGAACTATTGATGACCGTTTTATAATTTACGTAAGGAGTATGAGTCTATTTCCCTACTTCTACTAGTGAAGTTGTTGACTTATAACGCGGTTTTCGGAATCGGTTACCCCTTTATGTACTTTTTATAATTCTAATTTTACAACCTTTTCCTCTTCTATTTTTTGTCGTAATAAATATATATTCCTTGAAAAAACGAAAGACCTTTTGTGTTCTTTTAACTCTTTATTGTTATTGATTATGTTCATCATTCGATCGTACTATGTTTTGTTCGTGTTTTTTAAATTGTTTAAAGGATGCCTGGATATTGTTATTGGTCTGAAGTTGTCTTTATAGTCCTTTTCTAAGGTAAGTTTCCTTATTCACGATATTTTATTCCTATTTAGACTCTCCCCCTTTTTTCTATGTTCTGACTTCGGTTACGCTTCTTTTGAAAGAATTTCTTGTAATTTTGTACTTACTAGGGGGGTAATTTACTCTCTGTACGTGTACTACTTACCTTTCTGAGACATAGTATTTTTGTGATTAAGAAATGTTTGTTATAAATGTCTTTAAGGTTAGTGTCCGAGTACTCTGATAAAAAGGAGAAGGTAAATTTTAATTGTTAGGATTTAAGTAAACCTTCTTAACTCCACACTCCTTATCGTTTCTTTAGAAGTCAAATTTTTTTGTTTTGTTTTGTTACTTCTCTTGAATGATGGGAGATCTATATATTTCGAGGACCTTAATTTAATCCCACCCTATAATTCTCTGTTATGGACATTATGCAAATTGTTGTTTTCTAGTTATGTTTTGACTGAAAATTCATTTGTCAATAATTCACTATGATATCTTTTCCTCTACTTCTTACACTTTTCCGTTAGATGTCTTCGCCTTTCCGTTCAAATTAAACTTTTCTATATTGTAATGTGATCGTAGACCCTTTCACGTTTAATTTTACAATTCTAGATAAAAAAGAAATTGAAACCGTTTGATTTTTCCATCGTTGTAATTTACAACGTTCTTGTACTTCTTTGTCCATGACAGTATATTAACTACCTTATATTTAATAACATTAGTAAAACGTTATATTAGACCATCGTAAATAATTTTACATTTTACTTGTGTACTATGAATCTTGACGTTATGGTATAAATCTTTAGATAGTATATATGATTACAAGATTTTCTTAAACATGTTTCCTTAGTGATAAAATAATAATTTTTTTCGTCAAATTTTGTTGTACTTTTGTTTTGTCGATTTTGTTGTTTTTGTAGGTTACAAGTAATTACTTCTTTATTAAATTTTAAGACCCATTCTGGTACCTAATGATACGTCACTGCATAATTTTCCATAATTATTATTTTCGTTTAAATATACATGATTTTATATTTGGAATGTTTCTTCTGACATTAAGATTTCTTTGTCATATTAGGGTGAATACGTTTTTTATTTAGGTTTAGACATACAGACACTTACGTTAATAAATTCTTTATATGAATACAGTTTGCGAATACGGTTTAATAAGAAACAAAAGATTATTAATGGAGGTATTCATTGTAGTAGTATTTATACTCCGTCCAAATTATTGTTTTATAAAAAGTGTTAAAAAGTTTAATTTGTAATTGTATGTAAGACAAAATGTTGGTCGATATGTGGTACTAATAGATTAATACATTTATAAAATCGGTTTCGAATATGTATTTCTACCCTTCTAGGGGACCTCTTCCCTTTCCGATGGGTGAGGTCATAAGACCGGATCTCTTAAGGTACTTGATATGTCAGGTACCCCAGTGTTTATCAGCCTGTTCTGACTCGCTGAAAGTGAAGTATTATGAATTTTTGTCACACGTTGAAAATTTTAGGTTATAAATTCCAGTGAAATTGGTACAATTTGCCTGTTAAATTAACATGAATGGTTAAAGTAATTAGTAACGAGAATAAAACCTCTGTTTTCCTGGTTGAAGTGACCTTGAGTAAAACCGAGAAAGGAATTCTAGTCGTGGACGTTTCATAAAATAAATGCTTATATTGGATCAATTTTAAAATTTCGTTACTTAACTTGTAATGTATTCTAAGTGTATTTTGAACTTCTATCTGACCTAAATAGATAGTTTCGTTAGTATAAGAGATTCGTAAAGAAGTAGTCGTAGTCTGACTTGTTTTATGAACGAACAGATATGTAGATGGTTCGTGACTTTCCTTACGAAGAGTTTGAGAGTACAGTCCTGGGGAAATATGAGAATCTCCTTCTCCATGACAATTCTAATATGTACATAGATAGGTATCATGAGATAATCTTTTACTTGGGTTAATGTTAAAAATTAATAAATAGGTGACTTATGTTTATTTAGGTAAGTACAGTTGTATTTACTGATGTCTAACTACGGTGAAAGAACCAAGGACTGTTCTACGACCGTCAAGATAGGTGGTGACGAAGACGGGGTAGTCACGTTTACGGTTGGGTTACTTTGCACGTTTAGTGTGGAATGACGATACTTTTAGTGACAATAAAATACCTACGGACTGAACCACTGACGTCTAGTGTAGACTCTTAGTGACTGAACTTTTATATATGTTTGGTTGTTAAAGTATTAATACTCAAATGGTATCTTAGCATTGAAACTTTGTCAATTATTTGTATTAATGAAGGAATTCCCTAGTCAACCCCGAAGAGAGTATCGAGTCAACCGTTTCTTAGGTGGACGTTACGTCCTCTGGGGCCAAGCTAACGACCCAGTCCTTCTAGGCGACCTCTCCCTATCCGATGGGTGAGGTCATAAGACCGGACCTCTTAAGGTACCTGATGTCTCAGGTACCCCAGTGTTTCTCAGTCTGTGCTGACTCGTTGAAAGGGAAGTAAAAGTTCCCTAGCAAGGAAACACCGAGTTGTTTCTGTAAAAAAAATCATTTTAATTCGGGAGACTTTTTTCCATCCAGGAGTAAATTTATTTATCTGTTTATTTTTTGTTTCATTTTAATGTCGTATCTTCCATGGATGAGTCGATGGATGTGAGTATGTTCGGTTAATACTCAACTAGTCCTGATCACGTTGTTTGTTCATCGTCGACTTCGACTCTGTAAGACTCGGGTATGTGAAGGACACCTTGACTCTTGACGTCAACTATTTTGGGTATAGGATCTTGGGTATAGGGGAGGAAGACCCCGGAGGGAGGGTAGGGGTGTAGGGTGTAGGGAGCGTGGAGAGGGTAGGATGGGGAGAGCCAATAGTGTCTCGGGGTCCGATTCGAGGGACACAATGTACCGTCGAAGAGTGGTCGGCCGACAAAATGTGTGCCCTCAGAACGGACCTTTTAGGGTACCTGTCTCCTCGGACCATCCGACGTCAGGTACCCCAACGATTCTCAGTCCGTGCTCACTCGCTGAAGGGAAAGTGAAAAGTGAAAGTACGTAACCTCTTCCTTTACCGTTGGGTGAAGTCATAAGAACGGACCTCTTAGGGTCCCTGTCTCCTCGGATCACCCGACTACAGATAAACCAGCGTGTCCCAGCCTGTGTTCACTTCACTGAAGGCCGAATTCAGTTCGTCACCCTTGAGTTATACCACCCCGAAGGGAATATCGAGTCAACCATTTCTTAGTCAGACGTTACGTTCTCTGGACCCAAGTTAAGGACCCAGGTCTTCTAGGGGACCTCTACCTTTACCGTTGGGTGAGGTCATAAGAACGGACCTTTTAGGGTACCTGTCTCCTCGGACCGCCCGATGTCAGGTACTTCAGTGTTCTCAACCTGTACTGAACCGCTGATTTATTTCTGATTATACCATCAGAACAAAAAACCTACAGACTATATACAGAAGTATCAATTAAAAAGGGTACTTCTTAATTTTAAATCGTAGTTTCTTTTTACAATCATCACGGTTTCCTTAAGATTTGATCATCCTATATAAACAATTTCTTTATTACCAAGCTAAGTGATAGTAAATTGTACTTCTTATGTTAAAATTTAAGTCTTACATTTTACGACGGGTCACGTACAATCCATTGTGTATGACCGATTATTCGTCGATGTACATCATACTATACTCCCTTCCCTTATCTGTCCTCTTCTCGGTTACGGTACTTCATTTTCGTCTATTCTGTCTGTCCCTTAGACTCCTTCAGCAGGACTTCCTCGGGAGCATTGACTTGGTGCCCTAGGTAGTACAGGAGCCTGGGGTCCCGTGGTGCTCCCATGGGAGATTGTGTGATTGCTCTCGAGGCTGACCCCAGAATGGTTGTAAGACTGGGACACTGGTACGTCGTACGGACTTTTGGTAAGAGTCCAATTTTTCTGTTTCGACGATCTTTGGTACGGTCGTTGATTTCCCTTAGTTCCAAAGGAGAATGGTATACATCGGGTAAATGGACGTGTGATCTGGGTCGTCTCTTCATATCCTCTGCACAGACTAATACCTTACGTCGAAATAGATGTGTTGACACACTCTGTCTTTTACTTACCGAAATTTCACCCCTTTCTTTGATTGACGGTTACATCTTAAGATTAGATTAGTTTGGATAGGAAGTTTTACTACCACTTATTTCTGTAAAATGTCCGGTTGAGTGTCTGTGTAGGAGTTTGTGTGGTAGTCCGGGTTCGATTTTCTCCGTGACTTCCCTTACGTGAAGTCCGTCTGGTAGTCTCTTCTCAAAATTTTGAATAAAATATGACGAATATTCTCTATAAGAATTTTGTATTCCCGTGACTGACCGATTTCATTTTCACATTTTTTTACGTTTGTGATTGGTTTTCTCTTGAACATTTCAATAGAAGTAGAGACTGTTCTCTTCATTCCGTTCTTTATAACGAGTTACTCTCCCAATAAAATATTATTCTTTGTACTAGGTAGTGTTTTCTGTATTTTTAAGATTTTACCGTATGTATTTTTTTGTCGAGGTTTTATTTCGTTTTTAAGTGTCTTGGTTTTACTTTTTTGACAGTGTGGATGTTGATGTCACCTGAAATTATCTGGAAAGTGTTATTGACTATTTCGTCAGTTTATAAGGATAGTTTTTTCTTTTTTTTTTTTCTTTTTTTAGGGTTTGGTCCTCTTTTCTTTATCGTTTGTGACCTCGTTTTTTGAAAATCATCTTTTGTTTACATACTCTCTTTTTAGTTTTATCAGTCAAAAACCTTTTTTGATTTTATTTATTGTCTAGAAAATCGTTCTACCTAGTGTCTATTAGTCTCTTCCGTGTTCAGAGTTGACTCTTACTTTTCCTGTCATTATGATTCCTGAAGTGTCTGTTGTGTTGATAATTGTTAAGACTGAGGTACTTAAACTTTTTACTGTACTCTACTTGTTTAAGGATCCTTTTGTGTTGAATAATTTTAACTGTTTCTTTGTCTTTTAGACTTTTACGTTTATTTATGAAATTTTTGACTTATACATTTTTGAAAGGATGTCTCTTTTGACGTACGGGTATACCGATGTTTTCATTTAATAAGGTTTTTATATTACTTTTTGTAAATGGTAGTTAGAATTTACTAATATACTTTTTGCCATTTTGTTTTTGAACTGTTCTTGTAGTATTCTTTTTGTTACTCTCTGGTTAAAAAGAGTATTCCAGAGTTTTAGTATTTGTTTTACCGTCATATAGTGTGGATGATCATTGTATGTACATAATTCTGGTTAAATATGAGTTCGGTTCTAAATTCTGACCAAATTATAATCTTAAAAATTAAATTCTTTAATTCTTTCTACTTTTAGTATGTTTAAAAGTCATCTTTTAGTCGACTGTCTTAAGTTGTGAGTAAGGAATCGTGGAAGTAACTACAGTGTTAAATGAATTTTAAGTCAGTAAATTTTATGTGTTAAGTCATAAAAAATCATTTAAATCTCTTAACATGTTGTTGTAAGTCTTTTGATTCTAGTACCGTAGACCAGGGTAGTGAAGTACCCTTTATCTGCCCTTTTGTCACCTTTGTCACAGTCTGAAATAAAAAAGCCCGAGGTTTTAGTGACGTCTACCACTAACGTAGGTACTTTACTTTTCTGTAAATGAGGAACCTTCCTTTCAATACTGATTGGATTTATCGTATAATTTTTCGTCTCTGTAATGAAACGGTTGTTTCCAGGTAGATCAGTTCCGATACCAAAAAGGTCACCAGTACATACCTACTACGAAAACTTGACACCACAACCTCTTCTGAGAACTCTCAGGGAACCTGACGTCCCTCTAAGTTGGTCGGGTAAGATTTTCTCTAGTCAGGACCAACAAGAAACCTTCCTTACTACAATTTCGACTTTGAGGTCATGAAACCGCTGGAGTACGCTTCTCAACTGAGTAACCTTTTCTGAGACTACGACCCTCCCTAACCCCCGTCCTCCTCT
This sequence comes from Capra ibex, assembly GCA_006410555.1. Lineage (NCBI taxonomy): Eukaryota > Metazoa > Chordata > Mammalia > Artiodactyla > Bovidae > Capra > Capra ibex. The sequence continues at coordinate 60,951,454 of SJYO01046538.1, read as the reverse complement.
TCCCCTACTGGCTCCTACTCTACCGACCTACCGTAGTGCCTGAGCTACCTACACTCAAACTCAACTCGAGGTCCTCAACCACTGTCTGTCCCTCCGGACCGCACGACGCTAAGTACCCCAGCGTTTCTCAGCCTGTGCTGACTCGCTGACTTGATTTGACTTGACTATTGATAGTGTTGGATCAAAATCTTATAAAGGTAATAGTGTTTTTACTAAGGAGTATGAGTATATGTCAGTGAGGGACAAGAGTGGAGATCAGGGTTTGATTATATAAAAGGATATTGAAACGTAAGAGACCTGTAAAGTATATTTATTTTGGGTATGTTATATATCAGAAGGTGAAGAAAGAAAGTATGGTGTATCACAAAAAGTCCAAGTAGGTACTATATTTCTACTTAGTCGTAGAAAACAGAAAAATAATGGTATATCTTAAGTAACATCTCTGTCTATAAAACTAATAGGTGAGTAAGTGACTACCTGTAGACGTGATAAAGATGAGAAACCCATAATGCTTTTTATAATGGTACTTGTGTAGGCGTAAGTTCAGACACATCTCCTTGAAAAAGTGGAAGTGGGTTTCTGAGTGAACCCATCTCACCTTGACGACTCGATATAACATTTAAAGATAAATTAAATTTGTCCCTACCTTTTTTTTTTGGTTGTTTTTTGGACGGTGACGAAAGGTACTACCGACGTGGTGAAATGTAAGAATCGTTACGTATTCCCAGAGACGACAGGATGTTCCTGTGATCAGACGGAAAAGTAGTGTCGGTAAAATCACTGTACTACATAAATAATACCAAAATTCAAACGTAAATGACTTACTGGTTACACCGAAGGGACCATCGAGTCTACCATTTCTTAGACGGACGTTACACCCTCTGTCCCAAGTTAGGGACCCAGTCCTTCTAGGTGACCTCTTCTCTTTCAGATGGGTGAGGTCATAAGAATAGACCTCTTAAGGTACCTGTCTCTTCGGGTACCCCAAGGTTTCTCAGCCTGTCTTTACTCACTGATTAAAAGTAAATTACTGTTTATACTGTTTGGATCTGTCGTATAATTTTTCGTAATAATGAAACGATATTTCCAAGTATATCAATTTCGATAACCAAAAAGATCATCAGTACATGCCTACACTCTCGACCTGGTATTTTCCGACTCGTGACTTCTTAAATACGAAAACTTGATACCACGACCCCTTCTAAGAACTCTCAGGGGACTTGTCGTTCCTCTGGTTTGGTCAATTAGGATTTTCCTTTAGTTGGGACTCATAAGTGACCTTCCTGACTACGACTTCTACTTCAAGGTTATGACTATACTTCTCAACTGAGTGACCTTTTCTGAAAAAAAAAAAAAATTTCTGAGTACGACCCTTTCTGACTCCCGTCCTCCTTTTCCCTTTCTGTCTCCTACTCTACCAACTTACAGTAGTGGTAGAGTTACCTGTACTCGAACTCGTTTGAGACCCGTTATCACTTCCTGACCCTTCGGACCACACGACGTGAGGTACCCCAGTGTTCTACTTGTCATGAATCCTTGACTTGTTGTTGTTACTCCAATAATCATGGAAAAGTTCTACGAATTATCGGTAAGTGTGTCAACTGACTTTACAGATAAGTTTAGAAAACGACACGTTAAATAAACTAAGAATTAGCCAACATTGTCAATATAGAATTTATTTTCAGGAAAAAGTCTTTTTAGTAAACCTTTATAAAAGAGGATAGACACCGAATAGAAAATAAAAGAGGATAGACACCGAATAGAAAGTTATTGAGAACTCAAAAGTTAAAATTACTTTAGGTCAAATAGTTATAAAGAGAAAATACTACGAAAACAACAGGAGACATTAGTTGTGTGAGTAATAATTAATTCTTGAGTATCGTTTGATTCTTGTTTTCTTAGAAAAAAGTAAACAATTTCTCATTTATGTTTTATGGATATTCGTTGTAGTGGAAATTACCAGTTTTTGAAGGAGGGTTAATAGTTTTTACTCCGTTACATAAGAAATAGTAAAAATGTTTACATTTATCCACATAATCAGACACATTATTCTTTTTAAAATTAATGTTTCTAGTATTCTTTTTTTTTATTTTGACAGGAATAATCGTCTACTCAATTAATATGTACTTCTTATGAGTTTTCTTAAATATTTAGTATTTTTATTCGACCTATGTCCAAGTTATATGTCTTTCGTTGACAGAAAGATATATGATCTTTTTCTTTTAAAAAATTTCTATAGTAGATGTAATTGTAAGTTTTTAGTTTCTCGGTTCCTTATTTATATTATTTTCTACGTATTTTAGAACTGTGTTTTTATATGTTTTTCTGAAGGGACTACCAGGGGACCAATTCTTAGGTGGAAGGTCACGACCCCTGCACCCAAGTTAGGGTCCGACCCCTGGATCCTCGGGTGTACGACACCCTGTCGATTCCCGATCCGTGGAGTTGATCTCTGCACGTGACATTTGATGTCCCGTGTATATGTAGAACCTCAGGTGTGCGGTGTTGGTCTCTCTTCACGTACCGTGTTTATTCTGGAGTGTATTGGTTTTATTTATTGACCAATTTTTTTTGAATGTTTCAGATTTAATATATTCAGGATTTATTTACCTCCCCGAAGAGACCACCGATTCACCATTTCTTAGGTGAACGGTTATTTCTCTGGGTCCAAACTAGGGACCCACTCCTTCTAAGGGACCTCTTCCTTTACATTTGGGTGAGGTCATAAGAACGGACCCTTTAGGGTACCTGTCTCCCTGGACCACCCGAAGTCAGGTACCCCAGCGTTTTCTCAGTCTGTACTGGATCACCACGTTGCTATTATTTTATTTACCTCCTTATATAACACAAGTGGTACACAATCTTCTGAGGCAAGATTTTCTACATTTAAGAGAGGTTTAATTATCTAAGTTATACCATGGTTAGTTTTAGGATTGCGAAGAATGTTCAACTGTTTCATCTATACGTTTTCGGGTTATTTATTCGAACTTCTTCTTTTTCAACCTCTTAAATACGATTTTATTTTAATAATATTTCGATATCATTTATTGTTTTACACTACAAATGAGTTTCTATCTCTTTGTCTTGTTTCCTTGTCTTGTCGTTCAGGTTTTTTCTGGACGGACTGAATACTGTTTCTACCATGACGATCTTGTAAAGTTATTTACTCCGACCCTGGTGACGTTTTCTCAGTTCGTGCTGAACCCCTGAGTCAAGGTAAGTCAGCGAGTCAGCACAGGTTGAGAAACGCTGGAGTGTCTGACGTTGTGCGGTCCGAAGGGAAAGATAGTGGTTGTGAACCTCGAACGAGTTTGAGTACAGGTAACTCAGCTGCTACGATAGGTTGGTAGAGTGGGAGATAGCAGGGGAAGAGGAGGACTGAAGTTTGAAAGGGTCGTAATCCCAGAAAAGTTTACTCAGTCAAGAAGTGTAGACCACCGGTTTCATAACCTCAAAGACGAAGTCGTAGTCAGGAAGGTTACTTATAAGTCCTGACTAGAGGAGATCCTACCTGAGTAACCTAGAGACAGTTCAGGTTCTCTGAGAGTTCTCAGAAGAAGTTGTGGTGTCAAGTTTTCGTAGTTGAGTCGAAAGAAATATCAGGTTGAGAGTATGGGTATGTATTGATGACCTTTTTGGTATCGAAACTGATCTACCTGGAAACAATCGTTTTATTACAGAGACGAAAAATTATACGACAGATCCAACCAGTATCGAAAAGAAGGTTCCTCATTCGCAGAAAGTTAAAGTACCGACGTTAGTGGTAGACGTCACTAAAACCTGGGGGGTTTTAATTTCAGAGAGTGACAAAGGTAACAAAGGGGAGGATAAACGGTACTTCACTACCCTGGTCTACGGTACTACAATCAAAAGACTTACAATCCAAAATTCGGTTGAAAAAGTCCCGGTTTCCGTGACAACTACACTAAACAGAGGCGACGACATACTAGGTAAAACTTGAGTTTAAATTTTTGACGAACCTAAACGAAAAACAGAATAGTAATAAAGATGTCAGATTTTAGTATTTGTAGTTCATTATTCAGTAATCGTTTTTTTTATTTCGATCTTTACTCATAATTTTACTACATGTTGTATTGGTGTAAATAAATTCTTACATAAAGTTATATTTTGCCGTTTCAAGTTGTTACGTTTTAACGTTAATGAAAACGTGGTTGGATTATGTAAAGATTGACACCGAGTGTCCTGTTTACCGTCTTGGACCTGAGTACTTCCGGACATAAGAAGGGAGGAATGAGTGCTGATGGTTATTTAGGATTAAAGGAAGGGGTTTTCTGTTTACTTTTTTTTTTTTTTTTTAAGGACTGGGGGTATGTGTTAATGGACTAGGTCGATGGTGGTTAAAAGAGAAAAAAATTTATTCGGTCTGAGGAGTTTTCCCGACAAGGTTAGAGAGGAGAATGTCATACAGAGATTCATTTTCCTTGTTTTTCTGTCATTTTTTATTCATATTATTTATTGGATGTATTTTTCATTATTTGCAAGTCCTCATTTTGTTAGTCCTTTACACTTCGACCTCATCTTCTACACTGGGTGCAGTGTTATAATTTATCATACTAGTGTGACAAGAATGACTGTATCACATTATTTTAAGTCACTCTAGAGACATCAAACATTCAAGGACTATTAAATTATAAACCAAGATTCAATGTATAAAATTAATGAATATAACGAGGACATGACGTTTGAGAAAAGTTGATTTGTACGTCATTAATCTTTACATTACGGGGTTCTTCTGTTACGTGTCAATTATGTAATAATTTGTTAAGACTCTCTCATAGATAAAGTAAATTTATAATAGGTGATTTTACCAGGAGAGAATTTTAAGAACCCGAAAAAAATTTTTTTATTTAAGGAAGAAAACTTGTACGAAATCCTCATAATACATCATTTAAAGATGAATAAATATAAACGGCACCTGATCAGGTCATTCTGAAAGTTTTTGAATACCCTTCGTTGATATTATAACAAACAACATATGACGTCCTATAGATCGAAGGAACCGAGGGTCATTAGTTTACTGTCATTTCGGGGAGTTAGTAGTACTGTTCGTTTTTACGGACGGGTTTAAGGTCATACAAGGGGTGACTCACAATGTTAGGGGGAACTCTAGATAATAGATTATACCATTATAAGTCACCAGAAATTGAGAAAAACAAAGGTAATGACGACGTGTCTTAAAACTTTGTGTCATATGAGGGAACTTGTAAAAATATGACTGTTGATTTTAAAAAGTATTAAATTCAAATTTATCTACGATCCATTTCCGGGATTCGGACGCATGGTGTCGATCTCGGACGTTTGACGTTGATGACTTCGGGTGTGCGCGATGTCGGGGACGAGGTGTCGTTCTCTTCGGCCGTGGCGCCACTCTTCGTGTGTGTGAGGTCGACCTTTCGTCAGGCACGAGAGGTGTTGATCTCTTTTGAACACGTGTCGTGGTTTCTGGACCACGTCGGTTTTGAGTTGTTTATTTTTACTTATATACATATCAAAAAAATTTTTTTCAACATTTCTAACGTCATGTGATATTTGTGACCGTGGAATTTTATGTTAGTAGTAATAGTTACATGGGTCGTCTTAGATGTATGGTGTCACTGACTAAGAGTTTTAGTAAGTACAGATTTTGTTGTGTGTTTAGGAACGAATTGTCTTTATGGTGTAGTAAATGAAATACTTGTTAAAATACTTCACAATATAAGGATATTGTGAAAAGACACTAAAAAAACGACCATAGTAGTCGAAAATAAGAATTTTTAGAAGAAAACTAGTGAGACGGTGTAAAGATACGTTGTTTTGTATATGTTTATCTTAACTAAAAATAATTTAAGGAACATTGGTACTTTGTGATGTTCAAAAGGAGACCTAACTGAAAACTAATGTTCATATTAATCGTATGTCAACTAACTTCGTTTTTACGTGTAGACTGTTGATCCATGATTTTCATTTGAAAGAACCTTTTACAATAGAGGTACTCTGTCTACTCTGATGGACGGGAGGAAAATAATAAAGTATATACATATTTACTTTAGTGAATAACGATCTTATAAAGTCGTTACAGAGGGTTAAGAAAGTTGAGGAAATCTCAGTCGAGAACTTTTTAGTGTATCATTAGTTCTTCGTAAATTGTTAAGGTATTTTTGATGTGACAGAAATTTAGTACGACTTTTGTTTCTTAACCTGTGACGGTTTTATTCCTAGGATCAACTTTAAGAATTGCACCCATGACATTTGTCAATAAAATATCGTTAAGTATCGAAAGATGGAGGGACTTCGTTCCTTCGTTTTTTTTTTCCTCCACCCCCCCCCCGTTGATACTTTCTCTTCTACCATTTCAATTTGTTGTCTAGTCTGACTTTTCAAGATTCTTTTTTGACGTATATTCAACATAATAGTCGATCTAAGGAAATTTTGTTAGACATAGAGTCCTTACCGATCTCCTCTAGGGTTGGCGTCAGACCCCCTTAGTGACGAAATTCAGTAAAGGGAGTCTTTACATCAACGACCCAGTACGTTTCACGTTACTAGAAATTTTCAATTATGGTTTGACACAAAGGTTTCATTAAGGTGGAGGTATGTGCTAGTGGTAGTCACGTAACGAGATGTAATAGTGGTCACGGACCTTGACAGTGTGAATCAAGGCGAGTAGATTACCCACTCTTTTCCACCGAAATTCGTCGTGAAAAGAGTCATGTCATTTTCTACTCTATAGAGTTAAAACATCTTGTAATGACATGTCACTTGTTTCAGCAGTAAAGTCTTGACAAAGTCAAATACCTGTACACGATAGTTAGGTTTCGTGGCACCAGAAGACACGAGGGTGAGGTTTATCCGAAATTAGAGAAGGTACCTTGGTTTTGTAGTCCAGTTCTATTCGTTTCTAAAGGTCCACGGAGTTAGACGTAGAATTGGAGGTTTTTCGTGGTCTACCTCATCCGTGACAGGACCCCTCGACGGGTAGAGTCTAGTCTTCTACATAGACAAAAGGAAAGAACATGACGAGAACGTGCCACCAACATCATCACAATAGGATCAGAGTGTTTTTGTCGACTCTTTTCCAAAAAGAAACAATGAATAGTTTATTATATACATTCTAACCTTAATAGACAAGGTACTTTGCACACTTATGTTATGAGGAGACGTCAGTACCTCTGGCTCTCAAAAGTTACAATATTCTGATCAGTTCAAAAGTTAAAAAATTCATCCAAAACCAATTCAAAATAAAAGGTTATCAAATGGATCAGGTGAATTTTATAGTTTAAGTACCTGTAGTCAATAAGAATTATAATAAAATGGTTTAATTAGAGACACTTTACATATGGATACCGTAGGAAAAAGTTAGACTTATAACAAATCAATAAGGGAGTGGTAACTATTTAGAACTATTTAGTCTTTAAAATGAAAGACTAAAAGGTTCTTGGTCGAAACCTGAAATAATAAGAAGCATGTATGAATCACAAAAGGTACAGTATTCAAATACAAGTAGAAGTCAAAGAAGGAAGATGAGACTCAAATAAGACATTAGTGAAAACAGTGAAAAAAATTAACCTAAGAATTAAATAAGTAGAACTCGTAAATAAGAATTTCATGTTAGAATTGATGTAATATGTTGAAAATTTCATAAAACAATCTTAAATTAAGACTTATACAAGATTAAATGTAATTCTAAGGACACAACTCGACATTCAATAAATCTTCAATAAAATTTGAAGGGGGACATCCCCTGAAAAAGATTAATGGAAAACATTTACTGAACATAGAATTGACGGACATCAGTGTCTTGAGTCAGAAACTTTAGACACCTCCGAAATATCGGTTCGTCTACCGATTAAAAGTACTTATAAAGTACACGTGAACTTTCTCTACGTGTCAGTAGTTGACGACTCCCGTTGCTAGGTGTGTCCATGTTATATAATTGGGAGTCATCCGGTCCTTTTTATTGGTTGTGGGAATTAGTCGACCCGACTATCTCAGAGACATAAAATAAATTATAAATCCAGTAAAATATTTATTAAGTGGCCTCAAAGGGTCCACCGTGTCACCATTTCTTAGACGGACGGTTACGTTCACTACTTCCAAACTAGACGCCCAACTCTTCTAGGGGACCTCTTCCTTTACCGTTGGGAGAGGTCATAAGAACGAACCCTTTAGGACACCTGTCTCTTCGTGCCGCCCGACATCAGGCACCCCAGGGTTTCTCATCCTGTACTGACTCGTTGATTCGTGGGTCGTATATTAAATGTCTTTTTATTTTCCTATATCATTTTTTCGTTTAATTGACTTTTCAAATTAGCTTCAAATTTATGTCTTTTAGGTATAACAATAAATTTGGGCTCCCTGCCGTCTCGGACCACCCGACGACAGATACCCCAGCGTGTCTCAACCTGTGCTGACTTCGTTGAATCGTCGTCGTCGTCATCGTACATGTCTATACACATACATAGTATTTACGTATGTGTGTTTACGTATTATACACATATATATGTGAGTGTGTGTGGTGTGTGTGTATGTGTGTGTTTGTGTGTATTTTTCTCGTACTTTGACCAGTGGTTGACTGTACGTACTTAGACCCTGTATATCAAAATATTTTAGACTAAGATCTAAAGTTAATATAGAGATGATCTGTTAGTAGTGAAGACGAAGAAGAACTTAGACGTGGTATCTTTACGTCACGAAAAAATTTTAAAACTACAGGGTATTTGAACGACTCTTTCGGTATAATAAACAAGGAACGAACAATTATAAATAAAAATCTAAATATTTGTATGTAGTTTTACTAGGTTTTACTAGAAAGAAAGGATTTAGTATATAAGTGAAGGATAGTGGAAACATATATGTGAAATTAAGTTGTGAGAAGTTAATATTCGACATAGTTCATTTACAAGTACATGTTGTAATGTACATTACATTTTTATTCAGTGTACAAGAGAATCGTTTTGACTTCTCAGGTTGAAGAATAGTGTTTTATGACGTCTTTGTGTGACCAGTGAGTAGTCAAGAACTCAAGTTTCTTTTAGGTAGATCCTATAGCGATAAACCACTGAGTATCAGATTCTGAAGTGAGTATACTAGTTCAAGTGGTATTATTAATCCCGGATCTCAGACGATGGAGACAACTGGTAATAAAATGGGTAAATTATCGTCTTTATGGAAGGAGACAGTTGTAAAATTTAAGAGTCAACACAAGTTACTTTTGATTTTACTGATGTTTCTACCATGGAGGTCGGAAGTAAATATAAAAGAATTTTATACACGTTGAGAACTCCATTACATTATTTTAGTTTCTATTATGTTATCATTACTGAACTGATGATATTGTAGATAGATACTAAGGTAGTAGGAAAGTAAAATCAGAATTATATCAACCCTCATTAATTTCTCACTACTATTTTTAATAAGATCCTATTATTTTAATGGATATTGTCTATTTCACTGTCTTCTTGGGTGTCGTAGAATCTAAGTATTTTTCCAGGTTTCCTGGGTATACCATATATGATATTCTCTTTTCCTCAAAATTAAAAGATAAAATTTCATTCAAAAGACAAGAAGTCTTCTGGAGATTCTGTCTTTCTTTCGGTATTTCGTAGTTAGGTTGTTTAGGTTCATCTTAACAAGTTTTTTCTTTGATCATTTGATTTAGACCCAGGTTCCCTGAGACTACTATTATTCCCAATTCAAATAATTCGATAAGTTTATAAGAAAGAAAGATAAGTTTATCTGAAAGAAAAAAGAAGAAATTAGATAATTATTGATTCTTTCCATGATTTTTTTTTTTAGGTTAATACCACCACCTATACAGGAAAAAAGGAATGTCACTGGACTTAAAAATGTGATATATAAAACTCCGATAAAGATTGACGTGTCTTCAAGTTTTAGTAGTAAGATGGTCCTTTTAAATTTGAAAACAGTAATAGATCACTGGAAGAAATAGAGATTATTAATGATAAGACTATTTTTAAACAAACTTTTAGATAAAATAAACTATAGTTATGTCAATATGGTCGAAATGGTAGAAAGAAAATCAGTCATAATCTCACCATACAGAAAAAGATGAGTTGAAAGTTGTGGGAATACAAAATCCACAAAGAATACTCATCGAATCACTATTAAAGAATTCAGTCGATGATGAGCAGAAGATTAATTTCTTAAGTCATGTGAACGTAAGTGGTATATCCATTATTCAGACTTACATAAAGATGTTAACGTAAACCCCTACAAATCATTATTTAGACTTACATAAAGATGTTAACGTAAACCCCTACAAATCATTATTTAGACTTACATAAAGATGTTAACGTAAACCCCTACAAATCGGGACATCAAGATAAGGAAGAGGGTGGTAGAGGGAGAGATAAACTTAGGACTCCCAATTTGTGAGATCCCCAAGGTTTTTAAAACACTCTAAATGGAGGCTCTCGGATTGGTCAAAGAGTTTCATTTATTCCCTCTTTTTAGGGGAGAGGGAAGACTGTCTCGTTCTCCTTTACCTTGGTAAAACTTTATGGTCTCGTGAGACAGGAATTGTTTCAGACGGAAGTCCCCTTTCATTAATTGGTTTCGGATTGACTGGTCGTCCTTCCCTTTATGGGTTAAGGTCAGGTAAGTCAGTAGGTCAGGAGGTCAGGGCGGATTCCCCAATTTTTTTTTTCGTGACTCTTTGTGCACACTTCAAGGTAAAGTCTGCGTGTCCGAGTGATTTTCGGATTGTGAATTAGTATCGTGAGGGGAAGGGACGTTGTGGTTCGGGATAACTTTTCGGAAAATTAGAAGAACTACCGGGTTGTCTTACATGACCCATTTCCTGGATGACATTTATCTGGTTCCAACATCACAAAAGTAACAGTAGACAAAGGTCCTTAGAAAACTAAAGGGCAGAATAAAGAAGTCATTAGAGTAACAAATCATTACATAATAAATTAGAGGTACTCACACAAAAAACGTCAAAGAAAGGACTCAACAAGTCAAGTCAGGTCAGGTCCGTGAGTCAACACAGGTTGAGAAACGTTGGGGTACCTGATGTCGTGTAGTCTGGAGGTACACGTAGTGGTTTGAGTACAAGTGATTCAGTCACTACGGTAGGTTGGTAGAGTAGGAGACAGTAGGGGAAGAGGAGGTTGGAAGTTAGAAAGGGTCGTAGTCCCAGAAAAGTTTACTCAGTCGAGCAGTGTAGTCCACCGGTTTCATGACCTCAAAGTCGAAGTTGTAGTCAGGAAGGTTACTTGTGGGACCTGACTAGAGGAAATCCTACCGGATCAACCTAGAGGAACGTCAGGTTCCCTGAGAGTTCTCAGAAGAGATTGTGGTGTCAAGTTTTCGTAGTTAAGAAGTCACGAGTCGAAAGAAATATCAAGTTGAGAGTGTAGGTATGTACTGATGACCTTTTTGGTTTCGGAACTGATTTTTCTGAACAACGGTTTCATTACAGAGACGAAAAATTATACGACAGATCCAACCAGTATCGAAAGGAAGGTTCTTCATTCGTAGAAAATTAAAGTTACGACGTCAGTGGTAGACGTCACTAAAACCTCGGGTTTTTCATTTTCAGACGGAGACAAAGGGGTAGATAAACGGACTCGACTATAGATTAGAGTATCACAACACCAGTCTCTTCTGTCGACTATACTAAAGTTAAAAGAATTTAAATAACTCCGAACTAAACATCGGTTCTACACCAGATAGGACCTCTTACAAGGGACACGTGAACTCTTCTTTCACATAAGAAGACGTAGACCTACCTTACGGGACTTCTAATAGTTAATCCAAGTAAACCGGAGTACAAAGTATATTCCAAACGCAAAGGAATAACTAAAAGATATAACTACCAGACAGGTAAACACATGCACCCCACAATTTCAGGGGATGGTAATAACACAGTGACGGTTAAAGTGGAGAATACAGACAATCACAAACGGAATACATGACTCTACGATACAACCCACGTATTTATAAGTGTTAACAATACAGAAGAAGAACCTAACAAGGGAACTAGTGATACATGACAGGAAGAAAATAGAGAACGTAATAAGAAATTTCAGATACAACAGACTTTAATCTTAACGGTGAGACCGAAAGAAAACCAAAGATAAATGTACCTTATTGGAAAAGGTAAGAAAATGAAAGTCTGATATACACAGAGATACAGACTTCACCCAGAGAACATCCGTCATATATTTACCCAGAACGAAAACATAGGTAAGTCAGACATAAAAACCAACCACACAAATTAGACAAATGTAAATTTCATTAATAACTATAGACAAAAGGATAACCGTAAAAGAATTAACAAAAACACCCAGAAAGGAAAGAGAACACTAATGACGGATTTATTCAAGGAAGCCATAAACAATTTCGACCAGACTATCACCTTTTAAGAGACTTTGTAAACGAACAGACATTTCGAAAACTAAGGAGGTAGTTAAGACTTACTCTAGGAACGGTCCATATCATTAGAACCAACATCTGAAATAAGAAAGTCATGAAATTTATATAGGACGGTAAGGCAAGACCAGACGTTTCAAGGACGACTTTCTCGGTGACAATTATCATACCCAAAAGGGAAATACAAAGAACAAGGAAAAGGGAACGACTAAAATTGTAAGAAGGAAACACAAATTAGAGATAATCGAACTAATTACACACAGATCCGTACAGAGAGGAACCCAAATAGGACATTGACTGAGACATTCCTTGACCTCGCTAAAACTCTATGGGGTACAGGTACCCGTCTCTTCGGGGTTCTTCTACGATCCGCGATCTCACCACCGACGTGTCATGATCTCTCCGTCGATGTTCCGTGGTCTCGTTGAAACTCCTCTATGGGGTGCAGGTTCCCGTCTCTTCGGGGTTGTTCTACCATCCACGACCTCGCCGTCGACGCACCGTGACCTCACTGAAACTCCTCTATGGGGTACAGATTCCCGTCTCTTCGGGGTCGTTTTGCCCTCCTCCCCACTTTAGTACAAATCTTAGTTTGGGGTGTGGGCGGTCTCTAGGAGTCTCCCGAGTTTGTTTGGAACACACGTGGTCCTGGGTGTCTAGGGTGTCTCTGACTCTGTCTCGACACAGACTCGTAGAGGACACCTTCATGCCCAGTCGTCACCTGACGACGTCCAGTCCCCGAGACTTACGTCATCTGGGCCCATGTCGTATTCGGGAGAACCTCCTCCAGCGGCAATTGGGGTGGTATCTCGGTGGTCTTGAATGTGTCCTGACCCCTTTGTCTGACACCTTCCCGTGTTTGTCTTGGAACTCGTGTGCTCCTGGGTCTTCTTTCCTCGTCACTGGGGTGTTCTCTGACTGGTCTGAACGTGTATTCACAGGTACTCAGAGGTCACCTCCGTACCCGGTCGTCATCGGACGACGTCCCAACCTCCGTGAGTCACGTCACCATGTACGTACCCTGGAAAACTTTCTCCAGGGGTAACAGAAGTAATGGAGGTGGTAACAAGTCCGAGTCCAGTTTATTGTCTCTCCCTTGTGTAGGGACGGGTAGTTGTCTTTTGACTTAATTTCTAAATGACTCGTACCGGGGCGGGTAGTCTTGTTCTGGGTCAAAGGAGGAAACAGTCAGAGAGGGTAACCCTTCGAAGGTATTCGGACAATAGGAAGGGGTAGTCTCCCGTCTGTCTTACTATTGGTGTCAGTGTCTTTTTATTGGTTAGACTAGTGTACCTGGTGCCGGAACAGATAGAGTTTCTTTGACTCAGTACGTTACATCCCACTCGTTTCTGTCTGTCCAGTACCGCCTCTCAAGACTGTTTTACACCGAGTGACGTCTTCCCTTTCCGTTTGGTGAAGTCATGAGAACGGAACTCTTGGGGTACTTGTAGTACTTTTCCGTTTTCTGTCCTGTGACTTCTACTTGAGGGGTCCGACCATCCACAGGTTATACGATGACCTCTAGTCCCCTCTTTATTGGAGTCTTTCTTTCTTCTCTACCTCAGTTTCGTTTTTGTTGTGGGTCAACACCTACACTGACCACTACCTCACTTCAGGTTACGACATTTCTCATTCTGACGTGTCCTTGGACCTTTATAATCCAGGTACTTTAATTCCGTTTAGTCTTCATCAGTTTATCCTCTACCGTTCTCACTTGTAGCTGTAAAATCCTTAGTCACTTGATTTTACGTGATCTTACCCAATTAAATTGAGTCTACTGGTAATATAGATGATGTCGCCCGTTCTTAGGGAATCTTCTTTACCTCATCGGTAGTATCAGTTGTTTTCTCAGGTTTTACGTTATGAACCTACGTTAGAGTTTTTACTGTCTTATTAGAGGCAAAGAAAGGTTCCTTTTGGTAAGTTATAGTGTCATTAGGTTCAGATACGGGGCTGTTCATTGTGACTTCTTGGACTTGAACTTACCAAGATATTTCTGGATGTTCTGGAAGATCTTGATTGTGAGTTTCTTCTACAGAAAAAGTAGTATCCCCTGACCTTACGTTTTTATCCTTCGGTTCTGTATGGACCAAGTCAAGTCAAGTCAGCGCATCAACACGGGTTGAAAAACACTGGGGTACTTAGCGTCGTGCGGTCGGAGGGACAGATTATGGTGGAGGGCCTGAAATAGGTTCGAGTACGGGCAACTCAACCACTACAGTACGTTGATAGAGAAGGAGACAGCAGGGGAAGAGGAAGTGATCTACCTGGTGACAACTGTTTCATTACCGAGACGAAAATTTATACGATGGATCCAACCAGTATTGAAAGGAAGGTTCCTAATTCACAGAAAGTTAAAGTATAGACGTTAGTGGTAGACGTCACTACAACCTCGGGTTTTTTTATTTCAGACTGTGACAAAGGTGACAAAGGGGTAGATAAAGGGTACTTCACTACCCTGGTCTACGGTACTAGAATCAAAAGACTTACAGCTCGAAATTCGGTGAAAAGGTGAGAGAAGGAAGTGAAAATAGTTCTCCGAAAAATCAAGGAGAAGTGAAAGACGGTATTCTCACCACAGTAGACGTATTTACTCCAATGACTATAAAGAGCACCGTTAGAGCTAAGGTCGAACACGAAGAAGGTCGGGTCGCAAAGAGTACTACATGAGACGTATATTCAATTTATTCGTCCCACTGTTATGTGTTGGAACATGAGGAAAATGACGTCGGCACTTTAATTTTCTGCGAATGAGGAACCTTCCTTTCAATACTGGTTGGATCTATCGTATAAGTTTTCGTCTTTGTAATGAAACGGTCGTTTCTAGGCAGATCAATTCCGATACCAAAAAGGTTACCAGTACATACCTACACTCTCAACCTGACACTTCTTTCGACTCACGGTTTCTTAACTACGAAAACTTGACACCACAACCTCTTCTGAGAACTCTCAGGGAACCTGACGTTCCTCTAGGTTGGTCAGGTAAGACTTCCTCTAGTCGGGACCCTAAAGAAACCTTCCTTACCACGATTTCGACTTTGAAGTCATGAAGCCGGTGGAGTATACTTCTGGACTGAGTAACCTTTTCTGAGACTACGACCCTCCCTAACCCCCGTCCTCCTCTTCCCCTGCTGTCTCCTACTCTACTGACCTACCGTAGTGCCTGAGCTACCTACACTCGGACTCACTTGAGGCCCTCAACCACTACCTGTCCCTCCGGACCGTACGACACTAAGTAGCCCAGCGTTTCTCAGTCTGTGTTGACTCACTGACTTGACTTGACTTGACTTGACGAAAAGGATAAACCTTAGTCAGACAACAAGGTACAGATCAAGATTGACAACGAAGGACTGGACGTATGTCCAAAGAGTTCTCTGTCCAGTCTACTAGACCATAAGGGTAGAGAAAGTCTTAAAAGGTATTAAATAACACTAGGTGTGTCAGTTTCCGAAACCGTATCAGTTATTTCGTCTTTATCTACACAAAGACCTTGAGAGGACGAAAAAGGTACTAGGTCGTGTACAACCGTTAAACTAGAGGCCAAGGAGACGGAAAAGATTTTGGTCGAACTTATAGACCTTCAAGTGTCATGTACATAACGACTTCGGACCGAGTCTCTTAAAACTCGTAATGAAATGATCGCACACTCTACTCACGTTGACACACCATCAAGCTCGTAAGAAACCGTAACGGAAAGAAACCCTGACCTTACTTTTGACTGGAAAAGGTCAAGACACCGGTGACGGCTCAAGAGGTTTAAACGACCGTATAACTCACGTCGTGAAAGTGTCGTAGTAGAAAGTCCTAAACTTTATCGAGTTGACCTTAAGGTAGTGGAGGTGATCGAAGCAAGCACCACTACGAAAGATTCCGGGTGAACTGAAGTGTAAGGTCCTACAGACCGAGATCTACTCACTAGTATGGTAGCACTAATAGACCCAGTACTTCTAGAAAAAACATGTCAAGACACATAAGAACGGTGGAGAAGAATTATAGAAGACGAAGACAATCTAGGTATGGTAAAGATAGGAAAAGTTCGGGTAGAAAAGTACTTTACAAGGGAACCATAGAGAGTAAAAGAACTTCTCTAGAGATCAGAAAGGGTAAGACAACNTAAACTTTATCGAGTTGACCTTAAGGTAGTGGAGGTGATCGAAGCAATCACCACTACGAAAGATTCCGGGTGAACTGAAGTGTAAGGTCCTACAGACCGAGATCTACTCACTAGTATGGTAGCACTAATAGACCCAGTACTTCTAGAAAAAACATGTCAAGACACATAAGAACGGTGGAGAAGAATTATAGAAGACGAAGACAATCTAGGGATGGTAAAGATAGGAAAAGTTCGGGTAGAAAAGTACTTTACAAGGGAACCATAGAGAGTAAAAGAACTTCTCTAGAGATCAGAAAGGGTAAGACAACGAAAGGAGATAAAGAAACGTAACCAGGGTCTTCTTCCGAAAAGATAGAGAGGAACGATAAGAAATCTTGAGACGTAAGTCTACCCTGATAGAAAGGAAAAGAGGAAACGAAAAACGAAAAGAAAAATGTCGATAAACATTCCGGAGGAGTCTGTCGGTAAAACGAAAAAACGTCAGAAAGCGGAACCCCTACCAGAATTAGGGACAGAGGACACGATGCAGTGTTTGGATGTAGGTATCAAGTAGTCCGTGGGATAGATAGTGTAGATCAGGGAATTTACATAAAGAGTGAAGGTGACATATTAGTATTCCCTAAACTAAATCCAGTATGGACTTACCAGATCACCAAAAGGGATGAAAGAAAATAAATTCATACTTAAACCGTTATTCCTCAAGTACTAGACTCGGTGTCAGTCAAGGGCCAGAACAAAAACGACTGACATATCTCGAAGAGGTAGAACCGACGTTTCTTATATTAGTTAGACTAAAACCACAACTGGTAGACCACTACAGGTACATATCTCAGAAGATGACATCTGTATGGACCTCATTGTCCGTTTAAACCGGAACCTCATGTCTTACTTCGTCCCGTTTCCGATTATCTTAAAACGGTTCTTTTACGTGACCAGTATCGTTTGTGGGAGAAGGTTGTTGTGTTCTCTTCTGAGATGTGTACCTGTAGTGGTCTACCAGTTATAGCTAATCTAGACTATTTTGTCTCACGGACTTCTTGATACATGTCTCCAAATATTGAAACATATCCTCCGTCCCTAGTTCTGGTAGGGGTTCTTTTTCTTTACGTTTTTTTGTTTTACCAAGACACTCCTCCGGAATGTTTGTCGACACTTCTCTTCTCTTCGTTTTCCGTTTCCTCTTTTTCTCTTTTTCGTTTCCTCTTTTCCTTTCTATATGAATAGACTTAGGTCTCAAGGTTTCTTATCGTTCCCCTCTATTCTTTGGAAGGGGTCACTAGTCACGGTTCTTTGTCTTTTTTTGTTGTTTTACCCTTTCTGACCTCTACTAGAGTTCTTTTAATCTCTATGGTTCCCTTGTAAAGTACGATTCTATCCGTGTCATTTCCTGTCTTTACCATACCTGTTCTCTGCGTCCTTTACCGTTGGGTGAGGTTATAAGAACGGACCTTTTGAGGTACCTGACTACTCGGACCCACCGATGTCAAGTACGCTAACGTTTCTCAGCCTGTGCTGACTCACCGAAGTGAAGTGAAGTGATTGTCTTCGTCTTCTATATTCTTCTCCACCGTCCTTATGTGTCTTCTTGATATGTTTTTTCTAGAATTACTCGGACTATTGGTGTTGCAACACTAGTGAATGGATCTCGGTCCGTAGGACCTTACGCTTCAGTTCACCCGGAATCCTTCGCAGTGATACTTGTTTCGATCACCTCCACTACCTTAGGGTCACCTCGATAAAGTTTAGGATTTTCTACTACGACACTTTCACGACATGAGTTATACAGTCGTTTATACCTTTTGTCGTCACGGTGTCCTGACCTTTTCCGGTCAAAAGTTTTCCGTTACCGTTTTTTACAAGTTTGATGACGTGTTAACGTGAGTAGAGTGTCTGATCGTTTCATTACGAGTTTTAAGAGGTTCGGTCCGAAATTGTCATGCACTTCATACTTGAAGGTCTTCAAGTTCGACCTAAATCTTTTCCGTTTCCTTGGTCTCTAGTTTAACAGTTTTAGACGACCTAGTAACTTTTTCGTTCTCTCAAGGTCTTTTTATAGATAAAGACGGAATAACTGATACGGTTTCGGAAACTGACACACCTGGTGTTATTTGACACCTTTTAATACTTTCTCTACCCTTATGGTCTGGTGGACTGGACGGAGGACTCTTTGGACATACGTCCAGTCCTTCGTTGTCAATCTTGACCTGTACCTTGTTGTCTGACCAAGGTTTAACCCTTTCGTCATGTAGTTCCGACATATAACAGTGGGACGAATAAATTGAATATGCTTCACATGTAGTACTCTTAACACTTGTTGTTGATGACTTTAACTTTTATGAGATCTTCCTTGGTTATTAACTTATTGATTCCGGATTCTTGTCCATTCACTCGACCTCCTATCTTACCAACTTCATTGAAGACTTCTCGTCGATTCAGACGATTCAGTGAAGTCAACACAGGCTGAGACACGTTGGGGTGTCTGCGTCGGGTGGTCCGAGACGGCAGGGACCCTAAGAGATCCGTTCTTGTGACCTCACCCAACGGTAAAGAAAGAGGTTACGTACTTTCACTTTTCACTTTCACTTCAGCGAGTCAGTACAGGCTGAGACACGCTGGGGTACCTGACGTCGGATGGTCCGAAGAGGCAGGTACCCTAAAAGGTCCGTTCTCATGACCTCACCCCACGGTAACGGAAGAGGCTTATTTCCTTTTTCTTACTTTTCTTAACTCCTATCGGAGTATCTCAAAACCCTGTTATACTTTGGGTGGTTGTAAGTTCAATATCCCCAGGGTCTCCTGTTTCTTTTTGTCTTTCCGTCACTCTTTTTAAAAATTCTCTAACATCCGTCCACATAAGAAATGGTGACTCGGAAATGGCCCCTTCAAGGTGTAATTCTTCGATATTTTACTATTCATTTAAATTGGATTTCGTCTCTTTTATTTTATTATTTTTTTTTAATTACTGTGTCTTTGTCTTTTCTTTTTTCTTTGTCACTTTGGTTTGGTCATTTCCTAGTTCTTTTCGTTATCTACAAAACGGTCTTGAAAACTTTTTTCTATGTTTATTAGTTATAGTTTTTACTTCCTCCTTTGTAGTGATATCTAAGTTTTCTGTAATTTTCCTATTATTGTCTTATATGGGAAGTGTCTAGTGACGGAACAACACGGCTTCCCCGAACGTATTAAACTACCTTCGATACTCGACACGGTACATCCCGGTGGGTTCTGTCTACCCGGTGTCACCTTTCAAGACTGTTTTGTACTAGGTGACCTCCTCCCTTACCGTTTGGTGAGGTCATATAGACGACACTCTTGGCGTACTTAGATATTTTCCTGTGCTGTACTGTGGCTTTCTACTCAGGGGCTCTGGACTTCCACAGGTTATACGATGAACCCTTCTCGTCTCCTGTTGATGATTGTCGGGGTCTTTCCTACTTCGTCGACCGGGTTGCATCTTTGTCACGAACCGACACTTACACAGGCGACTACTTTCATTTTAGGTCACGACGTTCCTTGTCGTGACGTACCCTTGGACCTTACAGGTCAAAGATCTTAGTTCCATTTGACCTTACACCAGTTCGTGTTCTGTCATTCTTATTTGTAGATGTAGAATCCTTAGTCACTTGATTTTACCTGTCCTTACCCGTTTAAATTAAGTCTACTGGTGACATAGATGATGACACCCGATCTCAGGGTATTTTCTTTACCTTATCGGGAATATTAGTTGTTCTCTCAGGTTTTACGTCATGAACCCACGTTGGAGTTTTTACTATATTACTAGAGTTAAGCAAAAGTTCCGTTCGTTAAGTTATAGTCTCATTAAGTTCAGATACGAGGATGGTGACTACGGTTTCTTTGACTCCAACTAGTCAAGATACTTCTGGATCTTCTGGAGAATCTTGTAGTTTTTTTTTTTTTTTTTTTCCCTATGAGACAAGTAGTGACCTCTAATCTTACGTTTTCATCCTTCAGTTCTCTGTGGACCTCATTATCCGTTCGAACTGGAACCTATTGTTTTGATTCGTCCTGTTTCCGATTGACTAATGACGGTTCTCTTACGTGACCAGTATCGTTTATGGGAAAAGTTGTTGTGTTATCTACTTAAATGTGTACCTGTAGTGGTTTATCGGTTATGGTTTTAGTTTGACTAATATGCAAGTGACACCGGTTTCTACCTCTTCGATATATGTCAGTCGTTTTTGTTCTGGATCTCACCTGACACCGAGTCTAGTAGTCGAAGAGTATCGTTTTAAGTCCGAATTTGATGTCTTCCACCCCTTTTTGTGATCCGGTCGGTCCATACTGAATTTAGTCTAGGGGATACTTAGACGTCCCCTCCATTGTTTATCTAAGTTCCCTAATCAATCTAGACCATCTGTTTCATGGACTTCTTGATGTCTACCTATTATAACATGTCCTCCGTCGCTTGTTTTGGTAAGATTTCTTTTTATTTTCGTTCTCCCATTTCACCAATAGACTCTCCTGGGACTTTTATCGACTTCTTTCTTCTCTTCACTTCTTTTTCCCTCTTTCCCTTTCATATGTGTTAGTTTACGTCTTAAGGTTTTTGTCGTGGTTCCCTGTTCTTCCGGAAGAAGTTACTTGTCACATATTTTGATTTTCTGTTGTCTTCCCCTTCTTGATGTCCTTTTAACCTCATTAGTTCCCTTGTAAAATTGGTTTCTACTTGTGTTATTTCCTGTAATTACCGTCTCTGGATCATCTACGACCTGTAGTTCTTCTTTACCTTTCTTATGTAGCTTCTTACCATATTTTATCTAGGTGTAGTTGGTCTAAAGATGTCACCACACCGGTCGGTGGGTCTCGGTTTGTAAGACCTTTCGTTTCAGCTCCCCCGGAATCTTCGTGACGATAATTATTTCAATCACCTACACTTTCTTAATGTTGATAAGTTTTGGGCTTTCCTACTAAGGGTAGTTCCACCACGTAAGTAATACAGTCGTTTAGACCTTCTGGGTCGTCACCGGTGTCCTAACATTTTCCAGTTAGGAATACGGTTAAGGGTTCTCACAATCATGATTTCTTACGTGATTGGTAGTCTGTTAACGTGAGTAGAGGGTACGATCATTCCAGTATGAATTTTAGAAAGTACGACCCGAAATCGTAATACGCTTGGTTCTTCAACGTCTATAGGCGACCCAAATCTTTTCCTTCTCCTTGGTCTCTCATTTAACGGTTGTAAGCGACCTAGTGTCTGTTTCAAACCTTTAAGGTCTCTCTGTAGATGCAGACAAAGTAGCTAATCCGGTTTCGGAAACTGACATACCTAGTATTATTTGGCACCTTTCGAGAATTTCTCTACCCTTATTGTTTGGTAGAATGGACAAAGGACTCTTTGTACTTACACCCAGTTCTTCGTTGTCAGTCTTGGGACATAACTTGTTAATTAACCAAGTCCTAATTCTTACCTCATACTGCCCCGACAGTGGAACAAACAAATTAAATGTGCGACTCGTGTAGTACTCTTTACGGCCCGACCTACTCAATGTTCGGCCTTAGTTCTGTCCACCGTCTTTGTAGTTGTTGAAGTCTACTCGTCTACTATGGTGAGATTACCGTTTTTCACTCCTCCTTGATTTTCTCGGAGAACTACTCCCACTTCCTCCTCTCACTTTCTTGACTGAAATTTGTAATTTTTTTGATGTTAGTACCATAGGTCGGGGTAATGAAGTACCGTTTATCTCCCCCTTTTCCACCTTCGACACTGTCTAAAGGAGAAAACCCCCGAGATTTTAGTGACGTCTACCACTGACGTCGGTACTTTAGTCTTCTTCAAACGAAGAACCATCCTTTCAATACTGTTTGGATCTGTCGTACAACTTTTTGTCTCTGTAATGAGACGGTTGTTTCCAGGTATATCAGTTCCGTTACTAGAACGGTCACCAGTGTATCCCAAGACTGTCGACCTGGTATTTCTTCCGTCTCGTGGTTTCTTAACTACGGAAACTTGACACCACGACCTCTTCTGAGGACTCTCAGGGAGTCTGTCATTCGTCTAGTTTGGTCAGTTAGAATTCCCTTTAGTTGGGACTTATGAGTATCCTTCCTGACACGACTTCGACTTGAGGTTATAAGACCAGTAGACTACACTTGTTGCCTGAGTGACCTTTTCAAGGACTACGACCCTTTCTGACTCCTGTCTTCCTCTTCTCCCACAGTCTCTTTAGTCTACCGACCTACCGTAGTAACTACGTTACCTGTACTTGAACCCCTTTGAAGCCCTCTACCACTTCGTGTCTCCGGACCACACGACGTCAGGTACCCCGACGTTTCTCAGTCTGTGTTGACCCTCTGACTTATTGTTGTTTTTTCCTTATAATGTTCGTTAAAGTACGGTTATTTTAACCCTTGAACCTATTTTGTCTATTAAAGGAATTTTCTGTGTTAAATAGTTTTAAATTTATCTTTACCTATTGAACTTATCAGGATATAGATGATTTCTTTGATTTAAGTATCATTTTTAGAAGGGTTTTTCTTTTGAGAATCTGGTCTACCTAAACGACCCCGTAAAATGACTTGTTGTTTCTTTATTGTGGATATTATGTGTTCAAGAAGGATATTTTGTCTTCTTTGTTTAACCTTACAAAGGGTTAAGTAAAATACTCTGGTCGTTGTGGAATGGTGGTTTTGTCTGACCTTATAATGGTCTTTTCTTTCGATGTTTCATCAAAGGGAATACTTGTTTCGACATTTTAAGTAGTTGTTTTAAAACCGTTTAGTTTAGGTCATTATGTGTTTTTGTAATTATGTAGTACTAGTTCTTTCTACACAAGGTCCTTATGTTCCGACGAAGTATAAACTTTTAGTTAGTTAAGTGGTATAATTTTCTTTCTTTTTAGTATATAGTAGTTTTGTCTACGTTTTTGTTTTTTTCTAAACTATTTTAAGTTGTTAAGTACTGAACTTTTTGTTATTTTGTTTTTTTGTCGTTATTTTGGAAGGGGGATTGTAAGAGTGGTGAACATGAGTTGTGACATTTCTTCCAGGATTGACTACATTATTCTTAGTTTGTTTTCCAGTTGTATTACCTTTCCTTCTTCATTTTGAAAGAAAAATAAATGTCTACTAAACTTATAGATGTCTCTGTTAGGGTTTCTTAGATGTTTTTCTCTAAGGATCTTGGTTTTTCACTTAAATTATACCGATGTTCTATGTTTCAGTCATATATTTTTAGTTAACATATTCTCAGATTTAATACTTTCCAGTGAAACATCATAGTAGTTTTTATACATTATAAATCCTTATTTAAATCGGTTCGTTAAAGTTCTGTGTCTTTGACTCTGTCACTTTTCGTATCTCTCAGACCCATATCGAGTGTGAGTATACCAGTTCACTAAAAAAAAATCTTTTCATGATTCTATTAAGTTACCTGTTTCTCAAACAGAAGTTATTTACCACGACTTTCTTAACCTATATGTATTTTTGGGATCGTATATTATTTTTGTATAAGTCAGAAACAGTACCCTAGGATCATGTCTCGAGAATTTTGGGAACCTTAAAGGACTTACTGTCTCATAAAAGATAAAAATAAGTATGACTCGGGGAGAGTTGGTATAGTCTCGAGTACAATTACTCTATTGATAACCTTTCGGGGAATTTTCAAAGTCCTACCTCCAACCAGTACTAATGTCTAATCTTGAAAAATAGGGATGGGTAGTTGGAGACCTCTCCCATCGTCTTGGTCTGTAACTTAAGTTAGTGATTACCGGTTAATAAATTAGTTGACATCGACACATCATTTTAGAGGTATTTTGGATAATTGTCAACCCAAATTTTCGGAGATCCAACAATTTGTGTACCAACCCTCCCGTAGTATGGGTGCTCCCGTACCTTCGAGCAATTGTGGGAGGTCAGGTTAAAACGGGATACGTAAGATGGTAAAACCGACAAGGACTCACCATCGGAAATATTATTTGGTCACTTCAACGAGTCAGTACAGGCTGAGAAACGTTGGGGTACCTGACATCGGATGGTCGGGTACCTACCAAGGAGGTAGGTACCCTAAAAGGTCCGTTCTTATGACCTTTCCAACAGTAAAGGAAGAGGTCCTCTAGAAGGGTTGGGTCCTTAACTTGGGTCCAGAGGGTGTAACATCCGTCTGCGAAATGGTAGACTCGGTGGTGGTCATTATTATTCATTTCGTTAAAGAACTCAAGAAACTCAGTCAGATCGTTTAGGATAAGGACTGTACTATACCCCCACCGTTCCCCTCCTGAACATGTGGTTAAGTGATGTAGAGACTGTGGTTGACCTACAGTTTGTTAAGTTGAGTTAAGATTACAATTGAGGGATTTAGTCGTTTCTGGTATGACAATTTCCAAGTCAGGGTATTTTGACGAAAGTGAAATGTACGGTCAGTATTCATGAGATCTAATTGGTATGAAGGATGGTTAGTGGATATTTAGTTCTCAAGGGATGTTTAAGGAGTAGTCTAAGTTTTTAAGTAGTCTTTTTGAGTGTCTTGAATTCTTCGGTGAAACGAATGTAAACAACAACAACAAATCTACGATTCAGTATGGGTTGAAAAAACGTTGGGGTACTTGATATCAGGAGGTCCGAGGAGACAGGTACCCTTAAGGGTCCGTTCTTATGACCTCACTCAACGGTAAAGGAAGAGGTTCCCTAGACGGGTTGGGTCCCTGACTTAGGTGTAGAGGACGTAACCGTCCGTCTAAGAATGGTCAAATAATAATTTTGTGTTGAGTCCTTATCGGTTTACCCTCTCTATGTATCTGTTCCATGTCCCCTCCTCCCCGTGTTTCCAAAACGGGAGGTTGTAAAGGTACTCAAGTGGTTAGACCTTTAAGAGGGTTTGGAGCAACAAATATCCAAAAATACCTCAAAAGTGATGTACTTGTTGACTAATTTAGAGACCGGTCACCACTGTCTTGAGTTAAAAACCGGGGAGATGGAAGAACTTCAACCTCTTGGTTCCGACTCTCAAGATTAGGAGATTAGTGTATCTCTTCTATGAGAATGATATTACACTTCCTTTAGGGGTCCTAAAATCCTCGAGACACGGTCCTTGGGTCCCGTCTGTAGTTTCTGTATAAAATAAAACTAGTTTAATGGATTTAAGTGTGGAACGTTGTTTTTAATTCTTACACAGTATCCGAATTTGTATTTTGTATCATTGATTTTTTAAAGACCTTCTTTTGTGTCGTACTCTTTGAGAAGACACTGAGACTTCATCCTGTTCTAAAGAATCAAGTGTTTTGACTTTTTTTTTGTTTAACTCATTGACCTGTAGTTGACTTTTTAAACACAAGAAGTTTTGTTTGACAATTCTTTTTCTGTTCGGTTTCTCATCCTTTTTTATGAAATTTTTGTGCATAGTCGTTTTCCAGAATATAGTTGTTATATAATTTTTGAGACACTGAGTTATGTCAAAAATGATTTTGTACCCGTTTTCTGGATTTATGTGAAGAGGTTTTTTTGTGTATTTCCACTGTTTTTTCGTTCTCTTCTCCATGAGTTTTAGTAATAAGTAATCTCTTTGCTATAGATTTTGGTGTTAATGTGTGTTCACGTGTGGTTAATCATACAGATTTTAAGTTCTGACTATTATAGTTCACAACCGTTCCTACGTCTTCTGGACCTTCCGAGTATGTAACGACAGTCCTTACGTTTTACCGATCTTTTGTCATCGTTAAAGAATATTTTGTTTTACATATCAAAAATATTTGGGTTATTAAGGTGAGGAATCATAAATATTTACTCTTTACTTTTATACAAGTGTTTTACTAAGTATACACTGACAAGTACCTTCACCATAAAGATTTTCGGTTTTATGACCTTTTTGGGTTTACCGGTAATTGACGATTTGTCTATTTGTTAAGTATCATATAGATACGTTACCTGATGAGTTGTATATTTTACTTATGAGTCGTTATATTATTTTTAGTATGAGTTGTCATTTCACTTTGGTGACTTTCACTTTTAGTGGTATATAGTACCCACTCGGACTTTCGTAATACGATTCACTTCCTTCGGTGTGTGTTTTCCGGTGGATGTCTTTCTAGGGAAGACATTCTGTAAGATCTTCTCCTTTTTGATACCATTCTCATTGTTCAAGTCACAAAATTCCCCCAGTCTCATCCTCTTTCCCGACTGATGTTTGCGTGTATTCTTACTAAAAATTGTCGTGGTGGGTAGTCCTTCGACCGTGGTCGGGGTCCTGTTGGACTGGGACTTCGGTCGACGTCTCTTGGGTCGGGATTGGTTCTCACTAGACGTCGGAGATGTACTCCGTCTCGGACCGACAGTTGGACCGGTCTCCGGTCGTGGTGAATGGTCGTACCATCAATCGGGACGGTGTTGGTTTCCCAAGTGAGTCGGGTGAATCCCTCGTAGGGATCTCGTATATCGAAACCATTGGTCTCTCTCCACGTGACTACCTGGGATGTCCTGTGACGGATGTACTCCGATAAATAGGTTTTAACCCTTTACCTTGGTTAGATGGATTCACGAATCAGTGAGTCAGCATAGGTTGAGACGTTGGGATACCTGACATCGGACGGTGGACGGTAGTTGGATTATGTGTCTTTATTTTTAATCCCTTGACCTTTTTTACTCCATTGTTCCCTTATACAAAGTTTCTTTGTTTTGCGGTTTTTTTAATTCACTTGTCCATTTGTTTGAGAGACTATTTCTCAAGTTCTATTTCTAGTGTCAAGTCCTGAAGAAAGTTCCAAGTCACTTATTCTTAGACGGACCGTTACGTTCTCTGTACCCAAACTAGAGACCAGGTCCTTCTAGGGTGTACGGTGTCTCGTTGATTCGGGTACATTGTGTTGATGACTCGGACGTGAGATCTCGGGTGTTCGATAATTGATGACTCGGACGTGTGGTGTTGACGACTCAGGTACGAGACCTCGGACACTCGAAGTCGATGATTTGGACGTACCGATTTCGGGTACGGGACATTGATCTCTTCGGTGACCTTACTCTTCGGGTTCGTGGTGTCCTTTCTCGTCGGGGGCGAGCGGTATTGATCTCTTTTTGGACGTACATGGTTATTTCTGGGTGATACCGGTTTTCATTTTTTTACTTTTTTTTAAAAAATTCTTCTACAAGCTACTTGACTCCTCTCATGTACATTTCCTGAAATGACAGTAGCAAACGTCTACTGTACTATGAGATATATCTTTCAGGATTTCTGTGGTAGTTTTTTGATAATCTTGAGTAGTGAGTTCAATCATTTCAACGTCGCATGTTTTAATCATATGGCTTTAGACAAAGGAAAGATATTTGGTCGTTGTTTGATTGTCTTTGTCTTCAATTCCTTTATTAGGGTGCATATTAACGTCGTTTTTATAGATCTTTATTTAAATGGTTCCTCCATTTTCTAGATATGAGTCTTTTGACGTTCTCTGACTTCTGTTGTGGTTGTTTACCTTTCTATGTGACGTGAGTACCCAGACTTCTTATAACACTTTTACTAGTATGATGAGTTTCGTTAGAGATCTGAGTCTCGTTGGGGATAGTTCTATGGGTGTCGTAAACTTGGTCCTGTTCATTAAGATTTTGAGCATACCTTTGTGTTTTCTGGGGTTTATCGGTTTTGTTGGAACTCTTTTTATCTCAACCTCCATAATGTGTGAGACTAAAGTTTGATATAATATTTCAATGTCATTAGTTTTATTATACAATGGATGGGTTTTTTGTTTTTATAATTATCTAATTACCTTGTTTTGTCTGTCGTGTCTTTATTTGGGTATGAAATTACCCGTTTATTAGATGTTGTTTCCTCTTTTTTTATACGTTGTCCCCTTATGTACCACATTTCTTTTGATCTGTCGTTTACATTTTCTTAGTTTAACCCAATATAAGAGTGTGGTATATGTTTTTATTTGAGTTTTACTTAATTTCTGATTTATATTCTGGACTTTGGTTTTTAGATCCTCTTTTGAATTTGAGGTCCGTCATGCTAGAAGCTGTGACCAGAATCGTTATAAAAAAACCTATACAAAGGAGTCCATTGTCTTTGTTTTCTCTTATATTTGTTTAATATGATATAGTTTGATTTTTCGAAAACGTGCAACTACCTTTGATGGTTGTTTTGTTTACCTTTTGTGTAAACGTTTAATATAATAGACTATTCCCTAATTATAGGTTTTATTTGTTTTATGAGTATGTTGAGTCGTAGTTTTTGTTTATAAGACCAATTTTTTACCCGTCTCCTGGACTTGTCGGTAAAAAGGTTTCTTCCGTGTGTCTGTCCAGTTGAGTGATTAGTAATACTTTATATTTATTTTTAGTATTACTTTATAATGGAGGATAGACGGTCTTACCGATAAATTTTTTTCTTTTTGTTTATTGTTGACAACTACTCTTACACCTCTTTTCTCTTAGGAACACGTGACAACCACCCTTATGTTTAAGTGTGTTGGTGATACCTTTTGTCATACCCGTAAGGAGTATTTTGATTTTTGTCTTGAGAGCATACTGGGTCGTTAAAGGGAAGAACCCTAGCAAGGTTTCTTTTCTCACATCTTTAGTAGTAAGTATAAAAATTTATGTGTCTGAACATATAAAGAAGAAAGGTTTGTTTTTTGATTTTGTGATTAAGTTTTTCCATATACGTAGGTATACAAGTTACGTCGTAATAAATGTTAGCGGTCGTATTCCTTCGTTGGATTCACAGGTGTCTATCTACTTACCTATTTCTTTTACACCACATATATGTATACACCAGTCGTCTTATAACGAGTCGGTGTTTTTTCTTTTTTAAGAACGGTAAAGGTTCTTGCACCTACCTGTATCTCCCGTAATACGGTTCACTTTATTCAATCTGTTTGCTTCTGTTTATAAGATTCTAAAATGAATGTACATCTTAAATATTTTGTTTTGTTCAGTTGTTTGTATTGGTTTGTTTTAATTCAGTGTCTGTCTCTTGTTTGGTCACCGACGGTTTTCCCTGTCCCGTCCTTCTACTTACTTTATCTACTCCTTCTTATTCTCCATATTTGAAGCTAAATGCTTTCTAAACTCAGTATCCCTATTTTACATATCGTACCTCTTAAGTCAGTTATTATAAATCATTGACGTACCACTGTCTACCATTGATCTGAATAGTGTCACTAGTAAAACATTACATACCTTTCTTACTTAGTAATACAACACGTGGACCTGAATTGTGTCACTATGTTCAGTCAGTGTGAAGTTAATTTTCACTTTTTTCTTTCGAAATACAACATATAGTGTTGACAGGAGTACCAAATTTGTGGACAGTTTTGACTGTATACATGAATTTTGTCGATGTGAAATGACGTTCATTAAGGACACAGATATTGTGTCCAAAAAAATAAAGGTTTTTTCTTGGAATGTGCCTTAATTATGTTTAAATATAGTAAACTGTAATGAATAGTTTGAGAGATTCCCTGGTTGTAAATTTGATTGTTTATATTGTTGAACTCTAGGATTTGTTATGACTTATCTATTGAAGTAATTAGTCTCCTGAGGTGTATAGATTGACAGTACTGTAGATGTAGGTGAACTTGTTATATAGTGAGTTATTTCTTGTGACTGTTAAAATCACGGTTCAAAAATCAGTCTTGCATTAAATGATCTTGAGTTTTCGTCTTCGTTTTCATGGAAATGAAATTTTTTTTTTTTTGTATGATCATATTAAGTCACTTAGTGAGTTAAATCTCAAGATGTAGTTAATGGTTCTTGACAAATATTAGATAAAGTCCTTAAAGTTCTGTTTTTTTTTATAGGAGTCGGAGTCATTAAAGAGTATTTTAAAAAATATTTTTGTTATGTATGTATGAAACGATGGATCACAATCTTGTGATTTTCTTGTTCTTTTACTTGTCTACTCGTCCTAATTTGTAAATGTAGGTTATGTTATCGGATTAATTTTCCAGAAAGAGTACTAAACTAATGTTTATTACAATTTTAAAACTGAGTTTGTAACTTTGTCATTTTAATAAAGTCAAAAAAACCATACAGACAAAGACACGTACATTCTTTGTTCTATTTTAATGAGTCATGAAGTGTTACTTGAGATTGATAGTTTTACCATAAAGAGTCATAAGATTCTTTTTATATACGTTTAGTATTTGGGTCTTCGTTACAAGTTTAGGTATTCTTTCTTTTGCATTGTGACTAAGGGTTGGATCTCAGTACGGCACCTATTCCCTATCATAGACTTTCGTACACATTTTTTGTAAATATCAGTATTACCGATACTATATGTAAAAACACGTAAATCTAAAGTAACACCGATTAGTCTCTTTTAGGTAAATTGGTATAATGACATTGGTCTTACGGTAATATTGTAATGTGTATAAGAGTCAGTGGTATCCACTGAAATTCACGTACTTTAAAATTCTTGAATCTCTGGAGTATTGGGTTTTCTAATTTTAGTGACTAAATCATTTTTGGGACGGGGTCCTCAGTCTTCCTTAAGGTCGTTTCGGTGGTGGAAATTTGTCCGTGAATCCAAGTGTCCCCAAGATAATTTACTTTCGTAGACTTGACACTGTGTGCCAAAAATGTGAGACTTTAAAAAGGAGAGTTTGTGACGTTGTTAGTAAGTCTTTGAGTTGATTACAATACTAAAACCAATGGATTATGCCTTTTATGTGATTTATGTAAACGACAAAAAGTTTTAATAAAAGAAACACATATAAGTGAATTATGTTGAAGAATCATATGAATAATATCTTTCGACTTGATGTAGACATCTGTATCAACCGTGTCCACGTCAGTATTACCCTTATAGAGTAAGTTATTACCATCGATAGAGTATGTTGTCGGGAAGACTGATATGTCACCTTCACTCTTTATCTAAATTCCCTGATCTAGACTATCTGTCTCACGGACTACTTGATACGTGCCTCCAAGCACTGTAACGTGTCCTCTGTCCCTAGTTCTGGTAGGGGTGTCCCTTTTCTTTACGTTTTTGCATTTTACCGACAGACTCCTCCGGAATGTTTATCGACACTCTTCTTCTCTTCGTTTTTCCTTTCTATAAGGGTAGACTTACGTCTCAAGGTTTCTTATCGTTTCTCTCTATTTTTTCGAAAGGAGTCACTTGTTACGTTTCTTTATCTCCTTTTGTTGTTTTACCCTTTCTGATCTCTAGAGAAGTTCTTTTGGTCTCTACTATGGTTCCCTTGTAAAGTACGTTTTTACCATAGCTATTTCCTGTCTTTACCATCTCTGGATTGTTTTCTTCTTCTATAATTCTTCACCGTTCTTATGTGTCTTCTTGACATGTTTTTTCTAGAAGTGCTGGGTCTATTAGTGCCACCACACTAGTGAGTTGATCTCGGTCTGTAGGACCTTACACTTCAGTTCACCCGGAATCTTTCGTAGTGATCCTTGTTTCGATGACCTCCACTACCTTAAGGTCAACTCGATAAAGTTTAGGACTTTCTACTACGACACTTTCACGACGTGAGTTATACGATCGTTTAAACCTTTTGAGTCGTCACCGGTGTCCTGACCTTTTCCAGTCAAAAGTAAGGTTAGGGTTTCTTTCCGTTACGGTTTCTTACGAGTTTGATGGTATGTTAATGTGAGTGGAGTGTGCGATCATTACGAGTTTTAAGAGGTTCCGTCCGAAGTCGTTATGCACTTGACACTTGAAGGTCTACAGGTTGGACCAAAATCTTTTCTGTCTCCTTGGTCTCTAGTTTGACGGTTGTAGACGACCTAGTAGCTTTTTCGTTCTCTCAAAGTCTTTGTGTAGATAAAGACGAAATAACTGATACGGTTTCGGAAACTGACACACCTAGTGTTAGTTTTAAGACCTTCTCTTAACCTCAACCTTTTATCACTTTCTCTACCCTTATGGTCTGGTGGACTGGACGGAGAACTCTTTAAACATACGTCCAGTCCTTCGTTGTCAATCATGACCTGTACCTTGTTGTCTGACCAAGGTTTATCGTTTTCCTCATGTAGTTCCGACATATAACAGTGGGACGAATAAATTGAAGATACGTCTCATGTAGTACTCTTTGCGACCCGACCTTCTTTGTGTTCGACCTTAGTTCTGACGGCCCTCTTTATAGTTATTGGAGTCTATACGTCTACTGTTGTGGGAATACCGTCTTTCACCTCTCCTTGATTTTTCGGAGAACTGCTTTCACTTTGTCCTCTCATCTTTTTCAACCGAATTTCGAGTTGTAAGTCTTTTACTTCTAGTACCGTAGGCCAGGGTAGTGCAGTACCGTTTATCTGCCCCTTTGTCACCCTTGTCCCCGACTGAAATTAAAAGACCCGAGGTTTTAGTGACGTCTACCACTGACGTCGGTACTTCAATTTGCTGTGAATGAGGAACCTTCCTTTCAATACTGGTTGGATCTGTCGTATAATTTTTCGTCTCTGTAATGAAACAGTTGTTTCCAGTCAGATCGGTTCCGATAACAAAAAGGTCATCAATACATACCTACACTCTCAACCTGATATTTCTTTCGACTCACGGCTTCTTAACTACGAAAACTTGACACCACAACCTCTTCTGAGAACTCTTGGGGAACCTGACGTTCCTCCAGGTTGGTCGGGTAGGATTTCGTCTAATCAGGACCCACAAGTAACCTTCCTGACTACAACTTCGACTTTGAGATTATGAAACCGGTGGAGTACGCTTCTCCACTGAGTAACCTTTTCTGGGACTAAGACCCTTTCTGACTCCTGTCCTCCTTTTCCCCTGCTGTGTCCTACTCTACCGACCTACCGTAGTGACTGAGCTACGTATACTCAAACCCACTTGAGACCCTCAACCACTACCTGTCCCTCCAAGGGCACGACGTCAAGTGCCCCACCGTTCTCAGCCTGTGCTGACTCGTTGACTTCACTTGACTTGGCTTGTCTAAATTTATTTTTCAGTCTTTAGTTAGTCGCGTTGGAGGTCGTGTACACCCCTAGTGAAATATATATATATATATATATATATATATATATATATATATATTTGAAAAAATAAAATATAACCCCATATCGGTTAATCGTTTCAACACCATCAAAGTCCACTTGTTGGTTCCCTGAGTCGGTATGTATATATACATAGGTTAGAGGGGGTTTGACGGTCTTAGTGAAATTATTACGAATTAATGGACAAGGAGATCATATAATCTTTTTCCTATGTCTTTTTTCTTGGTTTCCGTCCTCGGTCTCGATGACAGCCACTTATGCTCTCATCAGACTCTGTTAAAGTCTCTTTAACGAGTGTTGGGTTATTGGAAACTTTTTTTGTTAGTCACTTAATGTGTTGTGTGAAATTTCCGATTAACCACCACCACCACCAAATCAGCCACTCAGTACAGACTGAGAACGCTGGGGTGCCTGACACTGGACAGTCCGAGGAGACAGGTGCCCTAAGAGGTTCGTTCTTAGGACCTCACCCAACGGTAAATGAAGAGGTTTTCCGACTAATTTAAGTCGTTCATGTACCACTCAGAGATGATATACGACACTACACTCTTATATATTCTTCTAAAAGTTCCCTCTTTTTCTCTTCAATGATAGAAGTTCTTTAAACTTCGTTCTAGTGAAGTATTCGAAATTCAAAGACCTTTACTTGTTCTACGGTGATCTTGTGTCTACATGTCTCTTCTCTTTGGAAACACCCCCGTCTTTCCCTTCTGCATTTATTTTACTCATTGAAATCCCTTACCCCTCGATTCTCTTACTGGTTATTTACTCATGTGATAAACACTCCTGAAAAGAAAACTTATACTGATGAAGTCTTATTTTCAATTGTGAGATTAATACACTTTCCGACATAAGAAGTTGTTCTTACTTATTTACGACGAGGACGACGATTCAACGAAGTCAGCATAGGTTGAGACACGCTGGAGTATCTACCGTCGGGGGGGTCCGAGACGGTAGGGACCCTAAGAGGTCCGTCCTTGTGACCTCACCCAACGGTAAAGGAAGAGGTTATGCACTTTTACTTTTCATTTTCACTTCCGCGAGTCAGTACAGACTGAGAGTCGCAAAACGTATAATACTTTTGTTAAAATTATTTACAATCAGGAATATTTTTGATACTTGTCGATGTTATATAACTGACGACGTGACACACAATACATGTGACAGTGTAGTTCGGAGACTGTTGTGGTCCTCCTATCGTAATGAGTTCGACCTGTGTGCATCTTCGTCGTCTTTGAACTGACGTTTAGCAGGAGTGGGTCCGTCACCTAGTCAGTTGAGAGAGATTAATGGTTTGACTTCGATTTTGATTAGGAAAATATATACCATGTAATATAGTTTTTGATATTATATTAAGTAAATGTGACTTACAAGAATTTATGGTATTTTAAAATGTCGTAAAATTCCACCTTCGATGTCTCAATCTTCGAACTTTTTAGATTATTACTGTTTGATTTCTTATAGCCGGATTTCGTTCTGTGAAGAATTTTTGTTAGACAAATTTTTACGAGGGGGTACAAGGGTCCTGACGAGACCCTCATGAGGTTTACGAGGTTTCATGAACTTACTTATTTTATGATGTACAACAAGGGAGTTTAGAAACTTATTAGAGTTCATCTAATAGGGTAAATATGCAAATGACCTTCTTTAAAAAAAGTGGGGAGTTGAAGATGGAAGTAAATGAATAATTATTTTATGTTATTATGACATATAATAGTCGTAAATAAATAGAATTAGTAGATGTAAAAACTGATCAACTTTGTCTAAGTAAGTTAGAGTACTGAATCTTTATGAATGTTTATACCTTTTACGTTCCGTTGAATTAGAAACCGGAAACCATTGTGTCGTGTTTGTCTTTTTTTATTTTTGTGAAGTGACGACATCTGTGGCTAAATTTTATTGTTAAACACCTGTGTATAAACTCACCCGTGATGATGTTTGTGTTTGGAGGCTTCGAATACAGATGTAGATTGCAAAATGTGAACCCATCAATGATGATCAGTCAACTTCATGAAAAATTCATTGAATATTTGTGTCTCGTGTAACAAAACTCATCCTCTGTGTTAAAAAGGAACGGTCGAGTAGAAAGTATTTCTAGTAAGTTCATGGTGTTTGTTTATAAGATTAACGAGTTTGATGAAAAAGTTGAAGGTTTTGTTGAAGAGGTGTACGACGTTTCTAAAGAAAGCCTCTTTTGTAAAAAAAAAAGAACATTGTTGTCATCTTTTTGTTTCTCCTTAACAACCATTACTTTAAGTTTGGTGTCTTGTGAAATATTACCTTTTATCCGATGATGATTCCTTTGTAATCTGATCAAAATTTTTAAATTAGAAAAATGTATGGTCGTGTCTTATAGGGTCCCTGAAGTGAAGACTGATAATACCAGGCATGAAAGAATAGTCTAAAATTTCGTAGGTGTCGAAAACTTTCGATTTGTCTTTGTCCCTTCTATTCATCCTTTTCTCCTTTTTAGTAAAAGTCCAACCACAGTTGTGACATGGTATTAGATTTGTTTATTAAATTAGAAATGTGAGTGGTAAAAATATTCCAAAAATGAGTTACTTAAAAACCGTATCCGAGACAAATAAGGTTCGTGGTGTTAAGGATCAATTCCCCCTTTGTTTTTTCGTAAACTCAATCATTCCATAAGTCCCTTGTCAAGTCAAGTCAAGTCAGCGAGTCATCACAGACTGAGAAACGTTGGGGTACTTGGCGTCGTGTGGTCCGGAGGGACAGGTAGTGGTTGAGGGTCTCAGGTGGGTTTGAGTACAAGTAACTCAGTCACTATGGTACGTTGGTAGAGTAGTAGACAGTAGGGGAAGAGGAGGACGGGAGTTAGAAAGGGTCGTAGTCCCAGAAAAGGTTACTCAATCGAGAAATGTAGTCCACCGGTTTTATGACCTCAAAGTCGAAGTCGTAGTCAGAAAGGTTAAGTCCCATGTCTAAGGGTATATACGTGTCGATCAATTGAACCCTGAAACCTTAGATGGTGGAGAGACTCCAAGTGAAGTTCTCGAAATAGGATTAAAAGTACAAATGGTAGGAAAAGCTCGTATAAAAACTTTTTACACCATATGTATAAATATTTTAGTTAGAGTATGCATTGTAAGTGGTGAAAATAGGTCGGAAAATCTCTTGAAACATTGTCGTACAGGGGAAGTTAAAGAGAGAAATGCGTTGTGGTTCCATTATACGGTGTAAAATGTTAAAATGGGTAAAATTTAAAATGTATCGAATTAGTCTGATTTCTCATCCTTCCGGTGTAAATGACTATTTTTAAGATTTAATACCTTATGATAAATTTTATATCAAAATAATAGGAGTCCTATGTATCTTCATGTGTTATCGATTGTTGAAGAACAGTGTCCGTTCGTAATACCCTAGTCGAAAAAAAACGATCACACACACACACACACACACATAGTCAGTGAGTCAGTACAGGCTGAGATACGTTGGGGCGTTTAGCATCGGGTGGTCCGAGGTGACAGGTACCTTAAGAGGTCCGTTCTTATCCAAGGGTAAGGAAAGAGGTCCCATAGAACGACTGGGTCCCTAGTTTGGGGACCCAGAGGACGTAACGTCCGTCCGAGAAATGGTAGATCAAGAGTTATAAATGTAGGGTCCAAAGACAGGACTGGGACAGGGTACATGAATTGGGCTTCAGAGAATGTAAATCTTAAAAGTTCATGTAAACAGGATTTTAATGTCCTTAAAGTTATTTGACAAAATGTACCATGGGTAGTTTATTCTTTTGCTTTACATACAATTCAGATTGATGTAAGTGACGTAAAAGTTCATAATAATGACCATTTTCTTGAAGACAGACTGAACCATAGTTACTCTTGACTTAGAATGTTATATGAGACAGTGGTGTGACAAGGTGTAGGGTTATCTCCTAATAAAATTCAGTTTTTGTTTATTCATTTTACCTCGAGTAGACATTTTGATGGTGAAAACGAGTCATAGTTTAAATAGAACCATATAAATGGGGAAAAGTTAAGTCCGACAAAGGAGTCAGAGAATAGTATCTGTTATTCAGACCAGATAAATAGGGGAATATGGTAGACCAAAAACAGAGATAAATGAAACATCTTACCAAAGATCAAAAGAATGAAGAGAATTTAAGATTGAGAAAATATAAAATTACTAGTGTCGTCTTTTTAATATATGACTGTACAATAAGACGGTATTTGATGATGAAAACAAAAGTAATGATATAAATTCCTAAAAAAATTTTTTAATGTAAACAGTCGACGAATGTAATAGATATGTGAAGTAAAGTCCAGTCATTCCGCTGGAGTTATTTATGTAATAACTCTTAGTAACCAGTGTAATAAGACTTATAATATTTAGAAACTGTTATATACCCCTTTATAGTAATATATAGTCTAAAGTGGGTTAGTATCCTTGGTTTCAATTTAGTCAAATTACTAGTAAACAGTAAACAAAAGACTTGACTGACAAGAATGACAAACGGATAGAATAATCTCAACAGTAAACGTAAAGTTTATTATTTAAAAATCTAATGTCTATAATTAAGTAATAAATATCTTGTCTAGAAAAGGGATAGTAAGTGAAAATTTTTAGTTGAACAAATACCGTAAAAAAACGTGGTTTCAAAATTGAAAAATATATAATAACGGAAACGTTGAAAACTGAATCATAGAAGGAATCTTTCTCAAATGTTACTTTTGTGTACAAGTGTGTTTGTGTGGTCTTACTAGTCTCGTCGTAATAAGTTTTATAAGTTTTGGACCTTTGTTGGGTTTATAGGTAGTCAACTACTCGCCTATTTGTTTTATATTGTTTAGGTACATCACATTATAAATCGTTCTTTTTTTTTTTTTCGTAGTAGTTATGTACTCGTTGTACCTACTTGGAACTTTTGTACGACTCACTTTCTCCGGTCACTGTTCACTCGTGTATGACACATTAAGGTAAATATACTTTACGACTCTCATCCGTTTAGTCTTCCCTGTTTTTTCCATCTAATCACTAACGGATCCCGACGACCTCTACCTCTCTAGTGCGTCACTGTCGATTTTTCACAACAAAGAAAAATCCCGTTACTTTACAAGTTACGGACTACCACCACTATCTACGTGTAGAGATATTTACATGATCTTCGGTGCTTTGACACATAAAATTTGTCCTCTTGAAATTCCATATACTTAACATAGCGTTATTTCGATAAGAAATTTTTTACCGTTATAAATGAAGCTGGATCTTTATTTCGGTTTAATCTCCTTTCTTGTTCCCGTTTTTTCTTCCTTGTGTACACACCACCTCGCACTTTCCCCTGGTTGGAAATAGGAGGTACCGTTTTTCAGTCATCTGTCTACTATGGATTTGCACTTTTAAGGTCTTCACCTTTATATACATACAATAAAGTTTACTCTGCTATACACGGGTTTTGTTAGTCAGTTTCCCAAAATTTATTGACAAGGACCTTATACCCTTTACCCCACCTCCTTTCCTGACAATCAAGAGTTTTGTTTGGTATAATTTATGACAAGTATATGATTGAGATATCCATTAATTCTTTTTCATTTTGATTTGTTTAAGTTTGTTTTGTTTCCTAAGAGATGGGGTTACTTATTTTGTTAGGAGACTATGACAGAGGAATGTAACTGGTGAAAGTAAAGACGACGAGAGTTGAGGTGTCCTCAGAATAAAAGAGATTAT
This sequence comes from Capra ibex, assembly GCA_006410555.1. Classification (NCBI taxonomy): domain Eukaryota; kingdom Metazoa; phylum Chordata; class Mammalia; order Artiodactyla; family Bovidae; genus Capra; species Capra ibex. The sequence goes on along the minus strand of SJYO01046538.1, from coordinate 60,912,351 downwards.
ACGTGTTTGTAAAAACCGACCTTGGTGAATGTTTTGTCAGGTAATAAAAGGAAGACTAAAATTTTTAGTCTGTTGACATGAGATTTATTGATATTTTTAGTGAGATATAGTCAGTGTAAAAGATTAATGTATGACTCTCATACACCTTTCACGTTAAAAAAATCACGATAAAATGTATTTGAAAAAGACCGTTTAAATACTTTATAATTATCTGAATGTACCAAGAGAAGTTATAAGATTCAGTTATGAGTTAGAACAAGTTTTTATGATTGTCAATACAAAAGATAAGGTTACACTTAAAGAGTGAAGGAAGACGACAAAGTGAAATCGATCCTGAAGATCAGGTTATATTATGATCATTTTTATTATTCAAGGAAATAAAACAGTTATGCAAATCACTTTTACGAAGACTCGTAAAGTGGCAAATCATTTTACAAACGATACGTAAAGATTATCGAAAAAAAGTTTAACCCCTTTAAAAAGATACAAGTTTGAATGTAAAATTTTTCCAGTGAGTCCGGTGTCACATCTTTTGTCTAATCTTCCTTCGGTTCTTATATGATCTGGTTATAGGGAATACTTATGTCTACATTTTTTTTAGGAGTTGTTTTATGATCGTTCAGTTTAAATCGTCAGTACTGGTTCTCCCTAAATAGGGTCCTTACCTTCCCATCAAGTCGTGTTTTTAACTCCTTTATGTGGTGTGATTGTTTTAATTTCTTTTATAAAATTTTGATATACTAGTGGAGTTGACTACGTTTTCTTTGCGATCTGTTTTAGGTTGTACGAAATTTACTAAAATTTCTTTAATATTGAATTTTTGGAGTTGTTTGATCATTGTCTTCCTTTAAAGGAATTGGATTATTTCCTGTAAATAATTTTTTTTTTTTTTTTGTGAATGTTAATTGTAGTATAAATTACAATTTTCCGAATTTCAGAAGAGAGACTCTATTTTTTTAATCTATTCCTACAAGTAAAAGTAGTGAAATAAATAAATTATGGCATTATCTTTAAGATCGGTCCCATTCATCCGTTCTTTTTCTTTATTTTCGTTAAGTCTATCCCTTTTTTCACTTTCACTTTCAACGAGTGAGTACAGGCTGAGAAACACTGGGGCATATGATATGTCAGGTGTCTTATGAGATCCGGTCTTGTGAACTCATCCATTGGAAAGGGAAGAGACCCCCTAGACGGGTTGACTTGGGTCCAGAGGACGTAACGTCCGCCTAAGAAATGGTCGACTCGGTGTTCCCTTCAGGTTCTTATGACCTCGTCCATCGGATAGGGAAGAGTCGTCTAGAAGGGTTGGGTCCTTTAGTTTGGTCCCAGAGAACGTGACGTCCGTCTAAGAAATGGTTGACTCGATACTCCTTTTCTTTCTTCAGATAAAGGTAAGTGTTTATTATACCAGAATGTGTGTCTTTTAGGGTATTCACTTGAGTCTTTTCGACGTATTATATTATAGTTATATGTTTTTAGTCAATATAAAGATATGTGATAGTTACTTGTGAGGTTTTTACTTTAATTCTTTTGTTAAACATTGTCGTAGTTTTTATATATATATGTATTAATGAATCCTTATTTGAATTGGTTGTTTAAAGTGACTTTTGATGTTTTGTGTGACTTTCTCTAGATTCATTATTTCTTTCTGGAGTCATTATTTTGACTTACTAGTTAAACAAAAGTTGTTCCTATGGTTCTGGTAGGTTACCACGTGCTGAAAAGTTGTTTATCCCCACCTGTTAATCTATAAGTGGGTGTTTTCTTACCTCAACCCGGGAAATGAGTGTCGTATATGTTTTAATAGAGTTTTAGATAGATTCTGGATTTTGACATTGTGAGAATCTTCCTTTGTTTTCATATTTAGAAGTGTTTGGACTAAGTCCGTTGTGACTGAATTTATACTGTTGTTTTCGTGTTCGTTACTTTCTTTTTTTGTCTATTTGGTCTGAAGTAGTTTGAATGGTTTCTTCACTTTTTTGGGTGTTTGTCTTTTATAAACGTTTATTATGTAGACTATACCCCGATTATAACTTTATATTTCTTAACCATGATGAGTGTTGTTTTTCTGTTGAGTTGACTTTTTGTCCGTTTCCTCAACTTATTTATAAAAAGGTTTCTTCTATATTATTTAATTTACTTTGAGTAAACATAGTAAGGAAAAATAAAAGGTATATATTCCCTACAGTATACTATGAAGAGAGAGAGACTGAATGAAGTGAGCCACTAGTTGTGGCTCACCAGTTGTGGCTTTAGTCTAACTAGTATAAGAAACGTCGGTTTCTACCTCTTCGAGATATATCAGTCGTTTTTGTTCTGGTCCTCGACTGACCGAGTCTAGTACTTGAGGAATAACGGTTTAAATCTGAATTTAACTTCTTTCATCCCTTTTGATGATCTGGTAAGTCTATACTGGATTTAGTTTAGGGAATACTAATATGTCACCTTCGCTCTTTTCCTAAATTCCCTGACCTAGACAATCTGTCTCACGGACTACTTGATACCTGTTCCAAACACTGTGACAAGTCCTCTGTCCCTAGTTCTGGTAGGGGTTCTTTATCTTTACGTTTTTTCGTTTTACCGAAAGACTCCTCCGGAATGTTTATCGACACTTTTCTTTTCGTCGTTTTTCGTTTCCTCTTTTCCTTTCTATAAGGGTAGACTTACGTCTCAAGGTTTCTTATCGTTCCTCTCTATTCTTTCGGAAGGAATCGTTAGTTACGTTTCTTTAACTCCTTTTGTTATCTTACCCTTTCTGATCTCTAGAGAAGTTCTTTTAATCTCTATCGTACCCTTGTAAAGTACGTTTCTACCCGAGGTATTTCCTGTCTTTACCATCCCTGAATTGTCTTCGTCTTCTGTAATTCTCCACCGTTCTTATGTGTCTTCTTGACATGTTTTTTCTAGAAGTGCTGGGTCTATTAGTGTGACCACACTAGTGAGTGGCTCTCGGTCTGTAGGACCTTACACTTTAGTTCACCCGGAATCCTTCGTAGTGATACTTGCTTCGATGGCCTCCATTACCTTAAGGTCAATTCAATAAAGTTTAGGATTTTCTACTACGACATTTTCACGACGTGAGTTATACGGTCGTTTAAACCTTTTGAGTCGTCACCGGTATCCTGACCTTTTCCAGTCAAAAGTAAGGTTAGGGTTTCTTTCGGTTACGGTTTCTTACGAGTTTGATGCCGTGTTGACGAGAGTAGACTGTACGATCATTTTATTACGAGTTTTAAGAGGTTCGGTCCGAAGTCATTATGCACTTGACACTTGAAGGTCTACAAGTTCGACCAAAATCTTTTCCGTCTCCTTGGTCTCTAGTTTAACAGTTGTAGACGACCTAGTAGTTTTTTCGTTCTCTCAAGCTCTTTTTGTGGATAAAGACAAAATGACTGATGCGGTTTCGGAAACTGACACACCTAGTGTTATTTGACACCTTTTAAGACGTTCTCTACCCTTCTGGTCTGGTGGACTGGACGGAGAACTCTTTAGACATACGTCCGGTCCTTCGTTGTCAATCTTGACCTGTACCTTGTCTGACCAAGGTTTATCCTTTTCCTCAGGTAGTTCCGACATATAACAGTGGGACGAATAAATTGAAGATACGTCTCGTGTAGTACTCTTTGCGACCTGACCTTCTTTGTGTTCGACCTTAGTTCTAACGACCCTCTTTATAGTTATTGGAGTCTATACGTCTACTGTAGTGGGAATCCCGTCTTTCACTTCCCCTTGATTTGTCGGAGAACTACTTTCATTTTCTCCTCTCACTTTTTCAACCGAATTTCGAGTTGTAAGTCTTTTGTTTCTAGTACCGTAGACCAGGGTAGTGAAGTACCCTTTATCTACCTCTTTGTCACCTTTGTTACAGTCTGAAATAAACCGCCCCGAGGTTTTAGTGACGTATACCACTAACGTCGGTACTTTAATTTTCTACGAATGAGGAACCTTCTTTTCAATACTGGTTGGATCTATCGTATAAGTTTTCGTCTTTGTAATGAAACGGCTGATTCCAGATAGATCAGTTCCGATACCAAAAAGGTCACCAATACATATCTACACGGTCAACCTGACACTTCTTCCGACTCGCGGCTTCTTAACTACCAAAACTTGACACTACAACCTCTTCTGAGAACTCTCAGGGAACCTGACGTTCCTCTAGGTTGGTCAGGTAAGACTTCCTCTAGTCGGGACCCTAAGGAAACCTTCCTTACTACGATTTCGACTTTGAGGTCATGAAACCGGTGGAGTACGTTTCTGCTGAGTAACCTTTTCTGAAACTACGACCCTCCCTAACCCCCGTCCTCTTCTTCCCCTACTGGCTCCTACTCTACCGACCTACCGTAGTGCCTGAGCTGCCTGCACTCAGACTCACTTGAGGCTCTCAACCACAACCTGTCCCTCCGGACCGCACGACGTTAAGTACCCCAGCGTCTCAGCCTGTGCTGACTCGCTGACTTGACTTGACTTGACTTGACTTGGTCATTCTACCGAAATTAAAAAAATTCTTTCTTTGTTCATAACTGTTCCTACACCTCTTTATTCTTGAGAGTATATGTGAGAGTATGTCAGACCGTCAGAGAGGTTTGTGGTTTGTATTACAATGGTGCACTGGGTTTTTGTATGTAAGTTTGTTTATTGACAAGTGTTTTTTCCAGTATAGGTAAGTTCCTTTATCATAAGTCGGTATTTTTGTTTACTTTACGACTATGTACGACATATTATCTGCTTGACCCTTTTGTAATTCGACTTTCTTGAGTCTGTATTTAGTGTATACCATACTAAGATGAAGAGACTTCATGGACCATATCTGTTTGAGGTATTTCTGTCTTTCCTCTAATCACCCAAAACCTTTGGAACCCCTCTTACCCTATTCCTCCTTCACTGATTCTTCGTACCGAAACAAAACTTTCGTTAAACTTTCCTAAATTCTGTCACCACTACCGACATTTGTACCTTATTGGATTTTTGGGAACTTTTCAATTTTACCAATTAAAAGATAATACACTTAAAGTAGATGTGTCTGGTTTTTTTTATTATTATTATTAATGTCATCCCCTATGATTTGTTCTACGACGACGTCTCTAGGTCCACTCTCTAGTGTGTCCGACACCTCGTTTCTACCTTTCGTCTGACGAAGATTTCTATATGACTTCCATCTTGGTTGTATTTATAATAGTTATTGTAATGTTTGACAAATATAAGTTAGAGATCTATTTCGTGGTCCAGTTAGAGATCTATTTCGTGACCTATTCTCTTGTTCTACGTTGATAGTTTTCGAGACTACTATATTTGATTCCAATGTTTAGTGTCTTTAACATGTCAATCTTCTAATTTCTACATCTGGTCGTTTGTCAAAGACTGGAATGTGGTTTTTTTCAAGTCTATGACAGATATATGTATTAATACATCCATTGTGTTTAGTCTTCACTTATTTTAATAGTAAGTGTTGTTCCTGAGTTTTATATTTGAGAAATGAAAACTATTTTCTCAAACTTTCATTTCTCCGTCGTGGGAGGGTACCACGAAAAAAACAACAACAACAATTTGGTTACTCGTGTATAACGATGAAATCTTAAAACATTTGGAGTTATTAAATTGATAAACATTATTGTTTAGTGTACATTATAAGTTTCATGACTTTTGATCTCTTGTCTTATGAAAACTATTTGGTATATATTAAGTCCGAGGAATTTTATGATATTTTCATCACTTTTGAAATTGTGATTTTTATATTACTTGATTGGGTCTTAGAAAGTGAACTTATGTTTCTCTTATACGTCGTTAAAAATATTATAGGTTTAAAATCTTTGTAATCTTTTAGTAATTGTTTACTACTAATATTTGGATTTTTTACGTTCAGTTTATTTTTTGATGACGTTTGTTTTCGTATAAATAAACTTTGTGTACTTTAATTATGTAGGTCTTTGTTATCGGAAACATATTTCTCTTTATCTCTTTGTCGCCCTCTTTCCTTTGGTGAATCTTCTATGTAACTTTGTTTAATAAAGTAAAAATACTTGGTCTGTCCTCCGTTCCACTGGACCCTTTGTGTATTGTATTTACACGTTCGGGATACCTATCCGTGAAAAATTTGACTTCTTCTTAATTCGTTTACCTTTGTACAAAAATATAACTTTTTTTGTAATACGTTTATATGATTAAAATTTAAATTGTGTTACGGATATTTTTATGATTATTCGGAAAAGGACTTTAATATGTACCTGTAAGGTTTTGAGAACATCTTTTTATTGGTACGTCCTTTTCCTTACTTTTGTTTCCTTTTTTTGTTTTTCTCATTTCTGCTTCCTCACTCGTGGACCGGGAGGGCTTTGTGTTGTGTCGAAATTAGTATTTTATTACCTATTGTGTAGATGTCTCTAGTATCTTGTCTTGTCTTTCTGTCATACCTTTAAGTCGAACACTATTTTTATGGGAAGTTTTGTCACCTCATTTCTACTAATTCGTCACAACCCTGTTGACATATGGTTGAACCCTTTTCTATTTCGTAGACATAGAGTGACGGTACTATTAAGGAAATAAAAATGGAACCACCAAAGTTTTTTACCACTAAAAGATAGTAACGATGGTAAAAAGCTATTTTTATACAAGAAGGGATGGTGTGATAAAGCACATTAGAGATACCAAAGTAGCTAAGAAATAAGTTCCACGATATATTAGATAATATATGACAAGGTAATTAGGTAATTACAAGTTTAATGGGTCTATACATACGAGTCACTCTCGGGACATTCCGACACGGGACGGTACTAGGAAAATGATAAACTTGTGAAGGAACGAAGGATCGGGTGTTTCTATAAGGTCTGAGTGGAAAGTGAAAGGGACGAGGTCTGGACTTTAGTCTGTAAAGAGGTTTCTCAGGACTGAAGAAAGTTACCCCCTTATCAGAAATCTTTGGTTTTAGACCTATAGTCTATACAAATACCGATAGTACTATAGTAAAGTAAATCTGTTAAAATCACCAGTCTTTTTCTTTATTTACATTTATACATATGTATGTTATATGAATACCAAAAATATTCAAACAGGACCATTCACTTTCACTTTCACTTCAGTGAGTCATCACAGGTTGAGAGACGTTGGGGCACCTGACATCGGATGGTCCGAAGAGGCAGGTACCCTAAGAGGTCCGTTCTTATGACCTCACCCAATGGTAAAAGAAGGGGTCCCCTTAGAAGGGCTAGGTCCCTAGCTTGGGTCCAGAGGGCGTAACCTCCGTCTACGAAATTGGAGTATGTATGTTATGTGAATACTAAAAATATTCAAACAGGACCATTGAGATTAAGTTTGGGTTACGCTGTTCAAAGAAGGAGTGAAGGGGGGTAGGGTATAAACATGGAAGAGAGAGGAAGAGAAAAGTAGTATTACTTTTCAGATGAAGGGTTCTGGTTGTCCAAAAGTAAACGAGATAAGATGTTATTTTCCTTTTGTTTAAGTCTTGATAATTCGGGTTGGTGACGATTGTTGTCTGATAATTTATTTACAGTTACAAGAAAGACTGAATGTTGACTGACTATTGTTGAATAAGGTTTGTTATTATGTTATTACATACACCACTAACATCGAATGTCTTTTCACATTTCTTACTGTCGTTACCATACCTTCCTTTCTTTGCCCTTATACGTAAATATGGAAATGGTCATACTTCAGTATATCACAATAATTTTCATCTACATCTAATCAACATTTATACATGACGTTTATTGTACCGTTGGTTATTTTAGAGATTTTTTCCCATTGACTATTCGATTTTCTCCCTTCTTTTAACCGTCTTTTAATCACTTTCAGTTTTTTACTTTCTTTTTTTGTTCCCGTTACTTATCTTTTGTCAATATTTATGTATTATTAGGGTTGATAAAGTTATTATTTAAATTCATACGTACCAGATTTTATGTGATTGATTTTCTGTCTATGACAGTCTCACCAAATTTTGTTATGGGTTGGTATACTGTATATGTTCTTTAGGTGAAATTTATATTTCTGTGTGTGACTAAATTTTTTAGTTTTCTACTTCTTTCTATTAGTCACGATTGTGATTTTTTCCCGGAGGGTCCACCGAGTCACCATTTCTTTAGTGGACGGTTACGTCCTCAGAACTCAAGTTAGGGTCCTTCTAGTCGTCTTCCTTTGTCGTTACGTTAATTCATAGGAATGGACCTTTTTAGGGTGTCTGTCTCCTCGGACCCCCCGATGTCAGGTACCCCAGTGTTTTCAGTCTGTGTTGAATCGTTGATTTGTTGTTGTCGTGATTATTTTGGACCTCACCATTATAATTAAAGTCTCTTTCGTCTAGAGTCTTGTTTCTTATCAGACTCATTCTTTTCCCCCATTACAACCTCCCCAGTGAAGAGGTTGTATTATTGGGTACACATAAGTGGTTTGTTATCTCGAATTTAAACGTACTAAATTTTTGACTGTCTTAGTGTTCCTCTTTATTTGCTGAAGTAGTAATGTCGACGTTTAAAGTTGAGCGGAGATAGTGATTATCTAGGTCGTCCGTCTTTTAGTCAATTGCCATATCGACTTGACTTATGGTTGGTTTTTTAATTGATTTAGGTTAACTTATGATATAGATTGACTTATATCTTATGCCGTAGGTTATTGTCGTCTGATGAGTTAGAAGGGTTCCAGTATACCTATAAGTGGTACTGTCTGGTATGAAACCCGTTTTTTGTGTGGTAATGTTTAAATTTTATCTTTAGTATGACTTCATGTGAGGATCTATTGTTACCTTTATTTGAGGTCCTTAGTCATTGTCTTTCTGTCGACCTTTTGAAGTTTTATGAACCTCTAATTTATTCCATGAAGATTCATTTTATATTTATTTTCTTCTTTAGATCTCTCTTTAAATTTTATAAAGATTGATTTACTTTGACTTTTATGTTGAATGGTTTTATACACACACAGGGGGGTTGGGGAATCCTTCGTAGTGATACTTGTTTCGATGACCTCCACTACTTTAAGGTCAACTCGATAAAGTTTAGGATTTTCTGCTACGACACTTTTACGACGTGAGTTATACGGTCGTTTAAACTTTTAAAGTCGTCACCGGTGCCCAGACCTTTTCCAGTCAAAAGTAAGGTTAGGGTTTCTTTCCGTTACGGTTTCTTACGAGTTTGATGGTGTGTTACGCGAGTAGAGTGTGCGATCATTTCATTACGAGTTTTAAGAGGTTCGGTCCGAAGTCGTTATGCACTTGGCACTTGAAGGTCTACAAGTTCGACCAAAATCTTTTCCGTCTCCTTAGTCTCTAGTTTAACGGTTGTAGGCGATCTAGTACCTTTTTCGTTCTCTCAAGGTCTTTTTGTGGATAAAGACGAAATAACTGATACGGTTTCGGAAACTGACACACCTAGTGTTATTTGACCTTTTAAGACTTTCTCTACCCTTATGGTCTGGTGGACTGGACGGAGAACTCTTTGGATATACGTCCAGTCCTTCGTTGTCAATCTTGACCTGTACCAAGGTTTAGCCCTTTCCTCGTTCAGTACCGACATATAACAGTGAGACGAATAAATTGCATATACGTCTCATGTAGTACTCTTTACGACCCGATCTCCTTCGCGTTCGACCTTAGTTCTACCGGCCCTCTTTATAGTCATTGGAGTCTATACGTCTACTATGGTGTAAATACCGTTTCACTTCTTCTTGATTTGTCGGAGAACTACTTTCAGTTTCTCCTCTCACTTTTTCAACCGAATTTCGAGTTGTAAGTCTTTTGATTCTAGTACCGTAGGCCAGGGTAGTGAATTATCGTTTATCTGCCCCTTTGTCACCGACTGAAATTAAACCCCCCCCGAGGTTTTAGTGACGTCTACCACTGACGTCGGTACTTTAATTTTTTGCGAATGAGGAACCTTTCTTTCAATACTGGTTGGATCTGTCGTATAATTTTTCGTCTCTGTAATGAAACGGTTGTTTCCAGACAGATCAGTTCCGTTACCAAAAAGGTCACCGGCACATACCTACACTCTCAACCCGATATTTCTTTCGACTCCCGGATTCTTAACTACTAAAACTTGACACCACAACCTCTTCTGAGAACTCTCAGGGAACCTGACGTTCCTCTAGGTTGGTCAGGTAGGATTTCCTCTAGTCAGGACCCACAAGTAACCTTCCTGACTACGACTTCGGCTTTAAGGTTATGAAACCGGTGGACTGTGCTTCTCGACTGAGTAAACTTTTCTGGGACTACGACCCTTTCTGACTCCCGTCCTCTTTCCCTGTTGTCTACTACTCTACCAACCTACCGTAGTGACTGAGTTACCTGTACTCAAACCCACTTGAGACCCTCAACCACTACCTGTCCCTCCGGACCGCACGACACCAAGTACCCCAGTGTTTCTCATCCTGTGCTGACTCGCTGACTTGAGTTTTATACATACTGTGTCGTTTTCGTTACGAATCTCCTTTTGACTATTGTGACTACGTGAATAATTCTTTACCTTTAGATGTGAAGGTGGAATTCTTTGATCTTTTGTTTGTTGTTTAATTTAGATTGTATTCAAACCCTTTTTTAATTTTTAGTCTTCTTTAGTTACTGTATTTTTGTCTTTTAGTCATCTTTTCTTTAGTCAGTTTAGTTTTGAATCAAGAAATTTTTCTAGTTATTTGACTATTTGGAGATCGGTCCGAGAGGTACCCTCTCTCTCTTTCTTTCTTTCTTTTGTTTGATGATTAAAGTCTTTAGAAAACTTTCTTTTATGTTTGATGATTGTACTCTTTAAGTAGTGATGACTTAGAGAGACTACGTTCGTATTATTTCTTCGTAATACTTGTTGACATACGGTTGTTTAAACGATTCAATATACTTTATTTGGGTGAAGGACTTTCCGTGTTAGATGGTCCTGTTCTTTCTCTATTCAGTTTATCCGGATGTAGATAATTTCTTTACATTAATTGTTAATTATTCGAAGGTTTTGTCTTTTGAAGTCCACGTCTACCAAAGTGAACATTAAGATGGTTTTGTAAGTTTCCTTTTTTACTATATTAAAGAGAAGGTCTATGTTACTGTATGTTACTATATGTTAGAGAAGGTCTTTTATTTTCGACTTCCCCGTGAAGGAACGAGTAAGATACTTCGTTCGTAAAAGGAATATGGTTTAGGTCTGTTTCTATATGGTTCTTACCTTTTGATTTCTGGTGATAGAAAGTACTTGTATTTTCGTTTTTAGGAGTTATTTGACAATAGTTTAATTTACGTCGTTACATATTTTTATTAATGTGGGTTTTAGTTCACCCTAAATAAGGTCCACACACAAGTTATAGACTTATAGTTACTTGTATTAGTTAGTATATTATCCGAATTGTTCTTTTCAGTATGTTAGTACAGTTATCTACGTCTTTTTCTTGACCTGTTTTAAGTTGGTCTATTCCCGAAGGGAGTATAAAGTCAACCATTTCTTAGGCGGACATTAAGTCCTCTGGGACCAAGCTAAGGACCCAGTCCTTCTAGACGACCACTTCCCTATCCGATGGATGCGGTCATACGAACCCGAAGGGAACACTGAGTCGACCATTTCTTAGGCGGACGTTACGCCCTCTGGACCCAAGCTAGGGACCCAACCCTTCTAGGGGACCTCTTCCCTTTTCGATGGGTGAGGTCATAAGAGCGGACCTTTTAAAGTACCTGACATGTCAGGTACCCCAGTGTTTCTCAGTCTGTACTGACTCGTTGAAAGTGAATGAAAGTGGGTCTATTTTTGTGGATTCATACTTATCGGTCTCCAAGGAAGTTGGACTATTTCCTGTAGATGGTTTTTGGGTGTCGATTATAGTATGAACCATCTTCTTACTTACGAAAGTGGTGTATAGTCCTTTTTCTGAGCTACAGATAAGAACTATGAAAATAAGATGTGACATTACCTCCGAGTTCCTTCCTCTAATGTGTCTCTTTCTTTATTGTCCGTAAGTGTAACCTTCTCTTATTCATTTTAAAGAAGATACACGTCTACTGTACCTAGAACATATATATGTATTTAAAATTCTTTGGTTAATTTTTAATACTCTTATTCGTTCAAGTCGTCTCAACGTACTGTATTCCAGTTGTATGTTTTTGTTAACATAATGACATCTTGTCGTTACTCGTTAGACTTTTGATTCTTTTTGTTAAGGTAAATGTCATTGTAGGTTTTTCTTACTTTATCAATCTTTATTTGAATTGTTTTTAGCACGTTCTGAATATGTGACTTTTTTATGTATTGTGACGACTCACTTCTATAAGGTACAAGTATCTTACTATTTAAATTGTGACAATATTTACGTTATAAGGGGTTAGTTAGATGAATACGTTACGTTACGGATAGTTTTAGAGTCAACTGAACTGAAAGAACTTTTTTTGACTCTTAAGAGATCTCTAAAAAACTATAAGTTGTTGTTTTTATTTATTTATTTATTTGACAACTAGCCAACAACCAAATCACCGATTCAATACAGGTCGTTCAGGTGCCTGACATCGGACGGTCTGAGGAGACAGGTACTTTTAACATGATGTGGTATTAATTTTTGGATTCAAGAAGTTTTAATTGTTCTTACTTTTCTGTTGGGTCTCTTGTACTCTTTTATATAAGTTCAATGTATAGACTTATCCCTGAACATAGGTCTTATATATTTCTTGTGAATGTTAAGTTGTTGTTTTCTTGTTGGGGTAATTTTTCCTAAAGTCTTCTGTAAAGAGATTTATTCTATATGTGTACCTGTTATTCGTGCACTTTTCTATGAGTATGAGTTGTAGAAATTGTTAATCCCTTCAGGTTTAGTTTCGGTGTGATTCTATAGTGAAGTTTGGTGTGTGTCACCGATATTAGTTTTGGGTTTTATGACCAGTACTATACTTCTTTAATCTTGGGAATGTGAAACGACCACCCTTACCTTTTACGACGTCCGTGAAACCCTTTGACCGTCAGGGAGTTTTACAATTAGTATTTTAATGTTAGTGGTATCCTAGGTCGTTAACGTGAGGGTTCACCTTTATTTTTTCCCATAGGTATTTTTAAATATGTCTTACAAGATTCGTCGTGACAAGTGTTCTAGGTTTTTCCCCTTTACTAGGTTTACATGTAGTTATTACTTGTCTGTTTTTTTTTTAGGTTTGTTGCCTTATGATAAGTCAGGATTTTTCTTTACTTCGTGACTATGTACGGTGTTGTATTCTCTTAGAACTTTCGTATAACGGTTCACTTTTTCGGTATTTATTGGTGTATACTAAAGAAATACACTTTACAGGTTTCGTCTTGTTAGATAACCAACCTCCCTCAAACTTCTCTCTCCCCTGTATGTATATGGATACCGACTAAGTACTACTATGTACCGTCTTTGGTTGTGTTATAACATTTCGTTAGTAGGAGGTTAATTTTTATTTATTAAAAAAATTTGGTTTTATTTTATACAACAACTTTTTTTTAGAAAAACTCTGTCTTTCATCTACTGTTTACCCAGAATCAAACCTCCCTCTCCCTCATGACTTTTACCCCTTAGTGACAATTTCGTTTGTGCCAAAGAAAGATCTCACTATTTTTACAAGATTTTGACCTAGCACCACTACCAACGTATTGAGATATTCATACGATTTATGTTGACATGCAAACATTAAAATATTACCCTTAATAGAGTTATTTTAAAAATTTTATATGTACAGATAAATTTAGCTCTTGAAATGACTCTTAAGTGTGTGGTATTTTATATACTTTTATGTAAAAAACTTTGTACTCTTTTTGTACTTTCCTTAGTTGGAAAATTTCGTCGTCCTTCTGTTCGATCGACTTGAGACGTTGTTAGGTGAACTCTCCACTATGTCCGAACCTGTTCTTATCACGACCACTTCTTGTACCTCTTTTCACCTTCCTAATGTTTCTGTGAGGTCTTCTACACTTACGTACTCCTTCCTCGTCCATAATTCTTATTCAACGTAATACGTAAATAAACAAGAGAAAGACGGTCTTCGACCACCACGTTTCAAGTCTTTTTGATAAAAATTTTACCCAGTGTTAATGTTCATCTTCAGATAACCTGACCCTCTTCCAACCATCCCTGTCCTCTGTCCAGTAAGGTCTTCCACACACGTCTCGTGACTGTGTCCTCGTTCTTTTCCATTCCGAATCCACGTCGTCTTTCCTCTACTTACTAGGCATTTATAGACGTCAACACTCTCGAACGTCTGTAATCTCTGGTGATCTCCAAAGATTGACTTGTCTCTACGTTAAGAACGAACCGGGACTTTTTTATTGAGGTCGTGGTTCCGTTTCTTATTTGACCCTTCCTCTTACTGACCTCTGGATATTTTCTCCGGTGACGTCTTTTGGTCCTCTCTGGAAACATTTGGTATTGGTCATGGTGACGAGATTTGCGACTCCTCCGACCTGTTGTTACGTTCTTTATTGCTGATTTCTTTCAACCCCAGATTAACTCGAAGGTGTTGTTTAATGTTTATACCTTGAGTCTTTTGGATACTCTCGACTATATAAGACGTGAATAGATGGAAGGCGTCGGATTGTTCCGGATGTCCCGTCTCTCGTGAAACCCCGAGGAGACTGGGTCGTCTCAGTAGTATAACGGACGTCTGATGACTCTCCTGTTTTAAAACCTGAGCGGCGATTACTCTTCGTTTCTGTGGTGTGTCTGCGGAAGTGAAGGTAGTCGGAACGGTACGACAAAAAGAAACGTGACGAATAACGACCAAACTGTCATCTCGACGACGACGACGATTCAGCGAAGTCAGCACAGGCTGAGACACGCTGGGGTATCTGCCGTCGGGTGGTCCGGGGAGGCAGGGACCCTAAGAGGTCCGTTCTTGTGACCTCACCTGACGGTACAGGAAGATTTTACGTACTTTCACTTCACACTTTCACTTCAGCGAGTCAGCACAGGCTGAGAATCGCTGGGGTACCAGATATCAGATAGTCCGAGGAGGCAGGTACCATAAAAGGTCCGTTCTCATGACCTCACCCAGCGGTAACTCGTTTCGGATATATTACAATCTGTTTTGATTCAACAGTGGACCGTTTAGGACTTTCCTTCGTCCAGTTAAAAGAATTTTTTGACATAAATGATCATCAACTAAAAATGTAAAGTTCACTGACTTTTGTAAACTTAAATATGAGACTGAAGAAAGGGAACTAGGTCAACTTTGGATTGACTTCCTGAAAAGTCTTTAAAATACTTTTATATAAAAGTCACACGTAATAAACGACGACGACGACGATTTAGCGAAGTCAACGTAGTCTGAGAATCGCTGGGGTACCTGACGTCTCGGGATGGTCCGAGGAGGTAGGTACCCTAAAAGGTCCGTTCTCATGATCTCACCCAACGGTAACGGAAGAGGCCACGTAATAAATCCAATTTTTTTATGTCTTATACCACGTATAATGATCGACATGGACGTTACAAAAACATAGATTACATGACAACCATGTGGATTACATTGACTTTAGGACTGTTCTGATTCGAATGGGTTTTCTACCCTCCTAATTGCCGAGATCAGTGAGGTCATGATTAGATGAAAGGTCAACTTAAAGAGTCATAAGACGGTCAGTACGGTATGATGTTGGTGTAAACGGGATACAGTAAAGAGGTCTTGTGGTATGTACAAGTATACGGTACCGAAATCGGTACGAGAAGACAGTCCTTATTATTTATTTACTTTATTGAGTAGTATATGAAGTCTCGTGGGTGACTCTCGATCTAACTATGAATCACCCGTTAATTATAGTGTGAGGGTAGATTAGAGGTGTCGTCGGTATGTTTCAGTCATAATGAAAAAGATATAATGTGTGTTCTTTTATCTTCGTGTCTCTTCAGACGGAGTCATTACAGTTTAAGGTAAGGTTCCTTGCGGAACCTACCTTATACGTAGACCGTTTTAGGATTGAACTGGGAGTCTTGGAGGGGAGACCTTAGAAGGTTAGAGTGGCTTATATCAACTAGTATACGGAGAACGCCCATAATTTTGGAAGACGAGAGTAGTTCGGAAATTTCAATCGTATTAGAAAGTTAGTGGTCATAGAAAGAACTATATAATCCTCGAATGTCTATAGTTTGTACTGAATTGACCAAAACGTGAAGACAAATTGTCTAATATCCACGAGTTATTGATGTACAGTTTTAAGCTTCTGATGGGAAGACCGTGCGACGATAAAGGTGGAAAGTACTAGGTAAATCGCAGAGGGTTGTTCCGTTCACTTTCCTCGACCCGAAATTGTCGTAAGGATGGCTGACCGTGTGTGGGACCTAGTATTGGGAAGGAGGGTGACATAATAAAACGATTTCGTAGACAGAGGAGGGTGATTTCCTCGAGTTCCCGTTGTAGTTATAGTAGGGGTTAACACAGGGGGTGGGGGGTCCGAATCGTTTCCTTGACCTTTTGGTTCTTTTATGAGTTTTAACAGATTGACTTTACTTTTATCAGGTGTTTTGATAGAAAGATTCTATTTTACTTGTTTTCCTTTAAAAAAAAGTCTAGTTGTCGAAATTTGACTGCTTATGAGTCTTATTATTTCACGTGAAAGTGACGTCGAAGATTTTGAGAGGGGAAGTGTCGACTCAATTGGCTTTCGTTAATGTCTAGTTCTTGCTTTAGACCTTCGTTTATAGTAAGTTGGCCAAATAATTAGAACCGAGTAGATCTCTACTTTCGGATTCGACGTAAAGACAGAAACCGCGGTTCCCGATGAAAACGTCCATTCGACGAGGCATCATGTAGAAATCCGTACACGAATCAACGAGTCAGCACAGGCTAAGAAAAAGTGGGGTTCCTGACATCGGGCGGTCCGAGGAGACAGGTACCTAAAGGGGTCCGTTCTTATGACCTCACCCAACGGTACGGGAGGAGGTCCCCTAGAAGGGTTGAGTCCCTAGCTTGGGTGTCTGTCTTGGTCCAGAGGGCGTAACGTCCGTCTAAGAAATGGCAGACTCGGTGGTCCCTTCGGGAGAAATCCGTACCTTTCGTGATTTATCGACGTTTCGCACTCACCCCCTTCCCTCCTGTGGGGAGGAGCTCGAAGAGGCATCTGTGACTGCAGTCGGGTTTGTGCGCTGGAACTCTGGGAAAGGATCCTGGGTGCCAGTGGGCCCAGTGTGGGGAGTGGAGCCAAGAGGAGGAGGTCCATGGCGTGGGCGTCGAGCAGGAGTCAGAAGTGGAGACACGACATCGGGGAGACGGTCCGGCGAGGGGGCCGGCGCCCGCAGGTCGGGGCCCGGGTATAGCAGCTCAGCTGGGCGCCCGTGCAGGGCCTCGGCCCGTCGGAGGTGGACCCCGGATCGGCGCGTGTCGTTCGCCGGTGGTTCGCCCGTGCCGACCGGACGTCTCACGGGTTCCGGGGTCCACGGCGCCTTCGGCGGTGGCGGTACAACAGACAAATGCCGCACCCGGGCGTCAACGAAGGGGCGGGGGCAGCGCGCGATCGGTCGGGGCGCGTGCGGCGTCCCGTGCGGGTCCGGGGCGGGGGGGCGAGCGGGGCGGGTCGGTGCGGAGGCCCCAGAGGAGGACTGTCCGAGTCTGGCCCTTAGGAGCGGGGCGGGTCGTGGCTACTGCTTGAAAGGTTTGCGAGTCCAGAGGGAACAGACTGTGCTCCACAGGATCGAACACGTGAGTTCCGTCGCCCTTTCATTAAGAGGTTCCGACACCTTATAAAAATCCCTTTGTTCTTAAGGACCCTCTCTCGGGGAGGGACGTGAGAGACCCCAGGACTCAATCGACGTTTCCATTTGGCTTTGCAAACCAGAGTCCAAACCGACTGTTCCATCGCCGTGACGAACTCTGAGGTCAAAAGAGTACATACAATTCTCAGAACAATAACAACAAATTAGCGATTCAGTACAGGTTGAGAGACGCTGGGGTACCTGACATCGGGTGTCCGAGGAGACAGATACCCTAAAGGGTCCGTTCTCATGACGTCACCCAACGGTAAGGGAAGAGGTCCTTTAGAAGGGGTAGGTTCCCAGTTTGGACGCAGAGGACGTAAACATCCGTTCAAGAAATGGTGACTCGGAGGTCCTTTCGGGGCATTCTCAGCACCCAATAGTCAATTTGCACGGACATTTGTATCCACTAATCATGGTATCCCTCAAGTCCTTCCCGTACTTCAAGTCAAGTCAAGTCAAGTCAGCGAGTCAAGCACAGGCTGAGAAACGCTGGTGTCCTTGACGACATGTGGTCCGGAGGGACAGGTAGTGGTTGAGGGCCTCAAGTGAGTTTGAGTACAGGTAACCCAACCACTACGGTAGGTTGGTAGAGTAGCAGCAGCAGGGGAAGAGGAGGACGGGAGTTATAAAGGGTGGTAGTCCCAGAAAAGTCTACTCAGACGAGAGGCGTAGTCCACCGGTTTCATAACCTCAAAGTCGAAGTTGTAGTCAGGAAGGTTACTTGTGAGTCCTGACTAGAGAAATTCCTACCTGACCAACCTAGAGGAACGTCAAGTTCCCTGAGAGTTCTCAGAAGAGGTTGTGGCGTCAAGTCTTCGTAGTTAAGAAGACGTGAGTCGAAAGAAATATCAAGTTGAGAGTGTAGGTATGTACTGATGACCTTTTTGGTATCGGAACTGATCTACCTGGAAACAACCGTTTCATTACAGAGATGAAAAATTATACGACAGATCCAACCAAACCAGTATTGAATGGAAGGTTCCTCATTCACAGAAAATTAAAGTACCGACGTCAGTGGTAGACGTCACTAAAACCTCGGGTCTTTTTATTTCAATCGGGGACAAAGGTGACAAAGGGGTAGATAAACGGTACTTCACTACCCTGACCTACGGTACTAGAATCAAAAGACTTACGACTCGAAATTCGGTTGAAAAAGTGAGAGAAGAAAGTGAAAGTAGTTCTCCGAGAAATCAAGTTGTCGGTTATTTTTGTTCCCAAGAGTCGGGTGATTGAGTCCGTCCACCGTGCTGGGAAGGGTCTCAGGTCATTAGACCACGGTAGTAAAATTGTTTCTCCGAGTCGGGTTGGAACACGTCTCCACCCTAAATCTCGTGTCTCCGGAAAGGGAGTTGTTCTGTCCGTCTTATAGTTGAATTTTACATCCACGGGTAGTTTCACTAGAAGGGTCCACCGTGTCACCATTTCTTAGGTGGACGGTTACGTTCTCTTTGTTCTCTGAACTCAAACTAGGGACCCAGTCCTTCTATAGGACCTCGTCTTTTACCGTTGGGAGAGGTCATAAGAACAGACTTTTTAAGGTACCTGTCTCCTCGGACCGCTCTATGTCAGGTACCCCACCGTCTCAGTCTGTGTTGACTTCACTGTATCGTACGTGCGGAGGATACAATCTGGAAGTCGAAATATGTTTCATTTTTCTATTTCGGTTGACCCAAGGTAAAAACACAGACGAGACTCTTACAGTGACTCCCGTAGAAAATGAGATAGAAGACAAGTCAAGTCAAGTCAGTCAAGTCAACGAGTCGGCACAGGCTGAGAAACGCTGGGGTATTTCATTGTGAAAACGTCAGAACACTTCAACTTCCTTCCTTGAAGGTTCCTTTTTGACGAAGGGGACCATAGAAAAGGGAAAAGAATATTAGTACAAGTGAAGACGACTCTTTGAGTCTTAAATTAAATGTCAAGTTGATGGTGTTATGAAAATTAATAAATGACAAATTTAATAAATGACATATTGTAAATAAGTTATAATTAAAGTTATAAAATATTTTAAATATTAAAAGATAAATATTTTATTAAAATTTATAAATTATAATTAAAATTATAATAAATTAGTTATCCATTAATTTATAGAGAAATGACAAGAAAATGTAATCAACGGTTAACAAAACTATAGAAATACAACCAAGTAGTTATCTAACATTTGAATTCCTCAATGTCTTGTGGACTGTGTCATGATAAACTTTATTATGTTAAAGTCTTTTATGAATGCTAACTAATCCTGTTGACGTCTTCCGATTAGTATCTAACAAACACAATATAATCTTTAACCTCATCCCTGGAGGGACCACCGTGTCACCTATTCTTAGGCCGACGATTACGTCCCCTGTGTCCAAGCTAGGGACCAGACCTTTCTTAGGTATACGTGACCTCGTTGATTTGGACCCACGGTGTTGGTGACTCGGACACGAAATCCCGGGCACTCGGTGTTGATGACTTCGGACGGGTGGGATCTCGTGTAGACGGAGTTGATGACTCGGGTACACGACGTTGATGACTCGAACGTACGACATTGATGACTTCGGGTACGTGGATCTCTATCACGAGGTGTTTTTCTCTTCGGTGACGTTACTTTTCGGGTTCGTGTAGTTACTCCTTATCGGAGACGAGCGACGTTGATCGCTTTTGAGTACGTTTCATTTCATTACTTCTGGGTCGTGTCGGATTTATTTATTTAAATTAAATTTTTCTTTAGGCTCATATTACCTACCGGATACCGAAACTATTCGTGTCTTGGTCAACTCTTTTATGGTAAACCCTTGTGAACGAAGAAGGGATTTACAACACTGAGACCAGGAATAACTTTTCTCAGTACTCCTATAGGGGTAAACGTTTCTTTTAAACTAAGAATTTTTAATTACGTTTATTGTTTATAGTGGTACTGGCACTGTTGATTATGCAACAACAACGATAAACCAGTGATTCAACACATGGTGAGAAAACACTGGGGTACCTGACATCGGGAGGTCCGAGGAGAGAGGTCCCCTAAAGGGTCCGTTCTTATGACCTCACACAACTGTAAACAAAGAGGTTCTCTAAAAGGACTGGGTCCCTAGTTTGGATACAGACGGTGTAGTCGTCCGCTCAAGAAATGGTGACTTGGTGGTCCCTTAGGGGTCTGTTAATTGTATCATAACGGTTTATAGTCCAGTCTGTCTGTACTGAAACCTAGGATAGAGGTGTAACGAAACGAAACTCTATGAGTCCGCAATAAATTTATTAGGTACGAAGGTAAAGAAGCAAACGTTATATCGATCATACTATCGATAAAGTGGAGTGTTTAAGAAAATGGAGTTAAAGAGGTAGATATCTTACCCTTCCTAATACAGGTAAAATATCCTAATTATTGTATTCATACACACCTTCAATTATTTTCCTTTAGAGTTGATTTTAGTCAGACTTTCCGGATACCTCCCCCGAGAGTATGGGATGGTAAGTAACAGTTAATGGGGTCGGCCTTCGATTAGTCAATGAATGGGGTCCTTCATTAAACGTGAGTGTTTATCCTTCATGTTGATGAAATGACGGGGTCCCCTCCTTCTTATTTAAGGAAGAACGGGTTGTTCAATTCGGTTACCTTTTGTGGTGTCGAGTCGGTCACTCCTCGGTCGTAGTGGAGTTGAAAATGACAGGACGTCACTTTAAAATAAAAAAGAAACGACTATTACAGAAAAGGAACAGGACGGTAGAAATGATATTTTTGGAAGAAACGACACATTGGAGAGGCTCATCGAGAAACAAACGGTCTACTCTACGACAAGCTAAGCACTTAGTAAAATATTCGGTTAATCTAGAAGTTTAAATGAGTCAATTTAAAACAAAAACAAAAAAAAATTTATCTAGTACAGGTGAATTATCCTAACTACCCTATTCATACATTTCGAGAACTGTCCCTTTACCCTAGTATTATCTATTTCAATTGGTGGTAAATAGTCGGAGAAAAAATCAGGTAAAGTCTAAAATCTATACAGTAAATTACCGGTCTTTCGAAGGTTCAACCATAATAATAAGGGAAAACTTCTACTCCTGTGACTCTATTCAATGAATGGTTTGAAATACCCATTATTCAGTACTTCGACCTTAACCTTGGGACTATATATATTGGAGTCAGGGGTACAAAAATTAGTCACAAAACATGTCGGAGAATTATTACAATTCCGCAGGTCATTTTAAATTAAAGAAAACCAAGGAAGATGAAAAGTCTTTTTTCTACACGAGACCCTTACTACTTATAATCAATCTTCTCTTTCCATTCCGACGACGACGACGATTCAGTGAAGTCAGCACAGGCTGAGACACGTTGGGGTATCTGCCGTCGGGTGGTCCGAGGGGGCAGGGACCGTACGAGGTCCGTTCTTGTGACCTCACCCAACGGTAAAGGAAGAGGTTATGTACTTTCACTTTTCACTTTCACTTCAGCGAGTCAGCACAGGCTGAGAAGCGCTGGGGTACCTGACGTCGGATGGCACGAGGAGGCAGGTACCCTAAAAGGTCCGGTCTCATGACCTCACCCCACGGTAACGGAAGAGGTCTTTCCATTCCGATCACAACGATATAAGACAATTTTGATGTTGATGACAGTAACACACGAATCAGTGGGTCAACACAGACTGACACTGTAATACCTAAGGTCCAAGGAGACCTGTTCCCTAAAAGGTCTGTTCTTATGACCTCACCCAACGGTAAAGGAGGAGGTCTTTAATGATAGTAACGAAATATCGTAAACACTTGAACGGTGATCCATCGAGAGTAGATTATCAGAAAAAATAAGGAGGTGTAAGACTGTAAAAAGATTACGAATGAAGAAACAAGTCAACGATTCAACACAGGTTGAGAAATGTTGGAATACCTGACGTCGTATGGTCGGAAGGGACAGTAAGTCATAAAGGACCTCAAACGAGTTTGAGTACAGGTGACTCAGCCACTACGGTAGGTTTATAGAGTTTGAGACAGTGGGGGAAGAGGAGGACGGGAGTCGGAAAGGGTCTTCGTTCCAGATTCGTAGTCAAGAAGTCGTGAGTCGGAAGAAATACCAGGTGGAGAGTAGGCATGTACTGAGGGCCTTTTTGGTATCGAAACTGACATGCCTGGAAACAACCGTTTCACTAAGAGACGAAAAACTATAAGTCAGATCCTAACAGTATATAAAAGAAGTTTCTTCGTTCACAGAAAATTAAAGTACCGACGTCAGTGGTAGGTGTTATTAAGACCTTGGGCTCTTTTATTTTAGACAGTGGTAAAGGTGAAAAGGGGGTAGATAGACGGTACTTCCCTATCTTAGTCTCAGATACCAGAATCAAAAAACTTACAACTCAAAATTCGTTCGAAAAAGTGAGAGGAGAAAGTGAAAGTAGTTCTCCGAGAAATCAAGGAGAAGTGAAAGACAGTAATCTTATCATAGTAGCGGTATAGACTGCAATGACTATAAGGAGGGTCGTTAGAACTAAGATCGAACACTAATTAGGTCGGGTCTTAAAACGTACGACATGAGACGTATCTTCAATTTTTCGTCCCACTGTTATATGTGGGAACTGTAGGAGGAAAGGATTAAAACTTGGATAGGCAACAAAGTACAGGTCAAGATTGACAACGAAGAACTAGACGTATGTCCAAAGAGTCTTCTGTTCATTTCGTAGACCATAAGGGTAGAGAAATTCTTAAAAGGTGTCAAACAAAGCTAGGTGTGTGTGTCAGTTTCCGAAATCGTATCAGTTACTTCGTCTTCTACAAAAAGACCTTAAGGGAACGAAAAAGATACTAGGTTGTTTACGACCGTTAAACTACAAACCAAGGAGACGGAAAAGATTTAAATCGAACATGTAGATCTTCAAAAGTCAAGTGTATGCCAACTTCGGATCGAACTTCCTAAAACTCGTAATGAAACGATCGTACACTTTACTCACGTTAACACGTCATCAAACTTGTAGGAAACCGTAACGGGAAGAACCCTGACTTTTGACTGGAAAAGGTCAGGACACCGGTGACGATTTAATTAAGTTCTTTCTTTCTTTCACTTCGACGAGTCAGCACAGGTCGAGAAACGTTGGGGTACCTGACATCGGACGGTCCGAGGAGGCAGGTACCCTAAAAGATCCGTCTTCATGACCTCACCCAACGGTAAAGGAAGAGGAAGGGCTGGGTCCCTAGTTTTGGTCCAGAAGGTGTAACGTCCGTCTACGAAATGGTAAACTCGGTTTCGTATATTATTTATAGGCACTTATAACCTATCAATAACCATATTTAATTACTAATTTATTTATTTACCCTCTCTTCTCTGTATAGAGGGTTCGTTTTCTTAAAGTTTATTAGACACATCTGTGGAACGGGAGTTCCTTCCTCACGTAATGAATTACAAGCGACGTACGTCATTGAAGAAGGTTTCCCATGTCACACCTTTCCCCTTCTCTTTCTGATTAAAATGTCACCTTTTGGGACTGTCTGGGGGGGGTGGGTGTCGGTTTGTTAGTTCCAATTTTAGTTATCGTCATTCGGTATAACTGTCTTAATTATACATGGGAACTATACCACATTACTCTTACCGTAGAAGGGAGGTACCAGAAGGAGGGTTTTGGGTATTGGTGTATGATTAACACTAAATTTTACAGTCTGTTTAGGGTTAACTCTAAGAGGTTTTATGGATTGGTTATGAATTTTGACAGTTTTGTTAGTTTTTATTCAGACTCTTGGACAGCGTCGGTTCTCCTTGGATTCCTCTGTGCTACTAATTTACCTTATACCTTAGGACCGACCTAGGACGTTCTCTTTTACTTGTAATCCATTTTTAATTCCCTTAGGTCTATTTCATTTCGCAAATGAACTGTTATTGTACAGTCATATCCAAGTAACCAACATTGTTTATATGTAATGATTTCATCGTATAATTATTCTCCTCTTCGAACCTCATCCCAAGACAATAGCTAAAAAGGTATTCAGATTTTGGTAACATTGTAAAAAATTTAATGATTCTGTTTTATTTTCTATCTACGGTGTCAGGTGGACCTGGGATTAAGTTTTGGTTATTCAGACACGACGAGACTTGACTCGACCTTCAGATGGGACCAGTGAACCAGAACCTGTGAAGACCTTATGGAGGTACGGAGAGTGGGTCGAAAGAGGAGATTCGGTGGACAAATAGAAAGGGACGGGGAATCTAGGAAACTTCAAGGGAAGGACGTAGTGCAAGAGGGTCTGTCTGGGTCCCCTTCAAATTTACTACGGTAGGGGTGATCTGTCATTTAGAGACGAACCGACAATCGTACAGATCCTACTCTTAACCGTATTTTCAGATTCTAAACTTCCGGTTAGGGTAACGAGAAATCGAGAGAATCGGGAGTTTCAATATCACAGAGAGAATGGAGAATTAGTCCATTTTTCTCGAAGACGAACCAGTCTCATATTGACCTTTCGACACCAAATCGGGTAAGAGAAGTTCAGAACCCCAAGAACACGAAACAAGGAATCTGAGAAAGGGTCATCCATTCTTAAACTAAGACAGGAGATGTAGACATTTCCTCAGACGTACACACACGAGTCAGTGAAGCCAACACAGGCTGAGAAACGAGGGGACAGGTACCTTAAGAGGTCTGTTCTTATGACTTCACCCATCGGTAAGGGAAGAGGTCCTCTAGAAGGTCTGGGTCCTTACCTTGGTCCCAGAGGGTGAACGTCCGTCTAAGAAGGGGTGGTCCCTTCGGGTTTCCTCAGACTTCTCCCAAATAATCAGTTGAACCTAGTGATATCGTTTATGGTGTTTGACCCGATCTTCAGGTTATAGTTTCACAGGTCTCTAAACCAGAGAACACTCAGGAGAGAGGAACCAAACGTCTACCAGCGGAATATCGATACAGGTGGAGAGGAGACGAAGGAACTACAGAGACGGAGAAGAAGAGAATTCAGGATATCTTAATCAATCACGGGGTGGAAAAACTACAATGAGTAGAAGTAATGGAGAGATTCCTGGTATATAGGTTTATGTCAAAGTAATCTCCAATCCAAAAGTTGTATACTTAAACTCCTCTGTGCTGACTCAGATATCGTCTGTGAGGAGACGAAGTCAAGGGACATTGGTCGAGACGACTAGATGTAGGTGGATGAGGTCGAGGTGTCGTCGTAGACATAAAATTCGACTTATATTTAAACTCTAAACTGTCTACATCTTTCCTCGAAAGACCCTCGAAGGAAATAGACTGAGTCGTCCTCGAAGACTCTTTACTCCGACAGTATTTAGGGTAGAACTTTCGCCCAGCAGAGGGTCCTCTCTTTAGTTTTATTTGATTTGACCGACATTTAGGGAAGAAACCCTTTAAAGTGTCGGTACTTCTTCTTCCTTTCTGGTGAGGTGAGTGTGACGACTTTATTTGTAATGGTGTCTACAAGAATAGAAGTCAAACCAAAAGAATTTTGGGTAAACAGAACGGATTACTTTGGAAAAACAAGTAGAGTATGTTCAGACGAAGGTAAGGGGAAGATTCAATCCAGATTGAGAAGATTGAAATTGGTAAATCCTTTAATTGATGAAGAAACCAATCAAGGACATATGTATGCGTATCTTTTTTTATAGAAAAAAAGAGGATAACTAGAGAAAACGGTCAAATTAAACACCCGGGGTCGGTGACTTCATTCTGTTATTTCCCTTCAAAGAGTAGAATTTGTAGACCCACTGAAAAAATGTAAATAAACAAATAAATGCCGAGA
The DNA here is from genome assembly GCA_006410555.1 of Capra ibex. NCBI lineage: Eukaryota > Metazoa > Chordata > Mammalia > Artiodactyla > Bovidae > Capra > Capra ibex. Next base: position 60,885,984 of record SJYO01046538.1, on the reverse strand, counting down.
CGACACAGAAGTCACGAGATGCACCTGTAGAGTAACACCACCGAAGAGGACAACACCTCTACCGAGGTACCACTCGTCCGATGTTATCGACGTCGTACCCCCTACTCATCAACACCACGTACCCGATTCAACGAGGTTCGTACACTTTAGAAGGTACTGGTCCCTGACTTGGGTATAGGGAATACAACCGTCCGTCTAAGAATTGGTGTCCATTCAGGGTTAGACCCACTATAACTCCAGTCAGAAGTAACAAATATAAAAGAGTAGACGTTGTAAAGAGTCTCGTACCAAACGTCCGAGGACTCCAAGGGTTCTACGAAAGACCCCCAACTTTTCAATTTTGATAACATGATTATTATGATTACACAATAAACGGACAAAGTTATACGGTTGTAAACGTTACTGATATGTTTTCGTCAACAGTCATTTTGAGGACTGTAACATCTCAGTTAGTTCGACATGACAAGTCAGGTCAAGTCAGCGAGTCAGCACAGGCTGAGAAACGTTGGGGTACTTAGCGTCGTGCGGTCCGGAGGGACAGGTAGTGGTTGAGGGCCTCAAGTGAGTCTGCGTACAGGAAGCTCAGTCACTACGGTAGGTCGGTAGAGTAGGAGACAGCAGGGGAAGAGCAGGACGGGGGTTAGGGAGGGTCGTAGTCTCAGAAAAGGTTACTCAGTTGAGAAGCGTACTTCACCGGTTTCATGACCTCAAAGTCGAAATCGTTGTAAGGAAGGTTTCTTTAGGGTTCCGACTAGAGGAAGTCTTACCTGACCAACCTAGAGGAACGTCAGGTTCCCTGAGAGTTCTCAGAAGAGATTGTGGTGTCAAGTTTTCGTAGTCAGGAAGCCACGAGTGGAAGAAGTGTCAGGTTGAGAGTGTAGGTATGTACTGGTGTCCTTTTTGGTATCGGATCTGATCTGCCTGGAATCAACCGTTTCATTACAGAAACGAAAACTTATACGATAGATCCAACCAGTATTGAAAAGAAGTTTCCTCATTCTCAGAAAATTAAAGTTCCGACGTTAGTGGAAGACGTCACTAAAACCTCGGGGGGTTTTATTTCAGACTGTGACAAAGGTGACAAAGGGGTAGATAAAGGGTACCTCTCTACCCTGGCCTACGGTACTAGAAGCAAAAGACTTACAACTCGAAATCCGGTTGAAAAAGTGAGAGGTGAAAGTGAAAGTAGTTCTCCGAAAACTCAAGGAGAAGGGAAAGACGGTATCTCACCACAGTAGACGTATAGACTCCAATAACTCTAAAGAGGGCCGTTTGAACTAAGGTCGAACACAAAGAAGGTCAGGTCGCAAAGAGCACTACATGAGACGTATCTTCAATTTATTCGTCCCACTGTTATATGTCGGAACTACCTGAGGAAAACGATAAACCTTGGTCAGACAACAAGGTGCAGGTCAAGATTGACAACGAAGGACTGGACGTATGTCTAAAGAGTTCTCCGTCTAGTCCACCAGACCAGAAGGGTACAGAAAGTCTTAAAAGGTATCAAATAACACTAGGTGTGTCAGTTTCCGAAACCGTATCAGTTATTTCGTCTTTATCTACACAAAGACCTTGAGAGAACGAAAAATGTACTAGGTCTCCTACAACCGTTAAACTAGAGACCAAGGAGACGGAAAAGATTTTGGTTGAACTTGTAGTCCTTCAAGTACCGAGTGTATAACGACTTCGGACCGAACCTCTTAAAACTCGTAATGAAATGATCGTACACTCTACTCACGTTAACGTGCCATCAAACTAGTAAGAAAACGTAACGGAAAGATACCTTAACCTTACTTTTGACTGGAAAAGGTCAGGACACCGGTGACGACTCAAAAGGTTTCAACGACCGTATGACTCACGTCGTGAAAGTGTCATAGTAGGAAGTCCTAACTTTGTCGAGTTGACCTTAAGCTAGTGGAGGTGATCGAAACAAGATCACTACGAAAGGTTCCGTGTGAACTGAAGTGTAAGGTCCTACAGACCGAGATCTAATGACTAGTGTGGTAGTACTAATAGACTCAGTACTTCTAGAAAAAACATGTCAAGAAGGCACATAAGAACGGTGGAGAAGAATTATAGAAGACGAAGACAATCCAGGTCTGGTAAAGACAGGAAATAGTTCGGGTAGAAACGTACTTTACAAGGGAACCATAGAGAGTAAAAGAACTTCTCTAGAGATCAGAAAGGGTAAGACAACAAAAGGAGCTAAAGAAACGTGACTAGTGACTTCTTCCGAAAGAATAGAGAAGAACGATAAGAAACCTTGAGACGTAAGTCTACGAATATAGAAAGGAAAGGAGGAAACGAAAAACGGACAGAGGAAAAGTGTCGATAAACATTCCGGAGGGGTCTGTCGGTAAAACGAAAAAACGTAAAGAAAAGGTACCCTTACCAGAACTAGGGACAGAGGACATGTTACAGTGCTTGGAGTAAGGTATCAAGTAGTCCGTGAGATAGATAGTCTAGATCCGGGAATTTAGATAAAGAGTGAAGGTGACATATTAGTATTCCCTAAACTAAATCCAGTATGGACTTACCAGATCGCCAAAAGGGATGAAAGAAGTTAAATTCAGACTTAAACCATTATTCCTCAAGTACTAGACTCGGTGTCAGTCGAGGACCAGAACAAAAACAACTGACATATCTCGAAGAGGTAGAAACCGACGTTTCTTATATTAGTCAGACTAAAGCCACAACTGGTAGACCACTACAGGTACACATCTCAGAAGAGAACACAACAACCTTCTCCCACAAACGATACTGGTCACGTAAAAGAACCGTTTTGAGATAATCAGAAACGGGACGAAGTAAGGCGTAAGGTTCCGGTTTAAACGGACAATGAGGTCCACAAAGAACTGAAGGATGAAAACGTAAGGTCAGGGGATATTACTTTTCCTGTAGAAAAAACCCACAATCAAGATTTTCCAGAACATCCAGAAGTATCTTGGTAAGTTGAAGTCGAAGAAGTCGCAATGACTAACCCCGTATCTGAACCTATTGACACTATAACTTACCAAACGGAACCTCTGTTTGTCTCTAGTAAGACAGCAAAAACTCTAACGTAGGTTCATGACGTAAAGCCTGAGAAAACAACTGGTACTACCGATGAGGTAAAGAAGACTCCCTAAGGACGGGCGTCATCATCTATATTACCAGTAGACTCAATTTAAGTGGGTAAGGTCAGGTAAAATCAAGCGACTAAGGATCTTACAGCTGCAAGTGAGAACGGTAGAGAACAAACTGGTGAAGGTTAAACGGAACTAAGTACCTGGACTGTAAGGTCCAAGGATACGTTATAACGACAAATGTCGTAGCCTAGAACGAAGATAGTGGTCAGTATAGGTGTTGACCCATAGCAAAAACGAAACCGAGGTAGAGAAGTAAGAAAGACCTCAATAAAGAGGTGACTAGAGGTCATCGTATAACCCGTGGATGACTGGACCCCTCAAGACGAAAGTCATAGGATAGTAAAACGGAAAAGTATGACAAGTACCCCAAGAGTTCCGTTCTTATGACTTCACCAAACGGTAAGGGAAGAGGTCACCTGGTGTAAGACAGTCGAGAGAGGTGGCACTGGGCGGGCAGAACACCGATCAATAAATTATCAAAGGACCTACTTCGATTTAATTTGATAATGAAAGAAGTTTAGAGTTGAAAATTTATGTCTAGAAAATTTATAAGAGACTGTTCTACACTTAGTACGTATTTGGTGAAACGTCGTATTTTTTCGTCTAGATTTTTCATGAACCACTAAACAACTCGACACTCGTCTTGATCGACTAAGTAAGTACTTTATGGTAAAAATTGAATTTCTTGTTACTCATCGGTGTGACCATTAAGTCTTAAGTCATAAACCATCTGTAAAATTTTTTCACTTACTCTCAAAAAGTGAAGTTCCTTTAACTGTCATAAATAGTAGACGTTATATTAAACTTTAAAGTCACTTTTAACCTTAAAATTTTTTAAATATTATAGTAGTACTCACATTCTCAAAGAATCATAAATTTCGGAACGGATTACTCTAGTCATTACTATAATTACTGACACTAAAAACTATAACGTGTTACTTTACTCAGTTGTAAATTTTCAAGACGTACTGAATTACTTGGTGATAAAATATTTACTGGTTTCGACCATAACATTTGAGTACGTACCTAATTTCCATGTTATATCTTGTTACCTAAAATTATATTATGGTATACATTAAATGGTCAAAGTCTAAGGTGTACCGTTGTTTAGAAATTCTTTGATGATAAAGAGTTTAAAACCATGTCATAATTTCTTCTTATAGGTGTCAATAGAACTTCCGATAATTTTATAAAGATGGAGAGGTTGATATACTCCGGTCTAATAGAAGAATTACATTTGGTTGGGTTTTGTAACGTTATCCAACGTACCTATTCGTTTGTACTCTTAGAACGATAAAAAGATAGTAGTCTGTAACTTCTAAACTTTTTTACATTTATTACGGTGAGTAATTAACGAAAATAAAACGGTTTATATCAATAAAAAATACTTTTGTATAATAAATACAACTGGACATGACATAAATAAAAACGATAAAATTTTATCGACCCGAAGGGTCCACCGAGTCACCATTTCTTAGGTGGACGGTTACGTCCTCTACGTCCTTTACACCCAAGTTAGCGATCCAGTTCTTCTAGGGGACTTCCTCCTTTACCGTTGGGTGAGGTCATAAAAACGGACTTTTTAAGGATACCTGTCCCCTCGTACCACCCGATGTCAGGTACCCCACTGTTTCATAGCCTTAGTTGACTCATGTGTGTGTGTAAAATTCTTTAATTATTTAAAACATTTTACAGTTGAAATTAAAAATTATTCCATTATAGTTATCTATATTTACGTACTATTTTGGGACAACCCTAGGAGTTGTCAATAATTTTCATGTTTCTCAAGGAGTCTAGTTTTTCAAAATCTTCGTTACGAAAATCATACTCAGTACAAAGAGACAAAGAAGTATATAGATTATTAAGACCCAATATAAGACGTGTAACACCACTATATAACATCTCTAAGACCTAAGACGACAACGAGACTGATCGTGACTAATTAATCAAACAAAACCGTCGGTTAATTGAACAGACTTGTGTCTGAGACAGAGAGAACGGCACCGTCATCGACTCGAGAAGACAATGAAGAAAATCGGAATCGACACAACGAACGTCAGACGGTTCGAGTACGTAGTAAGTTTCCGGTCAGTCTCTACCCGTCAGATATGTGTCTATTAAACCACGTAGACTAAACATTAAGAGAAAAAGACTCTAAAGAGGGGAATTGAAAATCAAACACACCAACGGGAATGTAAAGAGGAGACTAAGGAGTCGGTCATGTAACTCCGTGTAACATGACCCCGTTCCTCATGTTTACACGTCCAAAGACTCAAAATCGGTAGTGTGTCTGACTTCGAACGGGAGTCCGTTTTTAGGTATTTTCTCCCTCTTATTAATTCATTACATGGTAAGAAGGGTCACAGTTGAGGTGAGGTCAAAAAAGGACAAGAGTGAAAGAAGGAAGTCAATCAACAGACACCCAAAAACAACAACGAACAAAAACAAATCTCGAAGTTAACAATAGACGTTCTCTAAACCAGGTTATACTTGAAGACACGGTAGTAGTCTTCGTCTTAAGGTTTGTTTTCCGTTTTCATTGAGTCAACATGAAGACTCTCCTTTTTTTTTTACGAAGGAGTATAGTGTTATGGTTTCTAGAAAATCGTTCAGAGAATCTTTTATCTCAATTCTCCCTTCCCTCTGAAAAGGACAAGGAAGACATATGTGAGTGGGAATCCCCCTCTCATACCTTTGGGGACATTGACTACAGTCAAGGGACTCTCAGTTAGATGGTCTCGGTTCGTTTACGGGACCTTAGAAGACCAGAAACCTCAGTCTTCCGTGGAAGTCGAGGTTTTTCTTTCGACTGAAACAAAGTATCATTTATACTCTCATTCTTGTACATACAAATCGTTCGTGTGCTGAATCCACTACAATGACCACGTGCCCAAATTAATCCCTTTTACATTAGGACTCGGTGTATAGTTTAAAACTATCAACCCCGAAAAGAAAAAGTTCAGACATCGGGTCCTAACTTAAGAGTTAATGAAACTTATGATAGACACCGGAAAGACTTATCAGGGTCCTAGTCGTGGGTTTAATGACGGTGTGACATTTTAGGTTCTTTTATCGAGGAGTATGTGAAATAACGGATATCATAGGGTTCTAGGTGATGTTACAGATTACGTTTAATCTAAAAACTATTATAAACAAGAATGACTTGTTTGTTTTTATTCAGATCCGAAAGGTACTTCAATGAATCTTGATCTTGGTTTGGGGGGTTTTAACGATTAATTACAATCTTCATAGAGTTCTAAGTCGTAAACTAAAAAAGTTAATCTCAACATCTCGTCTATCAAGTCAAGTCAACACAGGCTGAGAGACACCGGGGTACCTAACATCGTGCGGGCCAATATTTCCCGGGTCCATGGGTCACCCAGGAGGGGAGACGGAGACACTCGTGACTCTTTGGTCGTTCGGGGGAATTGTTCCTCCTACATCGTAGTGTGTTCTTACTACACGGGAACCAACGACAAACCGGACGACATACCACACGGAGAAGGGAAACATACGTCTCTCTTCGACCGAACGGGGGTCCAAGAACAATCTACATGGGGTCATGTAGATCGGGTAACATGAGCGTCAACAGTCACAAAGACCTATCAAAAGTCAATAACACGGTCAAACAAGATTACGGGTTATACAACAGTCTTGTTCACACACGTACACGTGTGCACGTTCTTCAAACATAGTAAAATCTAAACCTTACCCTGTCTAAAAATAGGGGTTTCGGATCAACGATTACACTTTGTCTCTGTTCTTTCGTATCAACAGTTTGTATCACTGAAGGTCGAGTGTCCTCCTTTGACGATCCCCTTTCTGACTTCCCGAACGAATCCAATAAGTTTCCGGTAGAACGACAACACTCCAAAAAAGTTCATAGGACCTAGAAGGGTATTGGAGTGTCTTCCCAATGGTCTACAATCTATATATAGGGGTTGTAAATTTACATGACAACCAAAACACACCAGAAGAAGATTCTCTCCTTCTCGGTAATAAAAATAAAATATGGTATACCATGGTTTAAGGAAGACTACTACTACAGACTTTAAAAATATCGACAAGACCAACAAACCTAAAAAAAAAGGGAGTCAGGGAAAGGTAAGAAAAAGAAGGTCCAAACATTATTTACTTTCTCGAAAAAAAAAAATTTATTATTGTTATTTCAAACTATGAAAATGTCTGGAATGACGAACCGTCCGTAGTAAATACAAATAGTGAAATAAATAGGATCGTTGGAGGAATACTCTATCGATATAATAATAATAGTCAGAATAAAATGTCTTCTCATTTGACTCCATGTCTCTTCATGGTACTGTCTCTAGTGTTTCTGTCATTCACCTCTTCGTTTCTGTTCTAAACGTAACGGTGAATCTACTACTGATACGGTTTCGTAAACTGACACACCTAGTGTTATTTGTCACCTTTTAAGACTTTCTCTACCCTTATGGTCTGGTGGACTGGACGGAGAATTCTTTATACATACGTCCAGTCCTTTGTTGTCAATCTTCACCTGTACCTTGTTGTCTGACCAAGGTTTATCCTTTTCCTCATGCAGTTCCGACATATAACAGTGGGACGAATAAATTGAAGATACGCCTCATGTAGTACTCTTTGTGACCCGACCTACTTCGTGTTCGACCTTAGTTCTAACGACCCTCTTTATAGTTATTGGAGTCTATACGTCTACTGTGGTGGGAATACCGTCTTTCGTCTCTTCTTGATTTCTCTGAGAAGAACTACTTTCACTTTCTCCTCCCACTTTTTCAACCGAATTTTGAGTTGTAAATCTTTTGATTCTAGTACCGTAGACCAGGGTCGTGAAGTACCGTTTATCTACCCCTTTGTCACCTTTCTCACTCTCTGAAATAAAACCCCCCGACGTTTTAGTGACGTCTACCACTGACGTCGGTACTTTAATTTTCTGCGAATGAAGAATCTTCCTTTCAATACTGGTTGGATCTGTCGTATAAGTTCTCGTCTCTGTAATGAAACGGCTGTTTCCAGACAGAACAGTTCCGATACCAAAAAGGTCATCAGTACATACCTACATTCTCAACCTGATATTTCTTTCGACTTGTGACTTCTTAACTACGGAACCTTGGCACTACAACTTCCTCTGAGAACTCTCAGGGAACCTGACGTTCCTCTAGGTTGGTCAGGTAGGATTTCTTCTAATCAGGTCCCACAAGTAACCTTCCTGACTACAACTTCGACTTTGCGGTTATGAAACCGGTGGACTACACTTCTCGACTGAGTAAATTTTTCTGAGACTACGACCTTTTCTAACTTCCACTCTCCTCTTCCCCTGTTGTCTCCTACTCTACTAACCTACCGTAGTGGTTGAGTTACCTGTACTCAAACCCACTTGAGGCTCTCAACCACTACTTGTCCCTCCGGACCGTACGACGCCAAGTACCCCAACGTTTGTCAGTCTGTGCTGACTCACTGACTTGACTTGAATTTACTACTACTATGATAGATTTGAAAGTACCGTACTCAAAACCCTTACTTTATTGAAAAGAAAAAAAAACCTACTAGTTACCTAGGCGTTTCAAATGGTTCTTTCTTTATCTTTTCTCTTAAATTCTTCCTTGGTGATATATGATCCCCGAAGAGTTCACCGAGTCTCCATTTCTTAGATGGACGATTGTGTTCTCTACGTCCTCTGAACTCAAACTAAGGACCCAGCCCTTCTACGGGACCTCCTCCTTTACCGTTGGGTAAGGTCAGAAAAACGGACCTTTTGGGATACTTGCCTCCTCAGACGTTCCGATGTCAGGTACCCAACGGTTCTCAGTCTGTACTGACTTGTGTGTACGTGTATGATATACGGATAGTCTTACTAACTTTATTTTTCATGATTGTGGTGGTTCACGACCACTCCTATGTTTCGTTGATCTTGAGAGTCTGTAACGACTCCTACCTCTTATCATGTCGACGACACCTTTACCCAAACTGTCAAATATCAATTTGTATATGAAGGGTGAAAACCAACGTTGAAGTAAGGATCGAAAAATGGGGTCTTTTTATTTATCAAGAAAAATGTGGTTTTAAACGTGTTCAAAATGTACATTATTGGTTTTGGACCTTTGTTAAGTTTACAAAAAGTTATTCACTTATCTATTCGTCTGACACCTTGTTGGCATGGTGTTTTAAGACAGGTCGTCACTCTTCTTGTGTGTTAACTATGTGTGTCTTGACCCTAGTTAGTGTTTCCGTAATACGACTTACTTTGAAGACTCGGACCGAGTTCTCTAATTTGTACCATACCAAGGTAAACGTTCTGTAGGAACTTTTCTGTTTTTGATATCACTACCTAACTGAATCTCATCTTACAGAAAGTGAGACGGTTAAGTAACGCAAAGAATTAATTCTAAACTAATTTGAAAATAAGTAAATTAAGACTAGACCAAATTCAAGGAGTAAAAACACTACTCACTGTCTGGACTCGTCATAAACCCCAAAAAGTTTTCGATAAAACGAACTAGTAGTACAAGGAGAAGTATACGAGACCCGTCTCAACCCTACAACCCACAGTCTCAGGAGGTGTCAGTCGAGGGTCCTCACCCGTCAACGTCGGAGTGAACTAAACACGGTTTATATAGACGAATAGGTGTAATCTGTATCGAGAGTGATTGTGATTTCGGTAGAGGAAACTAAACCCTAAAACTAAAAAAAAGGAGATATCTAAACTAGTCCGGAGATAACTCAAAACTGGACTTAAATAAAAATTACACAAAAGATGTTATCTGGTGCTCAGTCAAAAGTATCAGGGGCATCCAACTTCTAAAGGGAGAATTTATAACGAAATTAAAGTCTCTTGTAAAGAGATCAGACTGGATAAAGGAAGCAACCCTCAGTAGGGGTATAAGTAACGGTTGACCTGTGAGTAGTCGGTTCTCCAGGGTCTCCAGTGTCGTGTCTTTCACGGTTTACATTGACGAGGTTCGTGAATCAAATAACTCAGTGAAATTTTGTGTCTCTATTCGATCCACCTTACATATCCCAATCAATTACTTGAGTCCCATTCCACGTTCGTTCCACCCTTTCGGTACGAGACTCAGGACGGTTGTGTCATAAGGACAACCCACAGATAGAGACGTAGTAGTCACAGAGACAACATTACGACATTCCTGACCTTTATTCTAAACTTGTTCCTCCATGTTAGTCTTTTCCACGGACACCGGTCGCTCTGTTCCTACAGGCCAGGTCGGTGTAAACGGTCAATGGAACGATTCTTCGATATCCAAGATCAACGTGAATCTACTTCCGGTGTATCTTGAACTTTCCAACTTAACTTTGGAGTACTTATAAATCATGGGGTCACGGATTACCTATAAATATCAACACTCAAATTCTAAAGAGACTCAGAAACGTAAGGAAGAGAGAGACACAAATCGTATGTGTCTGAGACGAACCCTTGAAGAGAAATAGACGTATAGGATCCTTAAAACGGTTATGGAGAGTGAGGTTTACGAATAATAGATGAATAGATGTGAATACAGAATGTCGATATGAATAAATATATAGAAAAGAGGAAAGGTGAATAAAGGAAAAAACGGGTAAATAAAATAAAGAAGATATCGTAGTAGCTTATAATTGTTTGTTGAGTTTTTACGTGTGATGTGTTGTAATGGGGGTGGGGTTACGATAACTCTTTACCTCGACCTCCATCCCTCAGGTACAGGTACACACACAATAGAGCCCAAAAGAGGATAATGAAACTAGAGACAAATCCCGATAATCGATTACACCGAAAGGTGGACGTTAGGTTATTCGAACGGTCACGACCCGAGGTTTTGTTCTGAACAAGTGAGTCAGTGACAGTAATGACCTGTTGGTTGACCGACAATCTTGATAATCCAACCGGTTTTGCAAACAAGTCTAAAAAAAGAGATTCCTGTAATATCCTTTTTGAACTTGTTTGAAAAATCGGTTGGGTTATGAACGGAGGGTTAGAAGTCCGGCCCTGAACCAGTGGATTGTGAGTTCCGTGTCTCTCCGTTTCTTTCGTATGAAAAGTCTATCAATCTAGATCTAGGATTTCTCTCTGTCTTTTCCTTCCTCGATTCGGTGTTTGGGAATCAAAAAAGGAGGGTTTGTTGCTTACTCTACTTAGGGAAGAGGAGGGACCCCACTTCTTTTCTCACCCCTCCTTTCTGTCGTTCTCGCAACGGGGTCACTCGAGGGAGGTTCATCTTTGGTTTCCTCACTACTACCCTTCAGAAACGAAAGTTGGAGTCCGGGAATCAGTGGTGTCAGAATAATTTCATATAATAAGGTCACTCCATAAAATAGTTAACGATAAAGACAAGTCCGTCAGGTAAATAACGGAGTTTTATCGTAAGTTCAGGACTAAAAATGTAAATTTCATCCAGGTCGAAAGATGAATTCTTATTCTTGAAATTTATCGGAATACACATATTCGTGTGGCACATGATTTAAAAGAGGAGACCGAGACACGAAGAAGTTCCACGAAGTATCCGTGACTACGGAGTATACCGGATAATAAGGGTCAGTTATAAAACTCTATCATTTTGTCTTAAATGAACGAGAGGTAGGAGTCTCAAAGAATTTTTAACAAGGAATTCGTCACATAGATGATTCCTTGTTCAATTATGTCAGTTCTTACTTTAAATTCAGTTTCCTTTTACTTTATCTAAATTTTAGTTACACTTTATATATATGTATACAAATATAAGTGAATTTTTACTCACCATAATTCAGGGATTTAACGGATCAGTCATGTAAAACATTTACCTTTCGTGGAATCCCTGACAGAATAGGTTTCAAAAGTAAAATATTCCTCCCTTTGACTTAAGTTTTTTATACTAAGTACAGTTAGTCTTTTTAAAAAATCTTCGTCGTACACCAGGACTGAGAAATGTCATATGGTTTTATAAATGAGTAATAAATTATACCTCAACCGAGGTCGTAGTGTTTTCTTCAACACTTATTCGTTCTTAGAGTTACTTAATTACGGTTACTATATCTGTGAGTAAAAATTTTCTTCTAGTAATAAATCTGAAGAATAACATTTTTTAAAGTCTTTTCATTTCATTATTTTATGTAGGTAGTGAATCAGTCAATGTCCTTTCAGACGGGGTTTGTTGGGGTTACCGAAGTGTCACCGGAACTTTCGTTATTTTATAAGACGATATACAAGTTGTATTCAACCACCCTTCTAGTCCCGATATTAAACATAGAGTAAACCCGTAGTGAACCCCCAGGTCCGACTGTTTCTGAGGTATTACAATACTATGGATTTAGTTTTGTTCTCCGAAGACCCGAAGAACACCCTGTCCGATTTTCGTTAGACCTCTCTACTATGTCCACTAATTTACAAACGGGGACTTGATGGAATAATAAAGACGGGTGAAAGGAAACCGTTCTAGATTAAAAGAAAGGGTTGGTGAGAATCCAATTGAAGTTCTTGTACCCCCTCATATTAAGAGGTCCGTAATCTTTCATCCCCGTTAGTCTATGACCACTTGTAATCATTACAGACTAAGACGAGATAAACGGAATAATTATACAACCCTCGTCCAATTTTACAAAGTCACATTCCATAGTCAAGTCAAGTCAATGAGTCAACACAGGCTGAGAAACACTGGGGGTACCTGACGTTGTACGGTCCGAAGGGATAGGTAGTGGTTGAGGGTCTCGAACGAGTTTGAGAACGGGTATCTCAACCACTACGGTAGGTTGGTAGAACAGGAGACAGTAGGGTAAGAGGACGGAAGTTAGAAAGGATGGTAGTCCCGGAAAAGATTACTAAACCCAGAAACGTAGTCCACCGGTTTTATAACCTCGAACTCGAAGTCCTAGTCAGGAAGGTTACTTATAAGTCCTGACTAAAGGAAATCCTAACTGACCAACCTAGAGGAACGTCAGGTTCCCTAAGAGTTCTCAGAAGAGGTTGTGGTGTCAAGTTTTCGTAGTCAAGAAGTCACGAGACGGAAGAAATACCAGGTTGAGAGTGTAGGTATGTACTGACGACCTTTTTGGTATCGAAACTGATATGTTTGGAAACAACCGTTTCATTACGTTAATGTCATAACGTTACACTTAATATCTGTCATACCGTCAAGTTGAGATGTATAAAGTCATACATAAAAATTTTTAATTCGAAAACGAAACATTAGTACACTAATAATAGTATGGATTGTTTTAATTATTAAAGGGTATAGAGGTTATAGTTAAGTATCAACAAAATGTTAATAGAGTTTTGAACGGAAAGACCCATGTGTGGTCCTAGACTAAGTCCTGACATATAACGTATTAATACAGGTCATATCATAGAGAATTATTTTGTGTCAGGGGAGAATATGGGGGGAGGGGTGGGAAGAAGTATGTTGCAATTGGAAAACTTCTCTGTCAATATGACACAAGACACATGACTAAAGATAACATGACATCTTTCAGGGTGTAGGACTAAAGTAGACAAACACAGGAACACTTTGGTGAAGGTGACAAAGGGGTAGATAAACGGTACTTTACTACCCTGGCCTACGATACTAGAATCAAAAGACTTGCAACTCGAAATTCGGTTGAAAAAGGGAAAGTGAAAGTGAAAGTAGTTCTCCGAGAAATCAAGAAGAAGTGAAAGACGGTATTCCCACCACAGTAGATGTATAGACTCCAATAACGATAAAGAGGAACGTTAAAACTAAGGTCGAACACGAAGTAGGTCGGGTCGTAAAGAGTACTACATGAGACGTATATTCACTTCATTCGTCCCACTGTTATATATCGGAACTACATGAGGAAAAGGATAAACCTTGGTCAGACAACAAGGTGCAGGTCAAGATTGACAACGAAGGACCGGACGTATGTGCAAAAAGTTCTCCGTCTAGTCCACCAGACCATAAGGGTAGAGAAAGTCTTAAAAGGTGTCAAATAACACTAGGTGTGTCAGTTTCCGAAACCGTATCAGTTATTTCGTCTTTATCTACACAAAGACCTTGAGAGAACGAAAAAGGTACTAGGTCGTCTACAACCTTTAAACTAGTGACCAAGGAGACGAAAAAGATTTTGGTCGAACTTGTAGACCTTCAAGTACCAAGTACACAACGACTTCGGACCGTACCTCTTAAAACTCGTAATGAAATGATCGCACACTCTACTTACGTTGACACGTCATCAAACTAGTAAGAAACCTTAAAGGAAAGAAACCCTAACCTTACTTTTGACTGGAAAAGGTCAGAACACCGGTGACGACTCAAAAGGTTTAAACGACCGTATAACTCACGTCGTGAAAGTGTCGTAGTAGAAAATCCTAAACTTTATCGAGTTGACCTTAACGTAGTGACGGTAATGGAAACAAACATCACTTTTATGTTTATCTACCCCTTTGTCACCAACTGAAATAAAAACGCCCGAGGTTTTAGTGACGTCTACCACTGACGTCGGTACTTTAATTTTCTGCGAATGAGGAACCTTCCTTCCAATACTGGTTGGATCTGTCGTATAACTTTTCGTCTCTACAATGAAACGACTGTTTCCAGGTAGATCAGTTTCGATACCAAAAAGGTCATCAGTACATATCTTCACTCTCAACCTGACATTTCTTACGACTCGTGGTTTATTAGCTACGAAAACTTGACACCACAACATCTTCTAAGAACTCTCAAGGAACCTGACGTTCCTCTAGGTTTGTCAAGTAGGATTGCTTCTAGTCAGGACCCACAAGTAACCTTCCTGACTACAACTTCAACTTTGAGGTTATGAAACCGGTGGAGTACACTTCTCGACTAAGTAACCTTTTCTGGGGCTACGACCCTTTCTAACTCCCGTCCTTCTGTTCCCCTACTGTCTCCTACTCTACCAACCTACCGTAGTGACTGAGTTACCTGTACTCAAACCCAACCGAGGTCCTCAACCACAACCTGTCCCTCTGGACCACACGACGTCGAGTACTCCAGCGTTTCTTAACCTGTACTGACTCCCTGACTTGACTGACTTTACTTGACTTCGGTGACGTGAAAGAAGAAATGGACATAAATAGGATTTGGTCTTCCGTTCATCTATCCGAAGTAATTTGAGTCTAATTGGTAAACCCTGTTCCTTGGAGGATTCCTTTTCGTGTTTCAAACATAAAAAGGTGGTTTTCTCTTCGGTGACACACCGACGGGTTAGAGACACTACGATTGTGTCTAGTGTCAGTTCAGAAAGGTACCTCACAACGGTAACGGGGAAAAGATTGTTACTCGTTAGACATGTCACTACAAAACCGTAGAACAGTCAAGGGGTGATTCGGAGTGTCCTTTTGTAAAATTCTTCGTTATAAGTAAAGGTAAACGTTACTTTACTTATAGAGAGTCCGTCACTGTAAAGTTTATGTATGTCTCTACAATACTTTTAATTCGTTCAGTTACATCTCTTGAGCGACAAACTTGTAGGGTTCAGTCGTTACCTTTTTCAGGTTTAAGATACAATTTACGGAGAGGTAGGTTAAAAGAATACACCAACACGAGATCGAAAAACACTATGGTATCGAAGAATCAAAGTGACAAACGGTGAGACCGGAGAGGAAGACGTACAATAAATGTCTAAAGAAGGACTAGGACCCGAAGGGTCCATCCCGATCACCATTTCTTGGGTGGACGGTTACGTCCTTTGCATTCTCTACACCCAAGTTAGGGACCCACCCCTTCTAGGAGACCTCCTCCCGTACTGTTGGGTGAGGTCATAAGAACGGACCTCTTAGGGTACCTGTCTCCTTGGACCACCTGATGTCAGGTATCCCAGTGTTTCTCAACCAAACCTGGAGCCCCACGACTGGATCCACGACAGAGAAGTAAGGACTTCGTGGGAGAACCCTTCTATAGTAGGTGTAGTATCGAAATTGACGTTGGATACAAGACTATTCAGTGTGTAAAGTCACATAATCAGTCTTAAGCCACCTCTTTATCTTTGTTCTTGGTTTTCTTTCATATCCTCTATATAAATCCCTCTCTCCCTCTTTCTAATCAATATTCTTAACTAGGTACGTTCATACCTTCGACTCTTCACGGTTCTACACGACAGACGTTCGACCTCTAGGTCTTTTCGGTCCCCACATTTAAGGTCAGACTCAGGTTTCCAGACTCTTAGTCTCCTCGACTACCATTTTAAGGGTACGGTTCCTGTCCTCTAAGGTAGGACCAAAACAAGACAACTTCGGTGGTCACCTAACCGACTTCAGGTGGACGTAACCCTTCCTGTTAGATGAAATGAATCAAATGACTAAGTTTATAATTAGAGTAGGTCTTTGTGGGAGTGTCTATGTGGGTCTTTATTACAAATCAGTTTATGAGTACACGGGACACTAAGTCCGTTCAACTGTGTATTTTAATTGGTGGTGTGAGTCATATGGACTGGCGATCCGATCATGTCACCGGAGAGGTGGAAGTTGAACAATTTTCGTTACATCATTGTAACTTTGACTCGAGTACGAAGTTGAAGTAGAAAGGTTTTTATCGAGGAAGGTTGACACACATTGATAAGTCCACAAAGAGAGTTTGAAGGAAGATGAAGAAGTGTCCTTTTTCATTGGTCCATAGATGAGGTACAATTTATATCGGACTAGGTGAGTTGGTACCTTTGTCATTTTTCTAGTCACTAAAAGTCCTCGAGCCCCGATCCCTCGTTACTTGTCCGTCTCGTGTCTCCTAAAAATCCAGTCACTTCGATAAAACATGCTATAATACTACTGCCTAAGTACAGTAATATGTAATCAAGTTTGGATACCTTACAGTTGTGGTTCTTGTTTGGAAGTCAAGTCAAGTCAAATCAGTGAGTCAGTACAGACTGAGAAACGCTGGGGTACTTAGTGTCGTGTGGTCCGGAGGGACAGGTAGTGGTTGAGGACCTCAAGTGAGTCTGAGTGTAGGTCGTTCAGTCACTACGGTAGGTCGGTAGAGTAGGAGACAGCAGAGGAAGATAGGACGTCACTATAATAATGTATAGGTATATCCAAGTGAGTAACATTGTTTGTATAGTGTGACTAACCCTTACAACTAGTATACCCACCGACACGACACCCCAGTCTTCCATGTACCCTTTTGAGATAGTAAGTCAAGTCAAGTCAAGTCAAGTCAGCTAGTCAGCACAGGCTGAGAAACACTGGGGTACTTATCGTCGTGTGACCCGGAGGGACAAACAGTCGTAGAGGACCTCAAGTGAGTCTGAGTACAAGTAGCTCAGGCACTACGGTAGGTCGGTAGAGTAGGAGCCAGCAGGGAAAGAGGATGACGAAGGTTAGGGAGGGTCGTAGTCTCAGAAAAGGTTACTCAGTCGAGAAGCGTACTCCACCGGTTTCATGACCTCAAAGTCGAAGTCGTAGTACGGGAGGTTTCTTTAGGGTCCCAACTAGAGGAAGTCTTACCTGACTAACCTAGAGGAACGTCAGGTTCCCTGAGAGTTCACAGAAGAGGTTGTGGTGTCAAGTTTTCTTAGATAAGAAGCCGCGAGTCGGAAGAAGTGTCAGGTCGAGAGTGTAGGTATGTACTGGTGACCTTTTTGGTATCGGAACTGATCTGCCTGGAATCAGCCGTTTCATTACAGAGACGAAAACTTATACGACAGATCCAACCAGTATTGAAAACAAGGTTCCTCATTCGTAGAAAATTAAAGTACCGACGTCAGTGGTAGACGCCACTAAAACCTCGGGGGGTTTTATTTCAGACTGTGACAAAGGTGACAAAGGGGTAGATAAAGGGTACTTCACTACCCTGGCCTACGGTACTAGGAACAAAAGACTTACAACTCGAAATTCGGTTGAAAAAGTGAGAGGAGAAAGTGAAAGTAGTTCTCCGAAAACTCGAGGAGAAGTGAAAGACGGTATTCCCATCACAGTAGACGTATAGACTCCAATAACTATAAAGAGGGCCGTTTGAACTAAGGTCGAACACAAAGAAGGTCAGGTCGCAAAGAGTACTACATGAGACGTATCTTCAATTTATTCGCCCACTGCTATATGTCGGAGCTGCATGAGGAAAAGGATAAACCTTGGTCAGACAACAAGGTACAGGTCAAGATTAACAACGAAGGACTGGACGTATGTCTAAAGAGTTCTCCGTCCAGTCCACCAGACCAGAAGGGTACAGAAAGTCTTAAAAGGTATCAAATAACACTAGGTGTGTCAGTTTCCGAAACCGTATCAGTTATTTCGTCTTTATCTACACAAAGACCTTGAGAGAACGAAAAAGGTACTAGGTCGCCTACAACCGTTACACTAGAGACTAAGGAGACGGAAAAGATTTTGGTCGAACTTGTAGTCCCTCAAGTGCCAAGTGTATAACGACTTCGGACCGAACCTCTTAAAACTCGTAATGAAATGATCGTACACTCTACTCATGTTAACACGTCATCAAACTCGTAAAAAACCGCAACGGAAAGAAACCCTAACCTTACTTTTGACTAGAAAAGGTCAGGACACCGGGTGACGACTCAAAAGGTTTAAACAACCATATAACTCACGTCGTGAAAGTGTCGTAGTAGAAAGTCCTAAACTTTATCGAGTTGACCTTAAGGTAGTGGAGGTGATCGAAACAAGCATCACTACGAAAGGTTCCGGGTGAACCGAAGTGTAAGGTTCTACAGACCGAGATCTAATCACTAGTGTAGGAGTACTAATAGACCCAGTACTTCTAGAAAAAACATGTCAAGAAGGCACATAAGAACGGTGGAGAAGAATTATAGAAGACGAAGACAATCCAGGTCTGGTAAAGACAGGAAATAGCTCGGGTAGAAACGTACTTTACAAGGGAACCATAGAGATTAAAAGAACTTCTCTAGAGATCAGAAAGGGTAAGACAACAAAAGGAGATAAAGAAACGTAACTAGTGACTTCTTCCGAAAGAATAGAGAAGAACGATAAGAAACCTTGAGACACAAGTCTACGAATATAGAATGGAAAAGAGGAAACGAAAAATGGAGAGAAGAAAAGTGTCGATAAACATTCCGGAGGGGTCTGTCGGTAAAACGAAAAAACGTAAAGAAAAGGTACCCTTACCAGAACTAGGGACAGAGGACATGTTACAGTGCTTGGAGTAAGGTATCAAGTAGTCCGTGAGATAGATAGTCTAGATCCGGGAATTTAGATAAAGAGTGGAGGTGACATATTAGTATTCCCTAAACTAAATCCAGTATGGACTTACCAGATCACCAAAAGGGATGAAAGAAGATAAAGTCAGACTTAAACCATTATTCCTCAAGTACTAGACTCGGTGTCAGTCGAGGACCAGAACAAAAACAACTGACATATCTCGAAGAGGTAGAAACCGACGTTTCTTATATTAGTCAGACTAAAACCACAACTGGTAGACCACTACAGGNCTACAGGTACACATCTCAGAAGAGAACACAACAACCTTCTCCCACAAACGATACTGGTCACTCAAAAGAACCGTTTTGAGATGATCAGAAACGGGACGAAGTAAGGTGTAAGGTTCCGGTTTAAACGGACAATGAGGTCAACAAAGAACTGAAGGATGAAAACGTAAGGGCAGGGGATATTACTTTTCCTGTAGAAAAACCCCACAATCAAGATTTTCCAGACCATCCAGAAGTATCTTGGTAAGTTGAAATCGAAGAAGTCGTAATGACCAACCCCGTATCTGAACCTAATGGCACTATAACTTACCAAACGGAACCTCTCCTTGTCTCTAGTAAGACAGTAAAACCTCTAACGTAGGTTCATGACGTAAAACCTGAGAAAACAACTGGTACTACCGATGAGGTAAAGAAGATTCTCTAAGGACGGGCGTCATCATCTATATTACCAGTAGACTCAATTTAGGTGGGCAAGGTCAGGCAAAATCAAGTGACTAAGGATCTTACAGCTGCAAGTGGGAACGGTAGAGAACAAACTGGTGAAGGTTAAACGGAACTAAGTACCTGGACTGCAAGGTCCAAGGATACGTTATAACGAGAAATGTCATAGCCTGGAACGAAGATAGTGGTCAGTGTAGGTGTTGACCCATAACAAAAACAAAACCGAGGTAGGAAAGTAAGAAAGACCTCAATGAAGAGGTGACTAGAGGTCATCGTATAACCCGTGGATTACTGGACCCCTCAACAAGAAAACCATAGGATAGTAAAACGGAAAAGTATGACAAGTACCCCAAGAGTTCCGTTCTTATGACTTCACCGAACGGTAAGGGAAGAGGTCACCTGGTGCAAGACAGTCTGGAGAGGTGGTACTGGGCGGACAGAACCCAACGGGGTGTCCGTTCCGAACCAAAGTAACTCAATCTGTTCCGACACGAGAATCACACTAATCTAACTGATCAAAAGACACTCATACTAAAGTCACACAGACGGGAGACTACGGGAGAACGTTGTGGATGGTAGAATGGACCCAAAGAGAATGGAACCCGTACCCCATAGAGAAGTACCGACGAGGTCGTTTCGTGTCGGCGACGAGGAATGGAACCTGCTCCCCATAGAGGAATGACGGTGGCAAGGACTGGAAGTTGCACCCTATCGAGGAGATCCGGAAGGACGTGGACGCGTCACTGGTGAGGACCCTTTTGAGATATGAAAGACGATTAAAATGATACTACATCACTTCTTCCGACTCGCGGCTTCTTAACTACGAAAACTTGACACTACAACCTCTTCTGAACTCTCAGGGAACCTGACGTTCCTCTAGGTTGGTCAGGTAAGACTTCCTCTAGTCGGGACCCTAAAGAAACCTCCCTTACTACGACTTCGACTTTGAGGTCATGAAACCGCTGGAGTACGCTTCTCAACTGAGTAACCTTTTTTGAGAGTAGGACCCTCCCTAACTCCCGTCTTCCTCTTCCCCTGTTGTCTCTTACTCTACCGACCTACCGTAGTGACTGAACTACCTGCACTCAGACTCACTTGAGACCCTCAACCACTATCTGTCCCTCCGGACCACACGACGCTAAGTACCCAAGCGTTTCTCATCCTGTGTTGACTCACTGACTTGACTTGACTTGACTCGACGAGATTTTTTATTTCAAATAAAAAAATCTTAATTTTATAAAATCGGGTTAGGTAATTAAACTTGTCAGGAAGAAACGGAGAACCTAATGGTAGAGAAGGAAAGACGGTTGTACTGCAGGTCACAACCCTCTCCAGAGGTCTTCAGTACCGTCTTCTTTCTCGACTCCAACCGGTACCATCAGGAGTCAGAGAAGACCCCAGACCTAGTTATCAGAGGAGATCTAACACGGAATCCACTTACGGAAACAACCGAAGGATATAAGGAAGAACCTTTTTTTCTTCCATGACCCGTGTCCTATCTTGTATCAGTAAGGTATCTCGTCGGAGTGGACCTACTGGTACACGATGGGGTGAAGTAGATTTTATATTGATTGACTTTTCTTCCGAATTTTTCGGGGGTTCTGACTTCTCTTTCCACTAGTCCTAAAGTTTCCCTACACCATTGAACGACTATATAAAAGAATAGAAGAGTCGTAGAAAGGATAGATTTTAGACTACCTCTCGACCCTTCAAAAACAAAATTTATTTTTTGGTACTCTGTCTTCAGTAGATGGAATAGATACGGAAAGGGGGGTGTTTATTTTGTAGAAAAGATAAATATATACTTTCATTTTAGAGAATTAAGTCAAATTAGAAAAAATTTTATTACGTTATATTACTTCTTACAAAAATATGTATAGACACCCGAAGAGACCACCGAGTCTACCATTTCTCAGACGGACGTTACGTCCTCTGGGCTCAAGCTAGGGACCTAATCCTTCTAGGGGACCTCTTCCTTTACTGTTGTGTGGGGTCATAAGAACGGACCTTTTAGGGTACCTGTCTCCTCGGACCATCCGATGTCAGGTACCGCAACGTTTCTCAGCTTGTACTGACTCGTTGAAGTGAAAGTGAATCTAAGTTCCGTAAGTAATAAAATTGAAGAATCGGTAGGTTGTTCTTTTAAATCTGAACCTTTCCATTAATGGGTTTTTATACATTCAATTTTCTCTACCTCGATCACAATATAGGGTCTGAACAAACTAATGGTTCCGACATGATAGGAGTTTATAGGGAAAAGACTAATATTATATGGGTTCGACGAAGAGGGTGGTCCACCCGATAGTGGAAGTAAACTGTCTCGAACGTACCTCGACATTGAGGTCTTATAGGTAAAGCCGGATTGCAACATTTTATATAGACACTAGTATTATCGTCACTGACAATTGGGGAACACTACAAACTACCTGGAGAGAGTCGTTGGGACACCTATAAACATAAAATTAGGAGTAAAAAATTTTAACCCCTTCAATTTTCCTTTTTTGAAACGGAAATCAAGAAATCGGTCACTCACGGTCTCGACCGCAGACTCGAAGACTGGACACGACGAAGACTAGTGATTGACAGAAGTTGTCGTCAAAAGGTCTCCTGTCATGACAGAGAAACGAATCACACTCTCGGGGTACGAAGACATGTACGGAAACCCTAGACAAGAGTGGCAGATAGGAGACAGAAATATATAAATGAATGGTAGAACAAGGAAGAGACCGGAAACGTCAAGACATAGGGTAAAGTGATGTAAAACAAAGTAAATTGACTAGTCTTGTACCTTGAGTCAGTGTATGAAACGGGACACTTTACAAAGATCTTATCCCAAAATACCGGAGAGAACAAAGATTTAGTTTAAATAAAAAATTTGAAAATTAATGTACTATCTCCTCGATAGGGTGCAACTTCCAGTCCTTGCCACCGTCATTCCTCTATGGGGAGCAGGTTCCATTCCTCGTCGCCGACACGAAACGACCTCGTCGGTACTTCTCAATGGGGTACGGGTTCCATTCTCTTTGGGTTCATTTTACCATCCACAACGTTCTCCCGTAGTCTCCCGTCTGTGTGACTTTAGTATGAGTGTCTTTTGATCAGTTAGATTAGTGTGATTCTCGTGTCGGAACAGATTGAGTTACTTTGGTTCGGTACGGACACCCCGTTGGGTTCTGTCCGCCCAGTACCACCTCTCCAGACTGTCTTGCACCAGGTGACCTCTTCCCTTACCGTTCGGTGAAGTCATAAGAACGGAACTCTTGGGGTACTTGTCATACTTTTCCGTTTTACTATCCTATGGTTTTCTTGTTGAGGGGTCCAGTTATCCACGGGTTATACGATGACCTCTAGTCACCTCCTTATTGAGTTCTTTCTTACTTCCCTACCTCGGTTCCGTTTTTGCTATGGGTCAACACGTACACTGACCACTATTTTCGTTCCAGGCTACGACATTTCTCGTTACAACGTATCTTTGAACCTTACAGTCCAGGTACTTAGTTCCGTTTAACCTTCACCAGTTTGTTCTCTACCGTTCCCACTTGCAGCTGTAAGATCCTTAGTCACTTGATTTTGCCTGACCTTACCCACCTAAATTGAGTCTACTGGTAATATAGATGATGACGCCCGTCCTTAGAGAATCTTCTTTACCTCATCGGTAGTACCAGTTGTTTTCTCAGGTTTTACGTCATGAACCTACGTCAGAGTTTTTGCTGTCTTACTAGAGACAACAGAGGTTCCGTTTGGTAAGTTATAGTGTCAATAGGTTCAGATACGGGGTTGGTCATTACGACTTCTTCGACTTCCACTTGCCAAAGTACTTCTGGATGTTCTGGAAAATCTTGATTGTGGGGTTTTTCTACAGGAAAAGTAATATCCCCTGCCCTTACGTTTTCATCCTTCAGTTCTTTGTGGACCTCATTGTCCGTTTAAACCGGAACCTTACACCTTACTTCGTCCCATTTCTGATCATCTCAAAACGGTTCTTTTGAGTGACCAGTATCGTTTGTGGGAGAAGGTTGTTGTGTTCTCTTCTGAGATGTGTACCTGTAGTAGTCTACCAGTTGTGGTTTTAGTCTAACTAATATAAGAAACGTCGGTTTCTACCTCTTCGAGATATGTCAGTTGTTTTTGTTCTGGTCCTCGACTGACACCGAGTCTAGTACTTGAGGAATAATGGTTTAAGTCTGACTTTATCTTCTTTCATCCCTTTTGGTGATCTGGTAAGTCCATACTGGATTTAGTTTAGGGAATACAAATATGTCACCTCCACTCTTTATCTAAATTCCCGGATCTAGACTATCTATCTCACGGACTACTTGATACCTTACTCCAAGCACTGTAACATGTCCTCTGTCCCTAGTTCTGGTAAGGGTACCTTTTCTTTACGTTTTTTCGTTTTACCGACAGACCCCTCCGGAATGTTTATCGACACTTTTCCTCTCTCCGTTTTTCGTTTCCTCCTTTCCTTTCTATATTCGTAGACTTACGTCTCAAGGTTTCTTATCGTTCTTCTCTATTCTTTCGGAAGGAGTCACTAGTTACGTTTCTTTAGCTCCTTTTGTTGTCTTACCCTTTCTGATCTCTAGAGAAGTTCTTTTACTCTCTATGGTTCCCTTGTAAAGTACGTTTCTACCCGAACTATTTCCTGTCTTTACCAGACCTGGATTGTCTTCGTCTTCTATAATTCTTCTCCACCGTTCTTATGTGCCTTCTTGACATGTTTTTTCTGGAAGTACTGGGTCTATTAGTACTACTACACTAGTGATTAGATCTTGGTCTGTAGAACCTTACACTTCAGTTCACCCGGAACCTTTCGTAGTGATGCTTGTTTCGATCACCTCCACTACCTTAAGGTCAACTCGACAAAGTTAGGACTTTCTACTACGACACTTTCACGACGTGAGTCATACGGTCGTTGAAACCTTTTGTCGTCACCGGTGTCCTGACCTTTTCCAGTCAAAAGTAAGGATAGAGTTTGTTTCCGTTACGTTCTTTTACGAGTTTGATGGTGTGTTAACATGAGTAGAGTGTACGATCATTTCATTACGAGTTTTAAGAGGTTCGGTGCGAAGTCGTTATACACTTGGCACTTGAGGGACTACAAGTTCGACCAAAATCTTTTCCGTCTCCTTGGTCTCTAGTTTAACGGTTGTAGGCGACCTAGTACCTTTTTCGTTCTCTCAAGGTCTTTGTGTAGATAAAGACGAAATAACTGATACGGTTTCGGAAACTGACACACCTAGTGTTATTTGGGACCTTTTAAGACTTCCTCTACCCTTATGGTCTGGTGGACTGGACGGAGAACTCTTTAGACATACGTTCAGTCCTTCGTTGTTAATCTTGACCTGTACCTTGTTGTCTGACCAAGGTTTATCCTTTTCCTCATGCAG